>OY757189.1:66672751-67872751 GCA_963583895.1 Melanophora roralis | reverse complement strand
GCAATTGCAAGGTCTAAAGCCGCATTGATACGCCCCAATTATCTCGTTGACTTTTAGTATCAATTTTTTACACAATACGCTGGATAAAGTTTTTTGACCAATTGGAAGGGGCCTTATTGCTCGTTAGTTGGCACATACTGTCTTGTCTCCTTTTTTTATGCAGAGGACATAAAACACTGATGTTCCAATCCTCGGGCTTGCGTTCCTCTAGCCAGATTATAAAACAAGCTGATGCATACGACTTATCAGCGTGTCACATCCAGTCCTCAATAGCTAGGGTTGTTATCTCCAAATTAAAAAAAAGACGATATCCAGCGCAACAAATCCGGACTTTTACGGACATCAACAAAAAAAATAGTTTTAAACAGTTTTATATTTATTTATAGGGTTTGTTGTAGGTTTAAGTCACAATAAACTTTTTCAAAAACCCAACAAACCATTTTTCGTTATCAACTGTTTTGATTGTTGAAGAACACAAAATAACTCCCAGTCAACTTCACCTTTCGTCAAAGAAGATCTACATTTAATAAAACAATAATATATTGCCTTTTACTTTTTCAAAAAATATACAAACAGTTTTGCTTATAAATTTACTTACTTTTATTATTGTTAACCAGTCTAACTTTTTGCTTTAACGTCAAAAATATACTTTTAAAGTAATTCAGTAGCAAAGTACTTAAAGTAAACATGTATGTAAAATATGAATTCTGAACGCAGGGTAATTTAAGTAAGTAAGAAAAAAAAACATGATAAGAAGTTAAAACACAATTTTTACGAGGTTGGCATCTTTTTTTTCGGAAAAATAAAAAAAGGATTGTTTCCAAATATATCAATACCATTAAGATTATTTTTAGCCGTTGCATTTTGCGAAATAACTAAATAAGCGTTTGTTAAAAAATGTAGGACTATTCCGGACGCCGATTTCTTTCGAGGACGGATGCCCAAAAAAAAGAGGGCAGTGTCCGGAAAAAAAAGGTTAACAATCCTATCAATAGCTCAACTAGCAACCCATCGGCTCCTGATGCCTTGTAATTCCTAAGCCATGTAACTTTTATTTCGACCTCATTCTGGCTAGGCGTAATGCACCCAATACCGTCGGTTGGGGTTGGTTCTGTGATATCTTCCTCGTTGCTACTATCAGATACTAGCAGGCGGGAAAAATGGTTTCTGCATACTATCTGTATTAGTTACCAGATTACCTTCTTGATCTTTGCAGGAAAATGGGCCTATACCAAAGCCTTTAATTTGATGTTTTACTTTCTGGTAAAATTTTGGACTTCATTCTGACTCTTGAACATCTCGATACGCTCATACTCATGCCTTTCCATTTTTTTTTTCTTCCTGCAGAATAGACGCTTTTCTTCCTCATTTTCTTTCTACTGACTGTAGTGGTGCCTTGCATGCCGCATTCTTCGCTTTAGTATCATAACGACACTCGCGGTCGTGCCATGGGTTCCTCGGAGAAGGCTTTTGATACCCATGTATGGATATTGCGGCTTCCTTCATGGAATTGACAGTGCTTTGCCACTGCGATGCAACTTTATCGGGACAAGGAGTGCTTTCTTTAAGCAATTTTGTCAATTGAGTGGAGTAAGTTGTTGCTGTTTGTTGTGTCTGTAGCTTTCCGACGTCAATCTTCTCTGCCGTGCCAGATCGTACGTTTCCCGCCACATTCGGGTGCTGAAGCAACGTAGTAATCCGATACGATGTACGCTTCTCGGATCGATCGTACATCTAACACACTGGAAAAAGGCCTCCCGTCTGCCACAACGTGAACAATCTGGTCGTGTTTTGATCTGGTGACAGCCACGTGGCTTTATGGATATCGAGATGTCGAAACCTGGTGCTACTTTCTACCCTATTTTTTTGTCGCAGAGAAGTCTACTAGCCTTATTCCGTTATTGGATGTTTCCTCGTGGAGGCTAAATACTTGACTGTTGAACCCTTTCTATTTTCGCGTTAAAATCTCCTAGGACGATTTTAATGTCATGGACGGGGCAGCGGCCATATGTTCTCTCTAGGCGCTCGTAAAATATATCTTTGGTAAGTTCGTCCTTTTCTTCGGTCATGGCATGGACGCAGATAAGACTGATGTTTAAGAATTTGGCTTTTATACAAATTGTGGCTAGCCTCTAATATACCAAAGTTAATCTGAAGACAAGTCTTTGGCTAAGCACACGTCCACAGCCAAAATTATGTCTTGTTTCATGGCGGCTGTAATACAGCGCGTCGCCTTTTGGTGTAGTTGTGACACCTTTCCTATTCCATCGCATTTCCTGTAAGGCAGTAATATCGGCCTTGTACTTTCTAAGTACATCCGCCAGTGCGTACACTGCACCTTCTCCATAGGATTCTAATATTCCAGGTGCAGATTCGTAAATCAAGGTCCTTTAAACGTTTGCGGGGGTCGTCAACTTTAGAGGGGTCCGTTAATCTTTTTCTGTGTTTTTTTCATATTACGCAAGTTTTTCAAGGGTGGATTACTAACCCGACGGCGCAACCAAGTTGTATCGTTCTTATGGGTGAACGCGCGGTATTTTTCAGCTCACTACCTTTTATGCGTATTAAAGGCAGCTACCTCAGGTGACACCACGGAGAGGCAAGTGTCCACAGTTGAGATAAAGTTGGAGCCAAGTTTGGTATGGGCTTTACCAGGTTAAAACCAATCAGAGCCGTCACTTGGTATCCGACTTTCTCTACGTCACCCTGATATATGAAAACACAATTTGTAACAAAATTTATGGATCTAGGCATTTATATCAAAGAATGGTACACCTGTATGTGTACATGACATAAAATTAACATCTTTTATTACATAACAGGGCAATTCACGGGAATGTAATGCGTCGCATAGTGGGAGAATTCGTAAAATAATTTGAAATTTGTAGTATCAAATTGCGCAGTCTGATTGAATTAAATTTTATATAGCTATAAATGAGGTGTTGCCAAACTTCTGAGTTTAGACTTTGTGCTCCAAAAAAGAGACGTCTCATAAGGCCCCAAAATAGGGTTTCTCAGTTCCATGAAACCTTCAAACCGGTACTAATTATGTATTATAATTATTAATGGGATTTTTAACATTTTATTTTTGGGCCTACGAAATTTTGGTGAAAAACTTAGTTTGATTATTAAGCTTCTTACTTATTGTGCAATCATGTTTTCAATTGCTTAATTTCATTAAAAAATATTAGCTTACAACAATTTTATAACATACAATTTTATAAGAACTAAAATTTTCTATGCACTGAAATATAATATGTTTACCCTTTTTTTTTTATCAGTTTTCAATTATGTTGAAAGACACCTAATTTAAAAACGCAAGTTTTCTACTGATATTAGCCGAGCAGAACGGATTTTTGAAACCAGCTACGGTTTAGCGTTGCCGTTTGGTTACATTTCATGTAACTTTTTGACCCTTTACGTAGCATGTACAATTTTAATCTTTTTGGTCTTATTTTAGTAATTTTTTATACTAGTCGTACAATAAAGAGCATTTTTGGTGTAGCATATATTTTTTTATGCACTTTAAATGTGCATTATTGATTGTAAGAACATTACTTAATCATATACAAGTAGTTTTTGACATCGCAACCTAAAATGAGGAGCTTCATTGTGACGGGTGTTACATTATGTTCACATTTTTGGTTATACATATGTATATCAAAAATTTTAAATTATAAAAAAGAAGTAACTGCTTAGGATGTTAGAAAACGAGATTCTAAAGGACTTTTTTATACATTCATATATGTATTATGCAAAAACTGTATGTATAAATTTTTTTTTTTTTGTTTATCCGCCTTATGTTTAGGTGCACCTTTGACTTACATATCTACACGAAGTTGTTATTTGTATCACTATTTTTCGAAATCTCATGCAAATTTAATTTTTAAGTGTTTGAGATAAGTGCCTTCAATTTCTGACATTCTAAAATTATTAACATAAAAACATCAATGCTATCTGCACTTTAACATAACAGCGCAAAATTTTTTCGGTAATTGCTAGTCAAAGTAGTTTTTCAAGTGTACTTTGTACATTTACCATATTCGTTGACAGTTTTAAAATATTCTCATATAAAATGTTAATTATAACTGTACAGGTTAAAAACTATAGTAGCCCTTTTTTTAAACATCCCGGCACGTTTGCCAGTTCTCCCCCGTTTTTTTCTTGCACCCAATATACATATTAAACTTCTTTGTAAAATTTTTAAAAGTTAGAATTATTTAATTCAATGAATATTATTAAAAATTTGTTTTTAAAAAACAAAGCTCTTTATGATTAAGTTTTTTTTTCCTTTATGTAATTTTTTATGAAAAAATGTAACATATCAAATGAAAAAAACGTAGCTTTTTGCTAGGTACCCTGACAACGCTGCTACGGATATTTATTGTCAGTGCTTTTTGAACGGTTGTAGTGTTATTGGCTGTAAGCATAACCTATTTAAAGTACACGTTTTCCAGAAAGGTAAACGGATTTTTTTGTAAGTTAGAAGAATACACTATCTTGTTTTCTATTAAAGTCACTTTAGCAACACGAACTGCTCTCGATATACTAAGTTACCAGACTTTACTATAAAATTTAAACTAAAATAAAAAACAAAATTTTGTAGTACGAAAATTTTTTTAAACTCCCAGTCAACTCGGAGTTATCCAGACAGCAACAAAAAAAAAAAAAACGCAATCTCGGCCAAATTTAAAAGTTTTTATTTTTTTTATTTATTAAAAATCAAATAGATGTGGTTAAAGCTGTTTAGTCCCAATATAACTCAATTTTAAAGCCAATTTGATGCTACGGGATGCAAATATGGTGCACTGCTTCCGGTTCCAAAATAGATAAAATTCAATTCCGTCAAAACAGAATTCCGATGATTGATAACAATTTCCGCTCACTCGAAACATATTACAACATGACGATGCCAATCGTTTGAAGAGGACAAATATAAATTTTTTAGTTTTAAGACTTTAATAATTATAAATAGTTCACAGAGGGAGAGTTAAACAAAATTGTTCCTTTTAGTAATTGGTAGACTTTGCACAGAACAAGTGAAAGAATTAGTTCGATCTTTAAGCTTATTTAATTACTTGTCCACATAGTTTAGGATTTCGCATTTAACTAGTGGAACTTGGAGGTCCTTGCAGATGTTGTTTTTAATATACCAACAAGCACCAGTTATCATTCTTAGGATTTTGTTTTGACGGCGTTTAATTTTTTTTATGTTAGAGGCGGAAGCAGTGCCCTACATTTGTATTTCGTAGCACCAAATTGGTTTTAATTGGTTTTAAATTGGTTGTAGAGCAGAAATTTACAATCAAGACGTCGCACAGTTTCTACCAATTAGCCAGTGGATTTGGGCCGTTTTAAGTTTCAATTGTGTCAACTTTGCATCTATGTGTGACTTCCATGTGAGGCGGCAAACCAGCTGAATGCCAAAAAATTTCGTCTCAATTCGTTGTTAATAAAAATGAGGTGGCACGTGTTCTTACGTAAAGTAAAAGTAACGTGGGTGCATTTTCGTTCGTTTATTTGATACCCCATAAATTAGCCCATTTTTCTACTTGGGCTACATGATGTTGCAGATTTTTCGAGGAGTCTTTAGGGTCTTTATGAATACTGAGAAAGGGGGTATCATCAACGAATGTTGACGTGTGTGTAAGATTGTTTGTTGGCATATCTGCTGTGTAAATCAAGTACAGAATTGGACAGAATACTTCCTTGACGTACACCAGCCCCTATTGGTTGAGAACAACTTAAGCGGTTTCCCTCTTTGATCATAAATTTTCGACGCAAGGTTGAACTTTAGTTTCTTTAACAGGCATTAATGCCATACTTTATCAAAAGCTTGAGAGACATCGATGAAAAGCGCAAAGCAGTACTTCTTTTCCTTAAAGGCTTTCCTTATCACCTGCACCAATCTGTGGGTTTGCTCGATGGTATTATGTTGACTCCGAAAGCCAAATTGGTGATTTGAAATACAGTTAATATCATTCAAAATCGGGGTTAACTTCTTTTTAAGCAATTTTTTGAACAGTTTGGGCAAAGTAGGCAACAAACTTATAGGCCTGTAAGACTCCACCTTTGAGTGATCTTTTCCAGGCTTAGGAAACATCTTTTCTAAGGCCGCTTTTCATACTGCCGGCAAATTTTAAAACCGTAATATGGCGTTAAAAATAAAAAGAATTATTCTTTTTTCTGTGCAAGGCAGCTCTAAAATCATTTTGTTGCTTATTCCGTCAAAGCGTTTGGCATTTAAATTATCTATAACCTCAACGACATCTAGAAATTAGAAACGTATTTCCATAGGGCATCTAGCAACGACCGGCGGTTTTTTTACCATTAGTCCATGTATTTGGAGTGAATACATTTCTCAAATGACTTGCGAGCAGATCACATTTTTCTTCATCACTTCTTGCCCAGGATCCTTTCAGGTTACGTAGTGGTGGTTTAGGGTTACGGGTCTTTTGAGATGTCCGGCGGATTGCTATAGAGAATATATTGTTTGGGGAGTCGCATCTAGTCCTTCTAAATAGTTCTTCATTGAAGACATTCTGTGTACCTCTAGCAAGCTTTATAATTGGTTTGTGCATTCCTTCAGCTTAGTTTTAGGTTGGGGCGATCTGTGCTTTTGCCATTCTCTTTGGGCTCTCCTTTTTTCAGATAAAAGCTTTTTAACATCGGCAGACAAATTTTGTCGTACATGGCCTGATGGTAAGTAGAAGAAGCAGGTTCAAAGGCTTTTATAATTCTTTCATTAAGGCTGTTCAGACAATCATCGATGTCTCCGGGTGCTTTTAGCGGTTGGATTTCCGAGTAGTGAGGGCTGATATATTTTTTATATTTAAACAAATTTACTCTTCTAGTTAGAAAAAAATTACTAGTTGCTATTTGATAAAGACCTGCAAATAGTGATTGTTGTGGGTGAGTGGTCACAAGATAATCCCAAGGAGGCTTGTTCTCAATAAGCTCCGGGGATATAACTTTTGCTACGCCAAAATCTATTACGCCTGGAATTTAATTGTGGTCAGTTGGCCAATAGGTTGGCTGTCCAGTTGAAATAAATAAGTCCCATGTACGACACGGAATTACACAACACACGACCTTTGAGACTTATTAGGCGGGAGCCCCAGTACGTGTGCTTCGAGTTTCTATAGAGTTGTTGAATTTAAAAAAGCAAATGCAGTTTAGTTTTAATTAACATGTGTACATATCGGCCCTTTTTAGCATAATTCATTATTTAAAATACATGACAAATTAATATGTATTGCTTTTTAACTTGTTTTCAATATGTTGAAAAATATATTAAAAAAGGCATTTTCTTAAATAAAATTATGTTGACTTGAATTTGTTTTTTTGACACCAAAAATGTTTGAATTGGCATAACCTGTTAAATAAATAAACAATTAGAATAAGAAAAAACAAAGTGAATAAAATAAAAAAAAAAAGATTGAACAAGTTCATTTCACTTTACTTTTCAATTGAACAAGTTTGTTTATGAACAACCCAACTCTACACAGGGGTAAAGATTTAATATTAAAAGAATTATGTTGAATCAAAAAAAATATTAGCTGTATCTAGAGGACCTATACCTATGTATGTATATTTATCTTGGTACCAGAGGTGACTAGGAAACCACTGGTAACTATAGTGACATAAAACGTGTTGTGAAAAATGTTACTATCACACATACACACAGCATAGACAGCCATTATAAAACATAAAAAAATTTGCCAAGCTGAGCTCTTTGGGGCTTACAACTCTGAAATTACTAATTATGTACTATTTTTTTAAATTTTTTTGAAGTTCATGAATTGCTTTTTAAGTTAAATAATTGTATGTATATTGCGAAAAGGACAAAACTTGAAAAAACTTTTATTGGTAATATAGGTTTCCACTCGAACTGCTTTAACAATTAAAGGATTAAACACAAATATTTTGACAGTCCTTGACAATTTACATTTAATATCAATTTATGTGAACAATTGTTGTGTTATAAATGTTCAAAAAGAAACCAAATTCTTTATCCGCTAAAGCATCCCTTTTTCATCAAATTTAAATTTACAACAATTACATACCTTTCTTTTAAGAATAAGGATTACACGCAACACATTTATCGCTGGAAAATAACCAATTGTTAGATCAAAAAGTAAAATTAAAGAGAACCATCTGTCAAGATTCTCGACACTTGACAACATACTTGTTTAATAATTGTTAGGATGTTTACATACATATGAATGTATAAATACTCGTAAACATAAATAGCCTTCTTACTTGCATATTTCATAAATTTGGCTGAATCCTTTATTTATACGTACCTATGTAGCAAAAAATTGTATTTTTTAAGTCTTTTCATTTTTTACAAACAAGAATTTTAAAATAAAAAACAAATGCAGCACAAGATTTGTGCATTATTATACAGACATTTAAACATGACATATAATTATAGGTTTTATTTTTTTTTTGTTCTTTTTATCTTGCAGAAGGGATGTTCGCAAACACTTGCTAACTTGTTGGCTGTCAAACCAAGCCATATACATACATATTTATTCCTTGTTAACACCCCGAAAGGAAATATACCAAAACTAATGTATTATTTGTAAAACGGTTATTTTTTACTTACGTGTTTCGTTTTTAAAGGGGTGAAGAAACATTTTAAATTTGTTACCAAACCGACCGCTTAATTGCGCTATTACACCCCCAATTAGTTTTAAATAAACATTATTTTAATTAAAATTCATTTTTTATACCCTTCACATAGTGATAGGGTATATATCACTTTGTCATTCCGTTTGTAATTTCTTTATTATTCATTTGCGACCCCATAAAGTATATATATTCTGGATCCTTATAGATAGGGAAGCCGATTTAGCGTTGTCCGTCTGTCCGTCTGTCCGTCTGTCCGTCTGTCCGTCTGTCCGTCTGTCCGTCTGTCCGTCTGTTGAAATCAAGTTTCCGGAGTCAAATAAAAAGATACAGACCAGTTAATGGTGTCAAACGATCACAAATATCCCGCTAACAATCGCTATTTAAAATCAGCAAAATCGGTTCACAATTGACCGAGATATAAGCGAAAACCCAGAGTAACCCATTTTTTTTAGGACAAAATCGGTGCATATATCCCTATATATCTCAGTAAGTATAGTCACTCTTGCCACAAAACTTGGCACGGATACTCCTAAAGAAGGGACCTAAATAATGGAAAAAATTTTTTCAGATAGGACCAGGGGAAGGGGTATTTTTTCTACAATTGCACAAATTTGGTGAAATATTTTATGCGCTATATCTCGTAAACTGTAACAGCTATCGACTTAAAATGTTCTACAAAAAGTAATTGCACGCTAAGGGCTACGCGTTAAAGAAAAAATTTTTTGGGGGGGGGCAAAAAAAGGGGTAGCTCCCATACAAATCGACAATTACTATAAAATATTCGATACGCTATATCTCGGAAACTATGACAGATATCGAAATGAAATGTTCTACAAAAAGTAATTGCACGCAAAGGGCTACGCCTTAAAGAAAAATTTTTTTGGGTGGGGGCAAAAAAAGGGGTAGCTCCCATACAAATCGACAATTACTATAAAATATTCGATACGCTATATCTCGGAAACTATGACAGATATCGAAATGGAATGTTCTACAAAAAGTAATTGCACGCAAAGGGCTACGCCTTAAAGAAAAAATTTTTTGGGTGGGGGCAAAAAAAGGGGTAGCTCCCATACAAATCGACAATTACTATAAAATATTCGATACGCTATATCTCGGAAACTATGACAGATATCGAAATGAAATGTTCTACAAAAAGTAATTGCACGCAAAGGGCTACGCTTTAAAGAAAAAATTTTTTGGGTGGGGGCAAAAAAAAGGGGTAGCTCCCATACAAATCGACAATTATTATCAAATATTCGATACGCTATATCTCGGAAACTATAACAGATATCGAAATGAAATGTTCTACAAAAAGTAATTGCACGCAAAGGGCTACGCTTTAAAGAAAAAATTTTTTGGGTGAGGGCAAAAAAAGGGGTAGCTCCCATACAAATCGACAATTATTATCAAATATTCGATACGTTATATCTCGGAAACTATAACAGATATCGAAATGAAATGTTCTACAAAAAGTAATTGGGCCATAAGGGCTACGCTTTAAAGAAAAATTTTTTTGAGTGGGGGCAAAAAAAGGGGTAGCTCCCATACAAATCGACAACTATTATAAAATATTCGATACGCTATATCTCGGAAACTATAACAGCTATCGACTTCGAATATTCTACAAAAAGTAATAATCCAATAATTCATACATTTTGGAGAAAAAGTTGGAGAAGAGCAGGGGGACTAGACATTTAACAAGTTTTATTAACCTTCAAATATGAATAATGTCGAAAACTTTTAAAACTCTCGACCTCAAATCTTCTTCATCTATTTCTATTATTCATACGAACGTTAAAATTTTGTTATTTTTTCTTTAAAACTCGCACAATGTTTTTTATTATATTGTTTGCAGTACAAAATTACTCGGCTGGGTATATTTAAAGACCAATGTGAAGGGTATATAAGATTCGGCACAGCCGAATATAGCGCTCTTACTTGTTTTTGTTGTTAATGATTGTTGATTTGGTTTTAAGATAGTATATGTAGGTACATACCAACCAATGTATGTATATGTATAATGATATGCTTGTTCGCTGTGAAACTATTTACGCAATATTGCAAGACGGTAACTTGCATCAAAACTTTTCCTTCTTAAATTAAAGTTAGTGATGCCAATATTTTTTTAAAGCAAACAGCACATTATACTCAAAAAGGCATAAAAACGAGTAATTTTGACTTAAAGAAAGCGTAAATATGTATGCACTATGCTTATTATACCCACATCAAAATCGTCGTAGGGTGTTTGTAGCAACTGAAATAAAAAAAACCCTAAAATCCACCTTCAGGTTTATTGATTAATTAGGAACCTCCTGCTGAGTCGATACAATTTTGTTATTCTCGTACGCCCGCCCGTCTGGCTGGGTGTCCAGTTGTTTCTTTTGATCAAAATACACGTCGCATATTCGCATTTTTTTTTTTAAATTTGGCGCTGGTTAGTTTTTGGTATAGGACACAAGCTAATTGAAATAGGTAATAATCCACCCGATATTTCACATATTCCCCACCCAAATGTTCTTGCGGAATAAACATTTTAAGCTATAACTGCCACAAATATTTATCTGCCTCCACAAAATGCGGCAGACGTCAATACAAATTTCTTTACCGAATAAGCATTTCGGGGTATAACCGCCATAAATTCTAATCTATACATATTTACAAAATTTTGCACATGCTTTCATGCCTTTTTGGGCTCTTACTGTTTTAAAAATCACTTTATCTACACAAAAGTTTGCATATCTGGGACCTTATGCGACCATTTTTAAAAAATAATATACCATAAAGGCTCAAATAAAAGATTATTTTCTTATTAAAAAAATATTTGCACAAGTTTTGGCCATTCGACAATAATTTTCCATGGAAATCTTATTAGCCCCAGTAACGAGAGCCGTTTTAAGCAGCATATATTTTGTTCACACGTTGGTACTAAATGTAAAACTATGCGTTTACGTTTTTTTAAACAAAAACTAACATGTAGTTAAAGCTCCTTCATGTCTTTTAAGAAATGGATCAGATCAAAAAGATTTAAGCTAAAACCCCTTTTTAGTAAAATGCAGTTAAGTATATACATACATAGAATGTGCATATTTGGGCATTAACTAGATCTTAAAATTTTAAACAATGCTTCTTGAAGAAGATCTGGATTACTTTGCATTAGTCCCCCTTTCACATTGTTCGGTTAAAGCTTGACCAGAACTTTTAGTACCGTTTTAGTAAAATGTATTTCACAATCTACGGTTAACTATTAACCGGCACTTTCTAATCTAAAAGCTGTTAAATTTTGCCGACGGAAGTTTGTCGGTTAAAACACTAACCGAAACTCAAACACTAAAAAATTATTAAAGTTTTTAAGAAAGAAATAAACAAATAACACTTGTGTAATACATACACTTTCTTCTATCGAAATAATTCTGTTTTTCAATAGAATCAAAAATAATCTTGAAAATTTATCAAAAAATTATTTGTATTATACAAAAATTACAAAATTTTTTTAAATTAATATTTATAAAAATTATTACTCGTAGTTAATAGTAGTTACACATTACGAAATATTTTTACAAAATAAGAAAAAATATATAAAATTAAATAAATAAATAAAAAAATTAAATCTAATAAATAAACATGTTTATTTTTCTTATTCCGCCATTTTTATAGATTTTTTTGTGTTTTGTCTTTCATTACATTAATATTTGTAAACAAAAATATGATGTATTAGTTAAGCAATTTAAAGATAGTGAAACGCTAACTGTTGGTTAAAAGCTTCCGGTTATACTAACTGCCAGTTAGCTTCTTTTTATTTATCAATTAGAAAACTGAAGATTCTCAAAGGACGTAAAAGTTATAACAATTTCGTTTTGTAATAAATATATTTGTACATACATACATACATATATACGTCAGTACTATGAAATAGCTTCCGGGCAACAAACTTTAAACTCTAGTGATTCCCAAAGCTTTGCCAAATTAAAGTATTGCAAATAATTAGCTTTATGTCCATTTAGTTACGAAGCTACGAAAATTTCAGATGTGTTCAAGAATTATATATGTAAGTATTTGTGGCATTGCTAAAATACTTAAATTTAGCAAAGCTAGTTTTTAAAAAGCACAAGATATTAAAGTTTGTTGGCTGGCCAAAGGCTACAGCAAAACCGGCGGTTCGAAAACACAAGAACCCAAAAAAAGAGCTTAAAGTTCGCGCAACTAAATGAAGGCGGTTGGAATTCACTAGATTATGTTTTTCCTGCTTCCAGCCGAAAGCCGATTGTCTGCAACCCTGTTTATTTGGAGAACAATTTTGCGTTCGTGAAATCTTTTTTATGGATACAAAACGCCGTATTTTAATTGGAACTTATTTCATTATTTTTGGGAGTTGTTTCATTTCTGTTGGGTCTTATAGTGCGTTTCCATCTACGTGATTTGCGCCAAATCATTTAATTTGCTCAAATTAAGTAATTTGCTACATGATTTCCCATATATTTTTCATATGAGCAAATCATCTCAAATGACTTGATTTGCTCAAGATTATGTCGAGTTTTTCTGTGCAACACTGCGCGGAGGAGATATCCATTATTGGTGACTTACAATTTCGAAAAAATGACAGTAGGTTGCAGGGCGCATGCATCAGATGGGAGCAGTTCTACAAAAACAACTAAATCGTTTTAAGAATTACAAGACAGATAACGAAAACTCACAAATTATTTTTTTCTTCTTTTGAGCTTTTCTTAAAATACTACAGTTGTTATTTGTAAAAAAGAAACAAATACATAAACATAAACAACAGTTTTTATATAAATAACGAAATACCGCTACTCAGCTGACTAACCGAGGCCACCTGATATACGTTCGCCCTGGTAGGTTATTATTGTTGATCATAATATAATATAAACTCAATGTTATTTTCCATATTTATATGTTGTTATTTATTTTACTCTTGTAAATTGTTATTGAACAAAATTCCTGTTTGTTTTATGGTAAAAAATATATAAAAAAAGAACAAGTGTCAAATTATATTCGAGCACAAATCCACTTACAACGTAATGGAAACACTTCGACATGATTTCCTCAAAATTACTTAATTTGCTTATAATGGAAACGTACTATTATTGAATTCAATATATATTATTTTCACCTGGTGGCTATTAAATTCTGTTGGGACTTATTTCCTTTTAAGTACTTTTTTAGATAATCATTGGGAGTTTTTTAATTTGTTTAGATTGCGAGTAGTTTAACTTTTGTTGGGAGTTATTTCATTTGGGGGGGGGGGGGGGGGGCGTAGGCGAAGTTGAAAAGAAAGGTAAAGCCCAAACCAATCTTGGTTCCAACTACATCTCAACTGTGGACACTTACCTTTCCGTGGTGTCACCTGAGGTAGCTGCCTTTAATACCCATCAAAGGTAGTGAGCTAAAAAGTGCCGCGCGTTCACCCATAGGAACGATAAAATTTGGTTGCGGCGTCGGGTTAGGAGTCCACCCTTTTAAAATCTTGGGAACTATGAAAAAAACAAAGAAAAATATTAACGGGCCCTTGGAATGTTTACGACCCCCGCAAACGTTTAAAGTACTATGACTTACGAATCTGCACCTGGAATGTTGGAATCCTATGGAAAAGGATAGATTTAGTTAAAAAGTACAAGGCCAATTTTACTACCTTACAGGAAGTGCGATGGAATAGGAAAGGTGTCACAACTACACCAAAAGGCGACGCGCTGTATAATAGCTGCCATAAAATAAGACATGAGTTTGGATGTGGATTCGTAAATAGCCGGAGACTCCAACATCTTGTCTTCAGATTTACTTCAGTATATAAGAGGCTAGCCAGAATTTGTATAAAATCCAAATTCTTCAACATCAGTCAGTAATGCATTTTTAAGTTATTTTTTTTTGAGCCAAATTAAAGATAAAAAATGGCCTAAGTACCTTTTCAAGAGTCAAAAAATTTTTATATGCTTTTTGATTATAGAAATAAAAATAGTATCTGGTATATATTTTATTTTGAACCAAAATTAACAACGAAAATTCACATTGTTTTAAAAAATTATTTTTTCCCTGTTCTGTAATTAGTGAGAAATTTTTGTTCTAATATTTAGCAGTGTGATTTATATAATATATAAACTTTTAACTTACGACTTTTAAGCACAGAGTTAGATTTATTGTATTCACCCTGTCTTTAGCAACGCGACTATAAATTTTTCGATGCGAGAATCTGTAACTAAAATTACAGAACCTTAGCACTAAATGGTTTTAAGTACATACACCGTTAGTTATATTATTAACTGAAACGGCCGAAATAGATTAGAAAGAACCACCGGGCCATCAAACATTAAAAAGTGCCTCAAACAGCTCTATCTTTGAACTAACAGTCGGAAAATTAAGCCTACAAGAGGAAACATCCGATAACGAAATAAGGGAAGTAGTATTGTAGTAAGCAGCACCAGATTTCGACATCTCGATATATATAAAGCCACGTGGCTGTCACCAGCTTAAAACACGAGGAACCAGAAAGATTATGTTGTGATAGATAGAAGGCACCCATCCAGTGTGTAAGAAGATCTAAGGAGCGAGCTTATATTGTTGCAACAAAGGTTCGCACCCATCGGAATGTGGCAAGAAACGTATGATCTGGCACAGCACGGAAGCTTGACGTCGGAAAACTGCAGACACAACAAACACCAACGTCTTACTCCGCTCGATTAACATAATTGCTTGAACAAAGCACTCATTGTCCCGATAATGTTGCAAAAATGCACAATGGCTAAGCATGGTCAACTTCATGAAGGAAGCTGCAATATCAATACTTGGATACCAAAAGCCTTCTCTAGGGAACCCATGGTACGACCAGAAGTGTCGTAATACTACTAAAGCGAAGAATGTGGCATACAAGGCAACACTGCAGTCAGTAGAAACGCGTCTTGTGAGGGAAATGTTTCGGAAGAAAAAGAGAGACGTAAAGCGTCTATTCCACAGAAACAAGAGAGAAAAATGGAAAGGCGTGAGTGTGAGCGTATCGAGATGTTCAGGAGCCAGAATGAAGTGCAAAAATTTTACCAGAAAGTAAAACATAACACTGAAGGCTTTAGTATAGGCAAATTCTTCTGCAAAGAAGGAGAAGGTAATCTGGTAACTGATACATATAGTGTGTTGAGGATATAAAAAAACATTTTTCGCGCCTGCTGGTATCTGATAGTAGCAGCGATGAAGATAACACAGAGCCAATCCCAAAAGAGAGCCTTTCAGTACCAAATGAGGTTTCAGACAAGGGGACAGCCTTTTGTGTGATCTTTTTTTACGTCCTCTTAAAAAGGTTTTAGGAGACGCAAATGTGAATAAAACCGGAACAGTATTCCATAAGGAATGGAGTCGACAAACATGATAAATTTTTATTATTGGAACCAGTAAACAGCGTAACGCTAAAAACAATTTTGCTTTCCAAGGGCATATCTTTAGGACCTCTCTACCTTCATCAAGATATGATGTGTTTTGCCAGACCGTGCATTAATAAAGAAAACCTATAATTAACATTAATTAAAATATTTGATAAGCTTTTAAAAAAGTGATATAAATTTAAACATCGTCATCAAAAGTTTTAAAATTATTCTAAAAAAAACATTAAAGACGTTTTCTTCCGTGATGATTTTGCTAATTGAAATCAATATTCATTTGTTTGTATGTCATCAACATAAATGCAGATGGATGTATGTACATATGTATGTATTGATGCAAAATTATATTTTAGCATAATATGCATGTAGACAGTGTGTGGCTAACCAAACTAATTGTAATTTACACGCTCACTTAGGCACCCTTAACACAACAGTCCTTTCTAAATGTGTTCGAAGCATTCACACACACACACACGGACATGCATCCCAGTAAACATAAAAACAAAGTTCTGACATATTAAATTCCTGTACAATTAAATAAGGAAATTTTTACCTGTCCTGCAAAATTGGCCGGCATCTGTGTGATATCTAACGGAAAGATCTGCCAAATTGACAGAATACTTAACGAATTCTGTCAGATTTCTGACAGCAAAACATATAATGCTCTAAACACAACTGGGACGAACGACGAATTTCGCACTATGCGACGAATTCGTCCGTTAAAATTCGTTGCGTAAATTCGTTAAGTGAAACACATTTAAAACGAATATAACAGCTGTGATAGAGAGACCATATTTCTTAAAAAAGAAGCACTATTTGAAAAAAATAATAATTAAAAAAAAACTATTTAAAAAATATATAAATACAACACTTAAAATACACTAATTGTATTTAATGCAACAAATAAAAAGTAAAAATTATTCTTAAAGTATAAAATAACAATATTTAATAACAAAATAAAAGAAAAATGGTCACTCTGTGCCAAATTATTCGTCGTTCGTCTGCGTAAGAAATAGAAATAAACCTATCGCAGAGTTCGTTACGCATGACGAATTTTAGTCGACGCACTGTTTGTGTGCATTTTCATATACACAAATGTGTTTTATTTTTTAAGACGAATATTCGCAACGAAAAATTCGGCGTTCGCACCAGTTGTGTTTAGGGCATAAAGCGGTTAACACAAAATCTGTAAGATATATCGTGGGAAATTTATAGCCGACATATCTAACTGAAATTTGAGAAAATTCTGATGAAGAATCAAATAAAAATCGTTTAAAACGGATTTTTTTTACTGATTGGAGTTTTTAATCTAAAACCACTTTTGAAGTATTTTTAAATAAAATATGTTAAAATTTTTTTACCCATATCTTTTGAATTTTATGTTTTTCCAAACATTATTTAATTTTTTTATTTATAAGAAAACTTAGTTTGCATCAAGCGCGCTGCTATAAAAGCTAATGTCCCTTTTGTTTGCAGTGAAAAGAGACAAAATCAGCAAAAAGAAAGATCGAACTCACAAACTAAAATAGCAACGATGTGCGAGAGAATAAAAACAAACATCGACAAGTCTGCGAGAAATCGATCAGAAATCTTAAAGATTCATCCATGGTGAAATAATGTGACCAGGTGGTGGTGTTACGAGCACAGTTGATCTTCTTTTTTCATGCATAAACCGAGGCTGGGTTGTCAAAGTTGTTTACTTTTACATATCTTTTTTCGACACCTGAGCCAACGAAAGCTATAGCACAAACGAAAATTTTATTCACCACATTTTGTTGTTGTAGAATCACCACCACCTTTTGCATCATTGCGCAATGGATACATCGTACATATAGCAATGATCACACGACATTGACCGCAAAAATTCATAGACATGAAATCTGTAAGATATCCGTACAAATCAGTTTAGATTTTTGCCAGACCAGTATGATACATACATTGTCGGCCAAGTTTGCAGGCTGGGTAGTTAGTCACTACATTTGTATATGTATGCATGAAGTGTTAGCTGGGAGAAGTATATCAACATTACGTACATACATAGATGTGCAAGAAAATATATCGAAGTAAATAAAAAAGGGGAAGAAAATAAATAATCCACCGAAGGAAATAAGTTTATTTCAGAATTTTATTATTTGAATAGGAAAAAACGAGCAGCGTAAGAAACTTAATAATACCCAGCAAAATGTTTTTGAATTTAAGTAATGAGCGTTATGACAGCTCATAAGTTACATGGTAGCAAAACAACCTTTAAATAGGGCGTTTATAATGACATTTTAAGGTATGCATGTAAAATTGGATAACAAAACAGGCTTTATAGAATCTTTTTGTTTAAAAACCTTGAATTTTTATTTATTTTGTTCAGTGAATCATTGGTTACTAGTTATTGGATTGATTTTTGAAAGCACATTTGTATGCAGGGGTCGTGAATTTCGAAACAATTTAAACAAAAATAACTAGTTATTTGGCCAAAAGGTAACTAGTGCTTGTTCATCTCCAATATTACTTGCTAACTTATCAGGTAAGCAAAGGTTTTGCTGGGTAATAGTGGGAAACGCTTGTTTATTTGCTTTTTTGTTGTGCATGACAATTTTTTTATGTATGAATTATAACATTCAATAAAGGAGGCGACACTTTTTGAAATTTCCACCCGCAACTCACACTAGCATGTGGCAAACCTATAATTTTCTCTCTGGTTATTTTTTATTAAACAATTTTTTAAGGTTTAATATAAACTTTCAATTAGGCGTAAAAAGTCATCTTATGGCTAAATTTTCAAAAAAACAATTTAATTCAACCACTAAATGTATTGAATTAGCATATGTATGAATATTAAAATGTATATGTATATGTACACATCTACGTACATACATATGTGCATAAATACTTTATAAAATATATGGGCATTTCCATGTCATCGTACGTGACATTTGTACGCCTACAAAGTGGTGTAGATTTTGCAAAAAGAGTGGTAACTGAAAAATTGTTTCGTCAATATGTTACATATAGAGGGTACTACAATCTAAAAAAAAAATCATGACTTTGAAAACCTTGCCGGCCAAAATATCGGGCGGAAAAGGTGCATATCGTACGTGACAAAAAATGGAAGTGATTTCGAGGTGCATGCACATATATACGAAAATCTGCGAATTGTAAAAGTTTTTTTCCTTTCTTTAAGTTCTTACACCAAGCCAAATATTTTTCCTTGATAATCCATAATTTTTAAATAAAAAAAGATTTTTAGATGATTTTGTTATGAACAAATCTTAATATCGTTCGTGACATACCGTATGTGACAGATTTTTCTCTCATAGTATTTGTCTGAAAAAAAATAGGTTTTTTAAATATATGTATACATAACAAATTTAAAAAGAATTAAAAAATGTTTATTCGGTGATAATAGCAATAAAAACAATAAAAGGTTAATTTCATTTCTTACTATACACTATGTACTTGGGCGCTGCCACTTAATTATTAAATTTTAATTTTTTCTCTTACTGAATACGCAGTTCGAGACACATTTATATACTGACTATCATGATAAGTAAACGAAAGAAGTTTTCTTATTTTTGGGATGGGTTGGACATTTTGACATTTTTCATGGAGATGAGCAGAAAACCCTTCAATCTCTTCGGTAGCAACATAAAACAAATTAACTTTTTCCACATATTTATGAGCACATTCATAAAATGAGAAAGCATCTGGCAAGATTAATTTATTTGCTTTTACAATTTGCCAGACCTTTCTTTTAACAGTACCACCTACTCCATCAACTGCACCTTTACCACGTGATGTGGCAAAGAAGTTCCATTTTAAATGTTGGCAGCTAAATTTGTTTACAAAAGAGGGAATACTTTTTAAAATGAATTTGTTTTTAAATTGAGCGCTACTCCAATCAGAAAATATGTATATAGACGATATATCTTCATATTGTTCGCTTATTTCAAGCATAGTTTTTGTAATAAAATAGTAAACATCAAACTTATTGTGTGTTAATTTGTCGTTAATTATTTTTTTTGTCTTTTTTGGCTGCATCTGCGAACTTTTTTCGATAGATATGCTGTCATTCAGCCTCCTTTTTCCGGTACTTCTTTATTTGTTCTTCGTTTTTCTTCAAGTCCTCCCTCCATTTCTTTGTAGTCTCATAGCTATTTTTACCCATCTTAATAAAATATTTATAATTATAAAGGAATTTGAAAGTATTAAATTGAATTATGTTACTTACAATATCGTATGCTACAAACTTTGAAAGACTATAAAATTTTTATTGCATCAAATTTAAAAAAAAAATCGATTAATATTTGTTTGCGAGATTTATTTTGCTTTGCACTTTTATTTTTAAATACTTGCGACCGGTCGAATTCAAATGATGACGACAAATAACGTTTTTGCATTACGTACGTGACATTAGAATATCATTCAAAGCAAACTATAAAAAATACCGCTATTCGAACTCTTAATTTTTAATTTCATAATGGATCTTGGCCATTGATGTTGTAACATTATTTTTAAAGTATAATTGGAATATTACAATTACCTAAATTTAGCCACTAGTTAAGAGAAAATAGTTAATTTCAAATTCTGGGAATTGATCAAAGAGATTACCAGTTTAATCTGCTATTTTTGCTCTTTTAAAATAATAATTAGCTATAAGTACTTTTACATAATAAAATTTAAGTGTTTTATTGCTCTTTGGTATATTTAAAAAAAAGTTGCGATGACTTTTATTTTTCCAGCCGTGGTTGACATATTCATGGAAATGCCCATATGTTACGTTGACTGATTTGCTTATGCGAACGCGTTATAGTTAATGATTTAGAATACTTGAAATTATGTCGAAAGATTGTAACTTTTTATGGGATTTAAAGCATTTGATATTGTTTTAAGTTTGTCTACAAATATTGCGGCTAAAAGACATACATAGATAAATGCAGAAATAAAAATTTATAAAATATTTATTCAGTAAATCACTTTTGATCATGAGGTTCACGAATGCTCGTGATATGGTCTGAATTAGGCGAGCGTGAGTTTTAAGGGTCAGCAAAAGATATTGTCTTTGCTTACATTTTTATCTTAGTTTTGGGCAAAAATGCCAAAAAAAAAAAATATCACAGCAAATATTTTTTTATTTCCTTCACATAATTAATTAGGGTATATAAAAGTTTGTCATTCCGTTTGTAAATTCTTTAATGTCCATCTGCGACCCCGTAAAGTATATTTTTTCTTTGCCCTTATGGATAGGGAAGTTCCAACAGAACGGAGCAACGGCACACACTGCGCGAGCCACAACCGATATTCTGAAGGCGTCGTTTCCGAATCGCCTCATCTCTCGTTTTGGGGATTTACATTGGCCCGCAAGATCGCCCGAATTATCTGTTCTATACTTTTGTGTTGGAATTTTTGAAATCGCGTGTTTACGTGAACAAGCCCGAGACCTTGGAATCTCTCAAGAACAATATTGACACGAGTACGAGAATCTGTCGCCCAAAATTCTTGCAGAAGTGATGAAAAATGCCGTAAAACGAGCCCGTTTAGCAATCAATTGTGACGGTGCCCATTTGGCCAACATCATCTTTCCGACTTGACCAATAAAATTCTAAAGGTTTAAGTAAACATAATCAACAAACAGAATCAAAGAGTTAAACAACATCGGATGACTTCTTTTGGTTCAACTTGTATTGCCTTATTGATAGTTAAGTTAAAGATTTTCAAAGTTATTTAAAACCAATTATGCCTTTAAGCTTTAAATTGTCCTTTTTAAGGATATTTTTCTGTGTGCTGCAAAAACACATGAATGTTTGTAAGTATGTTCAGAAACTTCATCAATATTTCATGACATATTTATGTTATTTTTTATAGAAGGTCCTTGGTTTTATGTGCATGCGTGAGTGTGTGCAAATATCTTGAATCAGAAATTTATTACCATAAATTGCTTTGCGTATAATAATTGTTTATTCAAGATTTATTTAGCCCATCGAATCATGATTCATCTTTAACAAAATTTATTTGATTCTATCAATCTTTTAAATTTATTCAAAATACTTGTGCATGTTGTAAAGATTTAAGTTTAGGAAAAACTCAAAAAGAAAAAAAAAGACAAAGAAAAATGTTAACTACCAGTAATCATACTGTAATCTTTGAAATTTGCATGCGTCAAAAACAGCGAACATTATATTTTTCGCTGACCCTTAAGTTTTTTTATTGTCAGTATTGATTATTCACATCACGTCTAACAACTTAAAGTATCTAAAGATATTTATGGAACATCAGCATACAAGGAGTTTAGTGGTTGCACCCAAGAACACATTTCTTTAATTAGAGGTAACCAAGTTTAAGTAAAAAGATTTTTTTATTTTATTTAAAATATTTATATTTTTTATAATTTTATATATAAAATGTGTTCAAAAACTTTACTAAAGAATACAGTTTGTACTTAGATGCAATTTTTATTGTAGTTCAAGTATAGTAAGTCTGTTAAAGTTAAACACTATTTGAACAACCTAAAATGTGACTCGATTAATTTGGAATTCGCTGGATTAAAAATTAATATTTTAAAAAATTATTAAACTAAGTAAAAAAGTTTTAAAACAATTCAATTAATTAAAGTTTTGCCTCTTATACTATGTTAAAACTTACTTACTTCACTTAGGTGGCTATTACAGAACGTTTGTTTCACTAGCCGAACTCAGAATTAATCTTCAAGCGCTTCGATCTTCTTCTCAAGTTTCTGACACTAAGTTTCGAGATGCCTTGTTCCACTTGATTCAGCCATCGGAGTTTCGGTCTTCCTCTTCTGCGCGACCCATCACCAGGCTTGCTTTCAAATGACTTCTTAACTGGAGATTTTTCGTTCACACTCACAATATGACTTAGCCAACGTAAACGTTGAATTTTGATACGCGTAACTATGTCAATGCAGGCAAACAGCTTAAACTGCTTACTTAGTCGAAAATAGTATCTATTGGGCAATATTGTTCTTCTTTTTACCTCAAAATTGATGTCGTTTGTTTTGTTAATGGCGGTGCCGAGGTAGATAAAATCCTTGACTATTTCAAAGTTGCAGTTTTCAGCTTCTACTGTCTGCCCAAGTATATTGGACGTCTTGTGCGTTGATACCATTAACTTGGTTTTATCTGCATTTACTGCCAGACCTACTTTGGCTGATTCTTTCTCGTCAGCGTAGGCGAGTAGCATGTGCTGTTCTGTGAATAGCGTGCCAGTTATATTCAGCGTCTCGTATAACTTTTTCTAAGAGGATGTTAAAAAGATCACACGAGAGACTGTCTTCTTGTCTAAGACCTCGTTTGGTACTAAAGGGCTCAGAAATAGTCCTGCCTATCTTAACTGAGTATTGTGTATCAGTTAAGGTCATTCTGCAGAGTAGTTTTAGCTTCGCAGGGAAACTAAACTCAGACATAGCTGAAAACACCTTGAACGTATGGGGCTGTCTAAAGCGGCCTGAAAGTGAACAAATATATGGTATGTGTCGATCTGTCTTTCTTGGGTCTATTCCAGGATTTGACGTAGTGTGGACAGTGGATTTGCCAGGTCTAAAGTCGCATTGATATACTCCAATTATCTCCTCCACTTTTAATATGGATATAATTTTGCAACCAATAGTAAGCAGACTTATTCCTCTATAGTTGGCCCATACTGTCTTGTCTCCCTTTCCTGCGCAAGGAATGAAACACTGATATTCCAATCCTCGGGGTATGCGTTTCTCTAGCCAGATGGTACAAATAAGCTGATGCATATGCTTTATCAGCGTGTCGCCTCAGGTCTTAATTAGTTCAGCTGGCAACCCATCGGCTCCTGCTGCCTTGTTATTCTTATTTTGACCTCATTCTAGCTAGGCGGTATGCATTCAATACCGTTTTCTGGGATTGGTTCTGTGGTATCTTCATCGTTGCTATTATCAGATACCATCAGGCGTGAAAATGGGTTTTCCATGTCCTCAACACACTGTCTGTATCAGTCACCAAATGACCTTATTCATCTTTGCAGAAGAATGTGCCTATACCGCAGCCTTCAGTTTGGAGTTTTACCTTCTGGTAAAATTTTCGGACTTCATTCTGATTCCTTAACATCTCGATACGCTTACACTCACGCCTTTTCCGTTTCTCTCTTCTTTCTGCGGAAAAAACGCTTTTCCTTACTCTATATTAAAACTACACAAAAAAAAAAAACAAGCAAAAGCGCTTTATTCGATTGTGCCAAATCTTATATACCCTTTGTATTGGTCGTTTTCAATCTTCAGTGAACCGTTATACCTTAGTGGGTTACGAAACGTAAATATTAGGGAGATCAACCGGTCTTAATTTTTTTTTTTGGTTTTACTGAAGACGACTATTTTAAAATTACCATTTTAACAACAATAACCAGCTTTTTCTCAAATATAATTTGTATAAATTTTTCCGCTTTATCATTGTTAGCATGCACGTTGCCTTCAGTAAACTTTACTATGTTAACTTACGATGGCACGAAATGCCAGAGTGTGTACTTAACATTAAGTGAATAGTATTAGTTTAATTTAAATAAACTTTTCTCGTGAACTAATTCGCTGGTAGTTAAATTAATTAAACAACCGGTTAACCGGTTCTTTAATAATCGTTTTACGGATAACTGTTTTTTTTAAACTGCCCCTTTTTAAACTTTTCAAAAACAGAATTTTAAAAATGTCGGAAAATGGATCTTCCTAGTAAATAGCAAAACAAAATTACTTTGTGGCAGGTTTAAAGTCGATAGCTGTAATAGTTTTCGGTGAAAAGAGTAGTAAAATTCATTAAACAGTTCCTTTTTATAAAGCTGCGATTTTTTTGCCCCCGCTGCTACAAACTAGTTTTTTTTTTAAATGTAAAAATCATACTAGAATTATCTTGTGGCAGGTTGAAGAGCGATATCTGTAATGGTTTCTAAAATTTACCATTTGAAAAATTATTTATTCTAAAATAAAAATTATTTTATTCTAAAATAAATTTTTCAGGGGGTTTTTACTCACTCCTCCCCGGTTCCTATCAAAACAACCTGCCCAAATTACCTTCGCATTTACAAATCTAAGTTTTGTAAAAATACATACTTATGCATGAATTTTGTGTTTGCAGAATTTTGCTTATATCCATTCGGTAGGTAATTGATTTTACTTATTTAGACAAAGTTTGTTGCAGGAATACCTTGATATAAAAACATGTTCATAAGACTTTACTTAGTTTCGATTATTTAATTTCAAAAGATTATTTTTGAAATTGCGAGCAGAACGCTAGGCATATACATAACTGAATAAGTATATACTTTCATCACTATGTAAAGAAAATGAAAACGGCTGGTAAAAAAGCAACCTTAGCCAGTTAACTCCTGTTCATTACCGTTCATTGCAAATCCAGAAGAACTGTTGAATGGCTTTGACTTTAAGGGATTATATGACCATAAGCTGAAAGGGGTGCATAAAGTGTGACTATATTTGTTGCTGGGACTTAAAAAAGGGTTCGGTGTGCAAGATTGTTGGTATCCGATGAAAGCGGCGATAGACATACCCCCTTTCCAATCAATGATGACGGAAGAGAGTGTCTACTTCCCAGCCAAAAACGAGGTGAAACCTTCAAAACTCATATGAAAAATAATAGAACAGCAGGAGCTAAGCTATCAGCTCCTGCTGTTAGTTGGCACGGAGCATGCATTATTTTATCTGCACAGTTTGGTTAGAAGAACGCATGCCCAATAATGTGTGCTATGCCCCGTCTACAAAAAAGGCGACAAAACTACCCTGCCCAATTATAGAGAGATTAGTCTTCTACCCATCGCGTACAAACTACTGTCGCGTATATTGTGTGAAATAATAAAAGTTAAAGTCGATGAAATAATTGGCCTCTATCAATTTGGCTTTAGACCTGGTAAGTCTACCACATACCCTGTCGGATATTCAGTAGTCGACTACAAAAATAATTTAATTAAATATTTTATAACTAACAACGCTGACTGCAAATTAGTCCAGAAGAACCCCAAAGTCGAAGCACACATACATATTCTGTTAAGTGGTGTGTGGTGTGTTTCGTAAATATTATATTTTTTTTTCCTTTTCTTTCGAAAGCCCTTTTGTGTAAGCAAGATTTCAAGTCTGGCAATCTTGAGAGCCTGGGTTCGAGCCTAACAGCGACTTGGTAGGTAAGGTAAATTAAATTTTATTTTTAATATTTAGTTTTATATATCTACTTCATTTTTATTATTTCTCTTTTCCCTTCTAAGCAGGTAAAAAAGTTAAGCAAGTTACTGGCCTAAGTGATAATCTCTGTTGTGTATGTTCTATATGGGCTGTGCTGGTTTTTATACCCTTTACATATTAAAGTGTGTATTTTAGTTTGTCATTTCATTGCAATATTTTTAATACCCATTTGCGACCCCAAAAAATATTAATATTCTTGATCCTTAAAGATAGGAAACTCGACACGATTGTTAAAATGTTGTAAGTTTTCTGTTTCGAAAACTATGATAGCTACTTATGCACTTTAAGCCCACCACAAATAACTATTATATTTACGGTTCGAAAGAAACTTGCCTAAATCAGGTGACTGGCTAAACAAAAAGACCAATGTGAAGGGTATATAAAATTCGGCACAGCCGAATATAGGGCTCTTACTTATTTTAACCCATACTTGTTAAAAAATATGTTCGAATATAACCCCGAAGAAAGACGCAAAAGGGGACGACCGAAACTCCTTTTGAAAGACCCAGTACAGGAAAGCCTTTCTAAACTTAAGGCTAAACTTTGGAAAAGAAGCGCAGAAGATCGAAGTGCTTGGATATCCATTCTTAGTTAAGCGCATATGGGTTGATTTAACCGGCCAACTAAGTTAGTAAGTGAATAGGTTTGACAGAGAGAGAGAGAGATAGATAAATGTATATTTATCGTTTCTAAAGTGTTAGTTTTACCAAAAACAATAAAGAATCCAATTTCTTTTAATATGTTTTCCTAAAGCTTAACTGGGAAAAAAGGTTGAGTAAAGGGTCAAGAGGGGATTAAATACTCCGTGCTGCAGTTTTTCGTAAGGCGCTGTTTTATTCATTTGATACAACGATAACCCGTCCGCTAAACAATTACCGATAGGATGTTGAACAAAGTTCAAATAAGTGCCTCGGTTTGTAAACACGAGCATTCCATAAGCTGCCAAAGATATAAAGATACAATACGAAACCTACTGACTTTCTTTTGTCAAGCGCACTGTGAGTTAGAGTAATTTAAGACTCCGCGAATCAGATGCATGGCTGGACTTTCAATTGAGCTTACAAAACTCAGGACTATTAGGATGTGTTGGGTCTTGAAATATTTTTGGCTTAAGTCGAAAAATAATAAACTAAGATTGTTAACAACTCAATTTACTCAAATAAACTACTAAAATTCAACTAAAGCTAATCGCGCAACTACTACATTTTTGTTAATTTGTGGGATGTATAGAATAAAACTGAATCATATTTATACTGTATTTTGAATCATTTTTACAATAAAAATTTGTTCAAGATATTAACCATTATTGAAAGTAACCTTTTTATTTTTATTTGGCAAAATACTAGTTCCACAACAAATGAACCTCTCATCATCTAAGTCCAATACGTACTTAACTAACTCAATTTCGCACACTCTGTTCAAGTGAAAACGTTCTGCATCAATTGAAACTGCTAGTACAGGGAGGCAAAACTTCTCAAAAGCTATTTCTTGTCTATCAGACCTTTCCCTTCGTATGGGGTCCTGAATTTAAATTTGAATTTTTTTTATACTGGTTTTGGATTTCAAGGTTTAGCGCTATCTTCAAAATCGAGGATCATGACATACATATGTAAGTATAACTCAAAAACTATTCGTTTTTTTTTGACTAAAAATTGTTTTAAAACTTGTTTAATCGTTTAGGATATATATTGATAGCTTTGCCAAGAAAAACAATTTTCTTGCAATGCTTGAAAACTTTTTGATATTTAGACCGTAACTAAAAATGTTTAAATAAATAAAACTTTCGCTTTTTTCTGTTAACGTAAAAGCAAAAAAGCTTTAAAGAAATTGAGCCATATTTTGTTGAAATCGATGCACAACTCTTGATTTCATTCACAATTAACCTTTATTTTAGGTAAGAAATTGCTATTTTTCGCAATTTAACATCAATAAAGGCGGTGGCACATAGAATCCGTCATCTGTCATACGTCGCGTTTTTTAACTGACAGCTAAGTTGAATAACATGGTTTCTTATGAACAATGTCACATTCAGTACGTCTCCTTCAACGCAACGTACTAAAGTTGGGCAACTTTTAACTTTCAACGTACGTCAAGTACTTTGACAAGTTGCATGGTGAAATTATGTGTACCAGGTGGTGTTACGAACACAACTGATCGACTTTTTTCATGCATAAATCGAGGCTGCGTAGTCAAAGTTATTTACTTTTACATATCTTTTTTTGATAACTGAGCCAACGAAAACTACAACAAAAACAATAATTATATATCAGTTAAAAAAGGCGAAGTATGACGTATAACGGATTGTATGTGCCTCCGCCTTAAGGCAGGCACGTGCAGCAAGGTGAATTAATGTGTCAGGTGGTGGTGATTCTACAACAATTAAATTGTGGTGAATAAAAATTTCGTTTTTGTTGTTGTTTTCGCTGGCTCATGTGTCAAAAAAAAATATGTAAAAATTAACAAATTTGACAACTCAACCTCGATTTATGCAAGATCAGCTGTGCTCGTAACACCACCTGATCAATAATTTAACAGTAGACATGTGCTAACATTGTCGGCAGCGTTGCCAGATAATGATTTTATCATATTTTTAATGATTTTTTACAAATATATAATTAAATGATGATTTTTTACTCTTATAAATATTTTTTTTTTATATTAAAGTTTTAAAAAGTATGTACAAATACACAATTCGTATACAGCTTTTATTCACAGAAAAATGTTCAAACAATAAAGGCTTATGTCAGCTTATTGTTTATTGCTTTTAAGTATACACTTTATTTACATTTGTGTCCTGGGGCCTGCACACACAAAAATGCATCATTGTTGAACCTATTTTGAATAGCGTTTACTTTATGATAAGAAGTATTGGTTTGAAAAAAAACGTATTTGGATAAGAATTTATTTTTAAACAACGTCTGAAAAATCCTAATATAAATTTCTATAATCAGCTTGATTTCAAAAATAATGATTTTTTTGCAAAGTGAAGAAGTCTATCTGGGAATGTTTGTTAAAAAAATTTAACTCAAAACTAACTAATTTAAAAAATTCTTTCAAAACCACAATCAACTATTTTTGCATTCATATCCTAAATAATATTTCAAATTTGTTACGATTTGGTAATTATTACTTTAGGCTTAAGTTTAATGCTTGCCAATAAATTCTTATTTTTTCGCAATATATATATTTAACATATTTTTTATTTTTAATTTTATTAGCGTTAGTTTTAGAAAGAAAATTTTAAAATAAGTATTACAAAGTTTATTACATATTATGTTCTACTTCTATATAAACAATTTTTTTAAAATAATATATAATAAGCGTTAAAAAAAGTTCAAGGGAAAATTAAAAATGTACCTAAGGAGAATTAGTGGGCAAATTTAAATACAACTTAAGAAATAGGTTGAACAATAATGGGTCTGATGCATAAAACGTGAGCTTGAGCTCGGACTCGATTTTTTGAGAAAAAGGTGCTTGTCGTATGCATAATAAAATTTGATGTATTTGCTTTTCTGCTTACGTTTGATCTTGTCTTGCTCAGTTTGAACAAGTTAGATGAGCTTGTGCTCATTTTTATATGCATAAAAACAAGCTTATGCTTTCTTTTGTGAGCTCTTGCTCAAATTTTGTTGAAGCTGCCTTATAGTTGAACACATGATGGTGCCCTCAGCAACACTGATAAAATTCGACTGTATTTAAGATTTTGTGCAGATCCTGGATTCCAAAATGGTAAAGCCACATATATTGGAGTCCATCAATCAACTGTGTCGCAAACTATTGCGGAAGTTGCGAAACGTATATCTGCCAAGCAAGCGAGTGGATGAAATTCCCGAAAGATGCAGATGAAATAAGACACATTCAAATGAAATGGGAAGCAAGTTATTGCTTTCCATTTGCAATTGGAGTGGTTGATTGGACTCATATAAAAATATTGTGGTTTTTTATATTTAATGCTTGGTAATTGATACTTTTCTAGTAACTATTTATTTTGTTTTAGTTTTTCTACTAAAAATTTAAAAATGCCGGCAGTTTCTATTTTATTATTACTATTTGATTATTCTTTTATTTTACTTTCACTTGACGACATGTTTGCACTATAATAACAATTAGACGTTTGATCCCCCTTTGCTTAAGTAATTGCAATTGGTTTGAACTCATTTTTATGCATACGAAATTGAGCAAAAGCTGTTGCTGTTTGATTGAACTCGACTTACGAACAATTGCTCACATGCCTCAACTCATCGCTTTTACTCGTTTTTATGCATGAGACCCAATGTTTTAATAATATCATAGCAGGTCGGGTTAGCGAAGCACGCCGGGGCTTAGCTAATTATAAATATGTATAATAAAGTTGGTAATCGAGTTAGTAGGTTTGTAACTTTTATATCAAAAATATGAAGAAACGCTTTTCAAAATGTATTAACAGGTCTCAAATATACATACGAATAGTTCTTTGGGTATTTTTTTTTAATTTTGTACCTAAAGAGATAGGAAAAAGGGTACAAATTATATATTGGTACTTTTCAGGCACTGTTTGTAATTTTTTTACCAACAAAGGTAAATTTTGAATATAGAAATATGAAGGAAAGGGCTGTGAACATCGATAAATTCCAAAAGAAATCTAGTGGGCAAAAATTATATCTTTTACAGTTTTGGTATTTTTTTTAATATTTTGGGATTATGAGTCTACAAATATGAAATTTGCGACTATTGGCCTAGACTGAGGTCGAAAGTCTATTTAGTGGTCAAGAGGTACTTTTTTTGCCAAGTATGTACTTCTGCATTTTTTATATAATATGTAAGTCTTGAAATATGCCATTAAGGACTATTCACCCAGACTGAGGTCAAAAGTCATTTAGAAGGCTTAAAAGGACTTTTGTCACATTTTTAATACTTTTTTATTTGCATGGAGATTATGACTCTAGAAGTGTAAAATTGTTGGCCCTTAATAGGGTCAAAAAAGAGCAAAGTGGACAAAATGTATTTTGGTACATTTATGTTCCTTTTTGAATTGTTTTAAGATTTTGGTTCTAGATAAAAGTCAATTAAGCAGAAAAAGTAGTTTGCACATTTTTGGTAGTTTTTTTATTTGTTTTGAAATTTTAATCTTTTAAATATGAAATTAAAGTATGCAAATAAGAAGCACATTTTTATTATAATTTTTCGTTAATTTTTACATATTTTGAGTATAGAAAACTAGAGATTCTAGATTATAATTGCAAATGAAACTTTTATAGTCCTTTTTTTCTTTAGAACCTTGTTAAAGTTTATATTTAAAACTGCTCTTACATAGTATCTGGTTAATTGCCAGTGCATACATACCCAGCAAAAACTCACAATGCTTTGTAATGAGTTAAAATCCAAATAACTCTTACTCATTAGCATTTTAACCCATTATTTTAACATGGCGATGACATTGGAGGCAAGTACTTACCATTCTCGCTTACAAAGAGGGAGTTAAATAAGTACTTACCATGCTCGCTTACAAAGAGGGACTTGTATAAGCTTTTACTTAATTGGCATTAAAATAACCTTTTCCTGGGGCCCCTAGTTACTCATTGTTGCATTTAAAGTTTTTTTCTTTGATGTTTTTGTTAAAACTGGCTTAAAATATTAAGTTAGAATAAGTTAAGAAACTGAAACTTCTTGCTTAAATCTTAGATAAAAAATAACTCATTATCTAACAACTGTTAAGTAATACAGACGGTATGTAATAGTAGTTGAAAAGTAAAAAATTTTTAATGACTAATCACTTCCAAGTTTTTCCTGGGTATGTATGCACATATGTAAATACATTTGTGCGCACAAAAAAACAAAAACAAAATACACATATGTAAATCGTCTGAGACGATCACGCAATTGGTTTCGAAAAACAGCACATAATATCTTTAAAACGAAAGTTAGGCCACTGTTCTTGACCAATTCATTCTTATATTTACCTTTTTTTTAGTTACATCAAGGGCGGATTCAGAGTTAAATCAATCCGGGCTTGGCTTACTTCGGCTAAAAATATAAAAACATCAACACAGATAACTTAAAAACTATTGTCCCAAATCGAATATATTGTAGGGAATAAACCTTATTAAAATCATGTGTATCAAAAATAATCAATAATATTAACAAAACTGCAGGGTTTGTAAAAATAATTTTTGACCGGTTCTTACAAATCTTTAAAGAAATATGCAAAGAATTTTTTAAGTTTGTTCTATGCACAACGTTGATTGTCGTCTTCGTTGGCTACTTTTTTTTATGGCACGAGCGATAATGCACTTGAAAAACAAAACATTAAAAGTAAAGAGGACCGTCAAATATATGAGGCTTTTAAATATTCATACATACATACATATGTACGTACGTACATAAATGCATTTGCAGTGGTTTGATAGCACTAGAAGAGTTAGTAAAATAAAAAGGGTATAACATGTAGTATTAAGGTTGGCATAGTCAAACTTTGTTCACCCTTTACTTCTGTTAAATGAGACGTGTATTTTGAAAGTAGCACCAGTCCATTAAAAAATAACATTTTTATCGAATCTTTCTATCCTAATTAAAATTTACCTTAGGTCCTACCAAGGCATCGAACCAACAGTGGCATTTCGTAAACCTAGAAGAGAAATGAGTAAAGTAATGGAAAATAAAAAATAATGAACAAAAAGCTCAACACTTTAAAGCGTGGATCGTCGGCTCACATGGAAGTCACAAATGGAAAATTCTACGTAAAACAGCCTAAATTGAAGAAAACTTCTTAATGCCATAACTGCATGCTTTGGGCTTGGGTAACATGTGGTATCAACAAGACGGTGCTACATCGCATACATCCAGGATTACAATGGAATTACTGCGAGACCTCTTTCCACAACAAGTTATTTCCAGAAATGGTGATGATAATTGGCCTGATTTGACTGCTCCGGAGTTCTTTTCGTTGGGATATCTGAAAAGCAAGGTTTATGCATACAAACCGGAATCGCTGGAGCAACTAAAAAAATTTTCGTGATGAAGTTTATGAAATACCTAGTGAAATGTGTGAGAATGTAATGAAAATTATGCTCTAAAGGGCTCGCATTTGTGAGGCTAACAGAGACGGACATTTATCTAATACTGTATTTCATACATAATTTCCGACATTAGATAAAATATTAATCAATATAAGACCCATTTTCTTTCATTATAAAAAAAATGTAATTGGTTCATATTTTATTTCCATTTACTTCGAAAGAGCATAAAATGATTACATACTGAATAATCGGCTGCTCTTTTTTTATGTTTTAATGAAAATTTTATACCCGTCACATTTTATTAAAGATTATTCCTTAAGCAAAAATGGTTTTTTGTAGAAATAATGACTCAAATACGGTTAAAACCACTATAAAATATCGTAAAAACCACAAAACATAAAAACCCGTTCTGAAAAAAATTTTTCACACGACTCGATTTTAAAGTCTAAATTCTCTTAAATTCAACTTGTTAGGTCGCACCCATCACAGTTTTTAAGTAATCATTGTGAGCAGAAATTATGTTCTTGCAGTGTCTACTTGCTACTAATCGCCTAAGACAATATCATCCTTGGAAATCAAAGGCTTTTTTCAAACCAACATTTTGACTTGTTTGAGCTATAAGCAAAAAGGTGAGCACAATTGTCACACCCGTCACAATGAAATTTCCCACATGAGAAATTCACACAAATGAAACTGAAAGCTGTCAAAATTCATTGGATATTTGGTAAAAACTCTATGCTTCCGCTTAACAACTTGGTTTTGAAATCAATTTGGTGTCACTGCTTCCGCCTCCAATATGTTAACTAGTGCTCCTTGGTATATTACAAAACAGGAACATCCATTAAGATCTACAAGTTCGACTAGTTAAATGCGAAATCCTAAACTATGGGGATAAAAACCTAAATAACCTGGAAACACATCAAAATCCGCTTGCTCGAAATATCTTACATCATGGGGGACACCTAGATGAAACCATTGGAATCGTTGTATACTTTAGTTTGAGATCTAAAATTCTAATTTTAAGATTTGAATATTCCATGTTGATTTGTACTTCTCTACAAGGCTATGGAGATTCACTCTTATGTTACCAGGCCTTCATGCCATTTTTTGCCTAAAGCTTAAGGGACTTCAGTAAAAAGCGTAAGGAAATTCATTATCTCTCTTCAAGTTCTGTTTTTTTTTCCTGTACTAATCTGTGGGTGAGATGGTTTTGTGTATTCGCCTGAAGCCAAACTGGTGTAAATTGCTAAAATAATTGGTGTATTCCTTCAATGAGGTTTCAAGTTGGGGCGATTTCGGCTTTTGTCGTTTTCATCAGACTCTTTGTTTTTTTTTGGATAAAAGCTGCTAAAATATATATCTATATCACTTGTATTTAGTCGTGCAGTGCGTGAGAAGCAGGCTCAGCGCTAAAAAGCGCAGATCTAAATTTTTATAAAAATTGTTGCATTGATCTTTCGTTATTAAAAAATCTTGGTCGATAATATCAACCAACAAAATCACAATGCTCTGGAAAATTTCACCAACATAGACATTTGCTGCTTGGATATACAAAAATTGATTATAATTAGTTTTAAAAAATATAATAAGGACGTTTATGATTTCTATTCTATTTGGATTAAGATGACAAAATTAACATTTTCACTGTTATGCTGAAGCGTGCCAAATAAAACCTTAAAAAAGAAGACAACAACTTAAACATGATCTTAGCCAAGCTAAAGGAGGAAACAATACTTTTTAGCATATTGGATGAAGCTGCTGACTGGCTGACTTCATATTACAGAATGAGTAAAAAATTATAAAATGCCCCCGGCAGTCAGCAGTCAAGAGCGAGCGCACAAGAGCACAGCCACATCGGTGCCACCTTTTCATTGTTTACATCAGCCAGTATCACAGTAAGATCATTTCGAAAAACGTCGCAGAATGAGATGAGCGAAAAATAAAAAATACACGTCATTTTAACGTGACACAGTGCAGCAACTTAAGTTTAAGTATGTTTGTGTTTAGGTATGGATTCAAGAATGTATCACTTGCGTCTATAAAAGTGTTGCCGCTTTGTACTTTTTTTAATGTGTAGATTGTATGTAACTGTCCTTAGGTGTAAAGAGCTAACAAAAAACTTGCAACAATGACTAAAGGGCAGGTTATTTTTATATATTTAATAATAACTCAATTTTTTAGACTCGAGTAGTTCATGCTTTAGCAAAACATATAGTTAAATTTGAACGATAAAGGGAAATTATAAGACTTCTTTACCAGGAAGTATAGGGTCGAAGTTTTTAGAAGATCAGCACTCAATTGGGGGGAGTTAAAACTGGTATGTGATGCTAAGTATCCTGGATAGCAAGCTGCCATGATAGAAGAATACTCAGGAAAGGGCTTTAATTAATACTATGCATGCTATACAACCTGGGGCTTGCAAACAAATGTTGTAAACCGTATTTACACAGTGGTTGTAAGACCATGTCTGACGTATGGTTGCACTGAATGGGGGGAGACGGTAGAAAAGGGCTGTTATAGGAAGCTTCCTACCAAGGTCAAAAGATGTGATTCACTTTGCATCACTGGTAACATGACATGGCACCTATTGAGTATTAGGTGGTGTGAATGACAGCAAGAAGTTTGATCAGACTAGGCGAGTCAGGGTTGGAAAAATATTTGAATACTGGCCCTACTAGAATATTATGGGAAATTGGTCGTGTTGATGTTTAGTCTGGGGATCTAGGAAGGACTATATGGTCACGAAGGTCAGTTTTGAGAGAGCGCCACTGATAATAATCCCATAAAGTAAAGGTGAGCTGGGACTCGATAGTCTGTATGAGTGGTGTGTAGTTTTTACTGGCGAATCTAAGATGGATATAGGCACCGGAGCCCGTGTCTTTATAAAAAAAGAGAACATCCGATTGTTCTACAGATTATCTGATGAGTGTAGTGGGTTTCAGGCTGAGATACTGGCTATCTAAAGGGCAGCCGATCATGTTCTAAGAGATAGCGAGGCCACTATTTGTTGATATTCAGGCGGACCTTAGAGCCTTGAAGGCGCATTGCGGCAGATATATGCTGGTTAAGGCCTGTAGGAAGACCCCTGGTGAGACTATGAATCCCTTCAATGTCAGACTTAGTTGTGATACATTTGGCAACAAGGTTACCTACGAGTTCGTACGTAGTGGCTCGGCCCTGGATGTGACATACATATAAGGAGAAGGCTGTGAGAACACCAATGGGTCACTATTATGGTAAGATGATGGCGTGTATGCCTGACATGACGAATCTTCAGTGGGGGAACATGAGTGACTGCAGCGTGGATTACTTTTTCTTACTTATTTCTTTGAAGGGATGCACAATGACCACAGGAGGTGTTGTATGAAAGGGCTTACCTCTCTTAATTACCCTTCGCGCCTTAGCCTAAAGTAAAAAATTACAAACTTCGATTAGAGAAACTTGAACAGCAAACATCAAAAAATCAACTTAAATATACATATTTCACTTTAAACTATTTTTGTTTTTATTAATTATTTTATCTCTTGTATCCTCTCGCTGAAAATAAAATGGAAACGCTTGTTTAGTTTTAAAACAGGGCATTCAAGATTGGAGATATATATTTTTTAAAATTTTTAAATTAAAAGCCAGTTAAGCAAACTGGCAGCCCTAATTTTCAAAGAAAAGACAATGTAGTGGCGCATCATTAAAGAAACAGCAGACGACGAGTCAACGTTCAACTATGCATTGTTCACAACAACATTTTTTTGTTCAAAGCTTTGCACTAAACATTATAAGCAAACACACACACACACACGCGCGCACAAATACATATTTATAAAAAATTAAGTTAAAACTGCAAAATCCTATAATTAAACAATTATTGCAACTCCCACTTTTTGCTTATGGGCATTGAATTGTACCTTACGCTCTGTGCGCTACTCCTCCTTTTTTGGATCAAAACCACGATCAGTACAATAACAAAATTCAATGCAAGAAAACTCACATACTTTAGCCTTAAATCAAGAAAACAAATGAGAGTTGGGTCGAGAAAACAGAAAGTTTGTTTTTTTCCTCATTTCTTTTCTCTCCTCTTTTCTTTGAAACAACTAAAATATTGTAACAGCGGTTCGAGTACCACCTCCGTCTGGCTGAAGAAAAATTAAGGAAGAATATTATCATTGAGGGAGTTGACTAAATGTTTTGTCTTTGTGCGTTGCTAATAAACTAACATACTTAAGTATAAACCCAGCGAGAATAACTCTTTTGAACTAATTAGACCTGTGAGGAAAAAGCAAATTAGTTGTGCCTATAGTCTACATACGTAATGCATGAATTTTGTGCCAGTTTTGAAGCAGTACATTTTTAAACAACCATTTTTTTAGCACAAAAAGCTACGAATGTAATTATTCAAAAACCAAAAGATTCTTACAATAAATTGATTTTTTCTTTAAATAATATTCACGAATTTACTTTAATATTCTACTTTATACCTGACAGTTTTTCGTTTTTCTAGTTTGATTAGACTTTAAAAGTGAAGTATAAAAACTGAACTCAAGACATGGTGAAAAAATTTACCAGGCGATTGCAATACGAAGTGACTCTCTTGACTCTTTTACTTTTTTCTTGTTTTATATATGAAGTTTGACGCATTCATTAGAAAAATATTTCTATTTAAGTGTCAAACTCCATATATAAAATAGAAGAAAGAATCACTTCGTATTGCAATCACCTGGTAAATTATTTCACCCTGACTGAAGGAGAGCAATACTACTTGACGTAAACTCGGAAGAATATTTTTGATTGCAGGAGAAAGAGATGAGGTCTCTTCGACTTGTTTAAATAAAATTTGTAAAAAGTTTTTTATTTCTGCAGTGCCTTCATAGTAGTTTATTTATTTTAAAAGTTTTCGAATTTTTTACTTGCCCTGAGAGCTTTCGAAAATATGAAAAAAGTTTTGCTGGGTGCATGAATGTCCGAATGTCGCAGTGCGAAATTTAGTTTTTGTCGAATTTGTTAGTTATTATCTTCTGTGTTTTGTTATCACTTGAACTGGAAACTTAAGGAAGCAAGCAAGCCAACAAAATTGACGCATAGGGGGGAATTTGAAAAATTTAATAAATCTGCTGTTATGTAAAGTAATGCGTTAAAAAAAATGAGTTGTAAAGTGTATTTTAGCCATCACTAGTTTTGCTTATTTTTATATGAGCATTCATCAAGCTCAAACATTTTTTAAGTTTTTTGTTTCATTGTGAGTTATATGTTTGTATGTATTAAGCGAACAGATCAAAATTCCACTATAAACACCATTACAGTGTGCTAAAACTTTAACTGACTAATGAAATCACAACGAAATTTTCCTTACTTTTAACATCTATTGTAGTGTAAAGTACATGTATGCCTTAGACTAGGGATAATATATTTGGTACGATCGTACCATTTTTTGTACAATTCAAGCCTCCCTCAAAAGTTATTAGTACTCCCTTTGCCAATTTAGTACTATTAAAAATTTTTCAAAACAATTTGTTTATAATTAAGCATGGCCAAAAAAAAGTTTACTTCGAGTAAAATTACAGAAGCAAATGATGGTGTTGTATTTGATTGCTCTTTAAACTCTATAAATTTATTCAAATTATTTATAAATTACTTGCATAAGACATCATATTTTTTATTAAATTTTGTTGTTTTAAAAAATCCCCTTTCAAGCCACAGGCAACTAACTACTTATCTAAAAACCAATTGTTAAATATTTTCTTTTAACCCAGGGGCAACTACAGTAGTACCGAATAGAAAGAGTGCCGACGAGAAACAGTATCTGGTTTCGGAAACGCATTACACTTGTCTAATATTGGAACTACTTAACTTTCAATAAAAATTTCCATTCTTGCCCATCACAGTTTTAATAGCGAACCTTAATCTGAATAAATACAAATTATTTTAAATTTTTATTTTATTTGTAACTTCCTTAGCATCCATCTGCGGCTCCATAAGGTATATATTTTCTTTGTTTTAGATAGGGAATTTAGCGATGTCCGTCTGTCCGTCTGCTCGTATGTCCGTGTTATGGTTTTAAAGCCCCCCGATGTCGCATAGACCCGTAAGTGATTTCCAACTATCAGAAATATCTTTCAAAAAATTAAATTCAGTAAAATTACCCGATAACCAACCGATATATAAGCTTAAAACCAACACTACTTCTGTTATTTCTTTAAAATTTGTACATAAAAACCTCTAAAGCTGCCCTGAAGTTGCCCCTACAGGAGTGTAATGTAAAGCCGACTCCAAGTAATCTTGCCTCACAAAAAATTTTTGTGGAACATACTTACACCCTATCTCCTCTCTCTAACAGGGCTGCCATACAATATTTAATTTTTTTTAAAATTACTCCCACAGCTTCCAGGGTGTTCCCGTAAGTTTGATCCCAATTAGTTTTTCCTCTCAAACTTTTTTGTGGAACATACTTGCCCCCTAGCTCAAGGCCCTAATAGGGTTTTCATACAAAATTTGAAGAAATTAGGGTTAAAACTTTTACAACTCCTGTACAAAGTTTGGAAAATTGTAATAAATCCCCTCTTACAGCTTCCAGGGTGCCCGTGGATAGGTCAAATGTAGGACTGATCCCAACTCATTTTTCTTTGCAAAAGTTTTTCTTGAACATACTTACCCCCTATCACCATTCCTAAGGGGGCTGCCATACGAAATTTAAAAAAAATTATGCTAAAAACCCCTACAACTTCCCTATCTCAACCTAAGAGGGTTAAAATATAACACCGACCCTTTTTTAAAAATTAGAAATGTTTCATAAATAGAAAAAAAACTATAAAAATAAAAACAAATTTAGGGTTTCGAAAGGCCAATGTCGATGGTATATATAATTCCACATAGCCGAATATAGCGCTCTTACTTGTTAAGTTTTATTTATTAAACTTCTTAGTTACTGTATGATAGTTTTGAATTTACTTAAATTTTGTTAGCACATTTGTAAGTAGAGGTTGTGATATTTTTGGCAACAAAAATAATTAGTTATTTGGCTAAAAAGTAACTCGTGCTCATATATCTCTAGCATTAGTTGCTAACTAACTAGGTAAGGAAAGGTTTTGCTAACTATTTATAAAGCCATCTATATTTTAAAATACGAATGAGAATTATTATTTAAAAAAGTTATATCCCCAGAATTTTTTGATGTTTAAGCTTTGCTGGATTTATTTTCAGAACACTGTCGCACAAAATTCATAATTTGCAGTCCCCATCAAATTGCAACTAGTGCTAATATTTTATCTGAGAGGGTTACTTGGCTTAAATATAAAAAAACATAATACCCAGAGCTCAAAAAACGTACCACTAAAACCCCGAAAAGTATTAATAACTGTCCTAATTGAAAAAACCTCTAAGCATGCTTCTTTTACCAGACTTTTTAGCAGATGTGGAACAGCTTTTTTTTGGAAAAAAGAAGAGTCCATCAAAAAAAAAAAAAGCAAAAGCGCACATATTTCAAATGTTTAACTCACCCTGTCACAATGATTGCACTTTTTCGTAAAGAAAAAAACGCACTGTTTAAAATAGTAGTTTGTATATTCTAATAATTTTTTTTATTTTTAAAGTTAAAATTTTTGAAAAAGCCCACTTTTGCCTTCTTTATAAATAAAATATAAACAATAAAACAATCAGATGTTTTTCGGGGCACCACAACACTGTAAATTTTTACGGTGCAAAAAATTCATTAATATTTTCATCAATTAGGGCGAATTTTTAGAAAAAAAAAACACTTCCCTTTTAAAAAAAATGCAACATTTTTTATTTAAAAGAACATAAACTTGCAAAAAATTAAGGAGGGCGAAAATTGTTAAATTTTTTTCGGGAAACGAAAACATCAAAAATTAAAGGAATGCACAAACCATCTCACGAACTTGTTAGAGTCATATAGAACATTATCCTTTAGGGCACACTAAGAAAATCAAAAAAACACTTCTAGAATACCCGTTATCGCAAAATCACTGCTTAATCAGAGAGGATCCTGACCAAGAACAACAAAGACAAATGTGACCTCCTTGCACAACATATATGGAACGTTTTTACTTCCAATACATATATGTACTGTCATAAGTATATTACTGTTGCTGCAAGACAGCCTATAGAAATACTATTAAAATTTTTAAATATCATAAAGGCCTGTTAACAAAATTGCCTGTAAATCTCTATAACTTTTTTGAAAAGAACATAGCGGATCACCATTTTATGATTAAAGGAGTGGCTTCTTAAGTTGTTCTCAACTATTAGGGCTGGCGTTAGAAATGGGTTAAACAGCTGTTTTAACTGACCGTTTTTTTTAGTTCAGCTCATCTTACTGAACTAGGTCGCTCTTTTAGTTCTGTAGTTAAATAAGCTCATCAGTTTACTTGACTTGGAAGGTCAACATTAAATTTTTATTGCAACCCTCTCTGAGCGAAACCGTGTTATATTGGAAGTATTTAAATCGTAAAATGCGCTGCCATAAGCGATGCTGCCTCATGCTGCCATGTGCTACCACTAGCTACCAAAATAGACATACTCGTTTCAATTAGACTGTTTATGCTTACCGCTGCCACCGATGCGATTACGCGCGATTTCGCACTACCAAATTCGATAGACCGCTTCTGTTTGGTTTTGGTCGCTTGAAATTATTTGTTAAAAATAGACGCTGAAAGATTAATTGAAAATATTCATAGCCGTCGATCTTTGTGGGATCAACAAAAAAAAATTATTACAATAGAAGTGTAAACAGCAATTTGTGGATTGAAGTGTGCAATGACATATGTGTAACAGGACAGTTTTTGATTCTATTTGAAATATATTTCTACAAATTTTTAAAAAAAGTCAGGAAACTGCCTCTAATGATAGTAGCTCGACCAGAATGTGCATTGTTATTGGTGGTATTTGTATGGTGGCCATTTCACGTGTAACTAAATCAAGATAAAACAAAATATGTAAGTGTTTTAAACCAAATCGTAATCGATTGAGCAGCATTTAGTTTGCACACTTGATCGCGGGCGATTGCAAGCGTCTAAGTCGCTAGTAAATGCCGGTGACAGCATCGCTAATGGCAGCGCTAAGCGTAAACGAGGCCTTAGATAGATTCTGTAGATGCTTTATGTAGTAGGCATGCCAACAAACAGTCAGACACACACGACACATCTATTATCCAAGTATAGAAATGGGGAATAAAAATATATAAACATAAATTGAGACGAAATACTTTTGCATTCACCTGGATCTTCGCCCATTTAATTGGCTGTGCTTCGTCAAAATTAAATAATTTTATTTTTGAGAACCTACATTTTAGTCTGGCACTGGCTGGACAAATATTATATATTAAGTTTAATGATTTTAATACTTATTGTTAGCAAACCATTGTAAAGATTCATTAAAAAAATATGTTTTAAAAAAATCTGTAAAGACGTTAGTAAGTATTTACGCACAAACATGGAACTGAATTATCGCACGAGTCGCAAACACTAATTATCGCTTGCAGCTATTAGCAGGATAATTGCTATAGATTTTATTTATTGCATTTCTATAAAGTTAATAGCATAATTCGAATTTATAAATATTATTAGATTTAATCATATTATTGTATTTTTTTTAAAACAATTTTTTTTATATTCTTGACGATTTATTTTTCTAAGGAGACAATAATTTTAACTGTGACTGAGCATTGTTTTAAATTCCAAAAAATGTGTTCTAAGTAATTGTGATTGAGTTACAAACAACGTATCTTTTTTGTAAATATTATGGAGTAATTTACCTGTTTTGCTTTTTAATTTAGTTTCTTATCCTTAATTAATTGAATTATCTTTTCTTTAATTGTTTTATTTTATTGTACAGATTTGTAAGGCTTTAATTTCATTATTTCGCCTTGATTACTATTTAACTCAGTTGTGTTGGCGTTTGATAGCAACAAACAGATAAGTTGCGATTAAGTATTTACGCCACGCTTTTCATCATTTTTTGTTTTATGAAACCTTTATTTTGGCGAACTAAAGGCGGTGGCACATACATAGAATCCGTCGTACGTCATACTTCGCCTTTTTTAACTGACAGCTAAGTTGAAAAACACGTTTTATTATGAACAATGTCACATTCAGTACGTCTCCTTCAACGCAACGTACTAAAGTTGGGTAACTTTTAACGTACGTCAAGTACTTTGACAACTACCAGATGGTTCATAACCTTAATTTTGATTAGTTGCATAGTGAAATTATGTGTACCAGGTGATGTTACGAACACAACTGATCTACTTTTTTCATGCATAAATCGAGGCTGGGTAGTCAAAGTTGTTTACTTTTACATATCTTTTTTTGACAACTGAGCCAACGAAAACTACAACAAAAACAATAATTATATTCACCAAATTTTGTTGTTGTAAAATCACCACCACCTTATACATTATTGCGCCATGATTAGTTGTTTTTGCACGCGGCCATAAAATTTTTAAAAATCAGCTGATTTAACATCCGTTTATAAAGGATTCTATGTGCTAACCTCTTGCGTTGTTACGTTAATGTCAGTTAAAAAAGGCGAAGTATGACGTACGACGGATTGAGTGTGCCACCGCCTTAATGCTGAGTACGCACTGGACATTTTGAATGCTTTGATTCAATGACGTCACATTTCAATTGTTTTTTTTTGTGCGACAAAATAACAACACCTTGACATTTCTTGTTATTGCTGTGTTGCATTTCTTGAACCGTCCACATTAAATGCGTAAAATGTTTTGAAACGATGAATAATTGCGGCACTGTCATCAAAACACACTATTACTAATGCTTGCTTACTAAGTCAAAAGATGGCATGGTGTATACTAGAGGCCAACTCAAGACGTCACTAAATAAGGCATCATCTTGAATTTCCAATTCATTTCATATACCTTACGTGTGCACACACAACAATAAGTGCTGTGCTGTATTGTTCGCCATTTCTTTTGTTTACTTAACTTAACTTAACTTAAATGAAAAAAAAATATTTACACTTAAGCACACTTAAGCTAACAGCAACGGCACATCAATTCATCATAATCACACATTTCAATTCATCTTGAAACTTTACTGTTGACGGGATGCTCCTGGTGTGATAGTTTTAAGAACGGGGGTTGATTTTTAATATATGTATGTAATGTAATGTAATTACGTATGAATTTTATATTGATTTGCCTGCTTGTATATATGTTTGTTTATGTATCTATTTAACATTGTGTAATACACACAGTTTTGTTTTTGTTGACCACACATCCTCACAGTCATTTTTTTTATCGACCACACATCATGACAGTATATAAGTTGAATCAACAACAGTGCATGACACCACTCTTTATTCTTCACTACACTACATTGCATCACACAAACTGTGTCAGCTACTCTACATTACTGCACTTAAACAGTTTTATCGCACAACAGCACAAGAATTAGGAAATCACATGGGTCTTGAATTAGCTTGAAATAGGACTTGGTGCAGGCCTCTAGTGTGTACTCAGCAAAACAATGAGTATTCAAGTCTTTAAACTAAGGTTGGCAACCGAAACGAATAAGGGTAACGGAACCGGTACTGGTATTAAAAAACTTGTCATTTCGGTATCAGCATTTTGATTATATCGGTATCGTTATACCGGTATATGTATTCGGGTTCGGGGTTCGGTAAAAAGTTGTGCTGATAATCTGTTGCTTGCATTTGATAGCAACAAGGAAATACAAAGCTTCATTCATGCTAAAAAATTATTTTTTCTTATTAAATAAAGACTTGAGCATTAATATTATTTGCCCTGTGTGCATTTTTGTTTGTATATGACGTAAAATAGTAATGTTTGACATCCCTGATACCAACATAAATTCTTTGTAACGCAAAGGTTTTTGCTAAAATAAGTTACAAAACGAAAATATTGTTGAAAAAAGGAACCCCTGTTGCCGCTATTTTAATACCGGTATTAAGGCAAACGGTATTGTGATATCGGTATTTTGCGAAAGAAATTATTTCGGTATCGGTATCAATACCGGTAACCAAATTTAAACGGTATCGGTTGCCAACCTTGCTTAAAACTAAATATTTCATTTTAGCCCAGCCCTTTTCAAACTAAAATTTAAGTCCGATGGTTCTGATCTAAGAGCAACGATGTCATTCCTCTACAAAGGATTGTGTCCGCCAAGCTTTAAGATGTTTGGAGCGAGTGGATTTATTGTTTTCCAGCTTATTAAGTTATTTGTTCACATAGGGTTTGTTGTTGGTTAAGTTTGTCTATATGCATTTCATTGGTTCTTAGGCTCCAACCATTCACAATGGGCCTAAGGGCCTCCGAGTGGAGGTGGCGAAATCGCCACTACCCTTCGTAACCTAGACTCCAACCAAATTCTTAAAAAACCTCATGAATATTTTCTGCCTTTATATAATAACCTCAACAATCTAATTGAGAATTACTACAAACAAGCCAAACGTTCAAGAGTTTTTTTAAGAACCCAACAAACCATTTGTCGCTATGAGCTGTTTTGATTTTTCTTAAACCCCATAAATAAACAAGAAAATTGGGATCAAACCCTAAATAACTTTTGAAAATTTGAAAATTGTTCTCATAACAAAGTACTTTGTAAATTCACATCTATTTAGTAAAGTTTGTAGATCTTTGTGGATGTTGCTTTTATTAACATACTGAGGAGTCCCAGTTATCATTCAAAAGATTTTGTTTTGATGACTTTTAATTTTTTCAATGTCGGAGGCGGAGGCTGTGCCCCATATTTGTATACCATAATAACAAATTGGTTTTAAAGTTGAGTTTCATCATCCAATTATGTAACTTTCTTGTAAGATGACAATCCAGGTGAATTCTAAAATATTTCGGCTCAAGAGGTAAAGGAACCACCTAGTTTTTAGTAAAAACTGTGGAGCACGTTCTTTTTGTAAAGTTAAAGTTACGTGGGTGCATTTTTGTGTTTTTAATTTTTTATTTGTATTCCTCATAATATTGCCGATAATTTTATGCTGTGTCCGAGATCACTTAAGGATCTTCATCTGTACTGAGAAAAGCAGCAATGCAATTATTCGCATGTGCGTTAACCTATTGGTTGGCAATACATCTGTGTAAGGAAAGTAGATAATTTTTTCCAAAATGCTACTTTAAAATACGCCAGCCCCAATTGGTTGAGGAAAACTTAAGTGGTCTCTCTTTTTCGTCATATACTAATGGTCGACTATGTACTAACAAGTTAAGCTTTTGGTAGTTTAATTAATAGGCCTTCGTTCAATACTTTTTTAAAATATGATCTTAAAAATAAAAGGATTATTTTCCTTGCTGTGGAAGACAACTCTAAAATCATTTTGTTGCTGATTTTATTTAATCGAGGAGCTTTTTACATTAATGCCCCATATTTGGCAGGGGCATTATGCATTTACGCAGTTGTGTGGCAAAATCACTTCCTGAGTCGAATAAAGCATTTCCGTCTATCCGGCTAAGTGTGCATTTATTCTTGTAATAAAAGTAAAGGTCACGTTTTTGAAGACATATCCTGGCCCCCATATATATGACGACGGAAATAATCATTTTGAAATATAACAACCTCGATTATATCTATATTATCACAAAGTTTTGCCTTTGCCTTACCTTATGCCACTAAATATTAAAAATATCCTGAAATCCTTAATTTGTCATTGGTTTCATTAATATCCTACCCCTGGAAATCACATTTTAACTTAAAATTGGGAGAAATGTTTCTTTGTCAAGATTGGTTCTTTAACAACCGTACCTCCCGCAGCCATCATATCATGAGATTTTGTGTTGTAGGTTTTAATATGGTCTGGCTTGACCGACTTTAACTTTTTTACTTGTTTAATCATAACTTATGTATTTATTAAATTTATACAACGTTTTATATTTAAGAGCTTAAAACATTTTTTGTTAGCAATGAGAGCTACACTGCACACAATTTTTAGCTGCTCAAAAATAATTGGGATAATGAGGTTTGCTAAAATATTTTTTTAAAAACCAAAGAAATTTTTAAGAGTTTTCTGAAATATTAAAAATATTAAAGCCCTCTTGCAAATAAGGAGTTAAATACGTACTTTCCATTTCCGCTTGATAATAGAGTCTTAAATAAACCATTACTTTGATAACACAAAATTAAGTCCTTCCTTTTAAGACCTCCAATATCTCATTGATTTCTTTAATTGAAAATTGTTACTTAAATAGCATTTGTTTTGTAGTTGCCCTTAACTCAGGGGCAGTTATAGAGGTTTTTATGTATTAATTTTAGAGAAACAAACAGAGGTAGTCTTGAGTTTTGGCTTATATCTCGGTCAGTTATAGAGTGACTTTGCTGGATTTCAATTGCGATATTTTTGCAGATATTTTTAATAATTTGATACCACTTACGGGTCCATGCGGCTTCAGGAATTTAAACCATAACACGGACAGAAAGGCAGACGGACAGACGGAAATCGCTAAATCGACTTCGCTATCTTTAACGACCATAAAAATATGGGAATGACAAACTTATGTGAAGGGTGTAAAATAATTCGTTACTTGACAGCTTGTAAATAGTGCAGACGATATGTAATTGTCATTGAAAAGTAAGTTGTTTTGTAAGTACTTATCACTACCAAGTTTTTGCTTGGTAGTATTTCTTCATCTCATATAAAACTTGTTAACTTACTTGGTAAGCATAGATTGATATAATTTTAGTAGCCAGATAGTACAAAAACAAAACTTCCTTCCCTTGTCATCTCTGATATTTATTATGAAAATAGCACTTTTAGAAATGCATTTATCTGTTCTTTTAGTAAAAGTATGTGTTTCTGCCTAAACATAAATTAAAACCAAATCATTAAAAAGATATTAACGTTAAGAAAAATCGTGTTAATGCATAACTATGTATGTACGTATGTGGCTGTAACTATTAATTATTTGATAAATTTTTGTAACACACAAATACATGTTTAATATAAAATCGAAAAACCATTAAATGAATCATGTCAAAATTAAGACCATTAAAAATAAATTTGTTTTTAATAACTCCTAAAGATTCTAATATATCAGACAAATGCTCATAAAAAAAAAAAAAAAATATTTTATTTGTAAATGAGAGTATTTAAGGTGCATTCACTTTCAATTTTATCACATTTATGCGGTCGATTTCGAGCTGCACAGCTACTTAAGTAGAAATATGTAAAACTCTTTTCGTTTTTCAATATTTTCAATTAATCATTTAAACTAAAATATATTTTGTATCTGCACTTTACAATAAGATTTGTGCTTATATGTAGGTATTAAATGGTTATTTTTTTGTAATATTTATTAACTGTTTGAAATTTAAATGGCTTGAGGTCAATACTCGAATGCAATTAAATAAAGGAGGTGGGGATTTGTTGAACATTAATTGTTTTTAAACGTTAATTGTACGTTTAGAAATTAATCGTTTGAACAGCATCCTAATATTTAGGCCGCATTCGTAGATAAATAAACAAAAATATTTATATTACAGAGAGCATACATACAGATGTATGTGTGTGTGTGTATTTGTATAATTATTTATTATACTTAAAAAGTTTATGCTCTTTGAAAATGTGAAAATTAGCTTTTTTTTATAAAATTACCCAAAATATAGGCACACCAACAGAGACATTTTTTAAAATTTATCATCCACTCCTGTACTACTAGCACGCGACTGGTGTAATGCAAATGTTAAAATCCAATTTACCATGAAAAAGGATAAAGTCTTTAGTATATTAAAACTAAATTATTTGGGGTTTGAAAATATGAAAACACAAAAAGGCTAATATCAAATATATATTAAAATGAATTTTTATTTATGAAGACAATACCATAACAGTAACTACATGGCGATCGCTGTTTAGGTTGACCATAATCGCTGTTACATTTCTTCTACTTACAAGATCTCAAATTATTAAAAAAACACTCAGTTTAATATTACAGCAATGAAAGGCCACTCGCTTTTCTATAAAAAAATATCGCAAAACGTTGTTACAAATTAAATGAGCTCAAGGCAAAATAATTTGTAATTATTTTGTTTTAAATGCATGCCGACTCATACAAAACGATATAAGTTTGTTTGTTCTTTTTCCTTTTTATATTTTTTATTCTATTTTTTTTTATTTTTCTATCAAGTATTCTTATGAAATTTTATTTTTTTTGGTCTTTGAGGTAAAAGAAGTTCTTTAAATTGTATTCTTTTGTAGGAGATACTTTGTCAGTTTGTATTATTTTTAATAATAAAAAAATGCCTCTTAATTAATGGCTCCCAGCGGATCTTCTAGCATGGAAGCTGGCGCTGAGTACCGCGATAAGGCTGCATGCTGTGGGAGGATGGAAACACAGAACATGCGGTCAGGCGAATATTATTGGGACTGTCGATTTTGTGCTCGATCTGATTGACTACTGTACACCTGAACCTTTTCTCCACAGGCGATATATACGGATGGGTCTAAGGGGAAAACTGGTTTTAGTGGAGGCATATTCATTGTACAGGCAGGAGTCCAGATTTTTGTTCAGACTTCCGGATGAATGCAGTGTTCTGCAGGCTGAACTGTTGGCGACAGAAAAAGCGGCTAACTGGCTACGGTACTACCGGATAGTCGGCAGAAATATCGGGATTTTTACCGACAGCCGTGCCACCATCAGGTCCAGTACTGATGTACACTCTACATTACATTCTATACATTCTTACATTACCCTGCAGGCAACTGTGCTGCTGATGAACTTGCTAGGAATGGTGCGAAATTGGATAATCGGGCAATTGGCCACTTTTATGGCATCCCACTCTTTTTCTGTAAACTTCGCGTTAATAAATATTCCAGGAGAATCGTAGGGGCTAGATGGTCCGACGAACTCAGATATGGAACTATTCGAACAACCTGATTGAGGATAGATCTGGGTCGTTCAAGGTCTCTCCTCGATCTGAATAAACGCAGGATAAGGGACACCATGGCCGCAATTACCGGCGACTGTCGAGTTGGTACCTATGCCAGTAGATTGGGATTGCCTTGCAATGACCTCTGTTAAAGCTGCCAAGACAAAGAGGAGACTGAGAGTATCGTCCTTTATCAGGAATAGCGGTTGGTTCGAGGACAGGGACCACAACGGGACGACTACTGCTAACCATATAAGATAATTCTCTAACGCTATTTCTATCCGAATTTAAATGATCAGACTAATTTAGTTTAATGCCTTTTTCTCCTATCTTTTTCTTTCCCAGGTATCATAAAGGGATCAAAGAAATGGGCCCAAGAAGGCTACAATAAACTTCGTATATCAATTCCGCAGCCGCCTGTTTTACCTAACCTATCTTACGTTCCGTAATGGAAATTAAATATATAAGAAAAAAGTGTGGGCTTACCGGTGGACTGGGGACATATTTAAAATAGTTTGCATAATTCGGTGAAAATTTTAAAAATTGATGAGAACCTAAGAAAGTTGAGTAAATAGAATTTAAATAAATGCAGTAACCCATTCAAAATGCGTTATTTTGCAAAAAAAAAAACTTTGACTCCGAAAATTTCGTCGAAGTGAGCCCGTAGTCTCAGAATCAACCATATGTTCGGATTAAACTCATTATTCAAATTGTGATAGTTAAACTCGATTAAAATTGAGTAATTTCGATATTAGGCGAGTGTTATGCTTTTTCTCACTTACATACGTGGTAGAGGTATAATGATTTTGTGCAGATATTTGTAACGGGCCAAATTAATGGTCTTAGACCCACCTTTAAGTACACCGATCGACTGAATACCTTCCAGAGTCGATTTAAGCATGTCCGACAGTCTAGCTGGATGCCCATGTATTCTTGAGGACATTTAGATAAAACTCTAAGCAAATTACTTTTTTTGGCACTAATACGAAACTAATTGTTTGTAGAGATGATTGGTTTCTTTTTTGACATAGCCCCTATTTTAATGGCCTCCCGGAATAAGCCTTTTGGACTATAGTTATCATAAATATTACAAAATTTGGACGAAATTTTGCGCATGTGCCAAGTTAAGCCTTATGTCATTTAATAGTATACTTAAGAAAAATATAATTGGTCCATTTTGAAAAAAAAATAAATGCCCTCCCGGAATAAGTATTTTAGTCTAGAAAGGGCTCGAATATTACTTTTTCTTCTTAAAATTTTGCACACATTTTTATCTTTATTCCAACAACTATAATACAAAATATAATAATTTTCATTTAAGTTTTTCATATAGCCCCCATACAGAAGTGGTGTAGGGTATAATATAGTCGGGCTTAACCCACTATAACTTTCTTACTTGTTTTATTTTGTTTTGGCCATCCATCGGATGACATTAAATAAAATGCAAACAAATAATTAAAAAAACAAAATTTATTTTTTTTGCTGGGTAGTTAAAACAATTCACAGAGATCGCTTGGAAGTTTCGCTTTGAGTTAGTAGTTGGTTATGTGAAACAAGCTTCACTTCAGAATAGGTAGTTCGAAATTGGCTTTTTTTTTGCCTGGAATGTACATAAAAGGTTTACATGGCCAATTCCTTGTATATACATACATATATTTTTTTTTAAACAAAATCTAAATATTACCAAAAATCTCGCATTTTTAGGCTGTACAACCGACACATTATGGAAATTTTAATATTTGCACGATTAAATTGTGTTGTTAGAGCTGTTCGAGTTGTTAAAAAAATCTTAATCGATTATTTTGACAAATTTAAAATCTAAAAATCGATTATTTATTTTTTTGAATAAAACCAAAACCCAATTAAATTGATACTTTTTTACTTAACTATCACGTTCGCTTGCAAATATCAATGAGTTTTTTAACTTTAATAGCATTTAATGCCTATCCCAGTCAGTGAGCGAGTACTTACTTATATTTGAAACAAAAACGAAAATTTGCTTTTGATTTTAATATAAAGTTTTAAACGAACATTCGCTTAATTTTGCTGGGACAGGCAGTAAATTACCTCGTTGATTCTTTAAATTTAATTTATTTGTTTTTAGTGTTTTGTTTTAAGTGAAAGAAGATAATTTTTGGCAAAAAAAAATATTCTGAAAATATTAAACTAAAACAAAAATTGTAAAATTTAGAAAGAACAATTTTTTAAATGTCAGATAAAAATAACTCATTATCTGACAACTTCTGAATAACACAAACAATATGTAATAGACATTGAAAAATAATTTGTTTTTTATTAATGTCTAATTACCAGCAAGTTTTTAATGGGTGAATGTACCGCCGCCAGTAGCAAGAACCCATAATATTTAATATTCCATTAATCAGACACTTAAACTAGACTGAATTAAAAAGGGTTTAGTTGGCTTTAAAAGCCGTTGAAATTTGTGGGTAATTTTTATAGATCTCCGACTTAAAAAAACTCTACAAAGAAAGGTATAACGGAGTTCAATTAGACGAACTCAGGTACAAATCGCTCGTTCAGATTGGTGTCAGTTTTAATATCATCCGACTCGCACCAAAATTTCGTTTTCAAGTTATTCGAGCCAATGGCAGCATTAGCTTGAAGTTCACACTAAACATTACCATTTTTGGGATGCAATGGCGTTTTCTTTTCTTGAAAAAATGTTGCTTTACTTCTGCCCTTTGCCTTACTTTCTGCTTTCTTCTGAAAAATCAATATTGCTATTTAGTGGCGAGTTATTTTGTTTGAATAGTGTTGGCCCATAAAATAAGCAAGAATTTATTTACTGGCTTTTTAAAATAAGTTTTTTTTTAATTATTTAATAGTTTTTATTTGTTTGAAAATAAAACAGTACAAGAAAAAATATGGTTTAATGTGTACATTTTGTACGTATTGCATTTACAGAAGAAAAACGTTTGTTCAATTATAGTTTTTAAAAATAAGTTAATATGTAAAGGAACAACCACACACCCCTAATGACTGACTGACTGAATGATTCACAAAGTGGTGAAAAAGTCGTAATAGAAGAGGCTTAAATTTTGAACTTCCGATGTATAGACCCATTCAAACGGAATTTTGGGAAATTCGGACTCAATAGGGAAAAATGAAAACAGTTTAAAACATATATCATAAACCGTGTATCAGTTATATTTTAATACTGCTCAGTCCTACCTATACCAATAAATACAAAAACTTAAATAGAAAAAGGATGAAAAACGGTTAAAATTATACATATTTTGGTGCTTTTTGAAACTTTTAAGCCAATAAAGAGCGAAAAATAATTTAAATTGCGTTCGATTGGTCTCAAACAAAATAGAAATATTTTTGGTACTTTTTTTTAAAGTTTTGAACCCTAAGCGGTAGAAAATACAGAAAAAAAAAATTTTATATTTAGGTACTTTTTATAACTTTCAATATTATAAAAAACCAAAATGTTCGGCAGGTCTGAATTTATTTTTGGTACTTTTGGGAATTTGATAACACTTTGGGCCCAAAAAGGCTATATATTATAAAACAGAATTTTTTCGGCATTTTTCGATGTCAAGAGTATAAAAAAATGAAAGGAAGAAGTGGACAAAAATAACCTCGCCAAATTTTTGCCAACTTTTCCATCTTTTCGGATTATGTTTCTAGAAATATGAAGCTACGAATATCTACCCAGATTAAGGTCTAAAGTCAACAAGTTAGGTGATTAAAAAGTACTTTTTTCACATTTTTGTAACTTTTTGTATTTTGAGGGATTATGCCCCCTATTCATACACAGAAAAAAATGGCAACAGATATCAAGCAATTGCAACAAAATATTTGACTATTAACTAGGACTTTTAAACATATTTTTGTTGAGCCACTTGTACTTGAATGTATTTTGAAATTTTTCCATAGTTCATAGCAGAATTATTTATTGTATTCACAATTTTTGCTGTTAGTTCGAATTCAATAATAAAACAAATGTATTTAGAATTTGGTTGTTAATATTCTGTGTAAATAATATAAAATAGATTTTAACAGACTTTTTGACTAAATTGTCATACAAGATCAGTACTATAAGTCTGTTTGAAATTAAACGTTTTTTTTTAGTTTTTTATGAATGTGCCCCAATGACTAGAAAAATGATTTTAAGGTCTATTGACTCCGATTGCTGTCAAAGTCAACAAAGTGGACAAAAAGTACTTCTTCGCATTTTTAAGATTATGAAATTAAGAACTCTTAACCCAAATTGAATGTCAATTAAAAGCACATTTTCACATTTCTGTACTTTTTTGCAGTTTTGAGATAATAAGTAAGGAAATGCAAAATTTAGGCCAAAAGTCAACTATGAGGACAATTAGTGTCTTTTTTTTATATTTTTTTATAGATTTTCGCTTTTTATTTTTTTTTAGATTATGGTTTTAAAATTTTAAATTAAGGCATAAAAAAGTAACCTATATTTTTAGCGAGTTAAGAGGTAACACAAATTTTAAGGCAAGTTCCATACATATACATCTACATATGTATGTATATATGTACATACATATGTATATCGGTAAATATAGCCTTTGTTGTGACAAAATTTCGCACGGATAACTTAAAGGCAGCGAGGAAAAACTTGTTTGGATGGGAGATAAGGATACAACTGCATAGATTTTATTATATTTGTAAGCAAAGTGCGAAAATTTTAAGATATTTCTTGGGAAAAAAATTTGTTGAATTGGAGCAAGGAGAATGTTAGCACGTTACAAAACATATAATTTTATGAAACTTTTTATTTGTGATTTGTAAATATTAGAAAAAATAGTTGGATAGAAGCAGGGGGAATGGTAGACCCTCTAAAAAAGAACATTTTTGTAAAAACTTCATATCACATAAACTGTTACAGCTATTGATTCTTGTCCTGCCACGAAGTAATTTTGTTTTAATATTTACATTTTGAAAGCAACTTAGTTATTTCGGCTCACTGGAGATGCAAAAAAACCAATGACAGGGTATATGTATATTAGACCGAACTTAATTTTTTTTTTTTTGCAAAAAAAGTGTACCGCCCCCTCAAATTATTCCTTTTTACGCCAATAGTGAAATTCCAAAATCTTAGGCTGATTGCCTTAGGTTAAGGCGTGGCACATGACCACTAAAGTGGCTAAAACTGGTTTATATGGACTTTTCACAGGACAAGGCAAAAAATTAAAAGTAAAATGTTTCATATATGTTTTTAATATATTATTTTATTGAATTTAACTTGCGTTTAATGATTACTATTCTTAATAAACATTTAAACTTAATCGCAAAGGTCTGATTTATTAATGCTACCGTACTTTTTCCTATAATCAGTTACTGTTTGCAAGATATATTGTTTCTCTTCTTCGTTTTTTGTTAAAGCTGCATTATATTCTTCCATAAGTTTTACAAAACGCTCTGCAGTATCATTAACAACATGTAAGTTTTGTACAATATTCATTCCCTTTTGAAATTCGGATTCATTGGGCCACTTGGAAGGGTCAAGTTTTAGAAAGTTAGTTTCAATATTAAACCTTTCAAAAAAGCTCAATGTTTTTTTATTAACAAAGTCTGAAATATTTTTTTGGTTTAAATCATTTATGTTGGTAACTATTCTTTTATTCTCATTATTTTGTTCTTCTTTGAGATTTTCAACCATTTTCCTCTTTTCTCCAACGTCTACAGCATTATCAAAAAATGAAAGACCCGCTGCTTCTGGTGTCAAGTACCACAAGTGGTTCGAAAACTTGCTCGTTACTTCATTGCTTACTATTTCATTCACTTCGTTGAATTTAATAATATTTTTAATAAAATTTAAATCATTTAAAGGTGCTTTCGCGGCAATTGGCGCCTCAATCCACGGCCTCAAATAAACTTTCAAAATGAACACACTTATATCTTGTATAGCATTTGCCTCATCTGATGACATTGAGAATTGGTGGCGGAAAAGAAAAATCTTGAGCGTATATATCGCTTTAGCCATCCATCGGGCATGATGCATCGCTCCAGGTGATTTAAACCTTATAGGCTCTGTGTTTCGACCAAGAAATATAAGACTCAATTCCAATAACTCCTTGTAGTCTGCCCTGGGATGTTGTTTAGTGGCATAGTTTTGAGCAAATTGGGCTAATTGGTCTTGTTCAGTTATGTTAAGCGCAAGATTTATTTTTTTATCCACCATTCCACTTGCAAATTTTTGTTGATTGATTTTGGGCCAATATTTTTTGAAACGCTGGAAAATATCTAATGACGGTCCACTTAATTTTAAATCATATTTCACGAAAGCACTTTTCAGCAAGAGTTCATATATGTGATGACGGCAAGGGAGATATAACAATTCTCTATTGAGGTGTTGTTCTAATAAAATGCAAGTACCTTGTAATCTACCTGTATTTGTCGCTGTAGTATCAAAACATAAAGCTTGTACCTTGTTTGGAAAGAATGTTGTTTATATTAACTGTTATAAGAAATTGTTTTTTAAATACCTTTTCTGTTAGATTCCATTCATTTAATAGTTTGAGTATGGCGTCTGTCTGTTCTTTTCCAGTACCAGCTGACAGGGCAGGTACTCCAAGTAGATGTTCAATGCCATTTGTTGTTATCACAACTGGTAATCTGTCTACTTTTGCATTTCCTGTGATCGATGGTAAAATTTTTCCATCCCAATGTACAGTAATTTGATTTATATCTTTGTTTTTAAAATCCATCATCAGGTTTGCAGCAGTTTCCGAACGTAATTGTTTACGGCAAAGCCGAATCGATGTCTTACTGATTACTAGTGTACTGATATCATGTTCCAATGCTTCAGCCGCAGCTATCAGAATACGTACTGCATCCCTGTCACTTACCTTGGCCTTGTCTAAGGTCGCAACAAGCTTGGAAGTGATAAAATGTTTCATTCCTCGTTTTCTGTTTTTTTGTTGAGAGTTCGAGTTCGCAGTTTGGTCAGTATTATCATCACTATCGTATTCATCAATTAGTTCTTCTGTATTGTCACTCAAATCATTCGCTGTCAGGAATCCTTGGAATTGATCTTCGCCCTGCTTTTCTTTTCGCATTACCTCTTTTTCAATACGAATATTTCTTCGCTTTTCTTTTTCAAATAATGAACGATCGCATCCCACCATTGCACCAGGTCTACCTTCTTTACGTTGATTCTTCAAAAACTCTTTATCTTCTTCTATTTTAATTAAATCTAACGCATTCCCGTGCGCAATGTCAAATAAGTTTTCCATATTTTTAATAAACTCATCTTCTCGCCTTTTTTGAAGTGGTGTGCTGCGTTTGCACGTTTTTTGCAGATTTTTCCATTGGTGATATAAAGATTCAACTTTTTGAACACTTCTATCAATTTGACGAAATGGAATACGGGCTTTATTCCAAAAAATTTCGACCTCTTTGATAACCAGATATGCACTTGAACGAAGATCCAATTTCACTTTGCGCATGTTATAAAACAAAACTTTCAAAACTTGTCCATTGGAAGGCAGCTTAGATCCAACAATTTGGCTTTCGTCATATCCTAATAAATAAATTTTTTCACTAGCTCTTGTGTCCATTTTGCAAATACCATCAATATAAATTCTCTTTTTAGCAATAATGTTTCTATGATTAAAAGCTCAAAATACCTGCGCTTCACTCTTTACACACTTTTAATTGCCCCGTGGTTGACTTTACTCTGTTGTTGCCAACACTTTATTTAGCAAATCAAATATTTGTTTACATAGACGGTAAGAATGGGGGAACTGTGTTCGATGTACTGAGTTAGACACGCTTTGGTATTGTCAGTAATCAACGTAAACAACAACAAATCGTGAGCATACAAAAAAAAACAAATCGTGAGCATTTGCCGAAGAATAGTAATCATTAAACGTAAGTTAATTTCAAAAAAATAATATATTACAGACATATATGAAACATTTTACTTATAATTTTTTGCCTTGTCATGTGAAAAGTCCATATAAACCAGTTTTAGCCACTTCAGTGGGCATGTGCCACGCCTTAACCTAGGGCAATCAGTCTTAGATTTTGGAATTTCACTATTGGCATAAAAAGGAACAATTTGAGGGGGCGGTACACTTTTTTTGCAAAAAAAAAAATTTCCCATACAAAAAATGTTCGGTCTAATGTATATACATATTAATAGGATTTTGCATAGCGCTCTTACTTGTTTATATATATTTTTTTTAATTAAAAATCAAAATAACAGCCAGTTTAAATTATGAAATCCTTTAAGCGCTATTTTGTACAATAAAATAATAAATAATAAAAGTTAAAAACAAAAATCACATTTATTTTTATGTCTTAAACTACTCTTTTTAAAATGTCTTTCATATTTCTTAATACTATTTTAAAACTTGTTCGTTAATTAATGAAATGCATTTTTTAATTCAAATGTTTTATTTTAAAATTGTTATTACAAAAATCACTACTTTTGATGACAAATAGTTGATGCATAATCTTCTTGTAATTAAACCTTTAGAAACGTAAGTTTTTGCTGAGATTCATTACCATAAAAACCGTCAGGATAAAGTATACGATTTAGACTATTAAGTTTAAGCGAACTTAATTTTTGTATTGCGTGAAACAAAATCATTGAACGACTGCACCACTAGGCAGCTTTTCATTGAGAGATGGTTATAAAATGCGCAATGAGAATAAGAATTAAATAAACTTTAAAATCAGAAGGCAACCCATTGTTATGTTCTGGATATAAATTAAACAAAAACAAATATGAAGAGAAAATTTTCAACTTACTCTTATGAGACGGAAATGAAAGAATGCGTCGCTAATGGTGGCGCTTCGTAGTTTTATATGAAATCATCAGGGATTGGAACAGTTACCCAGGAAAAACTTATTTTGCTTTGTAATAAGTTAAAATGCAAAAAAACGACTTTCTCATTAGCATTTTAACCAATTCGTTTAACATGGCGATGACATTGGAGGCAAATACTTACCATTCTAGCTTACAAAGAGGGACTTAAATAAGTACTTACCATGCTCGCTTACAAAGAGGGACTTAAATAAGCTATTACCTTATTGGCATTAAAATAACCTTTTCCTGGGGACCCCAGTTACTTATTGTTGCATTTAATGTTGCTTTCTTTGATATTTTTGTTAAAACTGACTTAAAATATTAAGATAGAATAAGTTAAGAAATTGTCAAACTGAAAATATCTGTCTAAACTATAAATAAGGAGTAACTCATTATCTAACAACTACTAAGTAATACAGGCGGTAGGTTTTAGAAGCTCTAAAGTAAGAAGTTTGTAATGCCTAATCATTTCCAAGTTTTTGCTGGGTATGTAAAATATGATTACATTTATAATAAACACTATGATTATTTTGTTTTTTAATTAAGTTTTAAAATTATGATTTCTGTTTTAGTTTTAATTATTTGGTTAAAAAAAATCGAAAACATTAATTTCTTGTTAAAAAAGGAACAAGTTTTCCATTGTTTTATAATTTATATTTTTTACAACTAAAATTATTTTTTTTAATTTTTGGTGCCAAAAAAAACAACAAAAGTCATTAAATATATTTTAACCAACTTAAATTAAAAGTAAACAAAACTTTTTAATAAAAACATTTAAAACAATTTTTTTAAGTTGTAAAAAATTAATTTGTTTGCGTTCTGTATTCAAAAATGCCAATTTATATTGTTGTTTGCGATCCCTGAAAAATCCCCAAATATATTTTCCTGAAGCTAAACATCCGCTTTATTTCAGCTAATGGCTAGAAACCTGTAAGCTGACATACATACATATTTATACACACCCATACTAAGATTTTACTTATAAAATAAAATCAATGTGTAACATCAGCTAAAGATTGCCTCAGAAGTTTAAAGCGATGTTTAAGCGAAAATTACATGAACTTTTACAAAAAATTCTTAAAACTATATTGTTGTTGTTTAAGTGTAAAAAATATGTTTAAAAAAATAATTTAAAGTCCACCCCAGAAATTTTGAATTGGTATAATTACGATTGAAATATATTCAAAAAGTTAAACAAATTGCAATATTTGTAGTATTATGATTAGTTGACCTATTTGATGAACTCTAAGTAATATGTTAAGTAAAACAAGCTCATATCTACCCAACTATAGTACCAGGATTTTCTATATAGAAATTTATGGGGCAATGATGTGAAATACCTACATATTTATATTTTAAAAATTTTTTTAATAGACTTTCTATTCAATTCAGCCATATACGGGTAATTTTTATTAAAGAGTAATACTGAAAAAGTTATTTTCCCAACACTAACCGACTCGAATTCATTTTTGAAACCCCGTACAAGTCTCCCGTCAGCACTCTTTGTTTGGTACTTGAGTGTTGGTAGTAACTATCGTCTACTTATCTAAAAATTTTTTGAAAATTCATTTAATAATGATGAGAATAATAAATAAAAGAAAAAGTTTTGCTAAGAATGAAAATTTTATGCCGTAAATTTTATTTAACTCAAATAAATAGATCTATGTTTATAAAAATAATACCGAAAAAAGTTCTTGGACTCAATTTTCTTCAAATGTTTCGCAAAAATATCGAACTTTTCTTCGCCTTTTCTTATCCAGGATTCCTCCAGATTACAAAGTGTGATTTTATTGCTAACGGCTGATCGCCATTGCGAAAAATTTGCCTCGAGAATCATATTTAGACTCTCTTGGTGTTACCTATGTTATGATGTTTTTTTACGTGCCTCCAGCAAATTCCTGGAATTGCTTGTGCATTCCTTAACTTAATAATAAGTTGGGCAATTTACGCAATTTCCATTTCAAACAGGATCCTTTTCTCAGACAAAATCTGTTTCACATGTGTGGAAAAAGCTTTGCTGTTGGTGGGGCGGTAACTAGAATAAGCATGTTTTAGCATGTCTTTCGAAGTTTCTTACAGCAAATTTTTTAAACAGCAGATATTTTTATATTTTAGTCAGTTTACTCTTTAGATAAGCAAAAATAACTAGTTGCGATTCGGTGCGGAGTCAAAAGTGTGATTATATCAGGTGGTTGGTGCGAAGATAGATCATATTAGCTTCAACTTAAAACAGCTTCGGCGATATAACTTTTTGTTATAGTTAGAGTTGATTTTTTTTAAACTAATAAATATTTCTGCTCAAGAATAAAAAAGACAAAATTAGCTGTAAAAGAGATATCAAAATCATTTGTTAATGTTAAATATCCAAATGAAAACTCAAATAAAAACAATATTAAAAGTGTGGCCCCTTTATGATATGGTCTAATGTACATTGTACATACGTACATACATACATTCATACCTTCTAGGTGCCCCGGTAGGTCAGTGGTAAGTGCACGAGTCTACCAGTAAGGGGGTTGTGGGTTCGATTCCCACCAGAGGCACTGGTAGGTCTGCTTCATTTTTCTGTTCTTTTTTTCTTATCTATCCTTATCTAAATTTCTTCTTTCCTTCCGTCTCAACCTATTCTATCTGCCTCTCCAGATAACACAAAGGGACCGAATTAAGCTGACCCAAGTGAACTGTATCCTTTCCTTCGACGGCTGCCTGTTCTACCTAACCTAACGTAACCTACATACCATACATACCTTCTACAGAAATAGGTAGTCAGTAGATTTTGTATGCATGAGTAAGGCCTTCAATATTCACTTCCTTAATATAAAATACCAAAATATTTTGCTTACCTCAAGAAATACCCATTGATCGGACTTAAGCAATTCAATTAAGACGGATATGACCATTTTACTCATATTTTTGCTTATAATTTAAACAATTCGAAATTTTAATTAAAAACAAGGATGTAATTCCCCAGAATGGAATGTTTTCAAAAGGTTATTAGTAAGTAAGCACTTACCACATAATTTGTCTATGACCACAATACCAATAGAAGACTATGACGGATGTGACTAGAGCTGTGCCAAATCGTTCATTTCAGTGATCGCTCAGTTTCGTTCAATTTACAAAAATTAACCCGTTCGTTCAATCGTTCACTTCTGAACGACAGTACGGCAACGTGTTTTTTTAAAGAATTGTTTTGACATAGCTTGTGGTTTTGACATTCAAAATAGAAAAAACTTTTTGTGAAATAAAATTTAAATAATCCATATATAAAAATTGTGTAAAAGGTGTATAGTAATCCATAAAAACACAAACACTATAATAAATCAAACTTCTTAGAAAAAGACTGTTAAACCAAATTTAAAAAAATTATGGCAGTGCCACAGCGATGCTCAAAAGAAATATGTACGCACATTCGCAAACTTTTTAAGCAACTCTTATCAATACACAAACAATCAACTGAAACAAAAGAACCAAGGCATATTCATATAAGGTGGTCTTATTAAAAAAATTAAGAGCCGTTCTCTTACTCTTTATTTTTTTTATATGAATTTTGACACCAAAATTGAAAAATTTTTCGAGTTTAGTGTCAAACTCCATGTAAAAAAAATTAAGAGTAAGAGAACGGCTCTCTTAATTTTTTTATTGCAGCTACCTTGTATCGATATGCCTTGAAAAGAACATAACATAAAAAACACATCTGAACGAACGAAATTGTGACATTAAAAAGACCTGAAGAAACAAACATTGAACCGAACACAATTGAACGAAAAGCGCTCAGTAAAATAACCGGGTCACTTCGTTCAATACGGTGATCCGTTCATTTTGACCCGTTCGTTCATGAGCTACACAGCTCTAGAAGTGACTATACAAATTTGAATTTTAGAGTTTTTTAATTTTAAGATCATGTTGTGAAAAAGTATGTATTCCCGAAAACGGGCTTCATTTTTTAAATTTGCTTAAAGTGTTTTTAATCGTATTTGACGACTTATTTCTACAAACACATTTTTTTTTCCTTAGGAAAATATTTGTTAGAAAATGCAAATAAATAAACAAGAATACATAAATATGTATAAAATATGAGCCAATTTGTTTATATTTCGAATATTTTCATTTTATTTTGGACGAAAATGCATAGATTTAAAGAAATCATTTTTCCAATTTTAGGCAGTTTTACGTGAAATTGATCATTTGTAAAGAAGAGACCAGAGATGTTCATTAAAGCCTAAAAAATTTACTGAACTGAGAACTTGGATCTAACTAACAGGTTTCAAAAATAATGGAAAAAGTCACGTTAACATTACAGCTGCATATGTGATATAGCTTTAAATATGTGTGTGTGTGTATAAATGTTCTTACAATTGCTTCGCCTAAAGTAAAAAACTTCCATTAACTACTGATTCTCCTTGGGGTAACGCTACATATACATGTGCACACACATACATATGTATGCACGGAGGTAGGCGAATTATTCAATAACCGACGCACCAAAGCGTTTTTGTCCCCTCGGCTCCCCATATTACTCGCTATAAACACAAAGTCTCAAACATAAGTATTATATGTACAGACACGCATGAATGTATGTACATATATAGGTGTATATATGATACAAACATTATGTTGTATTATCCTGCCTCCCAACCCAACAACCTAAATCACTAACACATTTACTAATTTTGTGTTTTTGTTGTATATGTTGGCATAACAGTAAAACGTTTTGCATAAAACGCATACACACACATACGTTTATGCATCGAAGGTGATGATGGAGTCTGGACGCAAAGATGAAACCAACAATTCCAACAGATGCTAAAAAGGGTACACCCTTAGGTTGTACATAGCCAAAGGCTGAGTCCGGGCTGCATTCGTATCGAATCTTTTAACGCGTAAGCTTGCTAAATTTCCTTGAATTTAACCACAAGGATATACGGAAGTTTTCTCTCAATTTTATTATCAAAAATAATATGTAATACATAGTGCAAATGAAGTGACTTGTTTACATTAGAGCAAGCGAAGAAAACCGTAAAACAAAAAAAGAAAATGAAGAAAAAGGATGCGGAAATAAACTCTAAAGAAAATTTAACTTCTTTAATGTGCCATTAGTGCCTAACGTTATCTACTCAATTTTAAGGCAATAAACTAATAAATTATTTCTTTTTACCTTAAATATTTACATTGTTGTGGTTTTTTTTGATGTGGTCTTGTTGAAAGTGTTTTTCATTTTTATTAAATTCTTTGTTGCTTCAAACTTCACACTGGATTTTGCAAATAATTTTCGAAGAAAGGTATGTTATCTAAGTGATTTAAAAAAGCGTTCGAGTTAATAAAATAAATGAAAACGAGTTATGTACAATGTGTTTATAACTGTTAATAAGTATAAAAATTTGTTTTTGCAGGAATTTGACATGTCATTCCTGGCCACCTTAGATGCCAACGCATGGCAGGTAATATTTATTAATACATTTAGAGAAATAAATCTGAATATGAATGTATGTCTACATGAATGTATTTATAATATTATTATAATAAAAAGTTGGCAGCACTTATACATACATCGCTAAAGTGATTGCATAACCACAGACTTTTTTAAGGGTTCCGTCGGAGTTTATAATAGAAACATTTGAAATTTTCTTTCTAATATTATTAATGCCTTTGTCCAAAACCTTAAATCATACGTTTTATGTTTTATGCTTTTAGAATCTTTTAGAAGCTTAAACTTAAACACATAGAAAGAGTTTTAATAGAAAAGAAATTATTGGTGATACACGATTGAACTTTCACAAGAAATTTTTAATTATTTCTAATCAACACTAAAGTATTGGCCCACTGACTACAACAAAATTCCAGACGTTATTGATTTCCTGAAACTTTTTAAGGTAGAAGCCTCGTTGAAACTATCTTCAGACTACTCACTTACAACAAACAGTATTTGCAGTTCTCACGGAATCGCAGCTAGTGATTTTTTCTTATCTAGAAAGGAAAAATTGGTTCAAATAAAAAAAAATATCAGCAGCTGCTGCTAGTAAACCTTCGGTTAAAAACTTTGAAAGGCACCGACGATTATCTTAGTCGTCTTATGGAACATATTTGAAAAGACGGACGAACTTGCTTTTTCCAACTGTCCACCATGTTGTCGGATTTTTTCGAGCGAGCGAATTTGGATGTATTGTTCGTTCAGCTTATTTAAATATTGTCCACATTTGTAATATATATGTGTACGGATATATATATATATATTATTTCGTTGGTATCAAAAAAATATGTTATGAGCAAGGGAATAGAGGGAAAAGTGTTTACGGGCATTTGATTTAAATTTATCAATGTGATTGTGAAAGGAAAGACATCGTTAGGAAGTTTATTCCATATGAAAATTGTGCGAATAAAAAACGAATTTTGTCAGCAATGCGTACAATTATCCTGCCTTTGAAGGATCCCTTTTAGGCTTATAAATTATCTTTGGTAGACAGCTTTCCCTATTAGCTTGTTATATTAAAGCGGTTACAAGGCACTGAAAACGCTGTGCAAGGCAGATCTTAAAACTTTTTGCTGCTGATATTTAAAAAACCAGAAGCTTTTTCAACATTCAAATTAACTTCCTCTGCGGTATCCTGACGTCTAGAAATAAGAATGGTAATTCCATAGATTGCCTTGCAGTAACAGGCGCTAGTTCACCATTGTCAGCACATGTATTGCGAGTAATCACTTTCTTTAGAGCATCACCCATAAGTACCTTCAGAGCACCTGCACATGCATGAGAGTTATTTTCCATTTTCGGGTGGATATATGTGGTGTAAATGGTGAGAAGATAAGATGGCGTAAAATAACTTCTACGCCGCTTAAAAAAATCAAGACACTTGGATGCTTCTTTCGACGCATGAATTTTAATGCCAAGAACTTCAAGAGTTTCTGTGTCCCCCCAAGCATTGATACCATTTATTGATACAGACGATGCAGTTTGATATTCTGTACGTTTTTATGTCAGAAGACAGCATTAGATCTTGCGGGCATACAAATCTACCGTATTCGCACGCTGGTATACCCTCCGGCCAAGGAGGCTAACTAATGTTGAGATTTAATAAAACTCTGTTAACTGCACGAGCTCCAGAGAATATGTCAGGCATAGTCCCAGATATTCGTTTCAGTTCGGGGCAGTAGTTGATTGCGTTTCGGCAACTGTAAGTTCTCTGCAAATATCTCTGCCAAGAGGTTAGCTTTATTAACCGAGGCAGAGACTAATATGACCTTTCTTAATAGAGCAGGTATTGATGAACCAGCGTTATCCCTTACTATTTTAACAAATGATCAAAAGCTTTTGCTGCCCTTGTCGCTGTTTAAGCAGAGCCCTCTCACGCCAGAGTACTTTGGTACACGAATATTTTGCCTGTTTGCGTAGCGATTCAGTAACGGCGTTCTTGTTAACACGCCAAAAACTGAATGCTTTCTCCCTTAACCTGACTGCAGGTCTGCAAGTCTTATTAAACCATGATTTCTGTCCAGGTCTACTGGAGAACTTTTTTAATGGAATAAAGGTCCTCATAGACAGTAAAATTATACTTTCCATCATTTTTGCCATGACATCCTCGCCCGGGAAACATAGTTTCCAGTTAAATTGCCGAAAAAGTCGTTGAGGTCTTCCCAACGAGCCTTTTTGTAAGAAAAAATTTAACGCTTCTGCGCTGTCGCCGAAGCGTTGCAAAGTCAGGAGAACGAACAGGAGGCGGAAATGGTGCAATGGTCTGAGGGGTGCAAGAACATCTACTTCGTATTTTTTAGAGTGCGAAGTAAGAAAAAGGTCGTGGGTGTTATTTTGGTGCCCTTAAACACAAGAAATATGCTCAACGTTTCGGCCTTCTGGAGTCGTATGGCCAGAATGGTGAAGCCAAGAAAAATTATGAACATTAAAATAATCAGCAACAACGATTTCACTGTTTAGACAATCTCCAAAGATCTCGCTCACGGAATCAGAAAAGGTGTCGAAGCCCCCAATAGTGATGTCCCTTTTCGCGTTCGGACTTCTGTAAGGAAATCTGAAGTACAGAGTGTAATACCTGATTTTAAGTTTAACCCAAAGACAGTTAAACTCTGCATCAAACGGGTCAAATGGTTGCTCACACTGGTACACAGCATCTGTTCGAATAAACATCGGATGGAGAGATAAAAGTGATAAGAGGTAGTACCCAGGTACATGAAAATCCTGTGGGTCAGCATTATTAGATACCTGCGTTTCACACAGAGCAAGAACATCTAGCCGATTGAGACTAATGTGACTAATACTGAAAAAAAGATTCGTTCTTTGTCTACGTATGCTACAGAAATGTATTTAAAAGCGTCCTGTTATTGAAAGTAAAGAAAAAAAAAACAATTTAAATGCCTCTATTTTCTGTATAGAAAATAACGATGTTAAAGACTCCCTACTAAGATGCACAGCGGTCAGTGCTATATCTTCTACGTGGAGCAGTTATACAGCAATTATCACCATTTAGTCTATTCAGTAAGGAGATGTGTTGATATGGAGTGTAGTAGGGGTGCACAATATTTTATCCGAGGTGCAATAAAGGCCCTGGACTAGTTAAGCGTTTAAAAAAAATACCCAAACCGCCGTTCCAACACTGTTAACTTTTACCAACACTGGCTGGGAACGTGTTGCTGTAATCTTTAATTTTATTGTTGGTTGCTAAAAGCAGATATGCACAAATATATATTTAAAATAAAAAAGGACCCCGCATAAAAGAACGTCTTCCTACCACGAACATAAATAGTTATCGCTTCGGACTCTTTTTTTTAAGACAAAAGCTGTTAGCGGAAAAAATTGTGCTGTTTCTTACATTATTATTACATTAATTTTTTTCTTAAGTTTGAAAACATTATGGTGAATTATTGTTTTGGTGAATGAACGCTTAACAAATCGAAAACAGGAAAAACTCTATATTTCGCAGTGTGGCAGTATTCCCTTCCTTGGTTGTAACACGCTGATCCGCATACACGACACAGACAGTAGTTAATTTATAGTCAGTTTTGGTATGATTTTATTTTTGCCAATTCAAGGCCTTTACAGGACCTGGTCGTTTATGTGGCACTTCCACTATAACTCTACGATGCCAAATTAGTTTTGAATCGTAATGAGGTTCGTTTATTTTTTCTTAATTTATTATATCAATGCTTAAACTTCACTCGGAATGATGGTTTCTTTCTCAATTCTTAGTATATGATACAGCTTTAACTTTGAAGCCTTTGCTGCACACGGCGATCTTGATTTCTTTGGCATTTCTGAGTTGATACGTATAAAATTATTATTTCCAAGTTTTTGAGGTTCAGGAATTATGATGCAGTAAGTGATCTCATAATTCTCTTAAAATTTGATTTCATATATTTTATCACGTTCAATATTACACACTTAAAATTATTTGTTCCAACTAATCTGACTAAGAACTTGAAGTTTTTTTTAATACAAATTTTTTCTTTTTTTAAGCTATAAATTGACCTCAGTATAAGTCAGAGTATGGCAAAACGATTATGAGAGCTTTGCTTTTAAAAAAGGAAATTTGTTTTAATACCTGAGCTATTTTTGGTTGCAAGAATTAAATCAAGGACCTTAGTGACCCTTTAGTGGTCTTATACAAGCTCCTATTAAACCAACTTCATGTTAGCCCCAAAATTCATCCAAACATTTATTCGGAAAACTAACAACTGCTTGTGCATGTTAAACAAATCAGTTAATTATATTTAAAGAGTCAATGCACAATTGGTTAAATATCTTTTTTTTTAAATTACTTTTAAAACCAAATTGTTTTTAGTCTTTACAAGACAGGACCTTAAAACTTAATAAAATGATAATCAATGTCAATTTATTTTTACACACATAACTCTGACTTGAAACAAATAGCAAAGTGTTCAAGATAGGCAGGCAGAAGAGTATGTTCCATTTCTGGGTTGATATACATAAGTGTATTTACAGCGTTTACTTTTTTACCATCTAAGTTGTTCAATTCTATTAGAAATATTCATTTACGTTACAAGTTGTGCGGAATAATAAGATTTTCAAATAGTAAATTGGAAATATGTATGAATTTTAACATTTTTAATCAATTTCAGTAAACGAAATCATAAAGTTGACTGAGATGCGATGATGCTCTTCTTAAAACCCTTAACACAAATTTTATCTTTTTTTCAATTTTAGTTTATTTTTTTTTGTTTTGAACAAAAATAGTTGGAATGGGATTGAAGTTTTTTTTAACATGCTCTTTTGATCTTGAGAAACTGATAATCTGTAATTGGCGATGCGAGGTTCCTTTAATTGATTTTGTAATAACTTAAAGGAAAACCATATGTTAGCGTTGTGGTCGCAATATAATTACGGTTGAATGCAGTGACAGTTGGTTGACGGTTTGTTTGTCTTATGCGTTCAATTTTGTGTGTCAGTGTGCGGTTGCTTTATCCTTTGCTTAAACAAGGGGTTTGTACTTTGTTTTCTTTTGTTGGCTCGCACAAAGTGTGAATGTATGTTTGTTAACAGTATTTGGCTTTGACAAAGTATTTTATTTGTCAAGACCTGTCGGTCAAATGAACCAAATAATACATCAAACGCCATCAAAAGGGGGTGACAAATTCATTACATTTGATTACTTTTAAAAAAGAAAAAAAAAAAGAAAATAAATCTACGGTAACACAGGATGCGAACATGTTTAAGAAATTCAAATTCAACATTTTTTTTTGGTTTTATTCTAACAAAAACATAATATGTATGTCCACAATTGGACAAATGAATTTTTAAATCATGCCCAACAAGCATTTAATACAAAATTTAAGTGCGAAGGTAGTTATGTTTATGTCATAAATCTAAATTTCAAGTGATTAAGTGAACTTTTTTCGAATTTAAAGAAAACGTATGGTAACACAAATAGTAAGGTATTAGTTAAGATTAATGAAAAGATTAATGAAAAGAATCTAAATGGACTCGAAAAAATATTCAAAATCAAATTTTAATTCTGGTGTAATGTTGAAAAAAATGTTCGACGAAATAACTATTTGCAAGTCAAGTTTTTTTGGTGTTGCTTCAAATTTTTGCCTTGTTTATTAAAAAATGTTTCCACTTGAAGTCAATGTTATTCAAACAACCAAATTTAAACAAGTGCTTAAAGAGTTTTTTACTTTTAAAAATTCTTGTACCGGCGGAAAAACCCGGCTGTTGAATTTACCAGTTCTGATAAATAGTTAAGGAGTTAAGTTATTTTTAAAAGGGGGAAAAAGCAAATAAGAACAATATATTCCGCTTTGCCTTTCACTTTAGTTTTTTCCACCCCTGTATACCGATAGAGCCAAGTTGCTTTAAGATGTTCATGGGCGATTCTCAGATTTCTGGCCAATTTGCTGTCCCTGGTAATCTTAACGGGGAAATGTAAAATATATCCCAATTTTTATATACATACATACGTTTGAATAAAGCTTCAAATAATTTTCGTAGGCACTAAAATATTTGTTCTAAAAATAGTCTTGTCCTGAAAAAATACTGCCTGCTCAAGTTTTCAAATAACATTCTTTTGGCTGCCCCTACAAATACTTTCACATAAATTTGTGTTTGTTTCTAACAAATATAACACAGTGCAACACGAAAAAAAATAACCATATTCGGACATCACCACGTGAAAGAAGACCAAAAAAGAAAAGACCCGTGTCTCCCAGTTTTGCCCAAAGTCATGCACTTTTTTTGTTATGGGCCCCCAAAGATTTGGGGCCTTTTTGCCATTTTTGCAAAAAGTGATAATTTTTTCTCAGGCTCATATCTTGCAAACCGTTCGGAATTTTAATTTACTCTTTGAAGCAAAGTTGTAGCCCTTTTTAAAAGGAACAAAAGTAATGAACATAAAAAATTAAAAAAAAAATAATTTTAAATCAAAATCGCAAAAAACTTTAAAAAATTCAAATTTTTTTTACCTTTTTCCCCCTGTTCAGGTCCATAGGTAGCAAACCGTTCAAAATTCAAGGAAACAGTCAACTACAAAAACTTACCTAACATCCCAATAAACAACTTTTAAGAACATATAAACTTCCTAGGAATGATTCTTAACACCGTTCAGGTAGCGATTAGGTAGCCGCAAAAGTTAAAAATTTTACGAAAATTTTTGAATTTCATTTGTTTTTATTTTTTTCAACATTGAGATACTGTGCTGTCTACTACAAAAAAATAATAAAAAAAATATATTCGTTGATGTCCCTGGACTTGCAAATCGCGCTATCTTAAGTTGAGAATCCAAATCGTCGTCCGAATCTGACGCTGTTTCAAAACTTATGGTGTCCACAGGCACGTTGCTTCCAGACTGCTTTCCATCATTAGCTTTTTCTTTTTCACATACCTAATTAACATCATAAAGGGTTATCTTTTGACTCCACCAACATACCTAAAATGAATTAGAAAAGAAATCAGAAATAATACAAGACCATGCAACAATAAAATTGATATTACCTCTGCAAGCAATGCGTCGAATTTTTTGCCTTTGTACCGTTTTTCCATGGGCATTGTGGTTTGCTGGAACCGTTCTCCTCGCTCATCGGATTCGGTAGGGAGTCCTTTAATAAAGTCGTCAAAATAAAAATAAAGAAAATGCAGCTTTAACGTCATCGATATGCCGATTTTCTCAAAATAATACAGCATTTCTTTCACCCATTCTCTTGCTTGCGGTTCCGCGTCTCGATCCACACTACGCTGAAGGTTAATCCATGCCATTGAATGATTTTTATTAAGCGATGAATCAAATTTGCTCTTGAATAGCTTCTACTGTCAGGGCCATTAAGTACGCCTATTAAATGAAGACAATTATAAGGGCAGAAAAGAAAACATTAACATAGTGTAAATAGCTATAGTACAACGAGGTGAACAAAAAATCGTTCTAAGTTTACTGCAATAGCTTTTTTAATTTTGTCATCGCTTGAACAATTTACAACGGCCACTTCAATGAATTTTTTAACAATTCCTAATTTTATATGGAGCAAATGCAGCAAAATGTCTTGAGTATTGTCAATTAAAGGTGCATTCCTAAGTCTATGTTATTTCATTTGTTCCTGCACACTTCCTCCTTGGGCCCATGAATTACATTGGAATTGATTTACAGGTGAGCGCGAAACCCCAATTACAAAGAAAACAAAAGAATTTTGGAAAGCCGCCCTCATCGATAATTCCTTGCAAAATATTGATGACCTTCAAATCACAGCAAATCTTCCATTTATTTTCGTAGAATTTGATTTTTTATTAGTTATTAGTTTTGGTCCATCTCTTTCCTGTTGGGGCTCATATTCGGTATCAAATCGATCTTGATTAGTAACACCACTTGCTGTAGTCATTTCTGTAAATTCTGTCCTACGATCTGGAGTTTGCGGCCTTGGGAATACAAAATTTTCAGGTGTAAGCGCTGGTAATGTGGCTATTACAGTTGCTTTATAAATTTTGTTCTTCTCATCATGTCTATTTAATCAAGATGTGTAATTAACGCATGCATAAGAACTGGTTCCACCATGATCACCTGGGCGATTAATACAGTTTACCGGCTTACAATATTTTATACTATGTTTGCCTCCATTCAACCATGCTATGAGATTATTATAACATTGGCGACACACTGCGTTAGGTGTGTAATTTTCACTGATCAAATGTATTTCGTCGAAAAATGACTTATATGCTCTTTTAAATTCACTAGTTAAAAGATTCTTTTCCTTTTGAAATCTTGTAGAATTATTTTTTCTGATTTGATGACCGCAAATGTAGCAAAAGAAATAAATATTTTTACACTGCATATTGAAATTGTCAGTTGCCAATGTTGTGTGCGAATTATGCTGTAGAACTTTCTCTATAACTTTCACCGCTGAGATCTTGTTGACGTCGCGCTGTGTAATGCCTCGATGTGGGAGTCGCGTCGCTTTTATATTGTGATCTGCGTTCCTTGATGCGTGTGCGGTCGGTGCGTGATCGCGTGAGCTGTTTTCTGGAATCTTAGGTAAATTTTTGTAGTTGATTTCTTGATAAGTTTGGGTGCAATAATTTCTTCTTTTTAAATTTATCCAATTGCTATTTCATTTTGGATTGTCCTCGCTTATTAAAAAAATTGGTAGTAGGTACATATGTAGGTAATTTATTGTTGGTATAAACAATACTTATTGAAAAGTAATAACAAAGAAAAAAAAAGTATGTACATAATTTAATTAAAAGCCGTTAACGATCATTATTGCGATTTGTGTATGATGTATTTTGTTGTTTAGGGTTTCCTGCAATTTTAAAGTTTGCCCACCTGTTTAGGTTGCAAGACTTTTGGCGGCTATCTCACATGCATATACACATATTTACATGCACAAAAGTTATCTATTACACTAAAGCCAGATACAATATATGTAATTAAGGTAATTTGATTAAACGTAAGGAAGAGATAACTTCATAACTACATGTTTGTACACACACACATTTTGGGGAAAATTTTTAACTTTTGCGGCTACCTAAGCGCTACCTAAACGGCGTTAAGAATCATTCCTAGGAAGTTTATATGTTCTTAAAAGTTGTTTATTGGGATGTTAGGTAAATTTTTGTAGTTGACTGTTTCCTTGAATTTTGAACGGTTTGCTACCTATGGACCTGAACAGGGGAAAAAAGGTAAAAAAAGTTTGAATTTTTTAAAGTTTTTTGCGATTTTGGTTTAAAATTATTGTTTTTTTAATTTTTTATGTTAATTACTTTTGTTCCTTTTAAAAAGGGCTACAACTTTGCTTCAAAGAGTAAATGAAAATTCCGAACGGTTTGCAAGATATGAGCCTGAGAAAAAATTATCACTTTTTGCAAAAATGGCAAAAAGGCCCCAAATCTTTGGGGGCCCATAACAAAAAAAGTGCATGACTTTGGGCAAAACTGGGAGACACGGGTCTTTTCTTTTTTGGTCTTCTTTCACGTGGTGATGTCCGAATATGGTTATTTTTCCATGACTTAAAAAATTACACACAGTGTAATATGAAACTTTTAAACGAAATTGAGTTAAAAAATTTAAATATAATAAAAAAATGTTATCAAGTAATATTTTATAAATCTATAATTGTTAATTTTTTTAATCAATTAATATATTTATGAATGATTTTGTTTTGTCCCTAATAAATACACGTCATTCCCCTGTAAAATGTTTTATGCTTTTTATACCCTTCACATAGTGATAGGGTATATATCACTTTGTCATTCCGTTTGTAATTTCTTTATTATTCATTTGCGACCCCATAAAGTATATATATTCTGGATCCTTATAGATAGGGAAGCCGATTTAGCGTTGTCCGTCTGTCCGTCTGTCCGTCTGTCCGTCTGTCCGTCTGTCCGTCTGTCCGTCTGTCCGTCTGTCCGTCTGTCCGTCTGTCCGTCTGTTGAAATCAAGTTTCCGGAGTCAAATAAAAAGATACAGACCAGTTAATGGTGTCAAACGATCACAAATATCCCGCTAACAATCGCTATTTAAAATCAGCAAAATCGGTTCACAATTGACCGAGATATAAGCGAAAACCCAGAGTAACCCATTTTTTTTAGGACAAAATCGGTGCATATATCCCTATATATCTCAGTAAGTATAGTCACTCTTGCCACAAAACTTGGCACGGATACTCCTAAAGAAGGGACCTAAATAATGGAAAAAATTTTTTCAGATAGGACCAGGGGAAGGGGTATTTTTTCTACAATTGCACAAATTTGGTGAAATATTTTATGCGCTATATCTCGTAAACTGTAACAGCTATCGACTTAAAATGTTCTACAAAAAGTAATTGCACGCTAAGGGCTACGCGTTAAAGAAAAAATTTTTTGGGGGGGGGCAAAAAAAGGGGTAGCTCCCATACAAATCGACAATTACTATAAAATATTCGATACGCTATATCTCGGAAACTATGACAGATATCGAAATGAAATGTTCTACAAAAAGTAATTGCACGCAAAGGGCTACGCCTTAAAGAAAAATTTTTTTGGGTGGGGGCAAAAAAAGGGGTAGCTCCCATACAAATCGACAATTACTATAAAATATTCGATACGCTATATCTCGGAAACTATGACAGATATCGAAATGGAATGTTCTACAAAAAGTAATTGCACGCAAAGGGCTACGCCTTAAAGAAAAAATTTTTTGGGTGGGGGCAAAAAAAGGGGTAGCTCCCATACAAATCGACAATTACTATAAAATATTCGATACGCTATATCTCGGAAACTATGACAGATATCGAAATGAAATGTTCTACAAAAAGTAATTGCACGCAAAGGGCTACGCTTTAAAGAAAAAATTTTTTGGGTGGGGGCAAAAAAAAGGGGTAGCTCCCATACAAATCGACAATTATTATCAAATATTCGATACGCTATATCTCGGAAACTATAACAGATATCGAAATGAAATGTTCTACAAAAAGTAATTGCACGCAAAGGGCTACGCTTTAAAGAAAAAATTTTTTGGGTGAGGGCAAAAAAAGGGGTAGCTCCCATACAAATCGACAATTATTATCAAATATTCGATACGTTATATCTCGGAAACTATAACAGATATCGAAATGAAATGTTCTACAAAAAGTAATTGGGCCATAAGGGCTACGCTTTAAAGAAAAATTTTTTTGAGTGGGGGCAAAAAAAGGGGTAGCTCCCATACAAATCGACAACTATTATAAAATATTCGATACGCTATATCTCGGAAACTATAACAGCTATCGACTTCGAATATTCTACAAAAAGTAATAATCCAATAATTCATACATTTTGGAGAAAAAGTTGGAGAAGAGCAGGGGGACTAGACATTTAACAAGTTTTATTAACCTTCAAATATGAATAATGTCGAAAACTTTTAAAACTCTCGACCTCAAATCTTCTTCATCTATTTCTATTATTCATACGAACGTTAAAATTTTGTTATTTTTTCTTTAAAACTCGCACAATGTTTTTTATTATATTGTTTGCAGTACAAAATTACTCGGCTGGGTATATTTAAAGACCAATGTGAAGGGTATATAAGATTCGGCACAGCCGAATATAGCGCTCTTACTTGTTTAATATGCAAATACTTTGAAATATAAGAACATTAAAGAACTGCGTCCACATAAGGACATTTCACCAACTGTATTAACAATATAAAGACAGTCGCGTTTTGTTCTTTCTAATGAGCGGTCATTCTCTTGTCTTTCATTAAAAACAACGTTTAATATATTTTAAAATGTATGGGAAAGTTTTTTCCATACAGTTGTTGTTGTTATTATGCGTTGTGTTTTACGTAATTAGGCCCTTGAAAAATGTTTTAAAATATTTTTATTATTTTTTAAGTATTATTTGGCGAATTCACAAGCTACGATACGATAGCATATTGTATTATTGTCATATAATTTCACAATAGCATAAAAATTTTGTTGTTGCTTTTCATACGAAACTTGTTGTGAAACAATACAACTTTGTTTGATATGTTTTTTGTGATGTCATATTATATACAAAGTCATGCGCCAAGCGCCTAAAACGAAACGGCGAGTTTTTTAATTAATTTTTAAGAGCCGCTAGCACTCGCATCCGTTAAAAATGTCTATACTGAAAACTTAGGCAAAACCGCCAAAGAAGATTCCTTAAGCCGCCTCCGCCGGCAAAAATAGCCGGCACTGCTCTCTGACACATCAGCTGTTTTTTGTTTACGTAAAAAATAACAAAATTCTTGTGATTTTTTACTAAAACTTTGCTTATTTTAATGGATTTTAGAGATTCTAACCAGGTTAGATATAGACTATTTTGTGTTTTAATGGGTCTAATTTCTACAAATTATTAAGTTAAGCCAAGAGCAGCACCAGAATTATGTACATAAATATGTGTTTGTTTTTCTATCGTTTGGTCGTATCAGCTGATTTAGATTTTAAATACGACACCTACAAATATACGAAGAGTTGTTCACAACGGTCATATTTTTTGGTTGTATTATTTTACAATATATGATTTCACAAGACCTTGTGAATTCACCAATTAAGGCTTTGAGCCCAATTTGCTTAGTTTGTATGTATGTACATACATATGCATAAGTATACAGTGTTTATTGTAGGTGAAGTTTGTCTAACGCATTTCATTGGTTCTTACACCAATCATCGGTAGGTTTTCACAAAAATCTTAAAAACCGCATAAATAATTTTTGCATTTTTTAACAACTTTAATAAACTTTTTGAGAATTACTGAAAACAAAACAAGACATTTAAGAGTTTTTTCAAAAACCTAACAAACCCTTATACATTTGGATAACCATTGGTCATTACTTAATGTATTATAAGGGCCACCGAAAACCAAACGTTTTCGTATTTAAATAATTTTCAAATATTATATTATACACTGTTGGACAAAATAGAGTGCAAACATATTTTTGTTTTATTTAATCAGAAAAAATGGAATCTAGATGACTTTAAATTTTTAAAAATTAATTTTAGTAATTTTAGTAATTTATTAATTTTAAATTGTATATAAGTTACAATTTTACATTATTTGGATAAGTTCTCTTTCCCAGAATCAGGTTTGTATTTGAAATATCTTTGGTGTCAAACGGTAAACAATTAAAAAGTCTCGTCAATAATTTCAACGGATGGAGCTAAGAAAAACATTCAAAGTGTTGGTAAGTTTTCTGATTTAGTCTTAATAAAGGCTTTTAAATACTAAAACGTAACGAACCAGTAGACTTATCTACAATCATAGTACAAGGTAAAGATGATATCGGCCAAATTGGCTATACGGGCTCGTTTTATGGCATTTTCTATCACTTCGGCGGGAACTTCGGGCGACAGGTTCTCGAACTTGTGTCGAATGATGTCATTATAGGCTCCCAGGGTTTAGCGCTTGTTCACGTAAACAAGTTCTTCAAAAAAACTTAACAAAAAAGGTTTAGAACGGTTGATTTGGGCGATCTTGCGGGCCAAAGTAAATCGCAAAAACGAGAGATGTGGCGACTCAGGAATGCGGCCTTCAGAATATCGGCTGTGGCTCGCGAATTGTGTGCCATTGCTTCGTTCTGTTGGAACCACATGTCCTCCAGTCCTAATTCTTTCAATTGCGGAAGAAAAAACGCGGCTAACACAGGCCTATAGCACGCACCGTCCACTGTTGTAGTTTACTAGCGGCGTCCTCCAAAAAAATGGCCCGATGACTCATCCAGCGTGTACAGCACACCATGCAGTCACTTTGAGCGGGTGTGCTGGCCTTTCGTGCATCACTCGTAGATTTTCGGTGCCCCAGAAGCGATAGTTTTGCTTGCTCGCGTACCCGCTGAGGTGGAAATGAGCCTCATCGCTCTTTATGATATTGGTCGAAAACCCGTCCACTTCGGTCGCGAGATTGAGGATGGCTTAGGCGTAGGTAACACGCCTTTGGCGGTAGGCAGGCAGCAGCTGATACATGGACTGAACTTCGTACGGTAACATACGCGAGTCTTTGGCCAAAATTCGCCTTAGCGACGACCGGCTGATGGCTAATTGCGAGGCACAGAATCTGGTCGATGTTTCTGGCGACAGCTCGACAGCCTTGCCAACAGCGGCGATATTCTCGGCAGAACAGGCGCTCCAGGGCCGGCCACTCTTGGCAGTGTCTCGTGTGGTTCCATACTCTTCAAAATTGGTAACCAAACGGCGCAGTCGGTGCCGGACGACCGGGGAACCAGCGATTGATTTCGGGCAGCACCAACGACAGCACAGACGAACGGTTACCCAAAAAAATTGACACGATTATTCCGCGTTTTGGGGAGTATATCGCTCAATGGCTTGTTCACTTTCATTCCACATGTGTCTGATTCACAAATGTCAAAACAGGTTTGACATTGGCCGCCACTTGCAAAAACAAGAAACTATATTTTCAATATGTGATACTTTGCAAGATTATTTAATTATTTCTACACTTGTTTTTAAAGGTAATTTTATATGTGAATATGCATGTATAAAGTATGTATGTATGTACATACGTAATATGATTTCTTTGTTACTTGGTCTTGTTTACGTAAAAAAACGACAGTAATTTTTCGTCTTTTTATTATAAAATTAATTAAGTACCTTACAAATAAGGCACACGTGCCAACGTAATGTATCCTTTTTGTTGTGCCAACTTTTTTGTACTTTAAATAAAAAAGAAAAACACAAAAAACAACTGCAAGAAGAGCAAACAAAAACAAGCCCTGCGTCAAAAACATAACAATTCAAATATCAAATGTTAAAAAAACGCAAGTCCGTTGTAATCGTAGTATATTAAAACCGCCCATTGCAAATATTGTAAATAAAAAAATATTTGTAGTGGTGCATTTGTATTAAACAATCGGCGAAATCAGGTACATACATTAGTTTTGTCAAATTTGATTTTACTTATTCGCGGAATACTCTTTTTGTATCACTATCCATACCAGTGATGAAAAATGAGAATTTCATTTGGGTATCAAAACAATGTTTCGAGGGTATTTTTTTAACGGCAATAGTATCAAAATATTTTTTTTTCTCTCTTTTACTTTAATCCACAAAAAAATCAATACAAAAAGTATACAGACATTTTAGGCGTTTTTAGTTTGTTCAACAGTGAACCGAAACTGAACTGTATATATTTTTTAAAAAATTTTAATTTTGTTTTAAGTCCGTTAATATCATCTAATGCTGCTGTAAAAATTTGTTTTTGAAATCGAACCTTTCATTTGGGAAAATTGATATTAGTCGCTTGAAAAAATTTAACTTAAATTTTTTTTCTACATAGACTTGCCGAATTTGTCTTATCGCATTGGTAACTTAAGGCGGGAAAAAAAAGTTTATTTACAACTTCTTTTTTACGCTATGCCAAAGAAATGTGTATATTAAAAACATTTAACAAGGCAACTACCCATAGGTTAATATTTTATGCTTTAAAAAAAATGTTTCAAATGACGGCCACTTGCTCTTAGATGAAACTCTTGAAATTAGTTAATTTTATTGTGAGAACTGAAATTTTAGTCTGCTTCTGACTGGACAGGGTACACTTATCAGGTAGCCTCAGATAAACAGCTGAGTAACAGTATTTCGTTATACTAATGTCAAATTTTGTTTATGTTTATTATAAAAAAAGCTCAAAAAGAAGAATAAGGATCTTGTGAGTTTTAGGTATTTGTCTCTGACATTCATATGACGGTTTTAGTTGTTTTTGTAGAATCGCTCCTACCTGATAAGTGTACCCTGTGACTGGACTAGTATTAATTACTTAGTTTTAAGATTTGAATACTTATTGTTAGTTTGCTTAAGCGAAGATTCAATAATAAAATATATGTTAAAAAAAATAAAAATGACGGCCACTGATTACTTTGTTACCTAAGTATGAAATAGTTGTGGAAGTAATGGGTTAACCCCCATTGACTAATGGAAAAACATCTTTTGCCATGGAGGATATTTCCAAAGCTATATTTTCTGCAAACGCTACCTTTTTCCACTTTTTTATTTAAAAAATTTTTTTTTAATTTAAAATAGGTTTTTTAAACGCTTCTGGCAACGCTGGCTACACGGCAAAATGAATACAGTTGTAGCTGTGGCCAGATGAAACTAATTTCTATTTTAGTAAACGGCAAATGAGAAAAACAGTGCTGCCAATCAAGTTTCTTTTTTACTCAGTCCTAGCGATTTAAATCTTTTTAATGATTTTGCAACTACAATTAAACAAAAAAAGGAAATAAAAAAAAATTTATTTGACATTACACACTAACTTGTATTAAAAGCTTTTCCCTTCTGCTTTTTTTTTAGTTTTAATTTGCAAAATATTCCTTAAATTGCAGAATTACAAAATAACCAAATACAAGTTTATCACAGATTTTATTCTTAGAAAGTATTGAATAAAAAGTCTGTCTAAAACAAATTAAGCGTTTTATGTATACATACACTATATTTAAATATGTTTAAATTAGTGTTTATAAACCTATAAAGTCAAGATAATTACACGCTTTCCAGATGAATGGAATTACAGATATTTTTCAATGGTTAAAGTAGCAAAAAAACACTGTCTAAAAACTATCAAACGAATTTAAAATTGTACCATGGTGGAAATTAATAACACTGGTGTATGTATGCAGCCGCTGCCTTAAATATAATTAAGTAGCTAGCTTCATGACAATGTCAGCAGCCAGCTGCATATGGGTAGCTGGGTTGCTTGCTGTCAAAAATAATATATGTATGTTTGTGCAAAGTTGGCGGGATTGACAAAACCTTTCTAATTTCATTAGACTTTATAGATATTACGTCGTTTCTTTTTTTACCCATAAAACTATTTAAACCGTCTTTTGTTTTTTTGTGTTTTGTAGTATGATTTTTTTTTTTTCAAAATGGGCTCACGGTATTCTCAGACAGAAATCCTAGCATTTGCTTATGTTTTTTTGTGCGTTCAAAAATAAACGGGCTTACTTGGAGCTGAAAAATTGTGTAGCGACCAGTGTTTCGAATCATTTTAATATAAATACAATATATTTTCTTAAACCGACCAAATTAAGGTTAAGTCGATCATTCGACCAAAGGAGAAGAAACTGAGCCAATTTGGTCAATGTAGCGCATAGGAAAGAGAAAGGTTCTAAAAGGAGTGCTGGACCATTTGTTAGATGTATTCTTAATCCCGAAAGTACTTTAAAAGATAGATTGCAAACCAAATAAGGCATATAATGCATCGTTCTGCTTAAATTCAAGTGTGACGGGGGAATTGTCACGACTGCTGGATGTATCCAGAACCCTGACAGTACCTGGAGACATGAAGTGTGAGTTGAGTGTATGCGCTTACTTCAGAACAGGGTAACGAAACCGAATAGATTTATTATCAAGCTCAATAAGTGGGAAGTTCTTCTGATGCGGAATCCATACATAACCAAATATACAGGGAAAAGTAACATCTAATAGTAATCAATACCTTAAATAAATTTGTATTGCATAAATGTTTCAAGGAAATCTTAAAATTTTAAAAAATGTTGAGTTATACACCAAATAAATATGAAAAATTGTAGCAGTCGTGTGAATAAATACGAGTTGTTTGAGTTAATCAAATTAATAAAATACCTTAATCGGTTATTCACCAAGTAAGAACGCTATATTCGGATGTGCCGAATCTTATATACCCTTTACCTTGGCCTTTCGAAACCCCGAACTTTTTTTTTATTTTTATCCATTTTTTTATTAATAAAATATTTCTAATTTTTAAATAGGAGTCGGTGTCATATTTTACCCTCTTAGAGTGACTACGGGGAAGTTGTAGGGGTTTTACCTTAATTTTTTAAAATTTTGTATGGCAGCGATGATAGGGGGTAAGTATGTTCTAGGAAAATGTTTGCAAGGCAAGGTTTCACCTCGGCTAGCTACCTTTAATACCCATTAAATGTAGTGAGATAAGAACGATAGAGGAAGTGCGAAGGAATGAGAAAGGCGTCACAACTTAACCAAGAAGCGATGCGCTGTATTATACCTGATCGGAAACAAGACATTAGTTTGGCTGCGAATTCGTTGTTAGCAGGAGACTCAAACATCTTGTCTTCATATTAACTCTAGTGAATGAGAAGCTAGCCTCAATTCGTACAAAAGCAAAATTCTTCAACATCAGTCTTATTTCTACCCATGCCCAGATCGAAGATAAGGATGAACAAACCAAAGATATTTTTTAAGAGTGCCTAGTGAGAGCGTATGACCGCTGCCCCGACCATGACATTCAAATCTTCCTAGGAGATATAAGCGCAAAAATAGGAAGGGAAAATATCTTTGGTCCAACAGTTGGAAATTAAGCCTCCATGGGGAAATATCTGATAATGGAATCAGGCTAGTAGTCTTGGCCCCGGTTAAAAATATGGTAGTTAGCAGCACCAGATTTCGACATCTTGATAAACATAAAGCCATGAAGCTGCCATCAGATCAAAAAACGAGGAACCAGGATGATTATGTTATGATAGACGGATGGCATTAATTCAGTGTATTAGACGTACGAACGGTCCGAGGAGCGAACATTGATTCGGATCAATACCTTGTTGCAGCAAAGGTTTGCACCCTTCTGAATGTGGTGAAAAACGTACGATCTGACACAGCATGGAAGCTTGACGTCGGAAAGCTGCAGACACAATAAACGGCAACGTCTTACTCCGCTCAATTGACCCAATTGCTTAAAAAAAGCACTCCTTGTCTTAATAATGTTGCAGCGCAATAACAAAGCGTTTTAAACTCCGTAAAGGAAACCGCAATATCCGTACTTGCGTACCAAAAGCCTTCTCCAAGGAACCAATGGTACAACCAGGAGTGTCGTAATGCTACCGAAGCTTCGCGAAGCAAAAAATGCAACGTACAATACAATACTCCAGTCGGAAAATTTTAGCAGAAGATAAAAGACCAAACTGAAGGCCTTGGTATAGGAACATTACCCTGCAAATATGAATAATGTAATCTGGTGACTAATACAGATAGTGTGCTGAGGATATGGAAAACCCATTTTTCACGCTTGTTGGTATATGAGAAAAGCAGCGATGAAGACACCACAGAACCAATCCCAGAAGACGGTGTTGAGTGCATACCGTCTAGCCAAAATAAGCACAAAATGTCAGTGACCCGGATTAAGAATAACAGCAAGGCATGAGGGATGGGTTTCCAGCTGAATTATTTAAAACCGAAAGCAACACGCAGATTAGGCCTATGCATGAGCTTGTGTGTACAATCCTGCATACGAGGTTTTGAACATCAGTGTTTTATGGCTTCAGCACAAAAAAGGAGACAAGACTGTATGTACCAACTGTAGATGAATAAGTTTCCTTCCCACTGGTTTTAAAATTCTATCCAGCGTATTGTGTGAAAGATTAAAATTAAAAGTCCACACGATAATTAGGTCATACAAATGCGGCTTTAGGCCTGGAAAATCCACACACTACGCCAAGTCCTGGAAAAAAGCCCAAAAAACAGATCAACACATACCATCAATTTGTTGACAATAAGGCCCCTTGTGACAGCTCCATACGTTCAAAGGTATTTTAAGCTATGCCTGAGCTTAGGATCCCTGTGAAGCTGGTACGACTCTGCAGGATGACCTTAACTAATACGCAGTCATCAGTTAAAATAGGCAGGTATATTTCTTAGCCTTTCAGTACCATACGAGAGCCTTATGTGTGATATTTTTTTACGTCCTCTTAGAAAAGGTTATCGAGACGCATATGTTAATAGAATTAGCACACTATTCACAAAACAGCACATGTTGCTCGCTTAAGCGGACGATATTGACATAATGGGGCGAACATTGTAAACAGTAACTTTCACCTTAAAAAAAGTCAAAAAGGAATAAGCCAAAGTGGGTCTGGAAGTAAATGCAGATAAAACCAAGTTGATCAACGCACAAGGTATCCAGTAGACTTGGGCAGACAGTTAACGATAGTCAACGATTCTATCTTCCTCGGCACCGTCATTACAAAACAAGCAACATCAGTTTTGAGGTAAAAAGAGGAGCAATATTGGCCAATAGATGCTACTAGGTAAGCAGTTAAAAAGTAAAACCACCTCCCGACAAACAAAAATCACTCTCAACAAAACACTGTTACTACCCGTGCTAATTTATGGCTCTGAAGCATGGGTACTTGCGAAAGCAAATAAGGCAGTGATTGAAGTTTTTGAGAGAAATATTCTTCGGAGAGTTTTTGGACGGATCTGCGTTGACGGAGAATACCGTGGTCGTATGAACCGTGAGCTGTATGAGCTGTTTTCCGACCTTGACATAGTTACACTTGTTGAAATTCAACGTTTGCTTTGGCTACGCCATGTTGTGGAAATGAATTAAGATGCTCCAGCTATGAATGCGAACGTGGTAATAGACCACGTAGAAGAGAGACACCAAATCTGCGATAGAAGAATCAAGTGGAGAAAGATATCTTGAAACTTGGTGTCAGAAGCTGAAGAAGAGGCGCAGAGGAACGAAGCGTCTGGAGAACCATTATAAGTACGGCTAAAGGAACAAACGTTCCGTAATATCCATCTAAGTAAGTTAGTAAGTTAGGGGAAACTAATGGATGCCGGTCCTACACTTTATTTCTCTAAGGCCGACTTTAAGGTAGTTATGGGCGCTGTTACATCATTTTTGTAAATTTTGTATGGCAGCGCCCTTAGGTGGTGAAGATAGGGGATAATCATGCTTTAGAGAAATGTTTGGGAGAGAAAACTAATGCGGGTCTGTGATACATTTTATTTCTCCAAGGGCCACTCCGGAAAAGTTGTAGTGGTTTTTACTGGTGATAGGAGGTAAGTATGTTCCACAAAAATGTTTGGGAGGAAAAATTTATTGGGGTCCGTCTTTCATTTGACCTTTGTGGAAGCACCCTGAAAGCTGCTCGAGCGATTAAAAACATTTAAAAAAAAACTATGTATGGCAACCATGTATATATAAGTATAAGTATGTTCCACAAAAATGTGTGTGAGGAAAAGTTAATGGGAGTTGGTCTTACATTGCACCCGTGGAGGGGCAACTCAGGGGCTTTTGTAGAGGTTTTTATGTACAAATTTTAGAAAAATAAACAAAAGTAGTCGTGGTCTCAGGATTTCAACAGCGGCTTGCTTGCAAATATTTCTAATAGTTTGATACCACGTACGGGTTCATGCAGCATCGGAAGGCTTTAAAAAGTGGATTTCAACCATAACACGGACAGACGGACAACGCTAAATCGAATTTCCTATCCATAAAGGCCAAGAAAATATACATATACTTTATGGGGTCACAGATAGATATTAAAGAAAGTACGTTATAATACAATTGCATTGTGACGGGTGCGACCATTTACTCACATTTTTGCATGAAACTCAAACAATTCAAACATTTTATTTTAAACAAGGCTACGAAAAACCTGATTTTTGCTTACAATGCTACTTAAAGACTCTGACGGGTGCGACCTTACAAATTTCAATTTTAGAGAATTTTAATTTTATTACCGACTTTTTTTTTTTTTTTTTTTTTTTTTTCATATATTTATTATTGAATCTTCGCCCGTGGCGAACTAACAATAAGTGTTCAAATCTTAAAACTAGGTAGTTAATATAAGTCCAGCCAGTGCCAGACTAAAATTTAAGTTCTCATATTAATTATCAAGCTTCATATAAGCGCAATAGTATCCCTCCTTTTCAGGCGGGTGTGCCCACTATGTTGCAGGATGTTTCGGGCGAGCGGATTTGGGTGAGCTTCCAGCTTATTTAAATACTTGTCCACATAGCTCAGGATTTCGCATTTAACTAGTGGAACTTGTAGATCCTTGTGGATGTTGCTGTTTTTAACATACCAAGGAGCACCAGTTATCATTCTTAGGATTTTGTTTTGCCTGCGTTGAATTTTTTCTATGTTGGATGCGGAAGCAGTGCCCCATAATTGTATACCGTAGCACCAAATTGGTTTCAAAATCGATTTGTAGAGTAGAAGTTTACAATCAAGACGAAGCACAGAGTTTCTGCCGATTAGCCAATGAATTTGTGCAGCTTTAAGTTTCATTTGCGTCAACTTCGCATCTATATGAGGCTTCCATGTGAGGCGGCGGTCCAGGTGAATGCCAAGGTATTTTGTCTCGGAACGTTGAGGCACCATATGGTTGTTAATAAGAATTGGAGAGCACGTTTCTTTGCGTAAAGTAAAAGTTACGTGGGTACATTTTTGTTCATTTATTTTTATTCCCCATAACTTTGCCCATTTTTCAACTTGGGTTACGTGTTGCTGCAATTGGTTTGAAGCCTCTTTAGGGTCTTTATGAATACTAAGAAAAGCAGTATCATCAGCAAATGTCGACGTGTGTGTAAAACTATTGGTTGGCATATCTGCTGTGTAAAGCAAGTACAGAACTGGACCTAGTATACTCCCCTGAGGTACACCAGCCCCTATTGTTTGAGAAGAACTTATTTGGTTTCCCTCTTTGATTTTAAACTGTCGACCGGTTATGTACTTTTCTAGTAGGTTGAAAATATTAGCTGGAAGGTTTAGCTTTAGTTTGTTTAACAGGCCTTCGTGCCATACTTTATCGAAAGCTTGAGAGACATCTATAAAAAGCGCGGAGCAGTACTTTTTTTCCTCGAAAGTTTTTCTTATAACCTGCACCAGTCTGTGAGTTTGTTCTATTGTGCTATGTTGACTTCTAAAGCCAAATTGGTGATCTGGAATGCAGTTGTTTTCATTCAGGATCGGAGTAAGCTTGTTTTTAAGCAGCTTTTCAAACAGTTTTGACAAAGTTGGTAACAAACTTATAGGCCTATAAGACTCCACCTTAGAAGGATCTTTACCAGGCTTAGGAATCATCTTAACTAAGGCAACTTTCCATATTGGTGGAAAATGTTCAAGCCGTATTATGGCATTAAAAATAATAAGAATTATTCTTTTTGCTGTAAAAGGTAGCTCAATGAGCATTTTGTTGCTTATTTTATCAACGCCAGGAGCTTTTTTATCATTAAGGTTAGAAATAGCTTCTACCACATCTGAATATCGGAAACGTATTTCTATAGGAGGCCTAGAAACAACAGGCGGTAATTCCCTCACGTCAGTGCATGTATTAGGAGTGAACACGTTTCTTAAATGGCTTGCGAGCAGATCGCATTTTTCTTCATCATTTCTAGCCCAGGATCCTCTTAGATTGCGCAGTGGTGGTTTTGCGATTACGGGTCTTTTGAGACGACTGGCTGATCGCCATAGAGAATAATTTGTTTGAGGGGTTGCGTCTAGACCTTCCAAATAATTCTTAATTGATGCAATTCTGTGTACCTCCAGCAAGTTTTTTAAGCGATTTGTACACTCTTTTAGCTTCGTTTTCAGTTGGGGAGATCTATGCTGTTGCCATTCTCTTCGCGCTCTCCTTTTTTCAGATAAAAGCTCCTCAACATCGACAGAAAAAATTTTGTTGTATTTATTACCGACTTGTGTAGAACATATTTGAAAGCCGGCAAATTTTTGTAGTTTACACGATAGTTTTAAGTTTTTTTGACTGTATTTAATACTTCTTTTCTATAAAAAGCTATCGTTACATAATGAAACCTCTTTTGGAAAATACAACGGGTGCGACATTTTCATTTAAACGTCAAAAAAGAAGAACCAATTATTAATTTTAAACTCTTGTGAAATAAATGAATATGAACTAATTTATTTTGATGATTTTTATACTATGTGATACCATTACATATTGTTTAATAAATTAAACACTAAATATTAAAGAAAGTTTTGTGTGACTGTTTAAGTTTTCTTTTATCCTTAGATTCAGTTTTAAAAAAACGTCGAAGTTTTTTTACACTCTGTTTTTTATTTTTACTCGTTTTTGAGTACTGCTTTTTCAAATCAAAACGTTGCCAACACTTTTTGAATATTAACAAAATCAAAGAATGATGGTAGTGTTTTTATGTTTTTTTTTAAGTTAACGTTAGTAAGAGGGTGGGAAAGAGGAAGAAGTACTCGTATTGCGGATTGTCAATTTTTAGAACGTGTTAAAAAAAAAAAAGAAATAACATATGCATCGCGTCGAACGTCGTTCAATGCCACTCACACTTTTTGGCTTTTAGCTTTTCTTACAAGTATCTTTAATAAGATGATGTCTTTACTAATCACTTCAGTTCCAAACTTTTTTTTAGACTTGCACAATTCATCACTTAGGCAAGCTCTTAAACACTTTTGGAAAGCATAAACAAGGTCACGTGCTGGATTCGTTTAATTTTAGTTTTTCGGTTTTGTGGTATATAAATACATACAAAAAAAGTACATGAGCAACAACCCTAAGCGTTAACAAGATGAGTTTTCTATAGTAATGATTTTAATATTCATATAAGCCCATTGGCGTTTTCAATATTAACATAAACATTCATAGGTACTGAGTGTACAATAAAAAAAAATTATACAAATTTTTGTATATAGTTATGTACATATGTATGTAGATAAATATAGTTAGAGTGTCGTAAGAAAAAGCGTATACATTCAATGAAATTCATTTAAGGGCATTTGGATATTATGAACATTATATGTATGTACATAGTATAATTATTTTTGTTACTGTTGGATGAAAAAGGCTTCACAGTCAGTATTTAATAGTTGACATTCTTTGTATGCCTGAAAAAATTTTAGAGCAATAAAAGTTTTATATGATTTTTGATTGTTTGTATTTTGTTTTATAAAACGTAGCCACCTCCATCAGGCGTTGTAAATGCTGCCAATCTTTCACACCTTTGACGTGATGAGAAAACGTAAGTTTCTTAAGTAGTTTAGAAAATAAACATTAACCGAACCTTTGTCATATTTTGTACCCGTATTTTCTCCTACTCAATACATTATGCTTTTATATGATGATATATTGTATTATTTCAGAGCATATTTTGTAATGTCGTAATATATGTATTATCATGTAAAGGCACCTGAAACGGAATTGTAATGTACATACATATGTATGTATTTCGTGAGCATAAAAATAAAAAATGGGATTTTTAACACGTGCATATATATTTTAGCGTACTTTAATGGATTTTTTTTGCTTGTGGATGTAAATATATATTTTCTATTTAACTTAAGTAATTAAAAAAAGGATACTGCACTTCTTTTCCTGTGTCATATTAAATTTTGGACTTTGTGTGCATGTTTTTATCGTCAATCTACATGCACATGTAGGTTAGGTTAGGTAGAACAGGAAGCCGTTGAAAGAAAGGATACAGCTCACTTGGGTCCGCTTAAATCGGTCCCTTTGTGTTACCTGGAGAGGCAGATGGAATAGGTTAAGATGAAAGGAAAGAAAAAATTTTGAAAAGGATAAATAAGAAAGAAAGAACAGAAGAATAAAGCAGACTAACCAGGGTCTCTGGTAGGAGTCGAACCCACAACCCCCAGACTGGTAGACTCGTGCACTTACCACTGACCTACCGGGGCACATGTAGTTCTGATGTAATTTTGACGTCATTACAAATTACATAGTATTTAATTAGTGGTGGCAGCTTAATGTTGACGTCAAAATTACGTCAGAGCTACATACGAATGTATCATTTTATATTTCGTGTACTGCGGGATTTACTCCTCACTTAACTTGTAATTGGAATTGTAAGCACCGCACAATGTATTAGATCTCGCGTACTTAGATTACAATATAAGTACTTAGACTTTTCGCTTAAAACGTTATACCGACTTCATCTATAATTATCTTAGTACTTTGCTTTATTTACAGCTGAAATATTTGGGGTATTCAAACGGTATGCTATCAAGTCATATTGTCTAAAACTTTTAATATTTTACAATAGTTTAAAAAAATTGTTGTTGTGCTTAAAAGAAAAAAGTTCTATAATAATAAGACTTTTTGAACTGTGTTTATTGTTTTGTCATAAACAGTAAAAACCTGAGCCGGGCGGCCGAAACTCTTTAATGAAGCCGTTAATATAATTACCAAGTCGCAGTCATTAATTTTAAAATATTTTTGAAATTACATATTTTTCTGTTTTCTCCTGCAGTTGATTGAAATTTAAAATAGCACACTTAATTATGAGCGGATGCTCACAACAGTAGTATTTTTTCGTTTTATTTTTTAAGACATATGACTTTAGGACTTCCTTGTGAATACCCTTATTATGTTGTTTTAATTTTACTAAATTCACATTTCTTCCCATTACCTTTAACCTAATTTTACTGAGTGTGGCGGCAATTGAGCTGCTTGCAATGTTCTTTTTATTAAATTAGGTTTGGTTCTGCATTCATACCAACAATAACTAACAATAATGTATTTATACGTAAAATGCACAAATTTCATCTGAATATCTTGTTATACGCTTAACGAGAACATAAGATAAGGCTCATTAGCGAAACAAAAATATTATTCGCTCTATTAGATGTTGATTCAAAGGCATACAGCAAACACACATACACTCTGATATGATTATAACATAAAAGCACTTGGCGTATAATTAATTGATGTTTAAATACTTTATGCTATCAAATATTGTATTATCTAAATACTTGTTAAGTAACAGTGTTCTTTACATTAAAGTTTGTACAAACTACTTATAATTTTTTGTACATACATAAGTATATATGTATGTATGTGTGGGTAAATATCCTTTGGGAATTTAATGTTAGAAAGAAAAAGGTTAAATAGCTTTAACTAAATTTTTTTAGTTAATCCAATTTACGCCTAATGACACATTGATTGTTATAAAAAATATAAATATACTGACATGAAGGAAAAGGAAACCTATTGCTTGACTCCTAATAATAAACATAAGTATACTCAAAAAATTATTTATGTAAAATCAACTGGAAATGGTTCTTAAAATAATATTTAATATAAGTTCTGATATTTAAAAATTAACTTACATAAACTTCTAAAATTAACTAAATTTTCTGTCATTTAGAGCACAACACAAAATATCAGAAAAAAATTACAAAATTAAATATTACTACGAAATAACTGACAAAATCAACTTTAACTTAAATTCAGTTATTCGGGCAGTTGAAGCTTTGAATAACTCTTTAAACCAGTTTAAAAAAATATAATATAGAAATTTAATTGTTTTATTTTTAATTTAAAAACAACTTTACGGAATATTTCCTAAATCACTTACAGACAGCTACTGAAAAAATTCTTTAAGTGTACATCGTTGACAACTGGATTTTATTAAGGATAACTGACTAATTGTATGTAAATATTATCCAAAGGACTTGTTGCAACACATTTAAACTCAGCAAGACAATTTTTAATGACTAGAGAGCTTCTCTTTATGGTTTCAATTATGGTTCACGTCAAACCACAGGGCCACATACAATAAATGTCACGTTTGAATTTTTTTTAGGAAGAGAAAGAATTTAACATATTTTTTTCATCAGTAATTTGGTACCTTAATTCAGAGCTTGGCAAAATACATAAGTTGGTGAAGGCTTAATACTTATTTTAAATTATTCTTGAGTAGTGGATTTTGAATATAGAGAATTATTGTAAGTCGAACTAAAATAGAAAATTGATAACACAACAAATATTTTCTTTCATGAACACCAGATTTTTATGAGTTGCTTCAGACAAAAAGCTTTTGGTTAATGAATTTATTAGATCTGCTCAAAAAAAAAATCACGTAAGAATTGGCCAATCATATTTTCCTTCAGTATGCTAGTTGGTGACATAAAAGTTTGCAAAATTTCCCAAAAACTGAGTATAATTCGAACTATTTATATCCCAAACTGGTTATTCCGAGTTGGCATTTTGATGCAAATTTTATAAAATTTATAAAGGAACCGCTGCTGATATAATAAAAAGTGCGATTATTCAGCTTTTCGATCAAATAATAATCAATAATTTAAGCAAAATAATCCTCCAAGTTCACGATTGACTAGCGGTCGAAGTAGAGGACAAAAAGGTACAAAAAATGACAGGATTGACGAAAGTTATAATTAAAAATGCAATAGAAATTTCTGTACCACTTGAAGTAGAAATACAAGTTGGCGGCAATATGCACTATATTTTCTTTTGAACTTTTTGTTTATGCACTTTTGCCTTAATGTTAAATTTAATTTTCTTTTATGTACTTAGAATAAATCAATATTTAACACTACCAACGTATAAGCTCCAGCCACCAATCAGATGAAATAAAGGACTAATCTTCTGTTCTTATGATTTTTATTTTGTCACTTGTTTTTCTATTAACGAAAAATGAACTGAAATTAAAGATCATGTTACACTGTGTAGTGTGTATGTGTATATTTTTTGTATTTTTAGATTTTCGCCATGATCTGCATAAACTGCTTAACCATATTGTCAATAACGGCTTCCAGGTGGCTAAAACTTGGACCGGTTAATTCATTTGTTGGCAATTCTTGATGTTTTGTTGCCTGGGTAAGCTAACGTGCTGTTAACTGGTTAGACTTAAACGCGTTAGCGTAAGAAACTTTACTTTTAGTTGTCTGTGCTAATGGGGGCATACTAGTAGTCGGTATATTTAGTGGTTTAGGACGGGCAGCAACTGTTTTCGTTCTAGATAAGCGTCTGACTGAATAAAAACAGGGCAACTCCTATAGTTGGCAGTGTGGTTTCCACCGCAATGACTGCATTTCTTAACCCTAGGATCATCCTTTGGTTTTTCGCACATGGTTGTAACATGCAGATCTCCACACACAACACAAACAGAGACAACTTACAATAAGCTTTAGTGTGGTCATATTCTTGGCGGTTCAAGCACTATACGGGCCCAGATCGCTTATGTGGCTCTTCAAATACAACTCTACGGTGCATAATATACTTCAAGTCATAAATGGGATGTGTTAAATTTTTCTTCAACATGACATTACCATGGTCAAGCTCCACCCGAAGTAATCGTTGGGGATACCTCTCTTTTATTCTAATGTTCGATACAGATTTGGCTTTAAACCCCTTGCACAAACTGGTCTTTATTTCTTCAGGGTCAACATTTGATTCAATACCTTTTATAACTACTTGGATTCTTTTTGCGTTCTTTAGTTAGTACGTGTAGAAGATTTTCTTTAGCTTTTCGAGCTCCGAAACCGTAGTGCGGTAAGCATTTTTGTGATTTAATTGAATTTTTGTCTCATATATGTCACAACGTTTAATTTTTGTTACCTTAAAGTGGTTTCCTCCAATTATATCGACTAAAGACTTAATGAGATCATTAGAATTTTTGCCCTAAAATAATTGTGGATTGCCTTTCATAGTCTTTTGAAATTTTCGCAGGATAAGATGCTTCTGCCGACTTCGGGATTCTTCCCCTTTTAAGAACTGTTACGTAGAACATGATAAAGATGATCGGGATGAGGATGACCTCTCTGTATTTGTTGTTTAATGTAATATATAGTTAGTTGAATATCCATTTAACCGGGTATGATTTAGTTCAAACAAATAATAAATCGATTTTTGAATTTTGATTTAGGTTGAATAATCGATTAAAAGTTTTTTTTTAAATAACTCGAATAACTGGAAGATTAAAAAATATTCGGGAGGCTCCTACAATTTTTGGGTGCTTTGTAAAAAATTGTGAATTTTTGTAAATTTTTTTATTTTATTTTGGAACATTTGTATAACATTAATTTATCTAAAGTTATGACTATTAATAACTATAACATTTTTCCGTTTATTTTGAAACACATATATGAATTTATATGCAAATACATTTTGCACAGCTTCTTATCTTTTGAGGCCAAGAACGCATCCAACTAAATTCAAATAATCTATTTTGAAGTGAAACTTATCCCAAAGAAAAAATTTAGCATCAATCGAAAAAGCTAGTAGGGCATGATGAAACTTTCCAACAACTTTTCTCTAAAGATATTGAGATCTGTGACAAAACGTTTACATAATACAATATAACGGTTTCATATTAGGCCGCAAATTCTATGCGGTTTTTAGCTGACGCCAGCTTTAAGAAAATTACTTGCATTTAGTACATGTTCGCTGTAATGGTCTGGTCAGATTGCAGTAACTTATAACAGATTGGGCTCTTTCAGTCCCCCCAAATACATATGTATCATAGACTTCGCGCCATAATAATAATTTTAATATGTTTACTATTTTCTCACGAATATTTTTAATTTATTGGCATTCATGTATCATAAATATATCTCTGGAGCGTTTTGAGTTTTTTAAGAGTTTATTTTAACAGCAAAACGTATTAATATATGCGAGTAGTCGATTAATCGACGCATGTTATTCGAGTTATTCTTTAATCAAAATTCGCAGTTTTTCTTACTCGAGCGATAAGTTGACTAAAAATTGATCGATTAATTGAGCAAATATTGTTCAAGTGGATACTCTAAAATTTATATGATTGGCTTAGGTCATTTTTTGAATTCGTACAATTCTCTTTAAAAACAGCTGAAAAACCCAAACAAAGTTCGAAAACGTGGGTATAAAACGTGTTTATTTATTCTAAAAATAATAACAAACTGCCAAAATCATATGGTTACAATATGAGACTTAAGTTGTTTCTAAGTTTAAACTGCAAAAAATAATTCTTTTATTAAAAAAAAAACTTAATGCTAATTATTTAAATTAAAAACTTATCATTAGATACTTAAATAAAGTTTTCTTATACGAAAGAAATGTCCCATGCAAGCTCTGTTTTATTACCTGGTGTGTGTGTGTTTGTAGTGTGTGTATCTGACCTGTTTCCTGTGCTTATATGCATCCACACAAACAATTATAGTTGATACTAGAGTACGGTTGTGAGTATTGGGATAATACAAATTAAAGCGCGTGCCGACCCCCACTGATACAATGGTTTTAAAGTCAAAATGAAGCCAATAAAATGAATTAAGCATGATATTTAACCATTAATATAAATCATACAGCGTTTTAAGTTGAGCATGTTTATTTACACTTCTTTGCAAACTTTTAAATATTTTTACACAAATGTCTGTATGCATGTATGTACTTAATATAAGGAATTATTGAAATATTGTATTGGTCTTAAGCAAAATAAGATGTCGTCGCCGCATAGTGGCGTGAAAATAATAAAGTGATAATAAATATAGAAGGTTGAAATTGTATACCAGGCCGATTTGTACTAAACAAACTGTGGCTTGTAGCAGAAGATATTTCAATTATTGCATTAAGAGGCACCCTGTGCATACACAGGATAACTCTACAGGGTGCCGAAATGAACCACCTTTGGCATAAAACCCATAATTTGTTGTAATACCTGTTCAAAGCAATGAAAAAATTCGTGTATTATAAGGGAATCTCTTTGAAAGAAGTTTGAGGAACAAAATTTTTTAATATTTGCCCTTAATTTTTTTTTATAGTCACAACTAATTTTAAAATTAAATTTATGAAATACCTGCTTAACCAGAATAACAATATTTTTTTTTTTTACTTCTCAGTAGTTTTCTAATTTTAAATTTTAAAAAATTTTAAAACCGCAACATTCGCAAGGATCTACAAGTTCAACGAGTAAAATGCGAAGTCCTGAGCTATGTGAACAAATATTTAAATAAGCTGGAAGCTCACACAAATCCGCTCGCTCAAAACATCTTGCAATATAATGGACACACTATACTATTGCGCTTAGATAAAGTTATTTATTCCATTATGAGAACTTAAATTTGATTCTGGTACTGACTGGACTAATATCAATTACTTAGTTGTAGTGTATTCAAGTCTACTTATTTTTAGTTTGTAAATGCGTAAATGCTTAGACTTAAATTTAATAAAACAAATAAAGCAAAATACTATTTTAACACGAAGAAATTGGATTTTGGTTATTCAGCAAATATTTTACCGAAACAATTTTTTTTTTTAATGTCTAACTTTTAATATAATTTTCTTATCCTAAAAGTTGTTTCGTTCGAAGAGAAACATTCCACGTTTAAAAGGGTGTTGTTTGGCAAATCAGTACCAACTTTTTTCCAGATAAAACATACTGAAGATTTGGCTGTGTGGTAAGTAGTTATAGTGCATTTGGGTTGTATTTAAGATATTTCTTGTTTTTTTTTTCTTTGCTTCATGCCACTCATTGTTATTCACGCATAAAAATTACACTTAAACTATGAAATCTTGATTATGAAACGCATTTTAAAATTTTTACACTTGCTGCGTCTTCGTATGTATGTTTGTATTAGCATTAGGGGGCAACACAGCAACAAACCATATGCCAGGAATAAAATTATTTTATATATCAGTGGGTCGGAGCTGGGGGTAGAGATTTATAGAGCCAAATTGAGTCGTGCGGGTGTAAGTGTCAAATTAGAATTATCCTTTTAATAATTTTGTATTTTGGAATGGCGTTTGAATAAAAAGGAGTTTATTATTATCCTTTATTTTATAGCAATTTTTTTTTTTGAAAATAAAATATATAAATGCAAAAGACAAGTTGCCCACTATCGTTAAAAATATCTTAGTAAATAACTTAACCATAACTGAAACGACAATTGCTGCTGCTTATTAAAACGATCTTTGGGTCGTTTAAGGTTACTGACTTGCATAAACCTCGGACATATCCCAGCAAAAACTTCACTTAAAAACTTGCTGGTAGTTTTTTGCATTGTTTTAAAATTTTGACTCGGGCAATATGAAATTTACACTTTTGTATACATCATTATTATATCTTAAAAATATAAAATTTGAGATTCTGGACTAATATTCTGTAAAAATTTACGATAATTTTGCTTTTATGCTTATTATACGTTTTTGCATTTAGTACTTTATTTTAGTAAATATATAAAACTGCGTTAATAAGTAGCGGTTTAATTGCTACACAGAAAGAAACCCCGCTTTCAAAAACGTAGAATTTTATTCTTGAGTTTATCCAAATTCTTTCTTGAAATTTTTAAGTACGGTGCGTTCTTACATTTTCTTGAATCAAGCCTATTCGGATTGCTTCAACAAATTAAGCAGAAAAAAATTGTTTTTTAAATATATTATTTTGCATTTAAAAACAAAGTGTATCGGTGGTCTAGAGGTAGCGCGCTTGTGCTGCAGTGCGGAAGGTCCCTGGTTCAAATCTCAGCTCCGGTAAGTACAAAAAATGAAATTTTTAAATTATAATTTTAAGTATCTATAAAATAAAATATAAAAAGTCTTCTTCTTAAATAAACCTCCATAAGTAAAAAAAATGACATTTAATTTTTTGGATTAATCCCGTTTACGCTTAAATCAATCTTTTTTTGGCGTACATCAAGTACGGTTTCGAACTTAAATCAATCCTTTTTTGGCTTAATTGTGGCTAAAAGTAAGAAATTCGTACTTGAAAAATTTTACTTGGAGTAAGAAGTTTCGTTCTTGATTTAAGAAAAACCGTACTCACCGTACTTTTGACACCGCTATGGCTTGATTTAAGTAAAGTTTTCTTAGATAATTTTTTGTGTGTATACCAAACTTTGTGGCAACTGAGGTATATAGGGACATATGCATAGATTTTGTTTTAAAAAATCTCAGGCTTTCCCTTATATCTCAGCTTATCGTTGGCCGATCTTACTGATTTCAATTAACTATTTGCTCTTAAGTATTTGGAGTTGGAGTTAATCCTTTTCCTAAATGACAAAAGTAAAGAGCTTTCCACTTGAAGGCTACCCAAATATAAGAAATGTTTTCATAAAATTCAACACCAGTTTGTGTTCATTAGAACCTGTAGAAAGATGTTTTCTTTAGCAGGATTTATATATTTTCCAACAAGCAGCTGCTTATCTGATAATACTTTTAAAAATCTAGTGTTCATGAGAGAAATTCTTCTTTTATAGATTAGTGGTTATAAATGTATTTTGTATTTTGAATACTCGACTTGAAAGTATTTGGTATTTTGTATTTGTAATACCACCGGAACAAGTATTTTGTATTTTGTATTTCAAATACAGCAGAGCATGTACTATTTTTCCCAACTCTGCTCGTATATATGAACTGCCCTAATATAGTTGAGTGTAAAAATATATGTTAATAAACACTTCTCTCGCAGTTTGTTAAACGCCTTCCGGTTAATGGGGGAATTAGTGATATATGGGAAAATCTTAACAGATCTTATTTAATTTAGAATAATATAAGTACTTTTTTATTTAAAAATATAAAAATAGTACCATTTATATAAACTTTAAGCAAAAATCACAAGAAAACACTAAAGAAACTAAAATCAAAAACTTTGTATCATTTTGCTTTTTGTAAGATTTTAAAAATCTTAAGCGTTTCGCAAACGGGAAAAATTTGCAAAAATTCAATTATTAGTTACGTTTTATGCAGAAATAGTTAATTTTGTTTTGAATCAAAAATGCATAAATTAAAAATTAAAGTAAAGTAAAAAAGATACATGCATATATACTTACATTCAGACATACATATGTACATAATCAGTAAAACCTTTGCTTAAACGCAAAAAAAATATGGTTGAAGTTATCATTATCTAAGAGCATCATATTATGATTGGGTTGTATGATTGTAGTCAAACGAAATAATGATTAGCTGTAGTCGTAGTTAGTTTAAGGAAAATAATTCTTCATCTTTATATAACACAGTGCAACAGTGAAAAAAATGCATGGAATCGACGGTATAGGTTCGATCGTACTACCAAAATAGTGAGTAAAACCCTGTACTCGGTTTGGCCCATTTGACTACCAAATATTTTTTATGGACCTCCAAAGTTTTTGGGCAACAGCTAATTCAGACATGATAATATTACTTAACCATATATGGCAATAATGTAGTGAAGAGTCTATTGAACAAATTTTGTAAACATTTTATGCGCAAAAGTCATTTTTTCCTGCACTTTTTTGCAAAAATATAGAATTTTTTCAGCATAACTTACGAGGACTCATATCTTTTCCCTTATGATACTTTACAAAATTGTAGCCATTGTAAATCTGAACCACTTTTGTGGGTTAGGTTAGGTTAGGTTGAACAGGCGGCTGCGGAAGTGTTGAAGTAATAGTTGTGCAGCCCACTTGGGTCCGTTTCCTCGGTCTCTTTGTGATACCAGGGGAAGAGAAGAGAAGAAGAAAAAGATATGATGGTTATTGCATAATCTTATACAACATTGATATGATGATTTGTTTTCATACTGTGATCACCTACGACCATAAAATGACTCGTACGATCGTAATACGATCACACAGACCCATAAATTGTATCTCACCATTTTATTATGGATTTAATTTTTTTCTACTTCAAGGTGTTAAAAGAAATAAAAATTGTGATGGGTAGGGTAATTTTACTTAAATTGAACTTAAACTCCGTTACTATTTTAGCCGACGATATAATTTTTACCGTTAAAGGGTTAAAACTTCAAGAACGTACAAAAAGATATTCATATTATTTCAGGACCTGTCAAACTCAGTTTTTTGTGGTATGATTAGAGTACCATTTTACCCTTTTCGATTCAAAATCTCAAAAAAGTGCCAAAAAATATTTGCTAAATTGGATATTAATGGCTTTCAAAACACAGTTTATTTGCGATTTGAAACGGGACTTAAATATGGCCGACTACAAAGATGGAAGATCTTCAAAAATAGCTAAAAAATAAAACAATTATTTTGTATATTTTAGCCATTTTTACCCTTTAGGTCCCGAACTTTCCAAAACCCCGTTTAATTGAAAAGTATCGAAAAAACTTCCCACCGTTCCAATTTCAAGTTTTTATCCTTTCGTATTTGGAATTTACGATGATGGAAGAGTCAATCTTTCGGTCAGCCATTAACGCTTTTCCTTTATGTATACAGATGTGTGCAAGTACATATGTACATAAAACAGCTGCCAAAATAGAAAACGGGAAATTGGCAACGCTATAACAGGCAAACCTAAACAAGAGCGGCAGGAGTTTTTTAGCTGTCAAAAATTCTCATTCCCACACGAATTGTATAAAGCAAACATAAGTACCGCGGCGGCAACCCTTTGCAATTGAAAAATCTAATATCTGCAAAACGTTAAAAAGCGAAGTTAGCTGCAAGTTAACTGCCACTTTGATTTATTAAAGTCAAAAAAGGGAGTTTTTTGTAAATTTTTGCAAACATTATTTCGTTGGTTATTTGTTTAGGTTTTTGTAACAAAATTTAATTCATGTATTTTTTTGTCGCACTATCATTTCATGCATAATAATTTCCAAAACAAATATTTATATTTTGGATTTTTTCTAGGTATTTTTTTTTTTGGTTTGTCGTGTAAGCACTGTTAAAAACATTGCCGCAATGGCTTCCGCTTTTGTTTAGGTATGCAAGTTAAGCGTTAGAGCTTTGCTATAAAAACCGCAACGCTTTCTGCTCTTGTTTAAGCTTGTCTGTAAGACGGCCAAAATAAAGACCGTGCATTATGTAGACCAACAATTAGTACGATTTTAATGATTTCATTTTTCATTTATATTTACTTTTTATTGCTCCTTATAATTTTATACTCTTCAGGAAAATAATTTATGGCCAGTAGTTTTGTTTTGTTAATCCGTTTGAAACAAGCTTTTTTCTTTATATTTATGATTATATATGATACTATTTACTTTCAATTCTTTACTTTCAATTTATGATTTTTTTTCTACATTTACCAAATATTAAAGATGTGTTGTTTTTCAATTAAAAAAACATAAAACTCTAACAAATTTGTTTAAAGGTTAAAGCTAATTTAAATAGGTTGAATAAGTTATTCGGCATCAAAACCTCAAAGTTGATGAAAAAGGGGTTTTGACTATTCTTTTTCCTCAAAAAGCGGGTGTAGGATAGTTCGAAAAGAAGAAAGTGAAAAAGAACTTTTAAAAGTTAAAAAAGCTGTACATGCAAATACATGAAGACAAATTATAACCGGTTTCTTATACTGCTTAACCGCAGGCTTATACATATTCGATGTTGCTGATTTTTAAGCGTGCTGCGGAAAAAATCTATCACCAATAATACCGACCTATTATGCCCCAGGCAATGATTTTCGCTATTGAAAATAAGGATATACGAGACATTGAAAATCTACCACTAACATTCAGACATCTAGTCAGTCATCAGTAGTTCTCCTGAGGGCATTTACAAATGTTAAAAAAAACACATAAAATGATCAATTATTTACGAAAAAGGAATGTAAAACCGGTTTTTACGCGAACAAAAATCCGGTTTATTAGTCTTTTGAGAAATCAAGTTAAAAAAATCTAATCAATCCACGTGTTGAAAACCTTTATTTGCACTAATCCATACGCTTTTGTTTAGAAATACAGCCAAAATAAAAAAGTGATATTTTCGCTTCATATTCTATGTTATGCCATATGGCTGAAAATTTACAATAGCTCAACATTGCGCTTATTCTTATTATTGTTTTTTTTTCTTTTGCAATAAGTCGTGTTTTTTTTTAGCCGTTTGATGTATTAGTTTCACTTTTACTGCATTTAGTATAAATGTATAACAGCACAAACATGCATTTAGAAGTTGCAAATTTAACTTGATGCTTGACTCCAACGCATTAATAATTTTCTCACATTGAAATTAAATGTGATCGTTTGAAAAAGGCGCCTCACGCAATGGTGGTTTTATAACCTAATGGGCCACTTTTCACAATAATTTTTATTCCTAAACGAGTTGTTGTTATAATTACATCTTTATGCCCGTTTATTTGCATGGTTCCTATAATTACTGTCTGCAAAACCCAACCAAAGAAAAAAAATTCAAACCTGTGTTAATGGATAATAAAAATTTTAAAAACGCATTGTCAGGAGAGAATACGGTGATCTATTTGCCATTTATCTTAAACATACAAAAGGATACAAAGATAAGTGTATATGCATGTGTGTAGATTTTAAAGCAATAACTTTCATATTTGTATGTATTTGAAAAAAACCCTCCAGTCAGACTGAGACTAAGTGTCCTAATGCCAACACAAATTTTTCTAGTGACAACTGCAGTAATTAAAATCCTGTAAACACTATTTATCAATATTAAAAAACAGAGACAACAGATGTGCTATATTTCTGATGCCAGTGTTAACGAACGTGTCTATTTTACAATTTTTGGACTGCGCAATACCTTATCTTCGGCATTTTATTAAGCTGTTCAAAAAAGAGTTTTTTTCTTGAATTTATCCAAAATCTTTCTTGAAAATTTTGCTTTAATATAATATTGTCCAAATGAAGAAATTAATTCATTTGCAAGAAATGAATTAATTTTCCTTCACATTGATCTTTAAATATACCCAGCCGAGTAATTTTGTACTGCAAATACTATAATAAAAAACCTTATGCGAGTTCTAAAGTCCATAGAAAACTTTACAAAATTTTAACGTTCGTATGAATAATAGAAATAGATGAAGAAGATTTGAGGTCGAAAGTTTTAAAAGTTTTCGACATTATCCATATTTAAAGGTTAATGAAACTTATTAAATGTTCTAGTCCCGCTGCTCTTCTCCAACTTTTCTTCCAAAATGTATGAACTATTTGATTATTACTTTTTGTAGAATATTCGAAGTCGATAGCTGTAATAGTTTTCCAGAAGCGTATCGAAAATTTTATAAAAATTGTTAATTTGTATGGGAGCTACCCCTTCTTCACCCTCCATCCGAAAATTTTTTTCTTTCAAGCGTAGGCCTTGTGTTCCAATTACTTTTTGTAGAACATTTGATGTGGATATCTGTTATAGTTTCCGAGATATAGCGTATCGAATATTTCATAAAAATTGTTAATTTGTATGGGAGCTACCCCTTTTTTTGCTCCCACTCAAAAAATTTTTTCTTTAAAGCGTAGGCATTCTTGCCCAATTACTTTTTGTAGAACATTTCATTTCGATATCTTTTATAGTTTCCGAGATATAGCGTATCGAATATTTCATACAAATTGTTAATTTGTATGGGAGCTACCCCTTTTTTTGTCCCCACTAAAAAATTTTTTTCTTTAAAGCGTAGGCATTCTTGCCCAATTACTTTTTGTAGAACATTTCATTTCGATATCTGTTATAGTTTCCGAAATATATAGCGTATCGAAAATTTCATACAAATCGTTAATTTGTATGTGAGCTACCCCTTTTTTTGCCCCCCACTCAAAAAATTTTTTCTTTAAAGCGTAGGCATTCTCGCCCAATTACTTTTTGTAGAACATTTCATTTCGATATCTTTTATAGTTTCCGAGATATAGCGTATCGAATATTTCATAATAAATGTCGATCTGTATGGGAGCTACCCCTTTTTTTGCCCCCACTAAAAAAATTTTTTCTTTAAAGCGTAGGCATTCTTGCCCAATTACCTTTTGTAGAACATTTTGTTTCGATATCTGTTATAGTTTCCGAGATATATGTATGTAGCTTATCGAATATTTTATAATAATTGTCGATCTGTATGGGAGCTACCCCTTTTTTTGCCCCCACTAAAAAAAATTTTTCTTTAACGCGTAGGCATTCTCGCCCAATTACCTTTTGTAGAACATTTTATTTCGATATCTGTTATAGTTTCCGAGATATAGCGTATCGAATATTTCATAATAAATGTCGATCTGTATGGGAGCTACCCCTTTTTTTGCCCCACTAAAAAAATTTTTTCTTTAAAGCGTAGGCATTCTCGCCCAATTACTTTTTGTAGAACATTTCATTTCGATATCTTTTATAGTTTCCGAGATATAGCGTATCGAATATTTCATAATAAATGTCGATCTGTATGGGAGCTACCCCTTTTTTTGCCCCCACTAAAAAAATTTTTTCTTTAAAGCGTAGGCATTCTTGCCCAATTACCTTTTGTAGAACATTTCATTTCGATATCTTTTATAGTTTCCGAGATATATGTATGTAGCTTATCGAATATTTTATAATAATTGTCGATCTGTATGGGAGCTACCCCTTTTTTTGCCCCCACTAAAAAAAATTTTTCTTTAAAGCGTAGGCATTCTCGCCCAATTACTTTTTGTAGAACATTTCATTTCGATATCTTTTATAGTTTCCGAGATATAGCGTATCGAATATTTCATAATAAATGTCGATCTGTATGGGAGCTACCCCTTTTTTTGCCCCCACTAAAAAAATTTTTTCTTTAAAGCGTAGGCATTCTTGCCCAATTACCTTTTGTAGAACATTTCATTTCGATATCTTTTATAGTTTCCGAGATATATGTATGTAGCTTATCGAATATTTTATAATAATTGTCGATCTGTATGGGAGCTACCCCTTTTTTTGCCCCCACTAAAAAAAATTTTTCTTTAAAGCGTAGGCATTCTCGCCCAATTACTTTTTGTAGAACATTTCATTTCGATATCTTTTATAGTTTCCGAGATATAGCGTATCGAATATTTCATAATAAATGTCGATCTGTATGGGAGCTACCCCTTTTTTTGCCCCCACTAAAAAAAATTTTTCTTTAAAGCGTAGGCATTCTCGCCCAATTACTTTTTGTAGAACATTTCATTTCGATATCTTTTACAGTTTCCGAGATATAGCGTATCGAATATTTCATAATAAATGTCGATCTGTATGGGAGCTACCCCTTTTTTTGCCCCCACTAAAAAAATTTTTTCTTTAAAGCGTAGGCATTCTTGCCCAATTACCTTTTGTAGAACATTTTGTTTCGATATCTGTTATAGTTTCCGAGATATATGTATGTAGCTTATCGAATATTTTATAATAATTGTCGATCTGTATGGGAGCTACCCCTTTTTTTGCCCCCACTAAAAAAAATTTTTCTTTAACGCGTAGGCATTCTCGCCCAATTACCTTTTGTAGAACATTTTATTTCGATATCTGTTATAGTTTCCGAGATAAAGCGTATCGAATATTTCATAATAAATGTCGATCTGTATGGGAGCTACCCCTTTTTTTGCCCCCACTAAAAAATTTTTTTCTTTAAAGCGTAGGCATTCTCGCCCAATTACTTTTTGTAGAACATTTCATTTCGATATCTTTTATAGTTTCCGAGATATAGCGTATCGAATATTTCATAATAAATGTCGATCTGTATGGGAGCTACCCCTTTTTTTGCCCCCACTAAAAAAATTTTTTCTTTAAAGCGTAGGCATTCTTGCCCAATTACCTTTTGTAGAACATTTCATTTCGATATCTTTTATAGTTTCCGAGATATATGTATGTAGCTTATCGAATATTTTATAATAATTGTCGATCTGTATGGGAGCTACCCCTTTTTTTGCCCCCACTAAAAAAAATTTTTCTTTAAAGCGTAGGCATTCTCGCCCAATTACTTTTTGTAGAACATTTCATTTCGATATCTTTTATAGTTTCCGAGATATAGCGTATCGAATATTTCATAATAAATGTCGATCTGTATGGGAGCTACCCCTTTTTTTGCCCCTACTAAAAAAATTTTTTCTTTAAAGCGTAGGCATTCTTGCCCAATTACTTTTTGTAGAACATTTCATTTCGATATCTGTTATAGTTTCCGAAATATATAGCGTATCGAAAATTTCATACAAATCGTTAATTTGTATGTGAGCTACCCCTTTTTTTGCCCCCCACTCAAAAAATTTTTTCTTTAAAGAGTAGGCATTCTCGCCCAATTACTTTTTGTAGAACATTTCATTTCGATATCTTTTATAGTTTCCGAGATATAGCGTATCGAATATTTCATAATAAATGTCGATCTGTATGGGAGCTACCCCTTTTTTTGCCCCCACTAAAAAAATTTTTTCTTTAAAGCGTAGGCATTCTTGCCCAATTACCTTTTGTAGAACATTTCATTTCGATATCTTTTATAGTTTCCGAGATATATGTGTGTAGCTTATCGAATATTTTATAATAATTGTCGATCTGTATGGGAGCTACCCCTTTTTTTGCCCCCACTAAAAAAAATTTTTCTTTAACGCGTAGGCATTCTCGCCCAATTACCTTTTGTAGAACATTTTATTTCGATATCTGTTATAGTTTCCGAGATAGAGCTTATCGAATATTTTATAATAATTGTCGATCTGTATGGGAGCTACCCCTTTTTTTGCCCCCACTAAAAAAATTTTTTCTTTAAAGCGTAGGCATTCTCGCCCAATTACTTTTTGTAGAACATTTCATTTCGATATCTTTTATAGTTTCCGAGATATAGCTTATCGAATATTTCATAATAATTGTCGATCTGTATGGGAGCTACCCCTTTTTTTGCCCCCACTAAAAAAATTTTTTCTTTAAAGCGTAGGCATTCTTGCCCAATTACCTTTTGTAGAACATTTTGTTTCGATATCTGTTATAGTTTCCGAGATAAAGCTTATCGAATATTTTATAATAATTGTCGATTTGTATGGGAGCTACCCTTTTTTTTGCCCCCACTCAAAAAATTTTTCTTTAAAGCGTAGGCATTCTCGCCCAATTACTTTTTGTAGAACATTTCATTTCGATATCTTTTATAGTTTCCGAGATATAGCGTATCGAATATTTTATAACAATTGTCGATTTGTATGGGAGCTACCCCTGTTTTTGCCCCCACTCAAAAAATTTTTTCTTTAAAGTTTAGGTCTTTGCGTGCAATTATTTTTTGTAGAACATTTTAAGTCGATAGCTGTTACAGTTTACGAGATATAGTGCATAAAATATTTCCCCAAATTTCTGCAATTGTAGGAAAAATACCCCGTTCCCTGGTCCTATCTGAAAAAACTTTTTCCGTTATTTAGGTCCCTTCTTTCGGAGTATCCGTGCCAAGTTTTGTGGCAAGAGTGACTATACTTACTGAGATATATAGGGATATATGCACGGATTTTGTCCTAAAAAAATGGGTTGCTCTGGGCTTTCGCTTATATCTTTGTCAATAGTGAAGCGATTTTGCTGATTTTAAATAGCGATTGTCTCCAGGATATTTCTAATAGTTTGACACCATTACCTGGTCTGTATCTTTTTATTTGACTCCGGAAACTTGATTTCAACAGACGGACAGACGCACAGACGGACAGACAGACATCGCTAAATCGGCTTCCCTATCTATAAGGATCCAGAATATATATACTTTATGGGGTCGCAAATGAATAATAAAGAAATTACAAACGGAATGACAAAGTGATATATACCCTATCACTATCTATGTGAAGGGTATAAAAATGCAAAAAAAAAGTTAAAGAGATATGCTGAATATAATTAAGTTTAGCATCTAATAAGATTCCAAGATTCAACGTATAACAATCGAAAACATAATTCACGTTAATACAATATCTACGACAGAAGCACATATATTTGTCAGAGGGTGTGATCAGCGAAATTATTATAACTCGGGAATAATTTTACGTCATCTGCGTATGTATATTAAAACATTAGAGAATTTTAAAGAATTTGGTCGATCAATAATAAATAAGGAAAATAGCAATTGGCCAAGATGGCTTCAATGCGGAACACCAGAAACAACAGTTATTGGTTTAGATATGATAAACTTAAAACGAACATTTGTTCTTCTGGTGTCTGGTGGCAGATTTTAAACTGAAGTATAAAACGCAATAATTGAAACAAAGTTTTATTAAGAGCATTAAATGATTTAATGAAAATATGTTTTTTGTTTTCAAAGAGCATGGCATCCAGATGTCTTCCGTCGAGTTGAAAACACTGATCAAAACGGAGCCTTGTGTTCTGCGCCACACGCTGTAGTAAACTTGGTTCAATTAAGCTGATTTCTCAACGAATATTTTCCTTTTAAGCCACTAAAGATTGGGGATTCTAAAACCCTCTCTTTGAGGTAGCCTCATAAAAAAAATCCATGGAAGTTAGATCGGGCGACCTCGATGGCCATGGGATGTGCCCAAAGCAGCTGATTGATTCTTTACCGAAGCAAATTCATCAAAGCTCTTGCTGTGTATGCATTCGCCCCATCCTGTTAAAATCACGTGTGTAAAGAGCACGATGAATGAGCTCGCACGTTTGGGAAAAAGAACTCCGCAGTCAGAGTTGACACTTGTCCAATTATCTTATGCGTAAATAAAGCACACCAAACAGTTAACCTGGGGCAATGCAATGATTTTTGATGTTTTAGTCGAGGATTGCTGGTTCTTGGAAACCAGTAACGGCAGTTTTGCTTGTTGGCGCAGACGTTTAAGTAAAAATGAGCCTCGTCGCTCCAAAAAAATCGTCGTGTTGTTTAAAAGTTCCATAAACATATGGTAGTTAATTTTTTTGAAGCAAAAACTTTTTCATTCAAATTACCATGTTGATAATTAAAAGAATTTGATGAAACTGTAATTCAAATATAACGTTATAAATACCATTTAGCTGATAAAGATTAATATCCATTAGCAAATATAAATAAAAACACAGTTAAACATTTTAAATTTTTGTTTTTGTAAAATACCTTAAGTAAGTACCAATACCGATACCGATATAATCAAAATACTTATACTGATACCGATATTTTTTGCATATTTTTATTATTGAATCTTCGTTTATGCGAATTAACAATAAGTATTCAAATATTAAAAGTAAGTAATTAAAATTAGTCCAGCCAGTTCCAGACTAAAATGTAAGTTCCTTTACTAAAATTTAATTCATTTCAATGGTTTAATCTAAGCGCTATTAGTATCCCTTCTTTTCAGACAAGTGTGTCCACTATGTTGAGAGATGTTTCCAGCGAGCGGATTTGGATGTGTTTCCAACTTGTTCAAATACTTGTCCACATAGTTCAGGATTACGCATTTAACTAGTGAAACTTTTAGATCCTTGTGGATGTTGCTGTTTCTAATATACCAAGGAGCACCAGTTATCATTCTTAGGATTTTCTTTTGACGACGTTGTATTTTTGCTATGTTAGAGGCGGAAGCAGTGCCCCATAATTGTATACCGTTGCACCACATTGGTTTCAAAATCGATTTGTAGAGTAAAAGTTCACAATCAAGATGAAGCACAGTGTTTCTGCCAATTAGCCAATGAATTTGTGTAACTTTTCATTTGCGGTGTCGATATATTTTCTATATTCGAACCAAATTACCTTTTTAGATAAGAAAAAATCCCTGGTTGCTATTTGGTGAGGACTGCCAATAGTAATTATTGTTGGTAAGTGGTCAAAAGACAAATCCAAGGAGGCTTGAGCTTTAATTAGTTCCGGGGATTTACCTTTTGCGAGAACCTAAAGACTTGTAAAAACTGTTGTACTGATCGTTCATTATGGAGAATCTGGTAGGAAATAACCTACAAAATAACTAGGTTATGAAGAAATTCATCAATGCGGACGTGTGCTGCTTGTATATAACATTCGAAGAGGCCACCCAATCATTGTTGTTTAATTCTTGATTTGATAATTATAGCCGAGCCACCTCATGGTCTATCCCTGGGATCCTTATTTTAAAAATGCTTCTAGATATCATTTGAGTCTCAATTTTTGGGTGTATTAAAATATATTCGAATTTACTTTTGTGTTGGCGGATGCCGCTTGCGTTCCAGAATCAACCTCAGAGGTAGTTCAGGGCCTGCAGAAGAGCAGACTGCATTTCTTGCATCATGCCAGCCATTTGCGTCATTTTTTTCGTAAATTGCGTAACCATGTTTTCAATTACGGCTTCCAGACAGCTAAAATTGGGACCGGTTGGTTTATTTGTTGGCACCTATCGATTTGTTGTTGGCTGGGTAAGCTTACGTGCGTTAAACTGGTTAAACCTTAACACGTTAGCGTAAGAAGATTCACTTGTAGTTGTCTGTGCTTATAGGGGCATACTTTTAGTTGGTATATTCAGTGGTTCGGGAGGGGCAGGAACTGTTTCCAGCTTGGATAATCGTCTGACTAAATCAAAAACAGGGCAACTTTTAAAGTAGGCAGTGTGGTTTCCAAACGATTTTATCTTTTAAAATTTTCGCAGGTTGATACTCTTCTGCCGACTTCGGACTTCTTTCCTTTGTAGAACTGCTACGTAGCCACCCATCCCTACCTGGATCCTTAAAGCGCACGAAAAAATTGGGCTTGTAGCCCGCTAACAACTGTAGGTAGAACTTGATAAGAATAAGCGATCCTCATCACCTCGATATTTATATGTAAATTATTCGGATATAAGGCCCACTGTCAGGACGATTACTGTCACTCATTAGCCGCTCGCTTTTTTTTATTTAGTTTGTATTCAGAAAAAGTTTCTGGAATACTGTTACCGATGTCAATATAACCAAAATACCAGGCGTGGATTCAAGAAAACAAGCCAGCAAAAACAGTTTTTGATTTTACCAACACCATCTGCGTAAACATGAAAAATACTTGAACAGACTTTATTCTCTTTTCTTAAACACGGAGAGAATTTCATAATATTTTTATTCTACAAAATCCAAATACTTTGTATTACCATGTAAAGCCAGCTTAAGCGGCATGCGGCAGTGGAAAGCAACAATATTACCAACTTACAAAAAATGAGTTTGTTCATAAAAATATTCATAAAGCTATATTTACACCACCTGAGCATAGCTGCCAGATAAATTTGGTTCATTATCGTCAAATTTTACCACAAAAATCGTAAAAATCGTCAAAACAATTTTTTAAAATCGCCAAGGAATCGTTAATCCTTAAATTTAATTTTTTTTTTATTTTTACTTGATAATTAAAAAAAGGTCGGGATACAAAATGCTAACAAGTAGTTTCTTAAAAAATAGTAACAAATTTCACAGCAAAATAAACTGCAAATTTAAAAAAATAAAATATTTTAGTTTTTTCTAGAACACCACTTTCGAATAATTTTTTACAGATAAAACTTTTTAGGGGACAAAAAAAAATGGAAGAAATGGATGATGCTAAATTAATTTCCAAAAATTTGTATGAAAAGAAATAAATTTAAAAGGGCAAATGCTTGAGCTGACAAAAGTGCTGCGATAAATGTTAATGGTAATGCGCCGCGTTCATTTTTCTACCAAGAATAAACTCAAGCCGCAAATAGAACCGCTGAATGCCGAATGACGCTTACATTGGCCTTTCACTATTAAGAATATGATCTCATTATTTTCTGACCAAGTGCGACAAACCCAAAGATAATCCCAGAGTGAAGAAATGCAGCAATTGCGGTGGAAACCACACGGCCAACTATAGAGGTTGTCTTGCTTTCGATACAGTTGGGCGCTCATCTAAGCCGAAAGTAGTTCCTGCGACTCCCCAGCCTTCTAATATACCAACTACAAACATGCCTCCATTAGCACAGCCAAATACAAGTCAAGTTTCTTACGCCAACGCATTGATGTCTAACCAGCTGAACGCCCGTAAGCCTAACCAGTCAACAACGCAGCAAGAGGTGCCAACAAACGAACCGACCGGTCCCAATTTTAGCCGCCTCGAAGCCGTAATTGACAATATGGTCAAACAATTTACGCGGATCATGTCGCAAATGGCTGGCATGATGCAAGAAATGCAAAAAATGCAGTCTGCACTTTTGCAGGCCATGCTGAAAAGACCATGAACTGCCTCAGGGTGTGTTTCTGTAACTCACCCACAATATTCACTATATCGAGCCTTTGGTGCAATACTGTAGTAATCCAAAAAATTGTGAACTGAGAAAAATGCATTTGAAGTTTTAAACCATCTTTTTGATGGTCAAAAATTATTAAAAATATGAAATATTTATTTACATTTAAGTACTTTGTATCAACCTATCAGTGATGTATCGTTATTGTCACAAAACCTATGACAAACTTTAAAATTAATTCGAAATATATCGTTATAGCAAATAAACTTTTAACTATTTTTTTTCTAACAAAGTTGAAATATGAAATAATACGAACAAGTAAAAAAGAAATCAAATTATTCAGTTGTGGTTCTGTGCCTAAAACGTAGCAAAAAATAATATTGCTTTATACTTTTTTCGTAAATTGCTTTCTGTTAGAAAATTTCTTGTCATAAAGGAAATATTTTATTATTGCAAATAAATATTGTTGGAAATACCTAGAGGCAAAAAAGACATTTTTAGCTGTAGAATCTGAACAGTTAGAGGTGGAATCATAATCTTTTTTTCTTTAGATAGATATTTCCCCAAAGATAATTTCTGCATACCCAGCTTAAAAAATTCAAATTTTGAGTTACTACGGTATTGCACCAAAGGCTCGATATGTAGTCCTCATCAAACTGCAACTGGTGATATTTTTTTTACAAAAAGAATAAATTAGTTAAAATACAAAAAATTTATCAGCACCCACTGTTCGGAATACCAACCTTTAAAAACTTCCGAAGACATCGATGAGTGCCTAAGAAGTCTCAATGAAAATATCAAAGAAGCCGTAAAACATGTTTCTTCTACCTATCGTTAGGCCAGATACATCAAAATTTATTCAACCGATGTGGAAAAACTCTTGTCTGAAAAAAGAAGAACCCAAAGAGAAAGGCAAAAGTATAGATCGCCCCAACTTCAAAATAAGCTAAAAGAATGTACAAACCAATTAAAAAACTTGTAAGAAGTACATAGGAAGTCATTAATAAAGGAATAACTGGAAGGAGTAGATGCGACTCCCCAAACAAATTATTCTTTATGGCGTTCCGCCAAACGTCTTAAAAGACCTGTTATCGCAAACCACCCCTGCAAAATCTGAAAGAATCCTGGGCAAGAAATGACCAAGAGAAATGCGTTTTGCTTGCAAGCCATTAAAAGAACGTATTTACTCCCAATGCATGCACTGATGTAAATCAATTGCCGCCTGTAGTTGCCAGACGTTCTAAAGAAATACGTTTTCGATATTCTGATCTTGTAGAGGCTATCGCTAGTCTGGATGGAAAAAAATCTCCTAGCGTTGATGAAATAAACAACAAAATGCTCTTAGAGCTACCCTTTTCATATTTTTAATGCCATTTTACGGCTTAAACACTTCCCGCTAACATGGAAAGTAACCTTAGTGAAAATGATTCCTTAGCCTGGTAAAGATCCTTCAAAGGTGGAGTCTTATAGGCCTATAAGTTTGTTACCAACCTTGTCGAAATTGTTTGAGAAACTGCTTAAGAACGAGCTAGTCCCGATCCTGAATGACAACAACTGCATTTCAAATCACCAATTCGGCTTTAGAAGTCATTATAGTACCATCGAACAAACCCACAGGATGGTACAGGTTATAAGAAAAGCCTTTAAGGGAAATAAGTACTGCTCCGCGCTTTTTATCGACGTCTCTCAAGCATTCGATAAAGTACGGCATGAAGGCCTGTTAATCAAACCAAAACTCTATCTACCAGCAAATATTTCCAACCTGCTAGAAAAATACTTAACCGGCAGATAACCTTGATCAAAGAGGGAAACCAAATAAGCTCTTCCCAACCAATAAGGGTTAGTGTACCTCAAGGGAGTATATTAGGTCCAATTCTTTACTTTATTTACACAGCAGATATGCCAATCAATAGTTTTACACATACGTCGACATTTGCTGACGACACTGTTTTTCTTAGTATTCGTAAAGACCCTAGGTTAGGTTAGGTTAGGTTAGGTAGAACAGGCAGCCGTTAAAGGAAAGGATACAGCTCACTTGGGTCCGCTTAGTTCGGTCCCTTTGTGTTACCTGGAGAGCCAGATAGAATAGGTGGAGACGTAAGGAAATAAGAAATTTAGAGAAGGATAGATAAGAAAGAAAGAACGGAAGAATGAAGCAGACCTACCAGGGTCTCTGGTGGGAATCGAACCCACAACCCCTTGACTGGTAGCGTCACGCACTTATCACTAGCCTACCGGGGCACCCGTAAATACGCTAAAGAGACTTCGAACCAGCTGCAACATCACGTAACCAAAGTTGAGAAATGGGCAAAGTTATGGGAAACAAAAATAAACGAACAAAAATGTACACACATAACTTTTACCTTACGTAAAGAAACGTGCTCCCCAAAAACTATTAACAACCATATGGTGCCTCAACGAACCGAGACAAAATATCTTGGTATTCACCTAGATTGCCGCCTTACATGGAAGCCGCACATATATGCGAAGTTGACGCAAATGAAACTTAAAGCTACACAAATTCATTGGCTACTTGGTAGAAACTCTGTACTACGTCTTAATTGTAAACTTCCACTCCACAATTCGATTTTGAAACCAATTTGGTGCTACGGTATACAATTATGGGGCACTGCTTCTGCTTTTAACATAGAAAAAATACAACGTCGTCAAAACAAAATCCTAAGAATGATTACTGGGGCTCCGTGGTATGTCAAAAACAGCAACATCCATAAGGATCTAGAAGTTCCACTAGTTAAATGCGAAATCTTGAAATATGTGGACAAGTATTTAAATAAGTTGGAAACGCATCCAAATCCTCTCACTCGAAACATGTTACAACATAGTGGACACTCCCGTCTGAAAAGGAGGGATACCATTGCGCTTAGAAGAAGTTAACTAATTCTAATTTGAGAACTAAAACGTTGGTCTGCCACTGGCTGGACTACTATTAATTACTTAGTCTTAAGATTTGAATACTTATTGTTAGTTCGCATAAGCGAAGACTCAATAATAAAATATGAGAAAAAAAATTTCTTTAATTGTTAGAACGAAACTCTTGACATTAGCCAAGAGAGTGGAGTAGATGCCCGAAATAACCAGTATTTCTTATAGAAAACTATTTATATAAAAATACGGGTAAGGTGAGTGAGCAATATTTACAATTTTAAAGAATAATTAAATTAGTTGCACAGGAGCAAGCCGAGCCGTAACCTCCATACAAACCGACCATTTAAATGAAGTATTTAATTCGCTTTATCTGACTTTATCGGCTTTAAACCTTTTAAAAGGAAAGTCAAGAATGATTTCTTTATTTTTGAAAGTAACATTTTTTTATAGGTGTACGAGTAGTGGTAGTCCCATATAAAAAGTTCGATTTTTTAAAAATTTATATTTCAAATACTATAATAGCTTTCAACCTCAAACCCGCCAACAAGTACGTCCCAGCAAAACCTTCACTTACCTGGTTAGTTAGCAAGTAATATTGGAGGTGAACAAGCACTAGTTACCTTTTGGCCGAATAACTAGTTATTTTTTTTTTTTTGAGTTGTTCCGAAATTCACGACTCCTGCATACAAATGTACTTACAAAAATCAATCGAATAGCTAGTAACCAATGATGAACTGAACAAAAAAATAAAAATTTAAGGTTTTTAAAACAAAACTATTCTATAAAACCTGTTTCAAAATCCATATGTACCTGCAAATGTAATTATTAACGACCTTACTAAAAGGATTTTCTGTAGTAACAGCCTCATTTCCTTGTACCCTATGAAATGATGACAGCCATTACTGAAATTCAAAAAAAATTTGCTGGGGTATAAGTATCATAATACATATTAACATATTGGAAAAAACTTAGCTAGATCGGATCAGTCAGGTGCACAAAAAAGCAAACTTGTTTTTATTCAATTCAGAACAGCCGAAAATCTCGCCTTCATTATACCCTTCACATAGTGATAGGGTATATATCACTTTGTCATTCCGTTTGTAATTTCTTTATTATTCATTTGCGACCCCATAAAGTATATATATTCTGGATCCTTATAGATATGGAAGCCGATTTAGCGTTGTCCGTCTGTCCGTCTGTCCGTCTGTTGAAATCAAGTTTCCGGAGTCAAATAAAAAGATACAGACCAGTTAATGGTGTCAAACGATCACAAATATCCCGCTAACAATCGCTATTTAAAATCAGCAAAATCGGTTCACAATTGACCGAGATATAAGCGAAAACCCAGAGTAACCCATTTTTTTAGAACAAAATCGGTGCATATATCCCTATATATCTCAGTAAGTATAGTCACTCTTGCCACAAAACTTGGCACGGATACTCCTAAAAAAGGGACCTAAATAATGGAAAAAAATTTTTCAGATAGGACCAGGGGAAGGGGTATTTTTTCTACAATTGCACAAATTTGGTGAAATATTTTATGCGCTATATCTCGTAAACTATAACAGCTCTCGACTTAAAATGTTCTACAAAAAGTAATTGCACGCTAAGGGCTACGCGTTAAAGAAAAAATTTTTTGGGTGGGGGCAAAAAAAGGGGTAGCTCCCATACAAATCGACAATTATTATCAAATATTCGATACGCTATATCTCGGAAACTATAACAGATATCGAAATGAAATGTTCTACAAAAAGTAATTGTACGCAAAGATCTACACTTTAAAGAAAAAATTTTTTGAGTGGGGGCAAAAAAAGGGGTAGCTCCCATACAAATCGACAATTGTTATAAAATATTCGATACGCTATATCTCGGAAACTATAAGAGATATCGAAATGAAATGTTTTACAAAAAGTAATTGCACGCTAAGGGCTACGCCTTAAAGAAAAAATTTTTTGAGTGGGGGCAAAAAAAGGGGTAGCTCCCATTCAAATCGACAATTACTATAAAATATTCGATACGCTATATCTCGGAAACTATGACAGATATCGAAATGAAATGTTCTACAAAAAGTAATTGCACGCAAAGGGCTACGCCTTAAAGAAAAAATTTTTTGGGTGGGGGCAAAAAAAGGGGTAGCTCCCATACAAATCGACAATTATTATCAAATATTCGATACGCTATATCTTGTAAACTATAACAGCTATCGACTTAAAATGTTCTACAAAAAGTAATTGTACGCAAAGATCTACACTTTACAGAAAAAATTTTTTGAGTGGGGGCAATAAAAGGGCTAGCTCCCATACAAATCGACAATTACTATAAAATATTCGATACGCTATATCTCGGAAACTATGACAGATATCGAAATGAAATGTTCTACAAAAAGTAATTGCACGCAAAGGGCTACGCCTTAAAGAAACATTTTTTTGGGTGGGGGCAAAAAAAGGGGTAGCTCCCATACAAATCGACAATTATTATCAAATATTCGATACGCTATATCTCGGAAACTATAACAGATATCGAAATGAAATGTTCCACAAAAAGTAATTGGGCCATAAGGGCTACGCTCTAAAGAAAATTTTTTTTGAGTGGGGGCAAAAAAGGGGTAGCTCCCATACAAATCGACAATTACTATAAAATATTCGATACGCTATATCTCGGAAACTATGACAGATATCGAAATGAAATGTTCTACAAAAAGTAATTGCACGCAAAGGGCTACGCCTTAAAGAAAAAATTTTTTGGGTGGGGGCAAAAAAAGGGGTAGCTCCCATACAAATCGACAATTATTATCAAATATTCGATACGCTATATCTCGGAAACTATAACAGATATCGAAATGAAATGTTCTACAAAAAGTAATTGGGCCATAAGGGCTACGCTTTAAAGAAAAATTTTTTTGAGTGGGGGCAAAAAAAGGGGTAGCTCCCATACAAATCGACAACTATTATAAAATATTCGATACGCTATATCTCGGAAACTATAACAGCTATCGACTTCGAATATTCTACAAAAAGTAATAATCAAATAATTCATACATTTTGGAGAAAAAGTTGGAGAAGAGCAGGGGGACTAGACATTTAACAAGTTTTATTAACCTTCAAATATGAATAATGTCGAAAACTTTTGAAACTCTCGACCTTAAATCTTCTTCATCTATTTCTATTATTCATACGAACGTTAAAATTTTGTTAATTTTTCTTTAAAACTCGCACAATGTTTTTTATTATATTATTTGCAGTACAAAATTACTCGGCTGGGTATATTTAAAGACCAATGTGAAGGGTATATAAGATTCGGCACAGCCGAATATAGCGCTCTTACTTGTTTATTTTCACTACGGAAATATCAAAGATTTTCGTTTTCTATGGGCTCTACATAAAAAACACAGTTTATACATAAAAGCAGCTGAATGCGGGGTTTTCTTACTTGTGTATCACAGTGTTGTTTATTAAAAGTTAACAATAGAGCCCAGTTCATAAGTTTTTTTTTTTTTCAAATAAAAAATAACTTTCACTACAATAAATTCTTAAATCAAAAAAGCTTTTATGTAGTTAATGAGCAACTGTGTAATGTTTTGCAGTGTATGTCAATTTTTGTATATAAGTTCTTACATAGCTCTTGTACATATTTAGAAGAAATTGGTATGTGTAGTTTTAGTATGGAAGACAATGTATGTTTGTGACTGACTGACAACGTGGATGAGTCTGTCAGTTTTTGGATTTGCAAAATCTATTTCTGCATAATAAATGAATAAGAAAATTTAAAATATTCAAATGCAGTAACGTTTTAAAAAAATGTCCTGCGGCATTTTCGTTCATATTCGTTCAATTTGCAGATGCAGACAGATTTAAAATGTGTGCTTCTTCTGTAGTCGAATATTTCTGTTTATAGTAACGTAAGTAGATGTTATATTAAATGTTTAGTACTCTCTTGTATGTGGGGATGGACGTCTGCCTGCTTATCTGTGTGCAAGAATATGGTGGTGACTGTTTCAGCTCTTTAAAAAGATTCCGTGCTACAAGAAGGAGTTGGTTGTTTTGTTTTTCTATATTGATCGTCGATGTGTATTGCAGACATTTCTACATACTGATAATATATAGCCTGAAGAGTTGTGTACTTATAAATGTTGGTCGATATTTGCAGCAGTTGCATAAGGCGGATGTTTACGGTTCGTACACAGGGATTCGGTAAGTATTGCACCTTTAATCCGCTCAAAGAGTATTAAAATAAAAAATCATCTAAAAGTTTCAAAACAAGCGAAAAAAAAATTGTAAATACATGCCTACATACATACGTACATATATATAAACGAAGGTAAACATTAAACATACATACATACATACATATTTATGTACGTAAGAACACACATACATACACATATGTATGTAAGAATATTTGGTATGTATTTATCGTTACAAAAGCTGAGAACAATTATGTATAAAAGTGTATTGCACTGAAGCAATTCATAAAATTATTACAATAACAAATGTAACATATACATAAGTACATTCCTTCGTAAAAAATATTGTAATACATATGGGGGATTTCATGTCAAGTGACCCAACTTTTAAAACCGATATCTTTCGATTGGAAAGAAATTTGGCCCAAAGTAAGTTCTTGCAGAGAGTTGTTTAGACACAATTTTTTAACACGATCGGTCAAGAACTCTCTGAGCTAGAGGGGTTCAAAATTTGATGTTTTCGGCAAATAGGTGTTTTTTCTAATACATCTAGGTTATTACCTTTTGCTTTTAACAAAATTCGTCCCAAATAGTTTCGATAGCTTTTTCTTCAATTTTTCAGAAAAAAATTTTTAAATTAAAAAAAAAAAATTTTTAAATTAAAAAAAAAAAATTTTTTTTTATAAAATAATTTGTATGTATGAGAAAAAACATCTATTTGCCGAAAACGTCAAATTTTGAACCCCTCTAGCTCAGAGAGTACTTGACTGATCGTGTTAAAGAATTGTGTCTAAACTCTGCAAGAACTTACGTTAGTCCAAATTTCTTTCGAATAGAAAAAAAAGTTGGGTCACTTGACATGAAATCCCCCATATACATATATTTTCTGTAAGTAAGTACATATGTACAAACCTGATATAAAAAAATGCACAGTTTTATCGATGAGATCAGCGGATATATTTGCAGCTGTAAACCATGTTGCTTACAAAAATAATTTATTTAATATGTAAACATGTACGTACATATGATATAAAGTACATATGAAAGTATGAACATACATATATTCATAGGAGTACAGAAAAATACATACATACATACATATGTACATGCTTACATACATAAATACATATATCATGTATGTATATCTAAGATTCCTTTTTTTAACGTGAAAAGAGGGCAACGGTACACAGAACAAATTAAGAACAACTAATTGTCATATTGACAACCATATTGTAAATACAATTATTTTACTGTTGAATTGGTACTTAAAACTAAAATTGTTAACACAATAAATTATTTTGTTTTAGAAAATTTTTAATAAAACATTTAAGTCAACAAAAAAAATTGTTAATAGTAAAATTATTTTTCTTATAACTTGGTATCTGCACAGAAAAAAATTTGTTGTAAATGCAATTAATTTATTTGTAAATACAATTAAAATTTTAATTAAAACTCAATTTGTAAATACAACAATGATATTTGTAAGTTGATTGTTGATAGCCAAGTCAACATAATGATTGTCACATTAACAACTCTTATTGTTATATTTAATAAAAATATTTAACGACAATCATCATTATTTAACAATAAAAATTGTTAACCGTAGAAATCTTTTTAAATAAATCTTTTGTCAAATTAACAAGAAAAATTGTTAGTTTTCGGCCAGTATTTTAATAAAAAACATATTTTTTTATTTTTTTGCAAAATTTTTTATTATATAGTTTTATAACATATGAAAGAATAATAAGTTTAGATGCATACATAACAAATTTTAATTAATTAAATTAAACATGTTATCCCAAAAAATTTTTTTTGATAAGAAACTAGAAAGATATTGACATTTTCATTCTATTGTTATTGATGACTTTTTTTGTAAAATGAAAAATGGGTTTTGCGTATTTTTATGAACCAAAGTTCTCCAGTCACTTACAGAAGAGGTTGCATAGAACAACATTGCAGTATAAGTAGATTAAACATTGCATCGACTTCTTTAAAACTCTTCTCAATTAGCACAAAAGTTTCTTGTAATTCTGCTATTGAAAATTTTTCACACTGTTTTGAGCCGTCAGATTAAGTGAAAACTGCCAATGGAGGTGGAAATATAGTGTAAATAAATAATTTTTTGCAAATAAAACAATTTTATTTACCATTTTAAAGTTTTTACAGCTTTTTTTTAAAAAAACATTTCACCGATTTTTTAGTTTTAATTTTTTTAAAAACACTTTTTTATGTTTATCAAACACAAAATTACAAAAAGTAAACATTTTTAAATTTTGACGTCTTTGCTTTTTTCAAAGCTTGCTCTTCTTCCATGCATGTATGTATGTATGTATGTATGTATGTATGTATGTATGTATGTATGTATGTATGTATGTATGTATGTATGTATGTATGTATGTATGTATGTATGTATGTATGTATGTATGTATGTATGTATGTATGTATGTATGTATGTATGTATGTATGTATGTATGTATGTATGTATGTATGTATGTATGTATGTATGTATGTATGTATGTATGTATGTATGTATGTATGTATGTATGTATGTATGTATGTATGTATGTATGTATGTATGTATGTATGTATGTAGGTACCGTGAAATAACTCCCAAATGAAATAACTCCCAATGAAAAAATGAAATAACTCCCAATTTTTTTCCATACAAATTGGGAGTTATTTCATAATGAAATAACTCCCAATGCGTTGGGAGTTATTTCATTATTTTTCATTGGGAGTTATTTCATAATGAAATAACTCCCAAATGAAATAACCCCCAATGAAATTTTGTTGGGAGTTATTTCATTTTTTCAAAGTGTTGGGAGTTATTTCATTTTTGTTGGGAGTTATTTCATTTTCTATCATTGGGAGTTATTTCATTTTTATTGGGAGTTATTTCATTTTTATTGGGAGCTATTTCATTTTTGTTGGGAGTTATTTCATTTTTATTGGGAGTTATTTCATTTTACTTAAAGCAAGTGTATATACCAGAGCATTTAAAAAAATTTAATCACGCTAGTATACAAGGTGACATTTATTTAAAAGTTTTGGGGTTTTAAAACCGTGGGTATATAGCCGGCCTTCGGCCGGGCGCAAGAAAAAAAAACTCTAGTGGATTCGATCCGCCGGCTTCGCAGTAGCCTTCGGCCGGGGAATATACTTTACACTGTAGTGCATCGGAAGTATTTGCAGCTTCATAACTAAAGTGTCATTAAATTCATATTTTATTTGGCGAAGCTTTATATGGAAAGTAGTAGAGCTTAAAGTCCATTGCCCGGCCGAAGGCTACTGCGAAGCCGGCGGATCGAATGCACTGGAGTTTTCTTTCCTTGCGCCCGGCCAAAGGCCGGCTATCTACATAACTCTTTTTTATTAAAAAAAATTATTTAACCAAAAAGGTGCTTAAAGTCCACGCGCCTGTCCTAAAGCTGTAACGAAGCTGGCGGTTTGATCCACGAGAGTTTACTTATCCTGCGTCCAGACGGAGGCCGCCAGTCATTTGGTTTGTTTGTTTAGAAAATAATTTTACGCTAGTGATATCTAATTTATGGATACAAAAGGTGACAATGAATTGAAAATTTTGGGTTTAAAAAAAAGTGGCATATATAGCCGGCCTTCGGCCGGGCGCAAGGAAAAAAAACTCCAGTGGATTAGATCCGCCGGCTTCGCAGTAGCCTTCGGCCGGGGAATATACTTTAAACTGTAGTACATCGGAAGTATTTGCAGCTTCATAACTAAAGTGTTATAAAATTCATGTTTTATTTGGCGAAGCTTTATATGGAAAGCAGTAGAGCTTAAAGTCCATTGCCCGGCCGAAGGCTACTGCGAAGCTGGCGGTTCGAATCCACTGGATGTTTCTTTCCTTGCGCCCGGCCAAAGGCCGGCTATCTAAATAACTTTTTTTATTTAAAAATTATTTAAACAAAAAGGTGCCTCAAGTCCACGCGCCTGTCCTAAAGCTATAACAATGCCGGCGGTTCGATCCACGAGTTAACTTATCCTGCATCCAGACGGAGGCCGGCAGTCATTTGGTTTGTTTGTTTAGAAAATAATTTTACGTTAGTAACATCTAATTTATGGATACGAAAGGTTTTCGCATTATATATATTTTAATTGGGAGTTATTTCGTTTTCGTTGGGAGTTATTTCATTTTCGTTGGGAGTTATTTCATAATTGTTGGGAGTTATTTCATTTCCGTTGGGACTTATTTCATAAAACAATTATTTTTTTTGTAATTGGGAGTTATTTCATTTTTGTTGGGAGTTATTTCATTTGGGAGTTATTTCACTTTTTTGTTACTTTTATGAAATAACTCCCAAACATTGGGAGTTATTTCATTTTTACCGTTGGGAGTTATTTCATTTTTTTCGATTGGGAGTTATTTCATTTTCGTTGGGAGTTATTTCATTTGGGAGTTATTTCATTTTTTCCATTGGGAGTTATTTCATTTGGGAGTTATTTCACGGTACCATGTATGTATGTATGTATGTATGTATGTATGTATGTATGTATGCATGTATGTATGTATGTATGTATGTATGTATGTATGTATGTATGTATGTATGTATGTATGTATGTATGTATGTATGTATGTATGTATGTATGTATGTATGTATGTATGTATGTATGTATGTATGTATGTATGTATGTATGTATGTATGTATGTATGTATGTATGTATATATGTATATATGTATGTATGTATGTATGTATGTATGTATGTATGTATGTATGTATGTATGTATGTATGTATGTATGTATGTATGTATGTATGTATGTATGTATGTATGTATGTATGTATGTATGTATGTATGTATGTATGTATGTATGTATGTATGTATGTATGTGTGTATGTATTTATGTATGTGTGTATGTATGTATGTATGTATGTATGTATGTATGTATGTATGTATGTATGTATGTATGTATGTATGTATGTATGTATGTATGTATGTATGTATGTATGTATGTATGTATGCATGTATGTATGTATGTATGTATGTATGTATGTATGTATGTATGTATGTATGTATGTATGTATGTATGTATGTATGTATGTATGTATGTATGTATGTATGTATGTATGTATGTATGTATGTATGTTAAAAAAATAATTTTAATATAAAAAAGCTATTTGCAAATCCAATCCAGATTGACATTATTAGTGTTATTTATATAACATATGTACATGCTTATTTTTTATGTTGGTTGCTGTTCAACAAAAATTATTGTTGAATGTTTTGGTTAGAGAGTAAAATAGTGTTTTTGTAATATTAATAAGACGTTTTATTGCATTAACAACCAAATTGGTTAAACAACAAATTTTATTTCAACAAAAGATCTTGTTAACCCAGTTAACTGAGTGATATTTTTTTCTGTGTGCTGCAATTATTTTCTGTGTAATCGAAAATTCGGTGAAAATCTCAGAGGAACACATTACAATACTTTCTTTGAGAGAAATATTTGTCTTTGACTAATGGAATTTTCTTCTCTAAAAAATCAATGTTGTCAGAATTTTTGTTACCTGTTTTTAAATGTTACATCGAACCCAAAAAGTTTTAAGTATTTATGTTCATAAATAGTGCATAAATTTAACAAGAGTTTTAATTTTTTATCCAGAGTTAGGTGTATTTTTTGTTTTAAAAATAAAGTATTTGTTAAACAAAAATTTAAAAAAAAGATAAATTATCTTCACAAAACAAATTCCTTAATTATTAAAATAAACGACCCCAGCTTAAAGGTAAGAAGTTGAGTTATACTAGCAAATATATGTAACTTTTGGCTGAATAATCAATTAAGAAGTGCAGTCCTTTCTCGTCGAATGCAAATAGCTCTATACAAGACAATCATATTACCTGTGCTATTATATGGTGCTGAGGCATGGGTACTTCCGCAAGCAGATGAAGCTGTACTTGGCGTATTCGAGAGAAAGATGCTTCGTAAAATATATGGGCCGATTTGTGTTAATGGAGATTATCGGTATCGCTTAAATCATGAGCTGTATGACGACATTGACGTAGTAAAACGCATAAAAAAAAGATTGCGTTGGCTCGGTCATGTGGTACAAAAAGAAGAAGATGCTACAGCTAGAAAAATTTTTAACACGATACGAAGGCTTGCGAAAAAGGAGAAAACCGAAGCTACGTTAGAAAAATCAGGTCCAATAACATCTAGCTGATCTGCATATTCGGAATTAAAGAAAGAGTGTAGAAGATCGAGTCATTCGGAAATCAGGCTTATCTGTGCTAAACTTCCAACAAGATTGTGCCAAGTCAGTCAAGAAGATGATGAAAAGAGGTAAGGGCAAGCCCAACAAAAATTACTTATAGGCTACCGTCTCTCACTATAAATACGGCCTTTTACCTTCTATTTTATTTCCAAACTAATAGTAACGTGACAAAAAATATTTATGCGCGATCAAAAAAGCAAATCAAATATTATATTCGACAACTCAATCGCAAAAGTCGTCTCCTGACGAGCGCCGAGAATTGGCAGATTAGGTGTTCCATAGTCTCGACCTTGGATCCATCCTTATAAAGGTGGCAGTAATCAACTGTACCTGGTTGCCACTTAACCGAAAATGGCCTGATGTTGCAGTGGTCAGTGAGAATACCAGTGTGCAGTTTTAGGTATTTCTTATCCATGGATAAAATAACCTTGGTCTTTTTGGCTGATGGTACTTGCTAAAGGAATTTTGACACCCTACAACCTGTAGTTTTCGTCCAGCACCTGCCCGCCTTGTCCATTAAATGTACTTCAATTCATCCAAGGAAATCGCCCAGTGGGGAAACAACCCAGGCAATCACAATACCGGTACTTCCTATAGATCTCCTTCGCCCATGAAGCACTGACCTGCAGCTCAAGTCCGCTTTCGACTCAAAGTCTAAGTGACTGCAATATCAAGTGATTCACTAAAGATACCCGCTCTAGTCCCAGTAGAATTATCAGGTTATATGGGCATTCCTTCAAGTGGTAAGTGGCTAGTTACTAACGTCGATCACACCCGGTGTGAAGCCTCCATAGAGTGACAAGTATTCAAACTTACTGGCTGTAGTCTGCAGCTGTTCGATACTTCACATCTCAGTCAGTGCTTTGGCATGCCCCAAACGCCCCATGTACCTGTTTCCCTGAGTCTCAAAGCACTTCTGGTCGCAGAGTAGTAAATGAAAAATCCAAAGGGACACCAAAGTATTAAGCCTCAAAAGGGATTTTTAGTTCCGTGCGATTGAGGATCAGTCCACGAAATTCCTCGGTCTTATGCCTTTAGGTAAATAGTACGTAATGAGTCTTCGATAGGTCTACTCCAAGTCCGTTGGAGTTGGCCCAGCGTAAAATTTTTTTCCAGCGTGAAGCCAGAAATAAATCTGTATCCTAGTATCATCACGTCATATCCTTAGGCTACCACTTTCCTTCATCTTAAGGTGTATCCCTGGTAAAATTTTTCCTTACGGATACTTCACTTAGGTCCGCTTTGATAATTTGACTCTTCCGCATTATATCAAACTAGTCCACTAGGCAGTGTGAAACACCACACATAAGTGACACAAGTGTCCTTTGAATTGACTCTAGCTTAACATTATTAAATGCCCCCGATACTCAAGAAGACCGCTACCGTAGAGTCGGAGTTTGCCTGATCATACTATTATATACCAAATAGTTCTTATATAATAAAACAAAAATGTTTATTTAAACAAAAAATACAGAATGAATTCATATTTTCAGAAAATTATATAATATAACAAGTAAGAGCGCTATATTCGGCTGTGCCGAATCTTATATACCCTTCACATTGGTCTTTAAATATACCCAGCCGAGTAATTTTGTACTGCAAATAATATAGTAAAAAACCTTGTGCGAGTTTTAAAGTTCATAGAAAAAATAACAAAATTTTAACGTTCGTATGAATAATAGAAATAGATGAAGAAGATTTGAGGTCGAGAGTTTTAAAAGTTTTCGACATTATTCATATTTAAAGGTTAATAAAACTTGTTAAATGTTCTAGTCCCCCTGCTCTTCACCAACTTTTTCACCAAAATGTATGAATTATTTGATTATTACTTTTTGTAGAATATTCGAAGTCGATAGCTGTAATAATTTTCCAGAAGTAGCGTATCGAAAATTTTATAAAAATTGTTAATTTGTATGGGAGCTACCCCTTCTTCACCCCCCATCCGAAAATCTTTCTCTTCACAGCGTAGCCCTTAGCGTGCAATTACTTTTTGTAGAACATTTCATTTCGATATCTGTTATAGTTTCCGAGATATAGCGCATCGAATATTTGAAAATAATTGTCGATTTGTATGGGAGCTACCCCTTTTTTTGCCCCCACCCAAAAAATTTTTTCTCTAAGGTGTAGCCCTTAGCGTGCAATTACTTTTTGTAGAACATTTCATTTCGATATCTGTTATAGTTTCCGAGATATAGCTTATAGAATATTTTATTATAATTGTCGATTTGTATGGGAGCTACCCCTTTTTTTGCCCCAACCCAAAAAATTTTTTCTTTAAAGCGTAGGCATTTTTGCCCAATTACTTTTTGTAGAACATTTCATTTCGATATCTTTTAATATTTTCCCAGATATAGCTTATAGAATATTTTATAATAATTGTCGATTTGTATGGGAGCTACCCCTTTTTTTGCCCCCACTCGAAAATTTTTTTCTTTAAAGCGTATCCCCTAGCGTGCAATTACTTTTTGTAGAACATTTCATTTCGATATCTGTTATAGTTTCCGAGATATAGCGTATCGAATATTTGATAATAATTGTCGATTTGTATGGGAGCTACCCCTTTTTTTCCCCACCCAAGAAATTTTTTCCTTAAGGCATAACCCTTAGCGTGCAATTACTTTTTGTAGAACATATCATTTCGATATCTGTTACAGTTTCCGAGATATAGCGTATCGAATATTTAATAATAATTGTCGATTTGTATGGGAGCTACCCCTTTTTTTGCCCCCACCGAAAAAATTTTTTCCTTAAGGCGTAACCCTTAGCGTGCAATTACTTTTTGTGGAACATTTCATTTCGATATCTGTTATAGTTTCCGAGATATAGCGTATCGAATATTTAATAATAATTGTCGATTTGTATGGGAGCTACCCCTTTTTTTGCCCCCACCCAAAAAATTTTTCTTTTAGGCGTAGCCCTTAGCGTGCAATTACTTTTTGTAGAACATTTCATTTCGATATCTGTTATAGTTTCCGAGATATAGCGTATCGAATATTTGATAATAATTGTCGATTTGTATGGGAGCTACCCCTTTTTTTGCCCCCACCGAAAAAATTTTTTCCTTAAGGCGTAGCCCTTAGCATGCAATTACTTTTTGTACAACATTTTAAGTGGATAGCTGTTATAGTTTACGAGATATAGCGCATAAAATATTTCACCAAATTTGTGCAATTGTAGAAAAAATACCCCTTCCCCTGGTCGTATCTGAAAAATTTTTTTCCATTATTTAGGTCCCTTCTTTAGGAGTATCCGTGCCAAGTTTTGTGGCAAGAGTGACTATACTTACTGAGATATATAGGGATATATGCACGGATTTTGTCCTAAAAAAAATGGGTTACTCTGGGTTTTCGCTTATATCTCGGTCAATAGTGAACCGATTTTGCTGATTTTAAATAGCGATTGTTAGCGGGATATTTGTGATCGTTTGACACCATTAACTGGTCTGTATCTTTTTATTTGACTCCGGAAACTTGATTTCAACAGACGGACAGACGGACAGACGGACAGACGGACAGACGGACAGACGGACAGACGGACATCGCTAAATCGACTTCCCTATCTATAAGGATCCAGAATATATATACTTTATGGGGTCGCAAATGAATAATAAAGAAATTACAAACGGAATGACAAAGTGATATATACCCTATCACTATGTGAAGGGTATAAAAAACTAAGATATTTTGATTAAAAAGTTTTAAAGTTTACAAGTTAAAAGTTCTCAACAATACTCTATGTACCTGCAGTGTACTTTTAACTACAGACAAGCGATCCCGCTATTTTTAAAGAATACTGTGAACAGTGAACGTGATTTAAAAATCGCTGTTATTTCAAAAAGTGACGGTAATCGCTGTTTGAGATTTTTCGCGGTCTACGTTGAACTGACCCGCCTCTTACATAGACGCGTTGGTGTGCACCCTAAAACCCGGGAATCAAGTATATTCCTATATAATATACCGATAAAACTATTTTTTTCTAGTTTTTTAACCTTTTTAATATTTATAGATAAGTCTTTTCTTTTTAACCTTTAGGTCTATTTTTATATTTATTTTTATTAAAAATTTTCAATATTCCCCACTCCGTTGTGTGCCATCATCAGGAGGTTATTTCAGTTAATTGTTATATTTGTTATAATGGTTTTAAAATTAGCTTTCGGCTTTTTGGCCAACAATTTTTATATAACGACTATAATATTAACAAATTTTTTATATAAACATCAAAATATTTTTGAATTTTTCTAGTTTTGGGAAAACTTAACCTGGAAAACAATAAACTAGTTTTTTAATTGTCCTCACACTAAAAACGTGGTAGGCTTCAATTTAACAAATTGACTCAGATTGGCAACTATAATTACACCCTTTACCTAAGTGATATGGGTATACATACATATATAAGTCTGTCATTCCGCTTTTTGTTTCTTTGATATCCATCTGTGACCCCATAAAGTATTATTTTCGTGGTTCTTGTAGATAGGGAAGTAAATTTTGCGATGTGCGTCTGCCCGCAGAAAAATCTGCGAGCATATCGGAGTTGCCCCTTCACGAGTGCAATATAAGACTCACGATCATTTTTGTGGAATATACTTGGCAAAACATACAAAATTTTAAAAATTAGGGTAGAAACCTCTACAGCTTCCCCGGAGTAGCCCTTAGAGGAATAAAATGTCCCCCATTAGTTTTTTCTTCCAAACATATTGCTAGAAGATTCTTACCCCATATCATCACCACATAAGAGGGTTGCCATACAAAACTTATGTGAAAACGCCCAAAACTTTCCCAGAGTTGATCTTAAAAAAATAAAATGCACAATCATATCCCGTTAGTTTCCCCTCCCAAACATATTCCAAGAACATACTTATCCCTAATCTGCATTGCCTAAGGGGGCTCCCATACAATAAATCCCCCTCTTCCCGAGGATATGCCAAATGTAGAACTGACACCAAATCAGTTTTCCTTTAAAATATTATCCTAGAAATACTTACCTACTATCACCATCCGCTAATGGCACTGCCATACAAAAATTGAAAAATTTAGGGGTTAAACCCCAACAACTTTCCCGGAGTAGCCCTTAGAGGAATAACATGTATCACAGACCCCCATTAGTTTTCCCCTTCCCAAACATATTTCTAGAACACACTAAGTCCCTATCTCCATTGCCTAAGGGGGCTTCCAAACAAAGTTTGGGAAATTGTAATAAACCCCGTCCTCCTCTAAACCTTCTAGGGTGCCCGTGGATAGGTCAAATGTAGAACAGACCCCAACTCATTTTTCCTTTCAAACATTTTCCTAAAACATACTTAGCCCCTACCTTCACCAAATAAGTGGGTTGCCATAAAAAATTTGAAAAAAATAGGGTTAAAACCACTACAACTTCCCTGTTCTCACCTTAAAGGGCCAATGTGAAGGGTATAAAAAATTCGGCACAGCCGAATATAGCGCTCTTACTTGTTTCCTACTCGCGTATTTATTGAATACCTTGCGATTGCACTGCTCTTATTAAATCGTGTATTTTTCCAAATAAGCGTTGCAAAAAAGGCAACCGAAATGGTTACACTGTGCATAAGTATGTTTATGTTGGGTTTTGCTATAATCTTATTCACTCATTCTCGTCAAGAAATGCATTAACTGAGCAATGAATTTTTTGTCTGTCTTTGCAGTTTTAAAGTAACGATGCAACCAATATTTATTCATTTAATTTAAAAAATAGAAGAGAGAGATAGAAACCGATGCTTAAGTAGTAAATGCAAGTTGTGCAAACGATAATATACTTACTTCCTTACACGATCTGCTTTGATATGGTTACTACCTTTATTAAAGTGCACCAACATTACTTGGCTTAAGGTTATTCGTGATTGTTAATTGTGCCTCCAGATATCAGGAGTTTTTGTTTAATACGTGTGTTTATAGTTAAAACTGAAAACAACAACTACTTCAAGCAATTATTTTCATCAGGCGTTCTCAATACGACAAACGTACAAGAAACGTTGCCCATTGGTGTAAGTTTATCTGTATATGCTTAAAGCAGATTTTTAACTGTACCAGTATGAATGTATGTGTTTGTATCGTACATATAATCAAAATCTAACTTAGGCTTTTTAAAATTTGATTCAATTTAAAGGCCTCAAAATTTAAAAAATTGAATATTTGATACGAAAGTAGGTGCATATTTATTTGATAAAAAACTATTGCAATAAAATATACAATGTAAAAATGTATATACATATGTACATATGAATGTATGTATGTATGTAAAAAAATATCGAGGTGCCATCCTCGACGCGCTCATCTTTATCAAGTTCTGCAGTATTACCTACAGCTTTTTAAGGTGCAACAACCCCAATTTATGTTTGTGCTCCTAAGATCCAGTTAGGGATGGACCGCTGCGTTCTTAAAAGATGAAGAGACGCCCGAAATCGGCAGAAACATCTACACCTGCAAAAATTTTAAAAGACGACGAAAAGCTATCAACATCGCAAAGCCGTTTTGCCATTTTGCAAAAGGAAAATTATGCCTTCGTTAATGAAATAAAGACTGTTAAGCCACCCCCAATTTACTTGAGAGAAAAAAATTCTTACTCTTAAAGTTTTAGTCGGTATAATTGGAGAAAAAACTTTTACGTTACAAACATTAAACGTGATAATATATAGGAGATAAAAAATCAAGTAAATCACGAAAATGATTACCGCATCACGGCTTCAGAGCTTTAAAAGCTTAAGAAAAACTTTTACACGTACCAAATAAGGAACGCAAAAAGCCTCCAAGTAGTTATAAAAGGTATTGACTCACATGTTGGCCCTGAAAAAATATAGATCAGTTTGTGCTGCAAAGGGTTTAAAGCCAAGTCTGTATTGAACATTAGAAATAAAGAGAAGGTATCCTCAACCATTATTCCGGGTGGAGCTTGAGCCTGGTGATGGTGATTTGAAGAAATATGAGGCACATTCCATTTATGACTTGAAATATATTATGCACAGTGCAGTTGTAGGTGAAGTGCCACATAAGCGATCTGGGCCCGTACAGTGCTTGAACTGCCAAGAGTATGGTCACACTAAAGCGTATTGTAAGTTGCCTTCCGTTTGTGTTGTGTGTGAGTATCTGCATGTGACAACCAATTATACAAACCAAAAGATGATCCTAGAGTGAAAAGTTCTGCAATTGCGGTGGAAACTACACTGCCAACTATAGAGTTTGTCCTGTTTTTATTTATTTAGACGCTCATCCAAGCCCGAAGTAGTTTTTGCCCCTCCTCAGCCTTTAAATATACCAACTACAAGTATTCTCCAATTAGCACAGGCAACTACAAGTAAAATTTCTTAAGCTAACGCATTAAAGTCTAGCCAACCCAGAGCACGTAAGTCTGCCAAGCCAACAACATATCACAAGGTGCCAACAAACAAACCAATCGGTCCAAATTTTAGCCGCCTAGAAGCCGTAAATGATAATATCGTTAAGCAATTTACGCAGATCATGGCAAATGGATAGCATGATGCAAGAAAGGCCAAAAATGCTGTCTGCTCTTCTGCAGGCCTTGCCGAAAAAGACATGAAATGCCTCAGGGTCTGTTCCTGGAACGCAAACAGCATCCCCTAACACAAAAACGAACTCGAATATTTTTGAACACAACAAAAAATTGATGTTATGTTGTTTTCCTAGTTGTATATGAGATTTAGAAGCACTTTTAAAAGAAGTGGCTATACTCTTTACGATTTAAAAGATCCAATGATTGTGTGGCCTCTCCGAATGCTATATCCAAGCAACTTACGTCTGCATTGATGAATTTTTCCATAACCCAGTAATTTCGTCGGTTTTTATTTCCACCCAGATTAACCACAACAAAGGATCAGTACAACAGTTTTTAACAAATCTTTATGTCCTCCCTTCATATCTGCTGGAAACGCTTAGCACACGTACCAGGGCTCCTGCCTAATTAGTCCCTGAGGTAAAATCTTGTATAATTCCGTTTTTGAAATTCGAATTTGCGTTATTTTCACTGGAAAATCAACCTATTGGCTAACTGACGACTATAAAATTCCAACGTAATAGATTTTGGCGCAGCAAAACGTACGTCCTCGGAACCAATTGAAGCTCAAGCCCCCTTGGATTTATCTTCTGACCACTCATACACAATAATCACTAAGTGCTAGCGGCTTCCAAAAATTAAATAGAAAACTCGCCGTTTTGTTTTAGGCGCTTGGCGCATGACTTTGTATATAATATGACATCACAATTAACATATCAAACAAAGTTGTATTGTTTCACAACAAGTTTTTATGAAAATCAACAACAAAATTTTTATGCTATTGTGAAATTATATGACAATAATACAATATGCTATCGTACCTTGTGAATTCGCCAATATTGTTTGTACAACAAGAAAACAAATAGCAAAAACACAAAAAATCTAAGAAATTAGCAAAAACAAAAAACAGTGAAAAAATTGCAAAAAATAAATAAAATAAAAGTAATATTAGTGGTTTTGGTGATATATAAATACATTTTAATGTGAAATTTGTTTATTAAAACGAAAATGTAAAGCAACATTTCTCCGCAATTTTTTTTTTATAATTTTATGTTTAAGCTTTAAAGACATGTGCGTTTTCCCCTCCTCCTGAAAATTACAAAATTGACGCAACAATTCTGCTTGCGTTATTGCTTGTATTAAGACATATCAGATTGCGTGTCTGGTCGGAGCGTAAAGGGGATCTTGGGCAAGAAACGACATAAAAAATGATATCTTTTCTTAAAAGCATTTAAAAATTTTTTTACTTCCAATGCATTTGAATTGGGTTTATTTCAAGAAAATAGAAAATTTTCAGGCCAGGCTTAACGGGGCAAATGCACTCCGCGTCTTATATATGCGACTGGATATACCCGCCGCTGAGCCAACAGTTGTGTAAATTATGCTACTCAGGGAGCAAAAACTTGACATATTTAATATTTTGACGCCTACGGTGAAAGGATGATCTGTGTTACTATTGATTCGTTTTCGGCGCAGCCTAGGTCCTCCAATCGTTCTTGTAGGCAACAAAATACTACTTTCAGATACACGGAGATACTGTTGCAAGTGGCAATCTTATATAGGGACTTGGTTAGCCGTATTGGTATCTCGGGGACAGCCTTTCATACAAAGCAGTTCGATATTGCGTTATTAATGAATACGTCAAAAGCCTTCTCAAAGTCCCTAAAATGAGTTCCGATACCCATTCCACCGATTGCTCAACAATAATCCAAAGATAAGGGCGAAAGCCATCTTGCTAATTTTTCAGTAATAAGGAAATGGTGATTAACAATTTTTTGTTTAAAATATATGCCATTTTCTTCTTTACCATGCTTAACAAGATAATGCCTCTCCAGTTCTTTCATGGGTCTAAAAGATAAGAACAAATGGGTTTCAGCAGTCGTGCAATTGATTTGTTTGGTTCAAGATATCTTATCGATTCCCTTACTTCACTTGTCTCGGGGCAATCAGTAGACATGCAAGTATCTGGCACATGTGAAGCACATCCGCGAATGGTTTGTCATTTAGCAGTAGGTATTGACAGCATGCCGGAGTAAAAACTCTCCCATAGTGTAACCTGTTGGGGTTTCGATATTAAAATATCTTTCACATTCTATCTTAGGGGTTTGTTGTCGATAAATTTCTATTCGTCAGTCTGTTCATAGGCATATATGTACGTGTCACTTACATGATGAGTTTCAAATGTTGCTCGAAGTTCGTTCGCTACATATGTATGTTGTTGATCAAATTGCGTTTATCCCTCCGGGCACTGCGTTTTGTCTTAAAGTCCAGTCTTTTCTGGTGTTTATTTCGCTGTCTTCGCGAAAATTTCTCTGACGTTCGGGCTTCACTATTATTTGAGGCATATTCTTCCACTACGTTTGTGAACTGGCTGGCGTCCTCCGGATTTTTAAACTATGCCACATCAAATCTTCTCTGTGATACACCGTTCATCCGGATGGCGGTAACTTTAATTCGCACAATGGCAACCAATAAGAAACATGCCGCTATTGGCAAGATTTTTGGCCCTGCAGTTATAAAGAAACTTTTTCCAATCTTCGTTAGTCGTCTTAGGCTGTGCCTGCCAATTCTGCTCTCCGCTTTGGCATTTTCGGGGCCTACCTGGATGTCAAACCCACCCATCATAATGACAATGTCTCCCTAACGCATTGTTTCGAGGACGCTATCGAACAGGTTATAGAAAGATTCCTTAGTAGACTTTCCAGAGGTTTCAGTGGGGGCGTAATATTGTACAAATACAATATGTACGATACGGTAACGATTCTACCGCAGTGAGGTTTTCAATCTATTGAGGCACGTTTTGATTAAACAAAATCAATGCCACTTGATCGAGGCAGCTCGTTCTAGATTATAACGTCATAACATACTTATATGCACATCGATGGTAACGTTACATATATTCAAAACATTATAATGTTTCCTTCATATTATATTAGGCCTAAAATCTCTATACCTTCATACTATGTATGTGTGTATGTATGTCAGCATAGATTTAATAAATCTAATTTTAACATGCATACATAAGTACTATAACATTTAAAGTTGTTGTACTTGCATGCATGTAGAAAAAATCAATATAATTTTTTAAACATCCCTTTCAAAACAAAAGACGCTACTACACACACACATTCATACATATTTTAAAGGTAATCATTATGGGGGTTGAAAACTCTGTGTGCACACACAAACGCACATGAATCTACAGAATTGTTTTAATGTTTATATTTCTTTTGAACATGGTAACACACTATATAAGCACGTTCATGCGTACATTTGTATGGATGTATGCATGTAAATAATTTCCAGCAGAAACAAAAGCAACTGTAAAGTGGGCAAAATGTTGATGTGTGCGATTGCCTGAGTTCTAGCCAGTAGCAAGCGCCTCCTCCCTTAAGGGCATGCCTTGTTTTTTGTTGCCTGGATGCTTTCAACTGTAAGTACATATCTTTACGTTTGGTTAGTAGCTCAAGCGAACATAATAAATATAAATAAATGTACGTACAAAACACAAACTATGTATAGATGTTTATTTGTCACATTCAGTACAATCTTGCACTAAGGCCAACCCATTGCTGATTTAAAAAAAATGAGTACCAGAGGTGTGGCTTCCGAAGCCATAAATGGCTGCAGAAGAAAACTAAATTTTTTACATGCGATTCTGATGATAGCAAACCTCGGCAGAATAAATATAAAACCTGATTTTGATAGAGACTTCTTTATGCCTTAACTATTAAAGAGAAACAACATTAAATAAGAGATTAAAAAGTAAATATTTACTTCTCTTTAAAATACATTGCATATCTATGAACTACATTCTTATCTATGTATATACGATTATACAATTTGTTTAAAGTTCATACCACAAAATATTCATTTGAAATCTTTTTTGTTTTAAAATTTAGTTAGTTTATAAACTCGACATATTTACAATATACTCGCAAAACTATTTTTTTATGATTTCTTTATGTAGTTAATCTTAAAAATGTTTAGCTTTCAAATGCTTATAGCTGTACTCCCAGGAAAAATAATATATTATATTTACTTAAATTAGTATCAACAATACAATTGGGGTTTCTTAAACACAGAATAATTTACCCCGTACGAATGACTTAATTCCTGTCACACTTTGGCCAAAAAAAAAAGAGTTGATTTCGTAACCATAATTAGAATTAAACTCTTGGCTCACCAGCTTTGCCGATCACTAATTTGAGTAATGACCATTCTGACTTTAGGCGGCAATATAGTACCTAAAACAAACCCACAGATTAGTAAAGATAATTAAAAACGCCTTCTATCTAAATTAATTGCTTTTGGTGTCGGTGAAAAATTTTCTCGATTTATATCGAGTTTTCTCAGAGATCGCACTATTCGTGTTGTTATAGATGGATTCTCTTCCAATGAGTTTAAAATCAATTCAGGGGTACCGCAAGGCTCCGTCCTCTTATCTTTCTGAATGACCTTCTATGTCAAACCACGAATCCTATTTATTCCTTTGCAGACGACAGCAGCATATGTCATTCATACTCGTTTGACCATAGACCTAGCTCTTTGGAGATTGGAGCTAGGAGACAGAGTATGGATGTTTCGATTAACCGCGATCTGATAGTTATCTCCAAATGGGGCCGTACGAATAGGGTCGATTTTAATGCCCGTAAGACCCAATGTTGTCTTTTGACGCATAAACGCACATTGGACGATGCTGCCTCGTCTGTATTAATGGATGGTATAAGTATTGAAAAGACAGAGACTCTTGATGTTCTGGGCATGAGAATCCAGTGCGATGTCCGCTGGACGGAACACGTCTTTCTTGTGTCGAAAGAAGCATCGAAGTGTCTTGGTTTTCTTAAACGGTGTAGGAATTACTTTACACCATCTGATCTTCTCAATATTTATACCACCTATATCCGACCGAAAATGGAATACAACTCTCATGTATGGGCTGGTGCCTCAAAGTCTATTTTGGGGCTACTTGACCGCGTACAGGAACGAGCGAAGATACTCATCGGCGACGTTGTGGTATCTAACCGTCTGGATTCACTCGAACATCATCGTGATGTGGGGTGTGTTTCGCTGTTCTATCGATACTATAATGGAATGTGCTCTGCGGAAATCAGGGAACTTGTTCCCGAAACCCGGAACTTTTTGCGTGATACACGTTTTTCTAGAAGAGCGCACCCATATGTAGTTGACTGGCCAGTGAATCGCACCACTCATTACAGGGAGAATTCCTTCTTCGGTCGCACGGTTCGTATGTGGAATGAACTTCCTAATAATGTCTTTCCTGCCACAGTAAATATCGAGAAATTTAAATCAAATGTCCACAAACACTACTCCCTTAATCCTCCTTTCCATAACCTATTTTTCTGATACCAACACAATGCAATGCATGTGTAGGGGCCATCCCCTGAGTGCTGGTTATTATTAAAAAAAAAAAAAAAAAACGCCTTAAAGGAGAAGATATATTGCTGCGGGGGTTGTATTCATATCTCTCAAGCTTTCGACAAACTATGACATGAAAGCCCGCTAACCAAACTAAAGCTGAGCATGCCAGTGAGTCTCCATAACCGGATGACAATTTATCGTCAAAGAGGAAGACAACATAAGCTTACGACCTAAACAAGTGTACAAACAATCTAGCACAGTCATCTACAATTGCTGATAACACCGCTTTTCTCAGTACTCATGAAGGCCCTAAAAAGGCTCAAAGAAACTACAGCGTCAAGTCCTTTAAGTAGAGAACTGGCCAAAAATATGGGAATTAAAAATAAATAAGTAGTAATACTCTCAAGTAACTTTTACTTCACACAGAGAACTGTGCTCCTAAATGATTATTAACAATAACAAAATGGGGTCTCTCACATGGAAGTCACATATAGTATACGCGCAAATGAAACTGGAAGCAGCCCAAATTCCCTGCTGCTCTAAAACTCAATTTCTAAACCAACTTTAGCTATGCAATACAATTATATGGCAGCGTCTCTGCCTGACGTGAGAAGAACTTGGATTCCAAGTAACGGCTCTGATTAGTTTTAACCTGGCAAAGCCGAGACCGATCTTGTTCCATCTTCCATCTCAGCTGTGGACACTGACCTCCCAGTGATGTCACCTAGGGTAGCTGACCTTAATACCCATAAAGTGAGCTAAAAAGTGCCAGCGTTCACCCATAAGAACGATAAAATTTGGTTGAGGCGTCGGGTTAGTAAACCACCCTTGTAAGAACTTGCGTACTATGAAAAAAACGATGAAAAAAATTAGCTGCCCCCTCTAGTGTTGATGACCCCCGCAAACGTTTTAAGGGCCATGACTTACAAATCTGCACCTGGAATGTTAGAACCCTTTATAGAGAAGATGCAGTGTACGCACTGGCCGAACTCCTTGAAGAAATCAATCCCTGTCAAAATAATGTTGCAGCGCAATGGCAAAGCATTGCAAACTTCATGAAAGAAGCCGCAATATCCGTACTTGGGTATCAGAAGTCTTCTCCAAGGAACCCATGGTACGACCAAGAGAGTTCAATTCTAGGTTTGGTTAATGCAGCAAACTTTCTGTAATAGCTACCTTAGTAAGTAAGTAAGAAAGTAAGGCTCTGCCTTAAACACAGAGAACATTTAGTACAAAATCTAAAGAATTCAAACTGGCTCTTCTTGGTATATTTAAAATAATAACATTTAAAAATATCTTCAAATTCCACTAGTTAAATGTGAAGTTTAACAGCATATTGCCAAGTATCTATTTTAAAAAGTTGGAAACACATCTAAATCCGCTCGCGGACAAATTCGTTTTAAGAGGAGAAACACTCATGCTTTCAGGAAAAACCGTCAAAATTGACGTTTACCTTCATTTTAAATTAAGGCTTTTTGAGTGTTTCATAAGTAATGCTGTTCTACACACAAAAAACTACAAAAAAAATTTTTCAAACAAATTCTTGTTCAAAATAATTTATTTTTTTAGTCAATTTATTTAATAGTCTCTAATAATATTTTTATTTGATTTTTAAATCAAACAAAATTTTCGCCTAGACAAATAAAATATTTAACCAGCTCAGCAAAATTTTTTAACAGAAGCTAAAATTCTTGCAAAATTGTTTGTCTAAATTTACAACTTTCGTTGTAGGTCCTCAGCCAGACAAAATATTTACTGATTCTCTGAAATTTGTTACTGATTCTACAACTCAGTTTTTTCTGTGTATGTGCCTGCAGCAATTTTCTGAGTCGATTTTTACATTCTTTTAGCTTAGTTTAAAGTAATGCCAATCTATGATTTTGCCATTCTCTTTGGGCTCCTCTTTTTTTTAAACTTGCTTCACATCTTCTGTATGTAGTCTGTCGGTATGTGGGTGAAACATGTTCAGCGGCTTTTTCATTATGTTTTACAGTCATCGATATTTTTCAGGTGTTCCGAAACGTGGATGCTGATATATTTATTAATTTTAACCATCTTATTTTTTTAAGAATGATGATAATTGTGGGTAAGTAAACTAAAGGTAGATCAAACAAGGCTAGAAGCTTTTAAATGCCAGGAAGTACACATTTTGGTACTCAAAAATTGACAATGTCTGAAATATTATTGTAGACAGCTGGCCAATAGGTTGGTTGTCTAGTTGAAATAACTTTAAGTTGCATTTAAAACATGGAATCATACAAAATGCAACCTTTAAGTCAAGTCTGATTCAATCTTTAAGTCACGTCTGATTCAACCCTTATAGCTGCCAGCAATTATGAAGTGGGTACCTTAGGATTAATAACAACGGTTGTGCTGATCCTACCTCATTTAAAATCGGAGCAGAAAAAGTAACCATCAATATTTTGAATTTGAAGCAATCAATTTGATCTAAAATTAATATAGAATATCTGCATTAGTTTTGTAAGACTTAAATTTTTTTTTTCAAATATGAATATGAAATTTCTGGATAGAATTCTGGCCATAGTAGGAAAATAAGGAGATTACATGCTTTTTTACAAATGTAGTAAAATATAAGTATTAACTACATTTTTTAATATGTATGTATAGAATTAAGCGTATTTTATGGTGTGAATGCGTGAGTATGTGGGTATGTAAGTCATACCATCAAGAGGATCGCAAGTTCAATATGGGATCTCAAGAAAAACAAATCTCCAGCTCTTGACAAAAACACTGCTGAGCTGTTAAAATCCCACCAGCATAAAGGTGCTAAGGTAATGTTGTTGAAATCAACAACTTACAGTTGATCGGTGATAAAAGTTCGACATGGTTGTGCCCTTTTAACAATTCAACATCAGGACAAAAGTCTGGGATTTCTAGTGTTACCTAGATATGCAGACCTAGCGGCAAACATACGGAGCGTAACGCTGAAACAGCTGGTACCAAAACCGTGCTCGTTTAATTTTTCTCTATCTTTGTAGGTTTGGAATTTACAAAATTTACTTCAAAAAGCCCAATATGTAATTTTTATAGTTTTTTACCCCTTTGGTTCGAAAATCTGAAACATTATTAATAACACATTATTTTTTGCGAGCCCTGCCGATCTCAATTTAAATTTAGTTTTTGGCTGTGATAGTTAAAAAGTTAAAAAAAGTACTCAAATAGTTTCAAAATAAAGTTTTAAACCATTTTACCTATTAGAGTCAAAACTTTACACACTATTTGAGTTACGCTTATATCTTCATAAAAGTAACAAAATGGACCTAGAAAGGCTCAAATAAGTTTTTACCCTGTTTTCCCTGTTTGGGTCCCAATTTTTGAAAAAGAAGTAGACGCCGGCACGTTAATTTTTTGAGAAGAATACAATACTTTTTTGTTTCTGTCGTGCATACCGATTTTCCCGGTATGACCCATTTTATTTTTAAAGATCTAAATTTCCCAAAATCCCTGCTTAGTGAATTCAAAGATACCCGCAGTATAAAAACAGTTTTATAAAATATTTTTTAAATTTAGTTTTTTCAAGTGTTGTGTTTTTTAATAAGATCTTAATCTCAATTTCATATGTTATTTACTTTTAAGGCTTTAACCATATTCTTATTAATTCCATATGTACATATATATGAAAACTACTTTTAAATAAATTTTAAAAACAAAGAATTAATTAAAGTCATTAAAAAAAACTTTACTTAGTAAATAACTGGAGTTTGTTTTAATAGCTTAACCTTTTGGGTGTAAAATTTCCCCTTGTATATAAACGAAATGATAACAAAAACTTAAGGCCTTTCTAATGTAAAGGTTTTTTTGGTATGTGCCCATGGATTAGTCCTTGTTAATGCGTACGCACATGTGTATGTATCAGCTGATTTGGTTTTTCGTGTCGGTCTAAGAGATACAAACTTCACTCTCTTACAGAACAGTTTACTTGGCTCTCCACACCAAAGACAACATAAAAATTCGTTAAGAGAACAAAATTATTTTAGCCACATTTATATATGTATGTATATATGTATATGAGTGTGTGCTCACAATCATCCTTCTTCTATATTTATTTGTATGCAATGATTCCAACAAAAGCAACCACCGTCAAAAAAATAGCTCGGGTTGGGTAGTATGCGGTTGGTTTGTCGGTCTTTAAGATTTTTTTGTTTGTTAAATATTTTTGGGGCTATTGTGAGTTTTTTGTGTAGTAGTGTGAGTTTATTTTGTTTGCCCGCTCAGCAGCCAGAAAGAAAACAATGCATTCAGCGTTAACTTACATACCCTGAAGGTCTTTATATCCAACCAGAAAAATGTGCTTCAGTTGAAAACTACCGTCTGTGGCTGCGCAAGGGCATTTCGGTTACGCGTCTTACCATTGTTTTTACCCACTGAATTAGTGAAATAAAATAAAAAAAATTGTCTAAAAAACAACTACAAAAAACACAGCATCTGGTGAAAGTAAAAAAGACTAAAAAGGACTTTAAACGCCCTTAACAATTGTCACCTTAACAAGAGATGTTAAAGTGTTACAAAAATAGTCATGCAATTTAGATGAATTTATAATTTTAAGTGTAAAATGAGCCATTAAATGCATTATAAAAAAACAAATCATTAATTTAATAAATCAATTTTATTTTAATACGTTGATGCCTTATTTAATTAACAAACAGACATATGCATACATACATATGTACATCTATAATAATTTAGCGCCGAGATCATTATGCTAATGCAAATACACATGCAAATGCATGCATTCTTTGAAGAGCAAAGTTACATTTTACCTGTTAATTCGTTACTGTACGGATAAAAAACCATACATTTTTGTACAGAATTTACTTTTATGAACTCACATACAATTTTTAGTTTAAAAAAAAACTTAATAAAAAAATAAATAAATATATCGTTATATGTATTTTAAAAGGTGCTAAATAATATACAAATTTAAAAAAAAAATGAAAGTGCATACGTACGCACTTATGTGTGTAATAATATATGAAAGATAACAAAAATTAAAAATAAATCATATCGTATATTACACATTCTACTAAACGACAATTACATAAATTATTTTAAACAAAAACTTAAAAAATGCACATCCTACATCGATCAAATGATCATCAATTTGAGGATCAAAAATTTATGATGGTAAGTTTCTTTAAGCCCTACTTGGATTTCTTATCTTTAATCTTTCGCAGATTGTTTTAAACGATTTAAAATACTGGACTTTCACATACATATATGTATGTATGTTGTTTCAATTTTGTTAAATACAAGTATGTATGTCTTCAAGAAGTTATTATAATAGTGCGATTCCAGGTATTCTAAAAAAATAGAAATGCACAAGAAACTTAAAGCTTTGTAGAGTTTGATTAATCAGTTACTTTAGTTCGTTTTAGCCTATGTTCGTTTTTTCCACGAAACCCAACTCTAGGTTGTTGGCGAAAACGAGTTAAGGTTACTCGAAAGCTTTGCACACAGTTTTAAGTATTACTCCAGTTAAAACGCTTACCGATTTCCTTTAAAGGTAAATATCTGTTTTCGATTTCTGTGGGCTTAGGAGCTCTAATAAGAATTTTTAAGTTTTGATCACTATCGAATGTTGAAATTTGTTCCCTAAATGCTGACGTGATGCCAGCAACTTCAAGCAAAAATGCCTCTATGATAAAACGAACTCACATTAAGCCCTTCCAAATTTCTTTACAAATCTTCTTTTAAATACAAGTTGATGTACATTGGCAATTGCAATTTGTCATGTTTTTGTACTTCCTTATCGATTTTTTCAATAATTTAGTAATTTCCTTCATAAACTTACAAAATTAAAAATTTAATTGCATTTTTAAATGCTTTGTTGTTTTTTTTGCTGGTGATTTTGTTTAAAAGTGTGTCAATATTATTAAGAGAATTTCTTTTTCAAAGTAGGAGCATAAGGACAAGCACTGTCAGAATAAAATAGAATATATTTTATAACCGCATTTATGAGCGTGATTTTACGTGTTATGTTTGATAATTAACTTAAATAAATTGGATGCAAAGCAGAGAGTAGATAAGGGTTCCGGCGCTTGATAACAATCAAAATTTACTAAATGGTTAGACATTTTAATACTTTTATTTTAGGTGTTCCAATAAGAATTTTTATATTTCGATTGCTGTAGCCCCAGGTTGGTAGTCTTATCGAAGTTATCAGCTGCAAAAATATTTATAAACTTACCGTTAAAATAATAAATTTGGAAACGGCGTTTCTTATATACTTATAATACTTTACAATAATAAAAGGCATTTTTTATGTTATATTTGATGAAAAAAAAATAAAAACACATTAATACATTCTGAGTAATGCTGGCAAAGTATTAAGTTGTGGGTACCGAGTATCGAGCATTTGTTATCTTTTGGAATACTAAGTATGTACTTAAAAGAAGGCACTCACTCCTTTCTGAGTTGCATTTTTGAATATGTATTAGACAACTTTATGTATTATATATAACCTTCTTCTAAAGTACAATCACACCTGTGTGAATTCGCAAAATTAAATAAACCGCCTTTAAAATTGATGTTAATAAAAGCTTTAAAATATTAAATGTAAAAAGTACGAAATGAAAGTATCGCTAAAGGGAAGTGATGTTTGGCTTATTTCTGTCTATTAATTTAAAGTTATTTCAAATCAAAAAGCAGTTTAAAGAATTAAGTATTATCGAGGACCTAAATGAAAATCATTAAAAGTTATTAGTAAATATTACCGGCGCTAATTCAGAGTTCAGCCAAATATTTTTTAAGCACATTTCACTTAAATTTTAATTTGTTTTATTGCTATTTATCTTTGTTATTTTATCAATTTAAGATTTCATAAATCCAAAATGTACGAGCTAAATTATTTATATACATATATTTTTTTGTGGTAAAAATTAAATTTTATGTAATGAAAAAATAGTTATAACTAGCTTGCAAAAATTTTTGAATTGTAATCTGAAACATTTAGTTATTCGGACAAAATACAAACTATCGCGGCTGTACTGTACCTTCAGCTTTATTTTGTTAAGTACTGTTAGAAACGCAAAACGGAAAAGCATTTCCTTCTTTATGTTATTATTGACACAAGATCTTTCAACATTAAATTATAAAAATCCTAGAAATTAGAATAGCATTTCTATAGGTTGCGTAGCAACTATAGGTGGTAATTCACCCATGTCAGTACTTGTATTTGAACAGCCCAGCATACCTGCCAGATTTGTCGTCATTTTGATGGCAAAAATAGACTTTGACGATTTTCACCCTGAATTTGACGATTTTTGAAAATTACTGCTTTGCAGCTTTTTTTTTAACAAAATTTTACATTTTTTACAATTTAAAATTTTTTAGCCATTGTTTTTTTATGTAAAACTATTACAAAAATATTTTAGTTAGAATATTTTTTATATAACAGGAATAAGTAATAAAAAATTATATTTGTAAAAATTTGAGTTTTTGAGGCAATAAATCACCGGAAACAGCTAAATGCTGGAAATTTAGTGGGATTGAGTACAAGGCCCATTTAAGACCTCAATAAAAGTTTCAAGTCGATTGGTCGATGCCACACCCACTTCTTTGTGGATAAATGAATTGAATGTCTGAGAAAAATTATGACTTAAAATTGAGTTTAGTTTAATTATTAATTTGACAATAAAGTTTCGGATAAAAATTTAATATCAATCTTACTACCACACATTGCAATGTTCCAAATAAAATTGTTTTAACATAAAAATTATTATTTGTGTCAAATAACTACTATATTTGAAAAAAAAACTGTAAAATATATGTGTACTTACATATGTATGTATGTATAAAGATTGTCTGTTTTATATTTGCAGTTTTTTGCTTAAAATTTTAAATTTCGCTTTTAAATTTGTTACTATTTTTAGAGAAACTAGTTTTAAACATTTTGTATTCCGAGTTTTTTTTTTTTGTTACGTCAAAAATTATAAAGAAAATGCATAAATTTTAGGGTTGAAAATTTCAAAAAGTTGTTTTGACGATTTTTTCCTAAAATTTGACGATATCGAACCAAACTTATTTGGCAGCTATGCAGCCCAGCAAATACCAGCGAATTGGGAGTTAAGTTACTTTGAAATGAGTTAAAATGCAAAAACTAACCTACTCATTAGTATTTTAACTTATAATTTTAACATGTCGATGACATTGGAGGCAAGTACTTATTATGCTCGCTTACAAATAGAGACTTAAAAAAACTCCTTACATATTAGAAGAATTGCCATACTGTATCTATACTCTAGTCATTAGTAAAAAAAGTTGTTCAGTAATAAATATGGTGATAAGAAGAAGAATAAATAAAAGCAAAATTGTAGCCATGAGAGAATAAAAAAGCAGGGCGTAAGCTTTGCTCTAACCCAAGAATTTCTGCATTCTAATTTTATTTAAATTTGGGTTAAATAGAAAATATTTAATATATGTTACCACAATAAAATTTAGTCTGATAAACTACGAGTATAAAGAAAATTTTAAAACTTTACTTTAAAGATGAGTTTTTATGTCATGGTGTCATTAAAATTAGAAGATGATTTTGATTTTAAAGAATTATAAGTTATTTCTTAGATGTTAGAAGATTAAAAAAATTATAAACCTGTTGAAAAACATCTTCTAAGATATCAGATAATTATAAGTTATTATCTAACAACTTCTACGATATGTAATAGTCATTTAAAAGTAAGTTGTTTTGCAATGATTAAATACTACCAAGTTTTTGCTGGAAAGTTATTTGAACGATTCACGAACATATATTTTTTCTCGTAATTTTTTGCCCAGGATCCTCTTCAGTTGTGCAATAGCGATTTTGCGATGATAAATGGCCTTCTTAGAACTATGGCTGATCGCTAAGTAAAATGTTTGTGTGAGGAGTTCTATCTAGTTCTCCAAGCGTTCCTTTAGTGTTGCTCTTCCATGGGATGGTTTTTGCATTACTTAAGCTTAATTTAAAATTAGATCGATCATTCCTTTTACCATTCTTCTCAAGGTATTCTTTTCTTGGACTAAAGCTGATCCATGTCTATGGAAAAGAAATCTGTTCATACGAGTTTTTCAGTATCTTAAGGCTACAAAGACAGTTTTGGAGTCTTTCAGATTTTTAAACGGTACGTTTTGTGAGCAGTGGTGCTACTAAAATTGTTTTAACCAATTCACCCTTTAAGATACAACAAAATTACTAGAAATTATTTGGTGAGGACTTCAAATAGTTACTACTTTGAATAAATAAGCTTATCTAAGGAGGTTTGAACCTCAAATAGTTTCGGGTACACATATTTAATTACTTACATACGTAGTTGGCCATTTATGTGAACCCATGCACTTCGAAATTCTGCGCTTTTTCTCTAGTTTAGTTTATGTTGTTCGTTTAAGTTATGTCAGTTTCGAAGTACAAGAATTGCGCTAGTAACTTAAAGTTAAAATTTCCAACGTTTACAGATTGTCCTAATCCCGTGGACTCTCTATTCGTTGAAACAATTCATTTAATCTTGTTTTTATTAACTGTCGAACCCATTTTTAAGAATTTTTTTTTTTTACACACAAAAATATAAACCAAGTAAAGTTTACTTAAACTCAGCCGTAGCGGTGTCAAAAGTACGGTAAGAACGGATTTTTCTAAACCATTTAAACATTTCTTAAGCCAAGTACGATTTATATAGTATGAATTTTCCTAATTTTAGCCACCTTTAAGCAAAAAAATTATTAATTCAAATTTAAAACCGTACTTGATTTAAAGCTGAAAAAGATTGATTTAAACGTAAACGAGATTAACCCAAAAGAAGAAACGTTTTATATTTGATTTTTATTTTATAGATAAATAGTTTTTATAATTTAAAACTGTATTTGCTGTACCTGCCGTAACTGAAATTTAAACCAAGGAAACTTCGCACTACAGCACCAGCTCGTTACATCTAGGCCACTGAAACAACTTGTTTTTAAATGTAAAATAGTATATCAAAACAACAAGTTTTCTTCTACCTAATTTGTTGAAATAATCTGAAAAGGCTTGATTTAAGAAAATCTGAGTACGGATATGACTTAAAATTTTAAGTACGATTTTAGATAAACTCAAGTATAAAATTTTTGATTTTAGATTGTGTTTTTTCTTTCTGTGTATATTAGCACACGCAGCAGTGGCATCTGACAATTTTCGTCTCTTAATGTCGATATTATCAGCATATGCAAGCCGATTTGTTTTAAGCCAATTTGTGTAGCGAACGGCTCATAAAGGCCATTTCCGATTTTAATGATCATGACTTATGTATATCCTTTGAAGTTATTCTACAAAATCTGATCAGCGTTTAAGTGAAGCATGGCCTTAATGATAAGTGCGTTAAAAAAGGTATTGTTAAGTTGAACTACTTGAGATCTATTGTGTAGATAAGAAGATATAAGGTTATAGGACGAGCTGGAAAAACTAAATAACTTTTCAAGCTTTTGAATTAAAACCGTATGATTCACACTATCAAATGCCTTACTGTGATCAAACAAAATCAAAATTGCTACAATATTCAAATCTTGTTTCGATATAAGGTACTCAACTACATCAACAAGTGCAGTTGTACAACTTTTACCCTTAATAAAACCGGATTGTTTTTTTAGATAAAAATTAATTACTTTTGAGATACTCGATTATTTGTTTGCCAATTACATTCTCCATTACTTTAGATAAAAACGGAAGAATAGCGATTGGTCGAAATTCACCGTTAGCCTTCGGAATGGGAATAATTTTTGATAGCTTCCACTCATCAGGAAAAGTAGATTTTGTAAGAATAGTGTTAAATAAAAATGTGAAATAGCGTAAAAGCTTGGGAGTTACTGCTTTTAAAAACATAGGACTTGTACCATCCATGCCAACGGCATTAGATTTTACCGCATTAGATTTTGTTGCATCGATTTAAGTTTTTAAATTTCTACACAAGGTACGTGACAGTATTTTCTACACGATGGGTAGGATTCTTATGCCTCTTTAATTGTCACAGATAGTTCTATCTCCTTTTTTATGGGGTATGGGTTCTTCCAGCCATATTTTGCAGATAAACTGATGCAAGCTCAATACCAACTCCTCGCCTCTAGTCTTAAGTAGCTCCGCGTGTAAACCATCGGCTTCTACCGCTCTATTTTTTTTTACCCGGGATATTGATTTTTCACCTCTTCTTGGCTGAAAGGTAAGCATTCTGCACCGTCATCGGTGATTGAAAAGAGAATACCTACATCTCCGCTGACATCGGTTACCAGCTGTAAGGAAAAATGTTCCATTCAGTTTTTAAAACGCCATCCCCAGGTATCACAAAGGGACCGAGGAAACGGACCCAAGTGGGCTGCACAACTAGCACTTCATCACTTCCGCAGCCGCCTGTTCTACCTACCTACCTACCTACCTTTTAAAACGCCATCATCTTAGGTTGCCAGATTGCCTTGTTGGGTAAAGGAGTACTTACAATATGCTGGCAATAAGCGGAGATATGGGGACAAGGAATGCTCTCTTTGAGCATCTGGGTTAATCTAGTGAAGTAAACGTTGACTTTTTCTGTGCTCATAGCTTAACGACATCTTTATCTCGAGTGCAATCGCTTGCGTGTTGCGCTCTTTTACGTTCGTACCTTGGCTACGCCAAGATTGTGATCCAAATCGATATTAGCTCCACGGATCGTCTGCACATAACAAAGTAATCTGTTTGGTTCTTTGCTATTCGATCAGGTGATGTTTAAGTTGCCTTCTGTATATCGCGATGTTGGAATCTGGTGCTACTAATGTACATGTAACAAGCTGCGACAAAGTAGATCAATCTCATGCCGTTATTGGTTGTATGTTCGTCGCGACTAAACTTTCCATCTCTGGAATGAAAGATACGATAGCTTCTTATTTTCGCGTTGAAATCACCCAGCACGGTTTTAACGTCAGGGCTGGAGCAGCGCTCGTATACCTATTCTAGGTTATTAGAAAAAGCATCATTGTTGTCCTTGAGTTTCTCTCCGTCCTGGCGTGGGCACAAATTAGGTTGATATAAAAGTATTGTAGCGATTCGCTCATTCACTTGAGCTTATGCAGGTTCATACAGACAGCACAAAAAGAAGAAAAATTATAAAAGGTTTAATGCGGCCATATTCTCTACGGTGCATAATATATTTCAAACCTTAATTAGGTTGAGTTTCAGTATTCTTCAGTTTAACATCTTCATACTTAAGCTTCGCTCGGAATGCTAGTTGACTATCTGGTTCTAAATTTTTAACATTTAAAACAGCTTTGACCTTAAGACCTTTACTACAAAAACTATGGTTGATTGCTTCCGAAACAACGTAGAAATCAATACTCTTAATAACGACTTGATAGCTTTTCGCATTCTTAATCAGGTGCGTTTAATGTTCATTTTGAGTTTTCCAAATTCCAAAACTGTTATGCGAAAGCGCACTCCATAATTCACTTAAATTTTGGTCTCATAAATATTACCACGTTCAAAAATAGGCACATACATTTTTTTTCCAATCCGTAGCAAAACGATTTTGCAAGCTGAGCTTTTTATCATCTCTCCAATTTTTGTATTTTTTAAAAACTGTTACGTAACGGTCCATTTTTACCTAACCGTTACATTTTTTTCCAAAAGCAACTGCAGAAATTGGGCATGATGTAACTGTGGCAACTGTATTAGGAACTTCAAAGAACATAAAAACGAAATTTTAAAGCTAATGCTTTGCTTTTTTTAAGCTTACACTTACAACGAGTATCAACAAAATAACTTTTATTTTATTCTTTAACGTTGATTTCTGTTGATTATATTGTTATTAATTTAAAATTAGGGAGTAAATTATTCTGATGTATTATTCTTTATTATTACATAGAGTTTCTGCCAATTAGCCAATGAATTTGTGAAACTTTGAGTTTCATTTGCGTCAACTTCGGATCTATATCTGGCTTCCATTTAAGGCGGCGCTCCAGGTGAATAACAAGATTTTTTGTCTCGGATCGTTAAAGCATCATATTGGTTGTTAATTATGTTTGGCAGCACGTTTTTTTGCGTTAAGTAAAAGTTACGTGGGTACATTTTTGTTCATTTATTTTTATTCCACAAAACTTTGCCCAGTTCTCTTTAGCCTCTTTAGGGTTTTAACATGCCTACATGCCATACTTTATCGAAAGCTTGAGAAACATCGATGACAAGCGCAGATTAGTACTTCTTTTCCTTAAATGCTCTTCTTATAAACTGTACTAACATCTTGATTCGTTCGATGGTACTATGTTGACTTCTAAAGCCAATTTGGTGATTTGGAATGCAGTTGTTGTCATGATCAGGGTCAGCTTGACTTTAGGCAGCTTTTGAAACAATTTCGACATAGTTGGTAACAGACTCATAGACTTTCAAGACACTACCTTCGAAAGCTCTTTACCAGACTTAGGAATCATCTTTACTAAGGCAACTTTCCATATTGGTGGGAAATGTTTAAGCCGTATTATGGCGTTAAAAATAAAAAGAATTATTCTTTTTGCTGTATAAGGTAGCTCTAAAAGCATTTTGTTGCTTACTTCATCAACGGCAAAGAGAATAGTTCGTCTTGGGAGTTTCGTCTAGACCTTCCAAGCAGTCTTTAAGTGAAACCATCCTGTATACAGCAAGTTTTTTTAATCGGTGTGGACATTCGTTCAGCCTAGTTTTAAGTTGGGGTGATCTATACTTTTGCCATTCTCTTCGGGCTCCCTTTTTTTAAATTAAAGATCTTCTACATCGGCAGAGTAAATTTTTTTTAACTTCGCCTGATGGCAGGTAGAAGAAGTATGTTTAACGGTACTAATCCTTCCCTATGGAAAAATTGAATGAAAAATAAGCCGACAAAATAACTAGGCTTTTGAAAAGTTCGTCAATGCAGACGTTTATTTCTTGGATGTAACTTACGGAGAGGCCACCCAACCATTGTGGTTTAGTTTTTGATTTCAACATTATAGCCGAGCCACCACATGATCAATCCCTGGGACTTATTTAAGAAGAGTCTCGGAGACAAACATTACATAATTTTTTTGGTGTGTTAAAAAATATTCGAATTTATGTGTTGGCGGATGTGTTGGCAGATGTCGCTTGCATTCTAAAATCAACCCCTGTGGCAGAGCAAGATGCATTTTTTGCATCATGCCAGTCATTTGCGTCATTATCTGCATAAATTGTTTAGCCATCAATTATGGTGTACAGACGGATAAAATATGAACCGGCTGATTCGTTTGTTGACACTTCTCAAAGTGTTGTTGCCTGGATAGACTTACGTGCTTAAAACTGGTTAAACCTTAACATGTTAGCGTAAGAAACTTCACTTGTAGTTGTCTGTGCCACTGCGGGCATACTTGTATTTGGTATTTGGAGTGGTTTGGAAGGGGCAGGAACTGTCCGGCTTGGATGAGCGTCTGACTAAATCAAAAACAGGGCAACTTTTAAAGTTGGCGTGTGGTTTCCAAGCGCAATTACTGCACTTCTTAACCCTAGGATCATCTTTGGTTTTTCGCACATGGTTGTAACATGCAGATCTCCGCACACAACACAAACAGAAGGCAACTTACAATAAGCTTTAGTGTGGCCATATTCTTGGCAGCTCAAGCAATGTTTCTCATTCTTCTTTAGTTTGACATCACCAGACTTGAGCTTGGGCTCCACCCAAAGAAATTATTGAGGATACCTTTCCTTGTTTCTAATGTTTGATACAGATTTGGCTTTAAACCCTTTGCTCCACAAACTGGTTTTAATTTATAACTACCTGGAGGCCTTTTAGCTGGTACGTGTAAAAGTTTTTCTTTAGTTTTTCTGGCCCGTACAGTGCTTGAATTGCCAAGAGTATGGTCACACCAGAACTTATTGCAAGTTGCCTGCTGTTTGTGTTGTGTGTGGAGACCTGCATACTACGACCAAGTGCGACAAACCGAGAGATGATCCTCGGGTAAAGAAATGCAGCAATTGTGGTGGAAATCACACTGCTAACTATAGAGGTTGTCCTGTCTTTGATTTAGTTAAGCACTCATCTAAGCCGAAGGTAGTTCCTGCCCCTCCCCAGCCGTTAGATATACCAACAACAAACATTCCCCAGTTAGCACAGCCAACTACAAGCCAGATTTCTTACGCCAACGCACTAAAGTCAAACCAGTCCAATGCACAAAGGCCAAACCAACCAACCACACAACAACAAGTGCCAACAAGTGAACCAACTGGTCCCAATTTTAGCCGCCTGGAAGCCGTAATTGACAATATGGTCAAACAATTTACGCAGATAATGGCGCAAATGGCTAGCATGATGCAGGAGATGCAGAAAATGCAGTCTGCTCTTCTGCAGGCCATTCTTAAAAGACCATGAACTGCCTCAGGGTTTGTTTCTGGAACGCAAACGGCATCCGCCAACACAACAACGAGCTCGAATACTTTTTAACACACCAACAAATCGATGTCATGTTGATTTCCGAAACTCATATGACATCTAGAAGCACTTTTAAAATAAGTGGCTATACTTTTTACGACGCAAAGGATCCTAGGGATAGATCATGTGTTGGATCTGCTATATTAATTAAATCAAGAATTAAACACCAATGGTTGGGTGGCCTATCCGAACCTTATATTCAAGCAACAAACGTCTGTATTGATGCATTTTTCCATAATCTCGTTATTTCGTCAGTTTATTGTCCGCCCAGATTTTCCATAACGAAAGATCAGTACACCAGTTTTTACAAATCTTTAGGTCCCCGCTTCATAGCTGCTGGAGACTATAACGCCAAGCACTCTTACTGGGGCTCCCGCCTAATTAGTCCCAGAGGTCGCGTCTTGTATGATTCCATGTATGAAATGGGACTTAACGTTATTTCAACTGGACAACCAACCTACTGGCCAGCGGACCACAATAAAATTCCAGACGTAATAGACTTTGGCGTAGCAAAAGGCATATCACCGGAGCTTATTGAGGCCCAAGCCTCCTTGGATTTATCTTCTGACCACTCACCCACAATAATCACTATTTGCAGTCCTCGCGAAATTGCAAGTAGTGAGTTTTAATTAAAAAAAAGTGTAAACTGGTTAAAATATAAAAAATATATCAGCACCCACTGCTCTGAAAACCAACCACTAAAAACACCCGGAGACATCGATGATTGTCTGAACGGCTTAAATTTTTTTTTTTTTTTTTTCATATATTTATTATTGAATCTTCGCATGTGGCGAACTAACAATAAGTGTTCAAATCTTAAAACTAGGTAGTTAATATAAGTCCAGCCAGTGCCAGACTAAAATTTTAGTTCTCATATTAATTATCAAGCTTCATATAAGCGCAATAGTATCCCTCCTTTTCAGGCGGGTGTGCCCACTATGTTGCAGGATGTTTCGGGCGAGCGGATTTGGGTGAGCTTCCAGCTTATTTAAATACTTGTGCACATAGTTCAGGATTTCGCATTTAACTAGTGGAACTTGTAGATCCTTGTGGATGTTGCTGTTTTTAACATACCAAGGAGCACCAGTTATCATTCTTAGGATTTTGTTTTGCCTGCGTTGAATTTTTTCTATGTTGGATGCGGAAGCAGTGCCCCATAATTGTATACCGTAGCACCAAATTGGTTTCAAAATCGATTTGTAGAGTAGAAGTTTACAATCAAGACGAAGCACAGAGTTTCTGCCGATTAGCCAATGAATTTGTGTAGCTTTAAGTTTCATTTGCGTCAACTTTGCATCTATATGAGGCTTCCATGTGAGGCGGCGGTCTAGGTGAATACCAAGATATTTTGTCTCGGTTCGTTGAGGCACCATATGGTTGTTAATAAGAATTGGAGAGCACGTTTCTTTGCGTAAAGTAAAAGTTACGTGGGTACATTTTTGTTCATTTATTTTTATTCCCCATAACTTTGCCCATTTTTCAACTTGGGTTACGTGTTGCTGCAATTGGTTTGAAGCGTCTTTAGGGTCTTCATGAATACTAAGAAAAGCAGTATCATCAGCAAATGTCGACGTGTGTGTAAAACTATTGGTTGGCATATCTGCTGTGTAAAGCAAGTACAGAACTGGACCTAGTATACTCCCTTGAGGTACACCAGCCCCTATTGTTTGAGAAGAACTTATTTGGTTTCCCTCTTTGATTTTAAACTGTCGACCGGTTATGTACTTTTCTAGTAGGTTGAAAATATTAGCTGGAAGGTTTAGCTTTAGTTTGTTTAACATGCCTTCGTGCCACACTTTATCGAAAGCTTGAGAGACATCTATAAAAAGCGCGGAGCAGTACTTTTTTTCCTCGAAAGTTTTTCTTATAACCTGCACCAGTCTGTGAGTTTGTTCTATTGTGCTATGTTGACTTCTAAAGCCAAATTGGTGATCTGGAATGCAGTTGTTTTCATTCAGGATCGGGGTAAGCTTGTTTTTAAGCAGCTTTTCAAACAGTTTTGACAAAGTTTGTAACAAACTTATAGGCCTATAAGACTCCACCTTAGAAGGATCTTTACCAGGCTTTGGAATCATCTTAACTAAGGCAACTTTCCATATTGGTGGAAAATGTTCGAGCCGTAATATGGCATTAAAAATAAAAAGAATTATTCTTTTTGCTGTAAAAGGTAGCTCGATTAGCATTTTGTTGCTTATTTTATCAACGCCAGGAGCTTTTTTATCATTAAGGTTAGAAATAGCTTCTACCACATCTGAATATCGGAAACGTATTTCTATAGGACGTCTTGAAACAACAGGCGGTAATTCCCTCACGTCAGTGCATGTATTAGGAGTGAACACGTTTCTTAAATGGCTTGCGAACAGATCGCATTTTTCTTCATCATTTCTAGCCCAGGATCCTCTTAGATTGCGCAGTGGTGGTTTTGCGATTACGGGTCTTTTGAGACGACTGGCTGATCGCCATAGAGAATAATTTGTTTGAGGGCTTGCGTCTAGACCTTCCAAATACTTCTTTATTGATGCAATTCTGTGTACCTCCAGCAAGTTTTTTAAGCGATTTGTACACTCTTTTAGCTTCGTTTTAAGTTGGGGCGATCTATGCTGTTGCCATTCTCTTCGCGCTCTCCTTTTTTCAGATAAAAGCTCCTCAACATCGACAGAAAAAATTTTGTTGTATTTGACCTGACGGTATGTTGAAGAAGCATGTTCAACGGCTTCTTTAATGTTTTCATTTAGGATATTTAGGCAATCATCGATTTCTTGGGGAGTTTTTAGTGGTATGTGTTCCGAGCAGTGAGAGCTGATATATTTTTTATATTTTAACCAATTTACTCTTTTTGATGAGAAAAAATCACTAGTTGCTATTTGGTGAGGACTGCAAATAGTGATAATTGTGGGTGAGTGGTCAGAAGATAAATCCAAGGAGGCTACAGTCTCAATAAGGTCCGGGGATATACCTTTTGCCACGCCAAAATCTATTACGTCTGGAATTTTATTATTGTCCGTTGGCCAATAGGTTGGTTGTCCAGTTGAAATAACGAAAAGTCCTATTTCCGACACTGAGTCATACAAGACACGACCTCTGGGACTAATTAGGCGGGAGCCCCAGTATGTGTGCTTAGCGTTATAGTCTCCAGCAGCTATGAAGCGGGGACCTAATGATTTGTAGAAACTGTTGTACTGATCCTTCGTTATGGAGAATCTGGGTGGACAGTAAACTGATGAAATAACAAGGTTATGGAAAAATTCATCAATGCAGACGTTCGTAGCTTGGATATAACATTCCGAGAGGCCACCCAACCATTGGTGTTTAATTCTTGATTTAATTAGAATAGCCGAGCCACCACATGATCTATCCCTAGGATCCTTTGAATCGTAAAAAGAATAACCACTTTTTTTAAAAGTGCTTCTAGATGTCATATGAGTCTCAGAAATACACATAACATCGATTTTTTGGTTCATCAAGAAATATTCGAGCTCGTTTTTGTGTTGGCGGATGCCGTTTGCGTTCCAGAAACAAACCCTGAGGCAGTTCATGGTCTTTTAAGCATAGCCTGCAGAAAAGCAGACTGCATTTTTTGCATTTCTTGCATCATATTGGCCATTTGCGCCATTATTTGCGTAAATTGTGTGACCATATTGTCAATTACGGCTTCCAGGCGGCTAAAATTAGGCCCGGTTGGTTCGCTAGTTGGCACTTCTTGTTGTGTTGTAGGCTGGGTAGACTTACGTGAATTAGGCTGATTAGACTTTAATGCGGCGGCGTAAGAAACTTGATTTGTAGTTGGTTGTGCCAATGGAGGCATATTTGTAGTTGGTATATTCAAAGGCTGGGGAGGAGCAGGAACTATTTTCGGCTTAGTTGATCGCTTAACCGAATTAAAAACAGGACAACCTCTATAGTTGGCAGTGTGGTTTCCCCCGCAGTTGCTGCATTTCTTTATCCTAGGATCATCTTTTGGCTTGTCGCACTTGGTCGTATCGTGCAGATCCCCACACACAACACAAACAGTAGGCAACTTACAATAAGTTTTAGTGTGGCCATATTCCTGGCAGTTTAAGCACTGTACGGGCCCAGATCGCTTATGTGGCACTTCCACAGTGACTCGTCGGTGCATAATATATTTTAAATCGTAGATGGGGTGAGTTTCACTTTTTTTCAATTTGATATCACCAGGCTCAAGCTCCACTCGGAATAATGGTTGGGGGTGTTTTTCCCTATTTCTCATATTCGATACCGTCCTAACCATAAACCCTTTGGAATTACGTTTTCAGTTGTCAGATGTCGTAGAGGCTATCAATAATTTAAATGCTAAAAAAGCTCCTGGCATTGATGAAATCAGCAATAAAATGCTTATGGAGCTGCCATGCACAGCAAAAAGAATAATTCTTTTTATGTTTAACGCCATATTACGGCTCGAACATTTCCCGCCAGTATGGAAAGTTGCCTTGGTAAAGATGATCCCTAAGCCGGGAAAAGATCCTTCAAAGGTGGAGTCTTACAGGCCTATAAGTCTGTTACCAACTATGTCCAAATTGTTTGAGAAATTGCTTAAAAACAAGCTGACTCCGATCCTGAATGAAAACAACTGCATTCCAGATCACCAATTTGGATTTAGAAATCAACATAGTACCATCGAACAAACCCACAGATTGGTACAGGTTATAAGAAAAGCCTTTGAGGAAAAGAAATACTGCTCCGCGCTCTTCATAGATGTCTCTCAAGCGTTCGACAAAGTATGGCATGAAGGCCTGTTAAACAAATTAAAGCTCAACCTTCCATCTAATATTTTTAACCTACTAGAAAAGTACATAACCGGTCGACAGTTTAAAATCAAAGAGGGAAACCAAATAAGTTGTTACCAACCAATAGGGGCTGGTGTACCTCAAGGGAGTATCCTTAGTCCTATCTTGTACTTGCTTTACACGGCAGATATGCCAACAAACAGTTTTACGCACACGTCTACATTTGCTGACGATACCGCTTTTCTCAGTATTCATAAAGACCCTAAAGAGGCCACAAAACAACTTCAACATCACGTATCCCAAGTTGAAAAATGGGCAAAGTTATAGGGTATTAAAATAAATGAACAGAAATGCACCCACGTTATTTTTACGTTACGCAAGGAAACGTGCCCCCCAATTCTTATTAACAACCATACGGTGCCTCAACGAATTGAGACGAAATATCTTGGCATTCACCTGGATCGCCGCCTCACATGGAAGCCTCATATAGATTCGAAGCTGACTCAAATGAAACTTAAAGCTGCTCAAATCCACTGGCTAATGGGTAGAAACTCTGTGCTACGTCTGGATTGTAAACTTCTACTCTAAAACTCGATTTTAAAATCAATTTGGTGCTACGGTATACAATTATGGGGCACTCCTTCCGCCTCCAACATAGAAAAAATACAACGTCGTCAAAATAAAATCCTAAGAATGATTACTGGTGCTCCTTGGTATGTTAAAAACAGCAACATCCACAAAGATCTGAAAGTTCCACTAGTTAAATGCGAAATTTTTAATTATGTGGACAAGTATTTAAACAAGCTGGAAATACATCCAAATCCGCTCGCTCGAAATATTTTGCAACATAGTGGACACACCCGTCTGAAAAGGAGGGATACTATTGCGCTTAGATGAAATTATTTATTTCCTTATGATAACTTAAATTTTAGTCTGGCACTGGCCGGACTAATATTAAATATTTAGCCCTAAGATTTGAATACTTATTGTTAGTTCGCCAAAGGCGGAGATTCAATAATAATAAAAATAAGAAGAAAAAAAAAGTTTTTCTAGCTCTCAAGCCGTAGCGCGGTTAGCTTTTTCGTGACTTACTTAAAATTTATCTCATATATGTTACCACGTTTTTATAACGTTTTCCCCAATTATACCGGCTAAAAACCTAATGAGTTCATTAGAGTTTTTTCTCTCAAATAAATGAGGGTTGGCTGTACGGTATTTGTTTCATTGACGGGGATACCATTATCCTCTTGCAAAATGGCAAAACAATTTTTCTATGTGGATGGCCTTTTAAAATTTTCGCAGCTTAAGATGCTTCTGCCGATTTCAGGCTTCTTTCCATTTTAAGAACTGTTACGTAGCGGTTCATTCCTATCTGGATCTTAGGAGCACATGCAGAACTTGATAAAGATGAGGATGGTAACTCGTTTTTTTTTATATTTTTTGAAAAGGGGTTGGGCTAAATTTGTCCCTTGTTCAGTACGCTTATTTAAATAAGGCGCACTTGCACTTAAATTGTCTTTGTTTTGCACTCAAATAGTTTCTTTTATATTCAGGATTCCTAATGTTTTAATTGCTTACGCTTGTAAGCATTTCGGCTATTAGGCCCACTTTCATGATGATTACTGTTACTCATCAAGATTAATAAATAACAAGGTTACGACATAACAAATTGAAAACTTGCATTTTCTGTGCATGTGGTCAAATGACGTCACGAAACAGTCTCTCATTTAAAAATAATGTAAACATAACAGTGGGACAATTTCCTAACTTTTGGAGAAAATGTTTTCTAAGATGTTTTTTGTTAATCGTGTTATAAAAAATTAAATGTTCAAATAATTTATAATATTAAATAACATTTAGAAAAAAAAAATTAAAACCTTTAAAATTAGTTTATTGTTTTACTAAATTTTCGTTTTTGGTTATTTGTGTTTTGCTTGATTTCCGCATTAAGCGATCTTATTCTAAGGTTTATCCACACAAACCAAAATACTTCTAGCTTACCCATTTCATATTTTAAATTTTATTTCAAAATCTTCCTGTTTTAAATGTAATAAGCAAATTCTCTCCCTATATATTTTATTCGGTGTGACCAGATTTTCAAGTAAAGTTAACAAACAAAAACTTAAGGCCAAAAAATAAATCTAATTTTTTAATGCGTTTTTAAAAAATTTCTTCGTTATAAAGATATTTTTCATAATATGGACGAAACGTTTGTGTGCTAAAAATATTTAAAAAGAAAGTTTGTTTTAAAAATTTTGATTTTATTTACAAAAACTTGGTAACCCATACCTTAGGTAAGAAAAAAAATAATATGTGTTTATATACAAGAGATTTTTAAAAAAGTTTTTAGCAGCAGGTGTTAATTTGCTGCCTGTTTTGGTAAAAAAAATTTGTAAGATCCCTGCAGGAAATGTCAATAGAGAATCACTAGAAACTCACTACTGACATTGTCACCAGTACTACTGTTAAGCTATACCTCAGATAATGCTCTTTGCTATTAACAAAAAATCAACTGCTGACATTGGTACTATTGACAAGGTGCTTCTTTTGGGGTCATATGTACACATTGAAACCAGCGATTAACTAGTACCTTTTAGCAATTTTAGTATACAGTACTACTGATAAGCTAAACCATTGTCAATGTGTTTTTGCAATAGACATTTAACATGCGTCTGTCATTGAAAACAAGTATGATTTGTGTATATAAATCACTTTTATAGCACAGCAGAAAAAATAAAAAAGGCCATAATGTTGCTGATACATTTTTGCATTTGACGGCAAACTGAAGCATTAATTTGCCGCTGACAATTTTCTTTTCTTCTTATCAAAGCTTAATATAAAACTGTAGACGTACTGTTGGCAATGTCGCCAAAAAGGCAACATAATAGTCGATAAAAGTGTTGACATGGGGACACTTGTTCCCAAGTTTCCTTCAGGGATATATATAAAAAAAAAACAAACATTTGTTTTTGTTTTAAATATAAACACTCACACACTATTCGTTAATTTTTTTACAAAAACACGTAAAATTTAGTAGTTTATTTGCAAACTTTTTTCATATAGACAAACACTTGAAACCAATAAAAAATCGAAACTATAAGATTACATTTACATGATGCAATTTTTTTAATATTCCTTCAATAAAATTTTTGTTTGTTGACAAAACGAGTTGAAGTGACTACTTTTCTACACAGTTCGTAAAAAACCGAAAATTTTCATTCAAGTTCATACTTACATGCATATATCATGAAAAATGCCTTCATGTACATTTTGTTCAAGAAAAGAAAAAAAGATAATCTTTAATGTAAAAAGTTACATTGTAAGAAAGCATTTATAAAGGTATTTTTATTTTTACATGTGTGCCTCAATAAGTATTTATAACCAATGACTGTTAAAATGAAAAAATGAAAATCAAAAAATAAAAAATATTATTTTTTCAAACTTATCTATAAAAATAATAATTATCGTTGTTACCCGTTTTTATCAAAATTAAAAAAATGACCGTCCTACTAAAAAAAAAATTTACAGAGAACATGATATTCAACAAATATAGTTTAATACTATCAAAATGGTGAGCTTTACTTGATCCTACGATGTTTCATTGTGCCTGCTTTTTTCTTGAAAAATTATTTCGGTCCTGTTGGATTTGATTTTTTGACAAAAATACACTTTAAAATTTTTATTAAATATAAACATAATAATTTGTTTCAACGAAAGACATAAGTGTTTTTACATTTTTGAGCAATATATTAAAATATTTTTTAATTTAACCAAAAAAATTTTTTATTACTGTCAGGCCGATTGCAAAATTTTATCCGAAGCTTTTTTTGTTTTTCATGGTTTTTTGGGAAAGAGTAAAAGGACACAGCTAAAATAAGATTTGTTAAGAACACGCTCACAATTAGTTTTAGCACAATTTCTCACTTGAATTTTTCTGATCGTTTTGCATGCATTGCCCCACTGCACACTTCGTGTTTACGATTTGCTTCGAAATTTTAAATAAGTTTTTTTGCCTCTTATAGCTTTTAAATACACTTCGCACACAATTTTTATAATAACTATTATTTTTTTGCACTATATTTAATAAATTTAAATTAAAAATTCGTTTTAAATAACGAAATTCGACAAATTAATTTTTGGGAGAAATGTCAAAGTGATTTTAGTGCAGGGTTGTCAGATCTCACATAACATATAAATCTTTTCCGGCAAAATTAGGAATTAATCTAGAGCAATAATAATTTCAATTTTAGTGTCAAACTCCATACAAAAAAAGCAAAGAGTAAGAGAATGACTGTCTTATTTTTTTAGGGATGTTGCACTTAATGAGAATAACAGACAAAAATTGGCGCCATGCTCATTGTTTAACGTAAGTTGACGTAGTTGTTTCTCTTTAACTTTGCCAGCCGTGTATAACAAAGGCTTGCTATAGTTCTTGTAATTTTTTTTTGTTTGGCACTAAAGGTTTCAAAAACAGTGCTAAGTGCTGGTTTTTTTGTGGCTATAAATGCTTAAATAATTGTGTTGAAATTAATTCAGCATTATGCATAATTAACAGAAAGTTAATATTATTTTAAACGTTTATGGATACAAAAAAACAAAATTTTTTTGGGTAAAATTCAAATTAGATGATGTAGTGTGATTTAGTTATTTTTCAAATATCTAGCGCTTTGTTTTTAAGCAATTAGAAACTTTGTATTATCAACTTATGACAACACTGATATAGCTTTGACAAAAGTATTCACACACTGAATAAATTCACAATGTATAAATTCATGCATTGATCAAACGAAGATAATTTTATTCGAGGCAGATTTTTGTTCAACTCATTAAAATCGCTTAAGAGTTTAACACCAGATAAAATCAAGATAAAACCTAATTATGCTATTCTCTGGTACGTAAAAATACTACTGCGCCATTTTTCATTGTTAATGAGAAAATTCCAAACGAAATTGGGAATTTTCATTTGAAATTCAGAATTTTTATTTGTAATTGAGAAAATTCCAATAAAAAATGAGAAAATTTTACATGATATTGAGAAAAAAACCAAAAAAAATTAAAAATTTGAAATTAAAAATATTTTATATTAAATCAAGATTTGTTTTTAGAAAATGCCTTCTACCACCATCGTATTCAACTAATTTTTAAAACGCTTCATCGACGCGTTAAAATAAAGCGCATTCTTGCAGTGCTTAATTTAATAAAATTATATGGTTGGAGAAAAAAACAATGTTTAGGCAAAGATAAATGTACCACACGTCAATCTTCTCCAATGTCGGAGATCAAAGGCTCGCTTTTAAGAAGAAATTAAAAACGTGTGTTATTACCACAGATTGCATATCACAACATTAAATTAGTTTAGTTTGGGTCTGGAAGATAGGCCAGAATATATGTATCTCTGCTACTTATTTAATAAAATTGCCTGCATAGATTTGTATTTACCTTTCCATATTTTTATTTATGTTGCGTTATGAATGCATTTATGTTGTACGTATTGTATGTACGTTCATACTAATTTTAAATAAAATTTTATTTGGAATTTTCTCATTTCCAATTAAAATATATTCACAATTTCAAATGCAAATTCTCAAGTTCAATAAAAATTTTCTCATTTACAGCAAAAAATGAACAAAACTATTATATCGAACATTTGTTCTTGGCTTCCAAAAGGGCTTTTTATAAATTCAATATTGAGTAAGTAGCCAGGTTGACACCGGCTTCGGGAATGTGTTATCTTAATTTCTGGGGTATCTTCAGCTTAATATATTGTTAATTGGTTCCAAATATATTATATCCATTATACCTATATAGACATGCATGCATACATCCTTAGTTCATTAAAATTAACGCATTTAAACTTATTACGCTCATATTCATATTTCAAATATAAAATATTCTCATTTGGACTATTAATATTAGTCATGCAAATTAAAGTTTTCAATACAAATAAAGCCCTAAATGATTTAAAAATACAAAGAATAGGCAACCCTTGCATGGGTTAAACTACGTCATCAGAGAGGCAAACATGCGCAAGTCGCAATCTCTAATAGTCTATCATTCTTGGTTACTCATTAACTGTTTGCTTTTTTTTTTAGTTTGTTTTTATTTTGTCTCCTGACTGATATATGTACACAGAAAGAAAAAACACTTTCTAAAATCAAGAATTTTATTCTTGAGTTTATTCATATTCTTTCTTGAAATTTTTAAGTATGATCCGTACTTACATTTTTTTAAATCAAGCCTATTTGGATTGATTCAACAAATCAAGCAGAAAAAAAATTGTTTTTTAAATATATTATTTTACATTTAAAAACAAAGTGTTTTGGTGGCCTAGAGGTAGCGCGCTTGTGCTGCAGTGCGGAAAATTTCTCATTCGAATCTCAGCTACAGTAAGTATTTATAAAATAAAAATAAAATATAAAACTCTTCTTCTTTAATAAAGCTCCAACCATAAGTCAAAAATATGACATTTCATTTCCGGATTAATCCCGTTTACAGCTTAAATCAATCTTTTTTGGCTTACAACAAGAACGGTTCCGAACTTAAATCAATCCTTTTTTGGAATAATTGTGGCTAAAAGTAAGAAATTTGTACTAAAAAAATCGTACTTGAAGTAAGAAATTTCGTACTTGATTTAAGAAAAACCGTACTCACCGTACTTTTGACACCGCTATGGCTTGATTTAAGTAAAGTTTACTTAAATTTTATTTTGTGTGTATGTGTGTATCACTTAATTTTTTTGCCGCTTATTAAAAATATTTTCAATTAAAGGACCTTGAGCCCATAAAAAATCATTTTAATTAATAATCGTAAGGTCGGAAAAATAAGATATACTTATAACTATATATTTAAAAATATTTTCGTTTTAATTAATACTCGCGTAGACACGTTCGTACACCACGAGATTAATAAATTATTATAATTAAGTTATGAAATTATGAAAAAAAAGCAACAGATGAGCTAGATTTTAATTTTTACCGGAATCATTTGAAATAGACTTAAAAAAATCTTTTAAACCTAATTGATATAAAAGTAACGTCGAAATTCGTCGCTGGACAAGTTTTTAGCAAAGCAACCAAAGATATGCAAAATCATATTTTTGCTGTGTGTCGCATTAACTTTTAATGTTGTTATTAATCCGTTTCAAAACTTTTGCAAAATTTTGGCATCGATTTGTTACGGCATATTTTGCATGTAGCAAAATATTTTTGTATATTTTTCCTTAAATAGCTTATTTTTTTGTAAAATCCATTTTCAAAACATTTTTGTATTTTTTATATTAAATTCGAAAAAACCTAACAAAAAATCTTTCGAGTGTTCGTTGTCACCTTTTAAAGTTTTTATTTTATTAAATTATTTATTTTGAAGCGAAACCCTTTGTTACTATCACGCGTTTCAGAAGTCTCGAAAAATTTTGTCGTTAATATTTTAGGGCATATTTCTGCATATTATGTACATATAAAAGAGCATATTTTGGCATATAATTTCTTTCAGAGCAAATTTTTTGTATAACATATTTTTAAAGATTGTTTTGATTTTTTTTAATATATTTAATTATTACTAATTTATTTGTTAACGCAATTTTATTTTAAGTAATTCATTTTTCAATTCTTTATTTTAAGTTCCAATTATTCTTATTTTTATTTGTTGAAGCATATTTTTTACTTGCGCATACTTTATGCGCATAAAACCCTTTTTAAGAGCTTGTTTTTGGTTGCCCTGGTTATGTGGCGGTCGATTCTCGTTCTGCGATAATGAGAAGTGCAAACAAAATTATCATTTTCGTTTTCACTCTTGGTTTGCAATTTATCTTTTCACTACAGCACAATTTGCGATTCTTGTACGTTTTGTGCAAGTTTTAACAGTTGTGCTAAAGTTGGCTTTACATGGTAATACAAAGTATTTAGATTTTGTATAATTCAAATATTATGAAATTCTCTCCGTGTTTAGGAAAAGAGAATAAAAATCTGTTTTTAATTATTTTTCATGTTTACACGTAGGAGGTTGGTAAAATTAAAAGTGGTTGTTACCTTTCGGGGTAACGCCATATGGTTAAGATTCTACAATTTTAACAAAAACAACATTAAAAAATTCTGCTTTAATTTTGATTGTTTGTGTATTGTTTCATTAAGTGTAGCCACTTTCATTAGATGCTGTAAGTGCTGCCAATCTTTCACACCTCTGATGTGATGAAAATACACAAGTTTCTAAAATGGTTTAGAAAATAAACATTTACCGAGCACTTGTCAAATTTTGTATCCGTATTTGCTCCCACTCAATTCATTGTGCTTTTAAATGATGAGATTTTGTACTATTCTACAGCATATTTTGACCAGTCGTAATATATATATTACCATGCAAAAGTACCTTAAGTAATACAAAATAAGTTGTTGAAACCCATTTAAATTTTTCCTTTCCAGAAAACCAGAATCAATTTTTAAAGTGTGTTACGCAAATTAAACTACTTATTTATCAGCCAAAAACCTCGTTAATTTCATAAAAACAATTAATTAAACACATATTTTGCTTTTTATAAGCCTTTTTGCCTGTTAAAACTTTTTTATGTTTTAACGCCATTCAATTTTGTTTATGATTTTTCTTTCTTTTCAAAAACATGTGGCTTTGTATGAAATTTAATAAAAGTGTGGCAATATTGTTGAGAGAATTTGTTTTCAAAGTGCAAGCATAAAAAATTCGCTGTTAGAATAAAATAGATTCTGTTATATAATTGCATTCATCAGCGTGGTTTTACGTCAAATTGAATGAAAAAAAAACGTCATGCCCGAGTTGTGCTTCATCATTTTTCACATTATTGCCGACATCATTGGAGAGAGTCGTTTAATAAAAAAATAGAGTCGCACTTAAGTATGCATAAATTAGGAACAGGTTTTAAAAAAGATGTCAATTAAATCACCTAGCACAACGAAATGTAAAACATTTTTTTCTTTTATTTGTACCTTTAAGAATTAAATCGAAATACTGGAAAAAACAAATGATAAAATAACGTGATGGACAGGTATTTGTTGAAAATACCCATGCACAGTGGCTTATTTAGATTTTTGCTACAAAAATCAAAATTTTTGAAAATCTCAAGATACTTCAAATATTTAAAAAGCAAAAGAAACCTTTTGTAGATTCAAAATGCCTAAAAACACAGGATGCCGCGCGCACAACGGGCGTAATCATATTTTTTTAAGTTTAAATAATATATATTCAGCCTTAACGGTATTTAAGTCTTAAAAAGTGTGTCAAATTTAGTTATTGCAGTTTTACCCCTTTAGTGTTGTCAGATAATTCAATACACAACAATACAAGCCTATGATAAGAATAGTGGACGGGGTCACGCCCATACAAAGTATATAATATTTTAATACAACTCTTACAAAACCATTTGTTATAAAATTTTCTAACACATTTAAAGTGTTGTTTTTGTCCTATCCTTGGCTTCTAGATTCCAAAATATGATTTTATAGCTGATTGTACCAACTAAACGATATTTTGGTCAATTTTTAATAAAAACCGCCCCTATTCATTGGGAGTTGCAAGCAAAAGTTGTAAAATTACTTTGTTTTCCGTTCAAAACATTTGTGGGTCCAGACTAGGACCTCCTAGCGAAATTTTTCTCGCGCCAGGAATATCTATTAATTTCAATTACCTCGCTCCCAGTATTTTAAGGGGATTCCGGGAAACTAAAATATAAGCAATTTAATTCTTTTCCTTTTTCTAAAGCAACTAGTTAAATTTTATTCATTCTGATTTTTCATTAAAATTTTTAAAAACTGATTTTTCATAAAAAAACAAAAACGTTTATATTAAGTCATATTTTTGCTTTCAATATACATACATATAATTTATTTGCTTTTTTCAAAAAATAATTAAAACCATTTTTCTATAAATCTGCGTTAATTTATGACTACTCTAAAAATTATTCGTATGTGCGTCGTGTTTTAATGCAGAAAATAATTTTATGTAAAGGCCGAAGGACCGCCGAATTTGAACAGAAGATTTTTAAAGAACTGCTTAAAAATACATATAAAGAAAACTCTTATAGAATTGTAAACATATACATATTAAGTGAATTACAAGAATAATATTGTTAATTGAAGTCAACTTAAATCATATAGAACCTTAATTTTTTATTTATAATTTTATTAAACTTCTTTTCAAATTATTATACGCTTTTAAATATTAAATATTTTTTATTAAGAAATGCTATGGAGAATTTTTAAAAATTTGTCCGCTTTCCCGGGAAACCAAAAAAGCGGGGAAATAAACACCTTAGTTCAGATGGTAACTCCAAAATTAAATTTAGAAACATAACGTTTTTATTTTTATAACTTTTGGTATCTGGATCATATTTTTAATATTTTAAAAGTTATGGTTCTTTTAATTTCGCTAGGAGGTTGCTGCATTAACACGCAAACGAAAAAAACCGGGAGATACGTACATATGTATATTTATGTTGCTTCCCTATGGGGAAGTGGACTGGTCCAAGACTATTGACGTGAACGGTTCCATAGGGCAGGGACTGATTCTAGTTCTTGCACTTTATATGAAGGGAACCTGCCACTTTTTCATTGCGTTGTCATTAGAGGTGGCAATTGGTTCAAAACTAGCACCTTTAGAACGGGTTACAGGCCCCACATTTCCCGCAGGGTTACAAAATTTTACAATTAATTATTATTATTCCTCGAGTATCTTTTAAAGTTTTACTTTATTTAATTAGCAAAAGTACCCAAAAATAGAGTTCCAGTCACGATCAAAGTAAAGATTTTTATATTTTTCATTAAGAATAAACATTTCTCTAAAAATCTGTTATTAAATATTGATAGGTTATTAAATTTTTAAATGTATATGTTTGTATTTGTTAAATGTTGGCTTACCTTTTAGTTACCCTACTGATAATACTGATAATAATACTGCGTACATACTATGCCATTACATACATACTACGCCATCGTAAGCAAATATTATGGTGTGTACTGATGGCAACATCTTCAATTTTTTGTTTATTTTTGATGTGTAGCATTTCGTTTTTAAATATTTTACGTATTTAATGCAGACGCTCGTCAAAATACAATGCAGTCACGACAAAAAAAATTACAGTTGTCATTTTGTCGCACATTACACACATTATTGAAGTAACGCCATAAATTGACTTAAAAAAATACCTAGTGTATACTAAACATAAAAAGCATTGATTATTGAAAAGTCCCAAATTGAAGTAAACTTTAGAGAAACCCCCAAACCCCACTTTTTTATATTTCAATATTATATTATTACTTTTTCAGTGACAGCCCAAGTAAACTTTTAATATACAAGTGTTTGGCAAACAAATTTTAAACTCTGCTTGAAGAAAGAGCAAATATCTGGTTTTTTATTTTACTTTTTAAAGAAATCACATTATTAAAGTAGGCGCATCCTTGCTCAGAAGGACTATGAAGCAAGCTAATACTAATGTCATTAAACTATAGAATTTTTTTTCTTCGTTATGGCAATTATTATTGTTATGTTTTTAAATTTTCGTCTTAAGGTCATATATTTCTTCAAATAATAAAGTAAAACAATTAAGTTTAAATTTTAATTGTTCTCGTTTATTAAATTTTCCCAATATTTCGATCAACTTCGTTGATCATCTTCGGGGGATCTAAATAAATACAAAGTAAAAATAACACAATAATAACAAATACATTTTTTTGAAAAACACAAATATCAATAGTTGTGTTCAATAACTTTCCAGTAATTACTAGCAACGAGAGAGTAAAAAGAAATATTTTCAAAATTGCTCTCAAAAAAATTTAAAAGTAAATGAACGCTTTTACAGTCAAAACTTGCAAGCAAATGTATTTTGTTTTTGTAAATTTAAAACTTAAATTTTTTTTCAAAGCATAATGACAGAAAGGCTGTTTGAATAATTTCTGATAGTAAAAATTTTACTAGCAGAAATTATCAGAAACATTTTTGTTTCTAAACATATTACGCTCTTTTTTGGCTCTCTAGCTGCTAATTTTTTGTGTACGTGAACACTTACTAGTAATAATTATCGAAAATAAGTGATAATTTTCTGTAAATGAACACACCTAATATTTACAATTTTTAAAAAAGAAAACAATAAAATTTTGTTCTTTAACTTTAAGCTTTAAATTGTTTGGTGTTTTAAAAAATTATTATTTTAAGAATATATGTATGTACATATGGAAACACGAATTCTTGAAATTTAAGCTTTCAAATTTTAGGTTTTAAACAAACAATTTTCTGCTCTTTTACTTGTTCTGAGAAAGGACATTTTTTAAGAAGGTGTATACATACTTGCATGTAATTGAAATAAATTAGGACAGATCATAAAGCTAATGTCAGTACAAAATTTTACTAAACTATTAAACTTTTGCCCTTCCTTATGCCAATTTTTAATTAAAGGATATATGAAAAGGACAAGATTTTTTTGGAAATGGAGCTAGAGTGCACAATTTTATTTCTTTTTAATAACTCCATTTATATGCTATCACTACACTGTGCAACGTCCCCACTTACTTGATCTTCTTATAATTACATATATATAATACATACACACCTAATTTTATATATGTATGTGTATGTACATTATGCATGTGTATGCATATGTTTACATTGATATGTATGTATATGTTAATGTTAAATATTTTTGTACTAATGGTTTCATGCAAACATGTCTGCAAAATTTACATTCACATTCTAAGATACGACGTAAATGCAGACTCGTTTTGTGTTTTTTTTTCTTCTTTGTTTTGATTCCCACCCCCAATCAATTAGCCAAATTATACGCTGTCCTGGTCATCTTCTTGGAATTTTCTTCATGCAAAAGTTAAATCAAATTTGAATTACTATGAAAAAACCCCATAAAAACTCTTCATCATCTAAAACAACTTGAGCCTAAATAAAAAATAGAGCACAAAGCACATCAAAACAGGGCAGAGCGTAAGACGTCGCCCACAAACTTCAGCACATTTTTGGTACGATTTTTAAATACATAACAAAGAAACAAAATCAAGCACCGACCGAAAAAACAAAAAGAATTTGTAGAAAAAGTCAACGATACACTTGCGTGATGCGTTGCCAAAAAATAATTTATGAGAATAAACCGCATACAGCTAAACCTTGCGTGCGGTGGCGTTTTGTCTGCAATAAGACTTTAAATCAAAGACTTGCATACTTAATTGTATATAGAAACATAAACACTAACACAAAAAAATATCAAACAATTCCCACCAAATATATAGGTAACCAAAAAAAGGGCTTTTAGTAAAGATGGAAATGTTTTTCATACCAAAACTATTATCGAGGACTAACAGTTTATAACCTTATTTGTGAATACATACATACATACTTATGTTTAAGAAGATCAATAAATAACTGGTAGAGATATTTTAAATCTTACTTTCATATTTCTAGAAATATTACTTTATGTCTAATCCAATAAATGACTTATTTAGGCATAAGTGTGTGTACAAGGTGAAAACTCCAAATATTAATGAGACACTTATATAACATTTTCTTAACAAAACAGAAGAAAAAAAAACAAGTAATAGCGCTATATTCGGCTGTGCCGAATCTTATATACCCTTCACATTAGTCTCTTAATATACCCAGCCGAGCTATTTTGTACTGCAAATAGTAAAATAAAAATACCTTGTGCGAGCTGTAAAGTTCATTGAAAACTTTACAAAACTTTAACGTTAGTATGAATAATAGAAATAGATGAAGAAGGTTTGAGGTCGAGAGTTTTAAAAGTTTTCGAGATTATTCATATTAAAAGGTTTATAAAAGTTGTTAATTTTTATGAGATGTTTAAGTCCCCCCGCTCCTTTCCAACTTTTTTCCCAAAATTTATGAATTATTTGATTTTTACTTTGTGTATAATATTCGAAGTCGATAGCTGTTATAGTTTCCCAGATGTAGCCAATCGAAAATTTCATTAAAATTGTTTATTTGTACTACTCCTTTGTACTACTTTGTAGCTACTCCTTCTCCTGACCCACCAAAAAAATTTCTTCTTCAAGTGTAAACCTTTTTGTCCAATTACTTTTTGCAGAACATTTGAAGTCAATTTCTGTTATAGTTTCCGAGATATAGCGTATCGAAAATTTCATAAAAATCGTCAATTTGTATTGGAGCTACCTCTTCCGCTGGCCCCACCAAAAAACTTTTTTCCAAAGTGTAGGTCTTATCATCTAATTACTTTTTGTAGACAACTAGTAGTCGAGATAAAGCGTATCGAAAATTTTATAAAAGTTTTTAATTTCTATGGGAGCTACCCCTTCTTCAACCCCCACCAAAAAAAAAAAATTCTTCATAGCGTAGGCTTTGTTGTTCAATTAGTTTTTGTAAAACATTTGATGTCGATAGCTTTTATAGTTTCGAAGATTTTACAAAAATTGTTAATTTGTTTGGGAGCTACCCTATCTTCACCCCCCACCCAAAAAACTTTCTCTTCAAAGCGTAGGTTTTGTTGTTCAATTACTTTTTGTGGAATATTTGATTTCGATATCTGTTACAGTTTCCGAGATATAGCGTATCGAAAATTTCATAAGATTTGTTAATTTGTATGGGAGCTACTCTTTTTCTGCCCCCACCCAAAAAATTTTTTTTAAAAGTGTAGGTCTTATTGTGCAATTACTTTTTGTAGAACATTTTAAGTCGATAGCTGTTATAGTTTCCGAGATATTGCGCATAAAATATTTCCACAAATTTGTGTAATTGTAGGAAAACTACCACTTCCCCTGATCCTATTTAAAAAAATCTTTTCCATTATTTAGGCCCCTACTTTAGGAGTATCCGTGCCAAGTTTTGTGGCAATAATGACTATACTTACTGAGATATATAGGGAAATATGCACGGATTTTGTCCTAAAAAAGGGTTATTTTGGGTTTTTTCTTATATCTCGGTCAATAGTAAGCCGATTTAGCTCACTTTAAATAGCGATTGTCTGCGGGATATTTTTAACAGTTTGCCACCAATAACTGGTCTGTATCTTTTTATTTGACTCCGAAAACTTGATTTCACCAGACAGACAGACGGACTTGGCTATATCAACTTCCCTATCTATAAGGATCCAGAATACATAAATTTTATGGGGTCGCAAATGGATAATAAAGAAATTACAAACGGAATGACAAACTGATATATACCCTTATCACTATGTGAAGGGTATAAAAACACAGAAAACTTAAATTTAATGGGGAATGTTTATTATCATTTAAAAGAACATTATTTGCCATTTCTTTTTTGAAGATTATGTATATCAAATGTTGGCCGTTGCTACTGCGCAGATAATCCATCCTTTAATCCAATTTTCAATTACTCCTTCGAGCATTTTGACTGGTAACTGGCAAATGACACGCGTGATGTTTTCCTCCAAGGCCTGAATCGAAGCGGGCTTATCCGCATAAACTTTAGACTTTACATATCCCCATAGGAAAAAGTCTAACAGTGTGATATCACATGATCTTGGTGGCCAATCGACCGTCCCTAAACGTGAAATTACGTACTTGTTATCTCAACGAACCCATTGATTGATGCGATGTTTGGGAAGTGGCGCCATCTTGCTGAAACCAAATCTGGCCGAGCTCAAGAGCTTCAGCTTCAGGCATCAAATAGTCGGTTATCATGGTACGATAACGGTCACCATTGACGGTTACGTTCACGCTGGCATAATTCTTAAAGACCGATGATTCTGCCGGTCCACAAACCACACTAAATCGTTGGTTTTTTTGGATGAAACGGCAGTTATAGAATCTCTTCTGGCTGCTCTTCGTCCCGAATGCGGCAATTTTGTTTGTTTACATACACATTCATCCAAAAGTGGGCCTCATCGCTGAACGAAGTTTGCGTCGAAACACATTCCTCACAGAACGTCAATTTTCGTAATAAAGTTAAACAAATTGTAAACGTTATTCAGGCATAAGTCTTCCCATTATGAAATGCCAAACAATACTAAACAAAAATAACATGACAGCATGACACGACTTACACGTGATCTGTCAAAAAAAGGCTTTTAAAAAAAGTATCTCTCCTTGAATCACCCGTTACATAGAAACGTTAAAATTTTCTAAAGTTTTCTATTTTAAAAACTAGGATTGCTACTGACTTCAAATTTCGTTAGAAAAAACTATGAGTTGGATGCCATGTAAGCCGCTTAAACATACATAGCGTTGATAGAGTTACATTGTATCACACAACTGAAGCGAACAGAATACGTATTCATTTTAATCTCATGAAACTTCATAATTTTCTGAAAAGTTTTGTTGCTAACTTCGCTGTTTTTTAATAAAATTTGTTTTTTTGTTTTTTTAGGGTTTTTTGTTACACAATAGCAAATAAATAAAGTTTTAAAAGAAAAAAACCAAGGTTGGCAACCGTTACCGATACCGTTTAAATACCGTTTAAATTTGGTTATCGGTATTGCTACCGATACCGAAATAATTTGTTTTTAAAAATACCGGTATCAAAATACCGTTTCCTTTGATACCGGTAACAAAATACCGTTTCCTTTGATACCGGTATTACGATTATATGCTTTGGTAATAAAAATCCAAAAACGCTTGATTTACATGCACAATTGAAATTTAGAAAGCCAAAAAAAATTTTTCATAAAATTTACTTGAGGAAATAAAAAAGGATAAAATTCTTTATGAGCATGAAGCCTTTTTAGGTGCGCTGTTCTTGGATCCACCTTGGAGTATTGTTCTTAAGGGTACCTAAGTTGAACGGGCAATTGATCGTATAGCAAAAGTGTCAGAATGAACACAATATCTCAAAACTTTAACATATGTAGCTTCTGATGATGATGCAAACCGCAGCTCGAGTACTTTGTATAAGCAGTCCTCAAAAGTATGAACAAAATTCCTCTTTAACCCTAAACAATGGCAAATTACGTGAGTTGCTAAATGCTTTTAGAAATGAAAAACGTGTACAAAGGCACATAAATGTTCTTAATTGGTGGAAAGAACAAAGTAAAACTAAGCCAGAATTATATGCTAAAGCAAAAGTTGTGTTAGCTGTACCAGGTATGCAAGTTACCGTAGAAAGATTATTTTCGGGGGTACAATATACATATATTGAACCCTAGCCGCAATAGGTTAGATGAGGATAGTTTAAATGCAGTCATTGTGATTCGATCTAACGCGGAGCTGTTTTAATCAACCATATATTGTGTTCCTTGTTATTTACATATGCATTTAAAAAAGTAAATGCTTTTTAAATATCCCAAACAGTAAACTTAAATGTATTTTTCAAGGCTATAAATTATGAATTAAATTTTAATTTATATTTGTTTTTAAAAATTGACTTTAATTTTGAAGCTGAAAAAAATGTTTTTGAAACTTAAAGCTACACAAATTCATTGGCTAATCGGCAGAAACTCTGTGCTTCGTCTTGATTGTAAACTTCTACTCTACAAATCGATTTTGAAACCAATTTGGTGCTACGGTATACAATTATGGGGCACTGCTTCCGCCTCTAACATAGAAAAAATTCAACGCCGTCAAAACAAAATCCTAAGAATGATAACTGGTGCTCCTTGGTATATTAAAAACAGCAACATCCATAAGGATCTACAAGTTCCACTAGTTAAATGCGAAATCCTGAACTATGTGGACGAGTATTTAAACAAGCTGGAAACGCATCCAAATCCGCTCGCTCGAAACATCTTGCAACATAGTGGACACACTCGTCTGAAAAGAAGGGACACTATTGAACTTAGATGAAACTGTTTAAATTAATTTACTATGTTATGAGAACTTAAATTTTGGTCTGGTACTGACTGGACTGATATAAATTACTTAGTTTTAAGATTTGAATACTTATTGTTAGTTCGCAAAAGCGAAGATTCAATAATAAAAATATGAAAAGAAAAAAAAAAAAAAAAAAATGTTAAAAAAATATGTACGTAGCAAAGTAACATAAAAACGCAACTTTCCTTGAAACGAAGCACAAAATTTAAAAACTATTTGAGAGATTTATTAAAACAAAAACTCGACAAAAAAATAATAAATATATGAAAAAAAAAAAAAAAAAAAAAAGATATATTTTTTAAACATTTTACGTTAAAAAAGCACATGACATTTACCAGGGTACTCTAGTACAGGTAGTATCAAGGTGAATTCAAAAATTCGCCCTTTGCATTTCCTTTTTGTGTTTGAAAAAGTAAATGTCAAAAAATTTAAAACTTAATACAAAATTAATTAATTTGTTATTCACTTTCTAAAATATTTATAGTCAGCTAGGCTCTTGATATAACCTGTATAAGTGTACCCTGGTATTTACATATTTTAACGAATACTGATTTTTTATTTATTTTAAAAATATTTTTTTATTATACAATTGTTTGAAATTCTATTTAATGTTCGTATTAGTCTTTAAAAAATGTACCTACTTCTACAAGTCAGCAATTTATTTTTTTGTCAGCCTAATAAAAAAGAGAACATATAAATAAAAATTAACTATCTTTTTAAATTCAATATATAGATTTTTTGCATTTTTTGTAAATACCATTAAGTTAGTATCTATACCGATACTGATATAATGAAAATACCGATACCGAAATTAAAGAAGTAATACCGTTACCGATACCGATATAATCAAAATACCGATACCGAAATGACAAATTTTTTAATACCGTTACCAATACTGTTATTTGTTGCGGCTGCCAACCTTGAAAAAAACTAATCACTAATTGTTTGAATATTTAAAATTTGTTAATAATTGAGTGTGTCTATTGACAATTCATACTATGGAATTGGGTCCATGATACATCTCGGGAGAACTATTTCATGAAATATTTCATGAGACTGATACTTTTTTTCATACTTGTATTATTTATGTTCGCCTTTGGCGAACTAACAATATTTTTCAGATCTTAATGCTAATTGTTGAAATTAGTTAAGTTCTCAAATTAAATGTAAAACAACTGAAAATTGCAAAAGGATCCCTTCTCTTCAAACGAGTGTCTCTCAAGTTGCAAGATGTTTCGAGCGAGCGGATTTGAATGTGTTTCCAGTTTATCTAAATACTTGTCCACATAATTTAAGATTTCGCATTTAACTGGTGGAACTCGTAGATCTTGTGGATGTTGCTTTTTTCAATCTGCCAAGGAGCACCCGATATCATTTTTAGGATTTTATTTTGACGGCGTTGAGTTTTTTCAATTTTGGAGGCGGAAGCAGTGCCCCATAATTGTATCCCGTAGCACCAAACTGGTTTCAAAATTGAGTTGTAGAGTAGAAGTTTACAAATAAGACGTAGCACCGAGTTTCTACCAATAAGCCAGTAGACTTGGGCCGTTTTAAGTTTCATTTGTGTTTACTAAGCATCTATATGTGACTTCCATGTGAGGCGGCGATCAAGGTAAATGCCATGATATTTCGTCTCAATTCGTTGAGGCACCGTTCGGTGGTTAATAAGAATCAAGGGCACGTTACGTGAGTACATTTTTGTTCCTTTATTTTAATACTCCATAACTTTCCCCAGTTCTCTACTCGGGTAATATGATAATGCAGTTGATTCGAAGTTGAAAAAAGCTGTATCATCAGAAAATGTCGACGTGTGTGTAAAATTATTTGTGGGCATGTCTGCTGTGTAAAGCAAGTACAAAATTGGACCTTGGATACTCCCTTAATGGGCGCCTGCCGCTTTTGGTTGAGGGCACCTTAAGTAGTTTCCTTCTTTTACCACAAATTGTCGACTAGGTATGTACTTTTCCAAAAGGTTAAAGACATTAACTGGCAAATTTAGCTTTAGTTTGTTTTAAAGGCCTTCATGCCATACTTTATCGTAAGCTTGAGTGACATTAATAAAAAGGGCGGAGCAGTACTTTTTTCCTCAAATGCTTTCCTCATAACCCGTACCAATATGGGGGTTTGTTCGATGGTACTATGTTGAGTCTTAAAGCCAAGTTGGTGATTTGGAATGCAGTTAAGTATTATCATTTACGATCGGGGTGAGCTTTTTTTAAGGAATTTTTCGAACAATTGGGGCATAGTTGGTAACAGACTTGTAGGCCTGTAGGACTCCACCTTCGAAGGATATTGTCCAGGTTTAGGAACAATTTTTACTAAGGTAACTTTTCATGCTGGCGGAAATATGGCGTTTAAAATAAAAAGAAGTATTCTTTTGGCTGAACAAGGTAGCCATAAAAGCATTTTGTTTCTTATTCCAGCAAAGCCAGGAGTTTTCTTAGCATTTAAATTATTGAGAGTCTCTACAGCATCTAGAAGCTGTAAGCATATTCCTGTAGCACGTATAGCAACAACCGGCGGTAATTTACTAACGTTTGTACAAAAGTGGGAAGTAATTACCTTCTTTAAATGACTTGCGAGCAGATCACATTTTTCTTCTTAATTTCTTGCCCAGGATCCTCTCAGATTACGTAGTGGTGGTTTTGCGATAACAGGTCTTAGAAGACATTTAGCTGATCGCCATAGAGAATAATTCATCTGAGGAGTCGATTCTAAAACTTCAAAGTGTTCTCTAAATGATTTTATTTTGTATACCTCCAGTTTTTAATCGGTTTGTACATTCTTCAAGTTTAGTTTTAAATTGGGGCGATCTACGTTTTTGTCATTCTCTTTGAGCTCTTCTCTTTTAATTGTTAATTTGTATGGGAGCTACCCCTTCTCCTGCCGCCACCCAAAAAGTTTTTTTCTACAAAGTGTAAGTCTAATTGTACAATTACTTTTTGTAAAACATTTGAAGTCGATAGCTGTTATATTTTCTAAGATTTAGCGCATGAAATATTTAACCAAATTTGCGCAATTGTAGAGGAAATATCACTGCGCTTTATAAAAATGTACCATTTGCTTAAGGGATTTTTCATTTCACTATTCAACTTTTCAATAAACTTTTGAAATGTGTCATGTCGCCAGGACTTGCAGCACGATCGCTATGCATTTTTCTCAAGCACGTTCCTTGCTTAAAAATTGTTTAACACCCTTTTATAATTTCAGTTGTGAGCCACCATTAAAAAAAAAATAATAATAATAAATCTAGCTATATACATATATGTAATGAGTTTTTATTTTAAATTGTCCCTAAAAAGGCACGTCTTTAATTGTTAATGTGTTTTTTTTTACATACACGAGTTTAGTTACTTACGTTTTTTTTTACGGCGAATAAAAATTTTTGCCAGAAAACCTCCGTAAAGGGATGGAAACGTACATACGACTTTGCTTTTCTGATTCAAAAAAGTTTTTTATATATCAGAGTTGTCAAAAAGCTAATATAATTAATGAAACTCTACCCAGGCAGAAAAAGACAATCCAACCGATTCTGTCCCGACGCTGGGAGAAGACTCTCAATATCAAAATAACGTAAATTTAACAAGTTAAAAACGCTGTCCCGATGTTAAAATGATAACGCCAAATGGGCGTCTTTAGACTCTTGGTTTTTATGTTGTAGCAATACTGTAAATTTAAATTAACGGTATTAAAATAACATTTTTTATCTTTTCTGTCTTAGGAGTTTGTCTCGCTTTTTGAAATGGTGGATGTTGCTACTTTAGGCTTTTAAATAAGAGATTTCCTTAAACAAATAGGTTTATGTGTAGCAAAATAAAACATTCAAAAGACTTCCCAACGCATTTAAGTTTTTTTAGTTTTTTTTTTTACGTTTATAATTTTTTTTAAATTAAAAATATAAACATTTTTTTATTTTTTAAGCAAATTTGACATTAAAAAGCTAGGGCTGCGATTTTGTGTATACAGTACTGTAATGGTACATAGCTGTGATGGTACAACATTTTTGGACCATCGTTTTAGAATCACATCACAAGCAGCTTTAAATAATACCTGGAGTAGCAGAAGTAGCACTACTAGTAAAGAAGATGATGATTTTTTTATTTCCGTGAACAGGGAATGTGATCAACCTCATACATTAAATTTGGTGTTGGAGTTAGTCCTTTTCCTAAATGAAAAAAGTAAGGAGCTTTCCAGTATTGCAGGCTACCCAAAAATAAAATATGTTTTCATAAAATTTAACACCAGTTTGTGCTCATCAGGACCTATAGAAAGATTGTTTTCTTTAGCAGAATTCGTTTATTTCCCAACAAGAGACTGTTTATTTGGTGAAACATTTAATAATCTTAAAGAAAATTCCTGCTTTACAGATTAATGCTTATTAATGTATTTTGTATTTTTTTTTAAATAAAAGTTACTAAAATACTGTATTTTGTATTTGCTATTTTAAATACTCAACTTAAAAGTATTTTGTATTTTAAATACTAGCGAAAAAAGTATTTTGTATTTTATATATTAAATACAGCAAAGCATGTACTTTGCCCAGCTCTGCTTACATGCGAAATGAAAAAATATTTAACACCAGCCCCAAGATACATATATAATTTGTTATTTTTTTCCACACCACACATCACATTAACAACAAAATTGTTGCTACATTTTCACATAATCGCAAAGTTTTACCATTCAAAAACGTTATAGATGCCAGATTACCTACAATTTTACAATTTAAAAAATTCCATAAAAATTGACCAAATTAAAATATCTGTATTTTTTCTCTACACTCCATTAAAAAAAAACTTTCCAAAAAGGGAATTTCCCTACATCATTGACTTGTCTACGAGCCAGCGTTGCCAGTTGGTTACATTTGTTACATTTTATGTAACTTTTTGACCCTCTATGTAACATGTATAATTTGAACGTATTACGCCTTTTTTCGTAACTTTTTGTACTAGTCACAAAACAATGCATATTTGGTATATGAGATGTTTTGAAGGACTTAAAATATATCTAAATATATTATTGATTACCTTTGAAGTGGGAGTTTTATACATCAAATACAATGTTTGAAAATCAAGTATAAGTAATTTTAGACACAACGCTCCCTGAAATGAACAGTACCATTGTGATGGAAGTTACCATTTTCTTTTCATTTTAGAGGCAATTATTCCTAGAGATGGAAGGGACTTTAAACCTAAATATGTTTTAAGACTCTAACTTACATGTGTGTTTTTAAAAATTTGGAATTTAAAGAAATTTATTAAAATAAGGGAAATAAGTTTTTCCGTTTTAAGCCGCTTTACGTAAAATTGCCCAAGTACCAATGAATAAAAAAATATTTATGCTTGAGATTTGCGTAATAAGGTCCCTAAAATTTTTATATATATTTTAAATACCTATTACAATTTTATTAACACTTACATTTTTTTGTTAATAAAAGTTGTAAAAAATTTGTTTGTTTTATTTCTTTAAATTCTTAAATGTAACTTTTAATGAAAAAACGTAACCTTTTGATTGAAAACATGTAACTTTTCATAGCTTTCCCTGGCAACGCTGCTACGAGCTTACTTTGTTTGTTTTTAACTTATTTGACTGCGTTGCTCTTTGCAATAATTTGGGAGATCAATAGAATTAGAAAAAATTATTTTCAACCCTTAAAAATTGTTTGGTACTGGTTTACTGTGGCAAGTTAAGAAAAGTATGTTGAGAAGCTAACTGACTTAAAGGACAGTGTAATAGATACCGAAAAAGCGATTAAAATTTAGTTACAATAAATATTAATTTCAGTATTTTTTATATAAATTCCTCAAAACATAAATATTTATAAGTGTAGCATTATTGCAGACAGAAAACTATATTGTTTGTTAATATTTTTTTTAATTTCCGCATTTAATTAATTTTAACCTATACATACATACATACGTTTGTATGTATAATTTAACATACCCTGCAGAATAAAACGTTACTACTAAACGTTTTGAAATGGTTGGGTACAAGTTGAAACCTTATCTGTTGCAAAAGTAATAGGTTTGTACCAGTCAACAATGAACAAAATTAAAAAAAATAAAATATCGACTGCTCTGAGTAATAAGTGTAATAAAAACAAGAAAGACCGCTATATTCGGCTGTGCCGAATCTTAGACACCCTTCACAATAGGCTTTCGAAACCCCAAACTATTTTTTAATTTTTATCCATTTTTTTTGTTAATGAAATATTTTTAAATTTTAAATAGGGGTCGGTGTCATATTTCAATCCTCTTATTTGGTACGACCTTTAACTCTAATGTTTTAAAATTTTGTATGGCAGCCCCTTTGGGTGATGGTGATAGGCGGTAAGTATATTCTAGGAATACATTCGGGAGGAAAAACTAATGGGGGTCTGTGATAAATTTTATTCATGTAGAGGCGACTCCGGAGAAGTTGTAGCGGTTTTTACCCTATTTTTTCAAATTTTGTATTGCAACCCTCTTAAGGCGTGGAAATAGGGGGCAAGTATACTCTAGGAATACGTTTGGGAGGAAAAACTAATGGGGTTCTGTGATATATTTTATTCCTCTAGGGGCGAATGTTTTATCAAATTTTGTATGGCAACCATGTTAGGGGCTGGAGATAGAGGCAAATATGTTCTAGAAATATGTTTGCGAGTAGAAACTAGTAGGGGTCGGTCGTATATATTATTTCTCTAAGGCAGACTCTGCAGAAGTTATGGGAGTTTTTACATCATTTTTGTAAATTTTTGCAATCCCCTTTAGATGATGAGGGGATAAGTATACTCAAGGAATACGTTTAGGAGGAAAAACTAATGGGGGTCTGTAATACATTTTTTTCCTCTAGGAGCGAGTCCGGAGAAGTTGTAGGGGCTTTTACCCTATTTTTTCAAATTTTGTATGGCAACCCTGTTAGGGGGCGGAGATAGGGTGTTTCACAAAAATTTTTGCGAGAAAAAATTAATTAGAGTCGGTCTTACATTGCTCTCATGTAGTTGCAACTCCGGGTAAGTTTAAGAGGTTTTTAGGCACAAATTTTAGAGAAATAAACAGAGGTAGTCTTGGTTTTTGGCTTATATCTCGGGCAGGTTTTGGACGATTTTGCTAAGTTTCAATACCAGTTTTCTCGCAGATATATTTGAAAGTTTGGTAACACTTACGGGTCTATGCGACATCGGGGGCTTCAGAAAATTGACCTCAACCATAACACGGACAGACGGACATGACTAATTTGGCTTTCCTATCTATAAGGATCCAGAATATACATACTTTATGGGGTCGTAAATGGATAATAAAGAAGTTACAAACGGAATGACGAACTTATATAGTCACTTTTCACTTATGTGATATGTGATTTATACACATCACATAAATGCAGGTATAAAGCTATAAACGAAAAAGAAAAATATCGATATTTCGTTGAATGAAACAGGGACAGATATGCAACTAGTATGAAGTCAAGAGCAACTTGTACATTTATTACGATATTCTAGTTATTTTATCTGTAGGGTCATTACGTATACTCTGTTCCTGTGTATGTAGATACCAAATGCATTTTTAAGTTTTAGTCTTTTTTAATCTTGTGTTAGGCTCGTGCCAACCTTAAGTCTGATTTGTGGCAACACACTAAGCAAAGGAACGATATAAAAAAACATTATTGTTAAGGCCAATGTAAACGGTGAGAACGAGTTCACAGCATAAAAGTCAGAGATGTAAAAATTAATTTAATGGTTGATGTACAAAATCACAAAAACGAACAGTTAATCACTCTCCTACTTAGAATTTTATATATTTTTAGCGTAGTTAAAAACTAACCAAAAAGGCGTGTCGACTTTTTCGATAAAGAATACAGGGACCGTAATAATTATGCCTAGAAAATAATTATTATTTTTTAATTTGAACTTTACTTGGAAAAAAACAATAATTATTTAACAGAAAGACTTGTTATGTTCAAACAAGTTTATTAGCTCAGAACAATGTGCAATAAGGCCATTTCTATACCTGTATCTTGAAATTACTATAAAAAAATCTAACAAATATTATCGAAGATATAAATATCGATGGCTTAATATAGAAAGGGCGTAACTCAAATTTCTGATACTGAACACCTTAAAAAATTTGCACAAATTTGTATATAAAACAGTTTAAATGCAGTTAAAAATATATCAACAAATTTTATTTTCAATTAAAAAAAACAAAAAATGTACTGTCAACTTGACATATGTTTGCCAGAATAAGCAATAATCGCTATTTTTAAGAAAAAACCGAGTTACGCCCTTTCCATATTAAGCCATCGATTTGTACAAACATAAAAAAGGAATCTCAAACTAAAATTTGTTTCATTAATCGGCTTTTAAGTAAAATGTAGACTCTGCGATTTGTAGGTATTAAAAAGCTTTTTAAATAAAAAAAACAGTTCTTTCGGCCGACCTACTTATTCAATTAGGGGATTCATAAGGTATTCTATTTGTCATATTGTTATAAAATTTTACAATGGTTTAAACACCTTTACCAACTATTGGACACTCGGCGCAGGTTTTGTATTAAAGAACACAAAACCATTGTGAAATTTTATAACAATATGACAATAGGGCAAATAGAACACCTTGTGAATTCCCTAAATATAGTTACCTACGTTTTACTACTTTTTTTACATCTTAAGGCCATGCCAGATAAAACTTTTGCTTCGCGTTGCTTTAGAAATTCGCTTCGACATTTAAGATGAAATAAACATACTTTTATGAAACATGTCACATAAAGTACTTTCAACGCAGCGCAAAGCGTAAACTTTCATCTCTTTGCGCGCTTAGACAATAAACTTAAAATTTTCTTTTTTTTTTTTGAATAAGTTTGTTTTCATACGTTTTCTCAAAGTTTTCATTGTGACATACACATTTTCTTTCGCGCTTTTCTCTCAAAGTTAGAAATGTCACGCATAGCTTCGAGTTTTTATCTGACACCGCCTTAAATTTAAAGAAGCAATTTACGGCATTCGGGTAAAAACTATTTCGGATCAGCCGAATATACACTTCGTTTTCCTTTTTTTTTTTAATTTTTCTAGTATTTTCAATAAAACACAACAGACAAGCAGATTGTTTACTAAATGTGATTGCATTTATGAATGAATTGTATTGCTTTATTAAAAAGCTTAAGCCGCACATACTCGTACACTTCTTAATATGTTTGAAAACTACAATAAAAAAAAAAATAAGGAACTTCTGACGTCTTCCTGCATAAAGGTCTTTTGTTTAAAATGAATAAAGGAAAAGTGTTCAGGTGCAAAAAACATAATAAACAAAAATCGATTATCGTTGGCAAAATTTTTTCTTCATTTTATGTTTAATATTTTTGTTATTATGACTTTTCTGTTGCACGAGTATATAAAATTTTTAAATAAAATTTCAAATATGACTTTTGGACTCGTTTAATTTATAGCCACATATATACATACAAACGTAACTATGAATATAGATGGGCACACTTTAAGTCGGGTTGTCTTGTCGTTGTTTTTTGGAGCATTGACTGATTAAAAATAAAAAACAAAAACTTGACCAAGAACAACTAATTCATGCACAAGGCTGCATTCCCTCATAAACTTACTGTGTATTCATAGGACTATGCTGGATTGCATACATTTGTTTGCTTTCTGTATATCTGTCTATGCGCAAAATTTTATTTCATAAATACATATATCCACGAATATGTTAAAATATACATACATACATATGTATGTATGTTTAAATATTAAATAATATAACGATCTGCATATTTAAATCAAATATGGTATCCGCAAAACGCATTCAACAGTTGCATTGTATCGTCATTGTTAGGACGTTAGGGATGTAGTTGGATAGCTGCTGAGTGATGGCTTTTTCCTTCGTTTATTCTCAAAAACATTTTAGTAAACGCGTTCATTCATAATTCTGTGTACGTATGTATGTTTTCTGCCTCAATTTCACTTAAATCAAAGAGTGGGTGAAAAATTTAAATTCGTCGGAAGTAATTTTTTCTGTGTTGATTAGTTTTGTTTTTTTTTTATCTTAACGTTTTTATTAAACTTTAATAAGAATATATGCGAATATATAAGAGTATCCATTTAATCGGGTTCAAGCTTTGTTTGAGCTAATAGTTAATCGATTTTTTGATTTTGGTTTTTTCGAATGAACAATCAAGGTTTTTAACGGTTTGAATATTTCGAACAATTCAAATCAATCGCGCAATTAATACATTTTTTATTTGGTGTATAGCTTATATATTTGTTCCAGATAATGACCATTATAAGCTGTGACCTTTCCCTATATGTATTTTCCGCAACAAAAGAACTACATATTGATCTTTTAAGGCCAAGCGCGAGCCTAGCAAGAACCCTGTTCTAAAGTAAAGCTTATCACGAAGAGCGTTTTGAATTAATCAAAACAACAAGTGGGACAAGTGGGACAAGGCAAACTTTTTAGCAGTTTTTTGTAAGTGAGCCAGGATATGAAGAAATATTACAGTTTTATGCACCGCCGCAAATTGTGAGTGTGTTCCAGATTCAACTAAATTGATTGCATTTAATTTCAGCTTTATGTCTCCCCAAATTCAGAGCATTGCCCTAAGGCAATGGATACTTGCTTTTGGTGTCGATTCAGCTGGTTTTCCGGGATAAACATACAATCTTCGACGTTTTTGGTTATCGTAATCCATCCACTATTTTTATATGTAATGATTTAGACAATCGTCTAAACTTGTTGTTTTAATATATTATTTTATATTTAAAAACAACGTGTTTCGATGGCCAAGAGGCATTGCGCTGGTGCTGTAGTGCGGAGAAAAAAGAACAAATTTTAAGATATAAATATTTAGTATCTATAAAATAAAAACAAAATAAAAAAAAAATTCTCCTTCTTTGAAAACAAAGCTCGTAAGTCCAAAAAAATTATACATATTTGATTTTTGGATAAATCCAGTTTACGCTGGAATCAATGTTTTAAGCTCTAATTAAATCAAGTACGGTTTCAAACTTAAATTGATTTTTGGCTCGAATGTGGATAAAAGTAAGAAATCGTCCTTGGTTTAAGAAATTTCGTACTTGGTTTAAAAAAATCTGTACTCACCGTACTTTTGACACCGCTACGTCTTTATTAGGGTAAAGTTTACTTAATAAATTTTTTGGGTGTATGTACTTATAAACACTCTCCACAATTAATTTTTTTGTGTAGAAATAAATGTTAAATTTCAAACCTGAAATTCAGGCAGAATGGCGTAGTCGGCCTAAAGGTTCAATTATATGTGACTTACCATAACGCCATAACCGTTTCCATAAAAAGCAAAACTCAATTTGTTTCTAAGATTATGGTTATGGAGTAAAGTGGTGCCCATAAGTTTAGTTCGAACAGCTGTTTGCTGTGGTATGGTTAAGTCACGTATAAATGAACCTTTAATCTGTTTATATGACTAAAATATAGATAAGTGCCCCAAGCCAAATTTTGGTAGGTATTTCATACATACTATCATCGGCGAAAAGTCTGTACCTTTTGAACAGATAAAGATATTTTCGCAATTTTTTATTTTGCTAGCGAAAAAACTTTTTTACTTTTCTTCATACAATTTTAATTTTATTAAAATCATTTTAGCAGTTGAAATTTTAGGTCAAAGTTAAACTTTTGATGTTTTTTTTGGCAATTTATATGAAATTGATTTTAAATAAACCTGGGAAAACATTAAATAACACATCAGGTAAAAATAGTACAGTAATAAAACTAAAGCCTGCTATCCTACTTATACAATATCAAAATTCAAACCATTAATGCATATAGTTTACGAGATATCAATATTAAATTCTGATCAAAATAACATTTATTAAATTTGTTTTTAATTAACAAAAATATTTGTCTCCAGCTGCATGCCACACCCACAATTACCAATATTTTGATCCAGTTTTGTGGATACTTTAGTTTTATAAATCGGCAACAACAAAAAACTCGGCTATTGACCGTTAAAAAACGATTTTCAGACACTGTGCGACGGAAACTAAAAATGTTTTTAAAAAAAATACATTTGTGATGCAATTTGGTGCGTCTTATTACCTGAAATTATGAAAATATTGAATTTTTGCACACCTATTATCATGTATTTAAAAACTTTGAGTGTGCTAGTGAAAAAATTAAAGAGAATGTTACTGCATTGAGGTTTTCTGCACTGTTACTTGCATGTAAAAACCCCTAGTAAAGGAATACAACTTACTCTATTCTGTTTTCTTCTAGGCTTCAAATGACACATAATGAACATATCAATTGTTAAGCAATTATCATAAGAAAAAAATTTATACCAAATAACAAACGAAATAAAAATTTACAAGAGCTCAACTCTGTGTTAAAACAACCATATTAACTAATGCTTAAAAGATAAAGAAATTAATAATATATCCGTGACAGAGGTACTTTTTAAATTTTTCTCCAACAACATTCGCAAATACTCAGAAAAACTTTTATCCTAAAAATAGTAATTAAATGTTAAAAAAATATGTACGTAGCAAAGTAACATAAAAACGCAACTTTCCTTGAAACGAAGCACAAAATTTCAAAACTATTTGAGAGATTTATTAAAACAAAAACTCGACAAAAAAAAAATTAATTAACCCTGGGAGCTGTGAGAGCGATTTAAAAAAATTTGAAAAAAATGAAGCATTGTATGACAACCCTGCTAGGAGGCGGATATAGGATGTAAGTATGTTCCAAAAAAATGTTCGTGGGGAAATATTTTGGTGAATCGGTCTTACATTGCACATTGTGCGGGGCATTTCCGGGCAGTTGTAAAGGTCTTTATGTACAAATTTTAAAGAAATAAATCTTTATTACTTATGTGAAGGGTATAAAAAGAAAGGGAGAAGATATTCCGTTTTCCTTTCTCTGTTACACAGTTAAATAGGTGATGTTTACAGCCAAAAGACACAACTACCGTTTAAGGAGTACTAATGATGAATTTGCGTAGCTGCTTACGATAATGCATTCAACGCGGCTATTATCGGTAGAACAACCTACTTTTTTTAAATACATAATAGTTTCTTTCAACATTAATGGAAAAATATTAATTTCCTCTAATAAAAAGAAAATAAATAATGAACTTAAACCAGAACAAGAAATCAAAAATTTTTTTAAATCTTATTTTAAAACTCACCACTGTTTCACTTGTAAAACGTGTATATACATACATATGTATATATATACATACATATATGAGTTTAAATCCCCAATAAGCATTTTGGCTGAAATTCAAGTGGAATTACATTTGAAATCAAGTCACAATTTCCAATTTCCAGTGTTGAATTAAATTTGAAACACAGTTGAATTCAATAGCGAATCCAGCAAAATTAACCATTGAATTACAGTCGAACAAAATTTTCTCTGAAAATTTAATTATAAAATCATCATCTTCACCGCCGCCAATGATTTTCCATCAACTCTGTGCCATAAATAACGTATGCTTCAAACAAATTTGTTGTTGTTTTTTAACAAACTTCAAACAGACTGGAAAGAGGATGGATTTTAAATGTAATTCAAGCTTGGATTCACACCAGTGTTGCCACCAACGAAATGCTAAATTACACATGGGTCAACCCAAAATTACACATGAAATAACGAATTACACATGCTTTTTTTAAAAAAAGGCTTTTTTTTGTCCTAAAATTAATAAAAAAAAAACCAGCAAAAACTTGCTTTAAAATTAGTTAAAATCCAAGAAACTCTTACTCATTAGCATTTTAACATGGCGATGATATTGGAGGCAAGTACTTACCATGCTCGCTTACAAAGAGGGAGTTAAAAAAGTACTTACCATCCTCGATTACAAGGAGGGACCTAAATAAAATATTACTTTATTGGCACTATAATAACTTTTTCTGTTGCCCCCAGTTATTCATTATTGCATTAAAAATGTTTTTCTGTGATGTTTTACATATTTTTAAATTTTATACCCTTCACATAGTGATAAGGGTGTATATGAAATTGTCATTCCATTTTTAATTTTTACAATATTTATATTAGACCCCATTAAGTATAAATATTTTGGATTCTTATAGATAGGTAAGTCGATAAAGCCATGTCTGTCCATCTGTGTGTCTTTTGAAATCAAGTTTCCAAACCTTAAAAAAGTCGCTCAGAAAATAATCAGAAATATACCTGATTTAATCGCTATATAAAATCAACAAAATCTTGACCGAGATGCAAGCGAAACTCTAAAATAACCCAAGTTTTTAGGACCAATACCATATTCTTTTATATCTCAGTAAATACAGCCACTCTAGTCACAAAGCTTAGAACGGATACTTTGAAGATAGGGACCTAAATTAGGAGAAAAATTTTTATGTAGAAGCACAAGTTTTAGGAAGTATTTTATATAATCACAGCTATTGAAGTCAAATGTTTTACATCAAGTAATTTTACAATAATACCAACATTTTGGAAAACAAATTTATTGGATTAGAGCAGGGAGAGGAGCAACCCCCATTTAAATAAACTGTGTTTGTAAAATTTTTGATACTCTATATTTCGGAAATTATAACATATATCGACTTTAAATGTTCCACAATAAGTAATTGGACAATAATGCATACTCTTTGGAAAAAATACGAAGGAACAAATTTAATTAACTTTTAATACGAAATAAGTTGAAAACTGTTGGCCTTAAACCTTCTACATGGTATTTCTATTATATGTATATACAAACATTATTTTCTAAAGTTTTCTATTTTTAAAACTAGAATAGCTATCGACTTCAAACCCGGTACAAAGTATTTTTATTATAATATTTCTATTACGAAATAACTCAGTCAGATCAGATGGCCATAAAAAGATCAATGTGAAGGGTATATTAGATTCGGCAAAGCCGAATAAAGCGGTATTGCTTGTTTTTAAATACAAGTGTAAAAAACTTTCAGTATATATAAAAATATTAAGAATTATCAAAAATTATAAAATTTTAAATTACACATGAATTACACATGCAACCAATTACACATGGGCTACACATGAAATGTGTAATTACACCTAAGGTGGCAGCACTGATTCACACCGGAATTCCAACATTGGAATTCACAAAAAATTTGTGCATATTGGGTCCTTATTACCCAATTTCAAACCCATTTCAAGCTAATTTCTTAACTTTTTTTTTTGCTGATTCTGTTTTAATTTTTATTTTGAAAACTATTTTAAACTATTGGCCTTACGGCCCTTTGTCTGAATTTGTAACTGTATAAATCAATACATTGCCATTATATGGAAAGAATACGGATGCTTTTATATATAAATATTAAGCCTTGCAATCATTTTAAATTTATACTTACCATGTTTCAAAATTCAACTTAATTGTTTACAGTAATATTATTATTTTTATTTTTAGGAATGTATAAAAAATCAAAGGATATAAAGGAAAACTCGTTATGTAAATTCTCTTTCATCTTCAATAAAGTCAACTGCTAAATTTTTGCTCTTACGTAACATTTTGTTTTTACAATTCTCTTTTTTATTTAATATACAGATTGTCATACACTTTTTATTTTATAAAAACAATATTTTTTTATATACGAACAAAATGTGCATAGATGCGAATAATGTATAAGCTAATAACCACTGTTTGTACATCACCATGACTCAAGTGACAACATTGGATTTAAAAAGTCCTTAAAAATATTTTAATTAAAATACGATTTATGAACACGAAATAAAAAAAAAAAGATTTAGGCCTAAAATGTTTTTTAACAAAAATGTATTTGAAACCTTAATTTAGATTTTTTATGAATACAGCCGTTTGTAAAGGGGAAGAATGCTGAAACTTTCGTTTGAGTTTAAGACTTTTTAGCCTTTTGGGAAATCTCTGCTTCCTTGATTGCTTAAGGAGCGATATTTTTTTTTTAAGAAATGTTATTTTCTTTTGCCCACTCGGTGCAAATGCCAAGCGACTAATGTAATTATCTACTTTAACTTGTTGTATTTGTTCAATTTAAACAGTTTCTTCAATTTCGTCTTGAACGTTTATAGATACATTTGCCTCTGAATTGTCTTCTCTGATCTATTTTGCAATTTCACAATTTGTTAAGTTAATATTCGATAAAACATCTTGCAACAAATTTAAAATGGATAATGTAATTTAAGACTGTTCTTCGGCTATCAGATATATCCTGTAGCTAAATCAATGGTAGATCGTCTTCATCAGTCCATTGTTCATTTTTGACATATAAATGTTCCAACATTTCTTAATGACTCCGGTAGAAACTTTTTCCCATGCTTTAGCTTATATGATAAGTAATTGCATAAACTACGTTTTTAAGGAAATCACTTAAAAAAATGTTTTTCTAATTTTTTAAAACACAAAAAGTGGCACTTATTGAGACTGGTTTTTTGAAAAATTTTACTTATAAAAACTGCAATGTAAAAAAAATTGCGTGTTGCGCTAATTAGGGTATTTAGGGCTTATTGAACAGATATATAATAAGCTCTTAATAAAACTTCCTCTAGTTAAATAAATACAGGCAAAAGTTATAATTTCTAAATTCATATTATTCATGTAACATTCCAGGGTTCAAACTAACTAGTGCTCTTGATAGCGATCGTAATTTACTCGATTGTAAAAATTCTAACAGGCTTTTTTTTAATTTCGATTGCCGACGATTGCCCTAATATGCCCGTTGATTATGATGATGTAGTTTAAGCTGGAGGCCCATACCACACGTTCTATGCGCTGTGCGTTCTCTGCGCCTGTCAAAAAAGTAGAATTAGTGCAGTTGTATGTGACAAGAAACATAACACATTGCATAGAACGTATCTGCGCAAGTAACGCATAATGTAGGTTTACTTTCTACTTTTTATACGTCGCATGTGCAATGAAAAAATGATAGATGGTTTTGTTATCCAGTGATGACAAATTTTCAATGCTATCAAGAAATATGTGTGTGTGGTAGATTCTATTTTTGTAATATTATGTGTTAAAAACAGTATGTTATGAAAGAAAATGCTTTTATTATAAATTTTGCAAATAATTTTAAGAATAAAATACCTTAAAATTAATTTTCAACACAAATATTTTGTACCCAAAGTTAGTTTTGCTTTTATCAACTACTTTAAAATTTTAAGTGTCATCTCGGTTGTGTTTTTATTTATGTAAGTGTAGTGAAGAAAACCTGATTGCTCTTTATCACGGCTTTTTAATTTTTTGAAAGTTGCCGTTAATTTTTTGATTTTCCGCTCTAGATGTAAGGGATGGACCAAAAATTGTAGCACAAAAGATTATATGTATTAACCCAATAAATTCCATAAGTTCTGTAAAAAACACAATTTCACTTTCCATTTTGCTTTAGTTGGTTTTTTATTTTACACAGTTTTTTTACAAAACAGCTGATTAAAACAAATACCTTTTGTAACAAAACATGTTGCATGTAACAAAGCAAAAACAAACGTATAAAACTTACAGAGATATGATACGCATAGAACGCAGCCACGCATAGAACGTGCGGTATAGACCACCAGCTTTATTCCTAATACTTTAAATTACATAAACGCGTAAAGGTGGCAATGCTGAATTTAAAACGAATTTGGATTAGTTTTAATGAAGGTATGTGAATTCGCTATTTTGGGTAATTTTATGATGGCAGTGCTGTTACAATTTCCTTTTGTATTAACGATTTAGGTTATTTTGAGCGCCATCTACTTGTCATATATTTTAATGAGAAAATATTATACATTTATTTGTGAACCCTTACATACTTACTTTAGAGTTTTCGGAATATTTAGATAAAAAATACAACTAATAAATGTAAGTGAAAAAATAAATCTTGTCGAATCAACAAACGTGGCACAGTGCTGTGTCCCATACAGCGTTGCCAGTTGGTTACATTTGTTACATTTTATGAAACTTTTTGACCTTCTATGTCACATGTAAAATTTGAACGTATTAGGCCCTATTTTCGTAACTTTTTTGTTCTAGTCAGAGAACAACGCACAATAATTGGGAAAGGAGATATTTTGAGCTACTTAAAATGTACTTATATTATTGATTACCTCTAAATTGGGAGTTATTATACATCAAATACAACCTTTTGAAATCAAGTAGGCAGCTAGTGCTCACTAACTCATTTAATCTTAGAATTCATTTATAAGATTAAAACTAATTCATAAGATTAAAACCATTTTGATGGAAATGACCATATACATTGCGTTTTAAAGGCAATTTTTCATAGGGATTTTAAAACTTTAAAATTATTCTTAAAACGATTGTTACGGGTATTATATTTAAACTTGAAATTTAAAGTAAATTATAAAAGTTAAAAAATATTTTTTTCCGTTTCAAGCTGCTTTAGGTGGAATTGGCCAAATACGATTGAATCAATGCTTTGTTTTGCATAACAACGCCCTAAAAATGTTTATGTATATATTAAAGACCTTTTACAACTTTATGCTGACCTTAAATTTATTTTTTTTTTTTCTGTAAATTTAACTTAAAAAACTTATTTTAAATGTAACATTTTAAGAAAATACGTAACTTCTGGGGAGGCAAAATGTAACTTTTCGTAGCTTTTCCTGGCAACGCTGGTCCCATAGACAAAAATACAATTAAAAAAAAAGGTTTTATATTGTAGATAAAAATATAAAGGTCAATAGATAACAATAATTTTAAAATGAATTTTAAAGAATTTTTAAGATTTAGCTTTTTTGGTGGCGCTAGGGGGCGCCAAAGTCAAAAAATTTGGAGTAAAAATGGCTAAACAAATACTCGAGTCTTGTCGGTCGTACACTTAATTTCTCTAAGGCCGACTCTGAAGAAGTTGTGAGCATTTTCATATCGTCACAGAAAATGCAAAACGCCCTATCTAACAAACAATTTAAAATTGGATTTTTATAAATTATAGCCTTCAAATATGTACGTCATCTCGCAAAACTCTTTTTTTTCAGCAGAAATAAATTTGTTGATCCTTTTTAACTAACATATGTGGCAATAATTTGTGTTAGTTGTAAATATATTTTTCATTTACACAAAAACGCTTGCCCCTTCTATTAAATTTTTAAATGTTATATAGGGCGTTTTGCATATTCTGTGACGATATAATTTTGTATGGCAACGCCTTTAAGGTGTGGAAATATGGGGTTGGTGTGTTCTAGGAATATGTTTGGGAGAAGAATTTAATGGGGGTCGGTCGCACACTTTCTTGCTCTAAGGCCGACTCTAAAAAAGTTGTGGGCATTTTTTCATAGTTCTTGTAAATTTTGTATGGCATCCCCTTTAGGGCGTGGATAAAGGGGGTTAGTGTGCTCTAGAAATATGTTTGCGAGTAGAAACTAATGGGGGTCGGTCATACACTTTATTGCTCTAAGACCGACATTAAAGAAGTTGTGAACATTTTTATATAATTTTTGTTAATTTTGTATGGCAACCCCGTTAGGGCGTGGAGATAGGGGTTAGTATGTTTTAGGAATCTGTTTGGGAGAAGAAACTAATGGGGGTTGGTCGTACTCTTTATTGCTCTAAGGCCGACTCTAAAGAAGTTGTGAACATTTTTATATCATTTTTGTTAATTTTGTATGGCAACCCCCTTAGGGCGTGGAGAAAGGGGGTTATTATGCTCGAGGAATATGTTTGGAAGGAGAAACTAATGGGGGTCGATCTTATACGCTATTGCTCTAAGGCCGACTCTGAAGAAGTTATGGGCATTTTTACATCATATTTTTAATTTTGTATGGCAACCCCCTTAGGGGTTGGAGATAGGCGGTTAGTATGTTCTAGGAATACGTTTGGGAGGAAAAACCAATGGGGGTCTGTAACACATTTTACTCCTCAAGGGGCGCTTCGAAAAAAACTGTAGCGATTTTTGCCTTATGTTTTTAAATTTTGTATGGCAACCATGTTAGGGGCTGGAGATATAGGGTAAGTATGTTTCACAAAAATGTTTGGGTGGATAAACTAATTGGGGTCCGTCGTACATTTTACCTTTGTATAACAACCCTAGGAGCCGTAGGAGCGATTAAAAAAAATTTAAACTTAGCTTTGTATGGCAACCCTGCTATATGAGTTACCATTAAATGCATTATAAAGGCTACTGAAAACAAAATCTTTTCTTATTGCAAAAATTTCTAAATATTGGGAAAATTGAGAACAAATCCTGTATGATTTTTGGAAATTGTTGTAAAACTGAAGTTTTTAGTTTTCGCTTAAAAAAGGACTTGTGGGGGGAGCATGGCGTATAATGGATAGGATTAAGTTTAAAACAAGGTTATTAGGATATGCAAAACTTTGTAGAGGTGATAGTTAAAGCTGTTTTAGCCCCATGAAACACATGAACAACCAGACCCAGAAAGTGATATTCAGTCTACAGGTAATAGAAAAAGTGAGTCTTAGACTATTCCTTTAGGACCATATAAACATCTGCACAAAATGTATAAAACCCTTCCACGTTTGTAGTGTGTGTATATAGGAGGTTAAGTGCTTTTTTACGATTTTCTTAATGCAAAATTACGCTCTTTCGTGCCTTTCTCTGTGTATTATGTGCTTTTTGTTCCCAAAAAGTAGGCATCACTGGTTTTGGGTGTGGTTAGGGTTGTTATCTCCAAATTCAAAAAAAAAAAGGGACAGCCACTGTAAGAAACCTGGACTTTTCCGGACAAAAAACATTTTATTATTTTTATTTATAGGGTTTGTGGTAGGTTTAAGTCACAATAAACTTTTTCAAAACCCCAATAAACCATTTTTCGTTATCAACTGTTTTGATTTTATTTTTCCCTTATAAAAAAAACTAGAGTTTGGATCAATCCTAAATAACTTTTAAATTGTTTTAATTTTAAACTTTATTTTATTTTTAACAAAATCTTACAAATTCTTCAAGTAAGTAAAAAAAAAAAAACGTGATAAAATGTTAAAACACAATTTTTACGAGGCTGGCATCTTTTTTTTAACAATAAAAGATACGTTCTTTTTGGAAAAATAAAAAAATGATTGTTTCCAAATATTTAAATACCATTAATATTATTTTTAGCCGTTGCATTTTGCGAAATAACTAAATTAGCGTTTGTTAAAAAATGCATGCAGACCTTTTCCGGACGCCGATTTTTTTCGAGGAAAGATGCCCAAAAAAGAGGACAGTGTCCGGAAAAAAGCTGCCTTCATATAACCCAGGGAAGATTTGTGACACGATTAAGGAAAATGTACTAGCACTTAATGGCACATCTATCCCTTCCCCTTTTTAAAATTTCCAACAGTTAGACTTAACTTTTACGTGATGGTTCATTTCTATGATACCACTCTACTAATTGTTCACGTAAGGATTATTATTTTGTATTAAAACTAAAAAAAAATATCTTCACATATCTCCATCCAATTTTTTTTTCTTGCAAGTTTCTCTACTTCCATTATTATAGGAGCACTTTCTCACAATTCTCTTTTCTTAATTTTTGTATATATTTTGCTTTTTCTGCTTTAAGTTTACGTATCAAATGCCTTTTACTGTACATTTTTGTATTACGATTTTAATAAACTATTTTATAATATAACAATGATATTATTATTTTATTATTATAATTTTATTACATTCTTTTAATATTATTGGTTTTTCTCATTTGAAATTATAGTAAATTAATTTAACATGTGACAATTAAATTTCCTTTAATTTTGTTGTTATTTATTTCTCATGTCTACTGCTACTCAATATACTCATTTAGTTATCTGTTTTTTTCTAGTTTTTTGACCTTTTTAATGTTAATAAATAAGTCTATTTTTTAAGCTTTAGGACTATTTTTATGTTTATTTTTTTGCAAAATTTTTTCAATAATATAATAATATAATCGTTATTCGAAAAGCCAAATACTAATTTAAAAACCAAAATAACAAATTTAATATTTAACTGAAATAACCTCCTGATGATGCCACACAACGGAGTGGCGAAATATTGAAAAAATTTTGCAAAAAAATACACATAAAAATAGACCTCAAGTTTAAAAAAATAGACTTTTTTATACTCATTTAGTTGATATCTGCATGAGATTTAAACCAATTTGTAGTTACTTGAAAAATAGTTAATTTAAAGTTGTGTTTTTTATCAATTGACTATCTTATTTACTATAGGGTATGTATGTATGTATGTATGTATGTATGTATGTATGTATGTATGTATGTATGTATGTATGTATGTATGTATGTATGTATGTATGTATGTATGTATGTATGTATGTATGTATGTATTTATGTATGTATGTATGTATGTATGTATGTATGTATGTATGTATGTATGTATGTATGTATGTATGTATGTATGTATGTATGTATGTATGTATGTATGCATGTATGTATGTGTGTGTGTGTGTATGTTTCCAGAAGCATGATTTTTCCTTTTTTACTGCGACTGCTTGCAACTTAAAAAATCAAAACGACTGCTTATGCTTTTACTTACTAAACCAAATATCAAAATCAATATAAAACATTTTAAAACTTTCACTGAGCAGTTAATTATTCAATTTTCTTGACTGCAAAAGCATAAGCAAAAGCAAATAAAGTAAAAAAAAAACTGATGGTTTTTCAACAGTGTTAGTACTTAGAGATTACTCGTTTGATTCAAATGAATTTTGAAGTTACATTCATACATACTGATATATTTAATTGTTCATTTTTATGGGAGCTGTCCCTTCCCCTACTCCTAACCACAAGACACAATTTTGGCTATACTCAAAAAAATCAAAAAATTACAATTTTTTTCCAAAAATTTAAAAATATTTATTAAATGGAGATAAAGTCGGCGCTATAACGAAATCTGAATCAGCTTTTGAACAAAAACTGATGACACAATTTTTGAGGGGTTAACCGATTCTCCAAAATTTTTACGGCAAAAAAAAAGAAAACGGTCACCAAGTTTGCCAAACTTAGTTAAGGGGTTTACTACCATTTCTAAGTAGAATCAAACTTTTAATATCCGTCTGTACCTTCACTGTTGCGCAGTGTTGTATTATATTTCTGTTTGCTTTCTCTTAACAAAAAATAAAACGGTCTCAATATAAAATTTCTTTATTTTTTGTTATTTAACATTAAAAATAACCCTGCAGATAATGCGAATCGTCCATACACTTTTTTATACTATTTGTATGTGTCCACAGGGCCTTTGATAATGCAAGGGTTGGCATCACTGAGTACGCAGCTCAAAAGAAAAGTACATGGTCAAATAACTCATGGGGTCGCATTTTTTAATTTTAGTGTCAAACTCCATGTAAAAAAATAATAAAGAGTAAGAGAACGTCCCTCTTAATCTTTTTCTTGCGGCCACCTTGTATCGATATGCCTTGGGTCGTAGCCATAGATGCCAGATTTGACGATTTATCGTCATTTCGACGTTTTTTGGCCACAAAAAATGGTATTTGACGATTTTTGCCCTTAATTTGACGATTTTTATAAAGGTTTTTAGCCAAAACCTACAAATTTCGTTTGCATAAGTATGACTCTAAAATATCATATAATCTCGAAACAGTGGTAGTAAATGAAAGGTGTATAAAGGTCCTTCAGCCTTAATACTCTACGGCACAATACCTAAAATAAACTATATGTATTTACGTACCCCATTTTTAGCCATTTCATATTAGCTTTTATGTGCTTATTTAAAAATATTAAAAAATTTTTAGCTAGAATACTATATATAACAAGAATTAGAAACAGCGTGACCGTTCGTCGATTAAAGTTGCAATCTGCAACCTATTTTCCGGCTTGTGACTTTTTGTGCGACTTCGTTAAACTGATACTATTTTGCAACTTTTAAAGATTTTTGACCCCCTTTTTAATAAAAGAAAAGAAATAAAGATTTTTGACCCCCTTTTTACGTAAGCATGTGTGCATACATGGTAATTTTTTTTCTAATTTTTCTCAAGGGGCGCTTCGGAGAAACTGTAGCGATTTTTGCCTTATGTTTTTAAATTTTGTATGGCAACCATGTTAGGGGCTGGAGATATAGGGTAAGTATGTTTCACAAAAATGTTTGGGTGGATAAACTAATTGGGGTCCGTCGTACATTTTACCTTTGTATAACAACCCTAGGAGCCGTAGGAGCGATTAAAAAAAATTTAAACTTAGCTTTGTATGGCAACCCTGCTATATGAGTTACCATTAAATGCATTATAAAGGCTACTGAAAACAAAATCTTTTCTTATTGCAAAAATTTCTAAATATTGGGAAAATTGAGAACAAATCCTGTATGATTTTTGGAAATTGTTGTAAAACTGAAGTTTTTAGTTTTCGCTTAAAAAAGGACTTGTGGGGGGAGCATGGCGTATAATGGATAGGATTAAGTTTAAAACAAGGTTATTAGGATATGCAAAACTTTGTAGAGGTGATAGTTAAAGCTGTTTTAGCCCCATGAAACACATGAACAACCAGACCCAGAAAGTGATATTCAGTCTACAGGTAATAGAAAAAGTGAGTCTTAGACTATTCCTTTAGGACCATATAAACATCTGCACAAAATGTATAAAACCCTTCCACGTTTGTAGTGTGTGTATATAGGAGGTTAAGTGCTTTTTTACGATTTTCTAAATGCAAAATTACGCTCTTTCGTGCCTTTCTCTGTGTATTATGTGCTTTTTGTTCCCAAAAAGTAGGCATCACTGGTTTTGGGTGTGGTTAGGGTTGTTATCTCCAAATTCAAAAAAAAAGGGACAGCCACTGTAAGAAACCTGGACTTTTCCGGACAAAAAACATTTTATTATTTTTATTTATAGGGTTTGTGGTAGGTTTAAGTCACAATAAACTTTTTCAAAACCCCAATAAACCATTTTTCGTTATCAACTGTTTTGATTTTATTTTTCCCTTATAAAAAAAACTTGAGTTTGGATCAATCCTAAATAACTTTTAAATTGTTTTAATTTTAAACTTTATTTTATTTTTAACAAAATCTTACAAATTCTTCAAGTAAGTAAAAAAAAAAACGTGATAAAATGTTAAAACACAATTTTTACGAGGCTGGCATCTTTTTTTTAACAATAAAAGATACGTTCTTTTTGGAAAAATAAAAAAATGATTGTTTCCAAATATTTAAATACCATTAATATTATTTTTAGCCGTTGCATTTTGCGAAATAACTAAATTAGCGTTTGTTAAAAAATGAATGCAGAACTTTTCCGGACGCCGATTTTTTTCGAGGAAAGATGCGCAAAAAAGAGGACAGTGTCCGGAAAAAAGCTGCCTTCATATAACCCAGGAAAGATTTGTGACACGATTAAGGAAAATGTACTAGCACTTAATGGCACATCTATCCCTTCTCCTTTTAAAATTTCCAACAGTTAGACTTAACTTTTACGTGATGGTTCATTTCTATGATACCACTCTACTAATTGTTCACGTAAGGATTATTATTTTGTATTAAAACTAAAAAAAAATATCTTCACATATCTCCATCCAATTTTTTTTTCTTGCAAGTTTCTCTACTTCCATTATTATAGGAGCACTTTCTCACAATTCTCTTTTCTTAATTTTTGTATATATTTTGCTTTTTCTGCTTTAAGTTTACGTATCAAATGCCTTTTACTGTACATTTTTGTATTACGATTTTAATAAACTATTTTATAATATAACAATGATATTATTATTTTATTATTATAATTTTATTACATTCTTTTAATATTATTGGTTTTTCTCATTTGAAATTATAGTAAATTTATTTAACATGTGACAATTAAATTTCCTTTAATTTTGTTTTTATTTATTTCTCATGTCTACTGCTACTCAATATACTCATTTAGTTATCTGTTTTTTCTAGTTTTTTGACCTTTTTAATGTTAATAAATAAGTCTATTTTTTAAGCTTTAGGACTATTTTTATGTTTATTTTTTTGCAAAATTTTTTCAATAATATAATAATATAATCGTTATTCGAAAAGCCAAATACTAATTTAAAAACCAAAATAACAAATTTAATATTTAACTGAAATAACCTCCTGATGATGCCACACAACGGAGTGGCGAAATATTGAAAAAATTTTGCAAAAAAATACACATAAAAATAGACCTCAAGTTTAAAAAAATAGACTTTTTTATACTCATTTAGTTGATATCTGCATGAGATTTAAACCAATTTGTAGTTACTTGAAAAATAGTTAATTTAAAGTTGTGTTTTTTATCAATTGACTATCTTATTTACTATAGGGTATGTATGTATGTATGTATGTATGTATGTATGTATGTATGTATGTATGTATGTATGTATGTATGTATGTATGTATGTATGTATGTATGTATGTATGTATGTATGTATGTATGTATGTATGTATGTATGTATTTATGTATGTATGTATGTATGTATGTATGTATGTATGTATGTATGTATGTATGTATGTATGTATGTATGTATGTATGTATGTATGTATGTATGTATGTATGTATGTATGTATGTATGTATGTATGTATGTATGTATGTATGTATGTATGTATGTATGTATGTATGTATGTATGTATGTATGCATGTATGTATGTGTGTGTGTGTGTATGTTTCCAGAAGCATGATTTTTCCTTTTTTACTGCGACTGCTTGCAACTTAAAAAATCAAAACGACTGCTTATGCTTTTACTTACTAAACCAAATATCAAAATCAATATAAAACATTTTAAAACTTTCACTGAGCAGTTAATTATTCAATTTTCTTGACTGCAAAAGCAAAAGCAAATAAAGTAAAAAAAAAACTGATGGTTTTTCAACAGTGTTAGTACTTAGAGATTACTCGTTTGATTCAAATGAATTTTGAAGTTACATTCATACATACTGATATATTTAATTGTTCATTTTTATGGGAGCTGTCCCTTCCCCTACTCCTAACCACAAGACACAATTTTGGCTATACTCAAAAAAATCAAAAAATTACAATTTTTTTCCAAAAATTTAAAAATATTTATTAAATGGAGATAAAGTCGGCGCTATAACGAAATCTGAATCAGCTTTTGAACAAAAACTGATGACACAATTTTTGAGGGGTTAACCGATTCTCCAAAATTTTTACGGCCAAAAAAAAGAAAACGGTCACCAAGTTTGCCAAACTTAGTTAAGGGGTTTACTACCATTTCTAAGTAGAATCAAACTTTTAATATCCGTCTGTACCTTCACTGTTGCGCAGTGTTGTATTATATTTCTGTTTGCTTTCTCTTAACAAAAAATAAAACGGTCTCAATATAAAATTTCTTTATTTTTTGTTATTTAACATTAAAAATAACCCTGCAGATAACGCGAATCGTCCAAACACTTTTTTATACTATTTGTATGTGTCCACAGGGCCTTTGATAATGCAAGGGTTGGCATCACTGAGTACGCAGCTCAAAAGAAAAGTACATGGTCAAAAAACTCATGGGGTCGCATTTTTTAATTTTAGTGTCAAACTCCATGTAAAAAAATAATAAAGAGTAAGAGAACGTCCCTCTTAATCTTTTTCTTGCGGCCACCTTGTATCGATATGCCTTGGGTCGTAGCCATAGATGCCAGATTTGACGATTTATCGTCATTTCGACGTTTTTTGGCCACAAAAAATGGTATTTGACGATTTTTGCCCTTAATTTGACGATTTTTATAAAGGTTTTTAGCCAAAACCTACAAATTTCGTTTGCATAAGTATGACTCTAAAATATCATATAATCTCGAAACAGTGGTAGTAAATGAAAGGTGTATAAAGGTCCTTCAGCCTTAATACTCTACGGCACAATACCTAAAATAAACTATATGTATTTACGTACCCCATTTTTAGCCATTTCATATTAGCTTTTATGTGCTTATTTAAAAATATTAAAAAATTTTTAGCTAGAATACTATATATAACAAGAATTAGAAACAGCGTGACCGTTCGTCGATTAAAGTTGCAATCTGCAACCTATTTTCCGGCTTGTGACTTTTTGTGCGACTTCGTTAAACTGATACTATTTTGCAACTTTTAAAGATTTTTGACCCCCTTTTTAATAAAAGAAAAGAAATAAAGATTTTTGACCCCCTTTTTACGTAAGCATGTGTGCATACATGGTAATTTTTTTTCTAATTAAGTAGATACGTGTTTTTACCCCCAAAAGAAAATTTTTTACGTCGAATGTTGGAATTGGCAAACATTATTCAGGTTTACTCAAGCAGGTGTCATGCAAAAAACATACATTTTTTACTGCTATACTCAGACTTTTTGAACTTGTCGCTTTAATGTACGCCTTGATGAGAAATATTAGTACCTTGGCAAATGCCAAACTCAGTATATAAAAACTAGTATAAAATTCCCAGGGATTTCATAAAAAGTTTGACGTTTGTCAAAGCATGTATTTTTCTCTTCAAGACGTATGCAAATTTATGTACTTGCAGCAAAATTTGTTTGAAAATGATGTTGCGTAAAAAAATTTTAAATGCAAACAAGTTCGATTAAAAAAATCTTTTAGCTTAACACAATAAGTATGTAATAGAAAATAATTTGTCAATTTATTTTATGAGCGCTTGTAAAAAAACTAGTAAAAATTTGAACGTGTACATTCTTTAATATAGAGTCAGGGTATATTTGGTGTATTTTTCATTAATAATTGAATACTATCTGCATCGTTCGTCTTCTATTTGAAACTTAACAAGCTTGCTGCGTAAGGAATTAAGCTTTTTTCTGACGAAAAGAACTCAAACCTGCTAGCAATTAACCTTTGTTTTAAAAAGCAAGAAGTGAATTTTGCGCTCTAGTTTCGAAATAAAAGTGCTGTTTCCTCACTATTGGATGAAGCTTAGTAAATGAATAACCAAACATTAATTTCTCACAAAAGAAGGAAAGCAAAAACTGAAATTATTTTAAAAGTAACCAAAAAATTAATAATTTCAAGAGATTAAATTTTTTGGATTAAAATCTGTTAGTTTTTGCAGAAAACCATTTGAAAAGTCTAATAAAATAACTGGCATCAACATATTTGCCAAACGAGTAATAACTTTTTATTTGCCTTTTACGCAGCTAATTCTTGGAGAATTTGTCTTAAAACGAAATATTACGGGCTGCTTTGTGCAGAAAGATAAAGAATATTTCTCGTAAGATCGCAACATTGAATATGGGAACGCCACGAAATTTTGATCTTCGTCAAATTAATAATAATATTAAAATAAGGCTTTAAAAATTAATGTAATTTTATTTTATATAAACGACTATTTTATGCGACTTTTTTTTTGCTTTAAACGACTTTTAGTGCCACTTTTTTAAAATTCTTAGCGGCCACCCTGCATCCAATATTTTTTTGTATTTTTTTTATTTGTTTTAATTAAAAAAATAAACATTTTTACAGAATATTTAAAAGAATTCACACGTTGCTCTTTTAGTTTTTGTTTGCAAAGAGTAATTACAATTTTAATTGTGTGTATAGGCCATTCAGACTGCCACTAAATTAGGTAGTTTCATATCGAAATTACAAGTGTGCCTTGGGCACATTCAACAAGGTAAACTCAAGGCGAATTCAAAAAATTCGCCCTCTGCATTTCTTTTTTGTGTTTGACCGGTAGAATGTCAGAAAAATTCCAAATTTCATATAAAATTAAATTTTTATAACGTGAAAATATGAAATTGATTTTAATCAGCTGGGATCTTAATATTACCTGGTTGAGTGTGCCTTGCTTAGGAAGCAACAAAATGAAAACATGAAACTACTTAATTTCGTGCCAGCCTTAATGGCCTATTCATGTATTTTTCCCCTTTTTTAGATTTGGAAATAATTGTAAATATCAGAAAAAATGTGTAATGTGAGTTTTTATTATTAAATGATTGCCTTATAGCGAAATTGTGTTTACTAAAAAAAATTGATAAGAACATATACCTTGAAATGGTAGGAAATTTCAGTGATTTTATAAGTTCGTCCCAAGACGATCACTACTAGGCTTCTAAAATCAAAACATTAATAAAAGTTAAGCCCAGGGTACACTAAACAAGGTAACAGCAAGGCGAATTCTAAAAAATCGTCCGCTACAATTTCTTTTTGCGTTTGAACGGTGGAATGTCAGAAAAATCAAAAATTTCATACAAAATTGAGTATTTAAAACGTGAAAATGTCAAATTTATTTTAATCAGCTGGACTCCTAATATCACCTGGTTGAGTGTGCCTTGATAGGAACTGTAAAAATATTTCTTAATAAACAATTACATGACGTATTCCCCCCTAAATATGAAAGCCATGACTATTCAAAAATATGAAAAAAGTTCTAAGTATGTCAGATAGTGAGTTTTAAAAATTAGAGAAAGAATTAAGCTACTTTTTTTAATTTATCTTAAGCAATTAACCCGCTACTTTGTAAACGCAGTTTTCAATATTAATATTTTTCGGGACCTTTAAAACGAAATTTGAATAAGAAGTAACAAAATAGACCTTAAAAGGTACAGAAGTTTTATCCTCTTTTGTCCCCTAGGGTTCCAAAGTTCGAAAAAGTACCAAAAGAGTATTTGTATTTTTTCGAGGTTTGTCGAATACGCCTTGAGTCATACTTTTATCTTGATTGGAACATATGTTTTGAAAAGTACTCATATATAATTTCTACCCCTTTTTTTAACCTATTTGAGCTAAAATCCGAAATAAATTACAAAATCGTACACATTTTTTTGCAGTATCAATATACAGATTTTACCCTTTCTTACCCCTTAGTCGCCAAAATTAAGAAGAAGGCCGCACGCAGTTCCATTAATTTTTATCGTAGAATAAATTTTATTTATATCTATCCATGTGGTATGTATAGATTTTTACAAAAATTTCTCAGTTCTTATACATAATGACAACTGACAATGAATAAACATTGAATTTCTGTAGCACAAACATATGTATGTACTATAAAAGTGTATTAATTAATTATGAATGTATATACATATGTACCTATAATATAAACAAATAGATTCATTAAAATAATAAAACAAATATTTAGAAGTACGTACTCGACAAAAGATATTTATTTCTATATGAATGTATGTATGCACATGTTAATGTATGAAATTGTGTATATGAAACCTACAAACATACCCTGCCGTCAAATGAGTAGCTAACTACAAAAAAAACTAACTTAAAGTTAGCTTCTATAGACTAACTTAAAGCCAACTACTACGCAATGCAAAATTTGCATTAACCAAAATGTATACAAACACTGCGCAGTATTTTTTTTAAATAAGATTAGATTGCTTTAACAAATCAAGCAAAAGAAAACTTGTTCTTTCAATATATTATTTTACATTTAAAAACAAAGTGTCTCGGTGGCCTAGAGGTAACGCGCTTGTGCTGCAGTGCAGAAATCCCTGGTTCGAATCTCAGCGTCGGTAAATACAAAAAATAAAATTTTTAAATTGTAAATATTAATTATTAATAAAATATAAATAAAATATAAAGTTCTTCTTCTTTAATAAAGCTCCCCATATGTCAAAAAAATTACATTTAGTTTTAGAAATAATCCCGTTTACGGCTTAAATCAATCTTTTTTAATTAAAAGTAATGCAGAATCGGAGAATTGACTACTTCCTAGGACATCGCAATGTTAAAATAGTTAGTTAATTCCATATAAAAGTAATGCAAGTGTCAACCACCACTACTTGAGAAATAGTTAGCTTCAAGTTAATTTTAAGTTAACTGAATGTCCGACAGGGTACATATGCACATATGAATGTATGTATGTATGTATGTATGTATGTATGTATGGATGTGTGTATGTACACACAAAAAATAAACTAAGTAAACTTTACATAAATCAAGCCATAGCGGTGCAAAAGTGCGGTGAGTACGGTTTTTCTTAAACCAAGTACGAATTTCTTATTTTTAGCCACAATCAAGCCAAAAAAGGATTGATTAATCCGAAAATGAAATGTCAATTTTTTGACTTTTAATATTTTATTTTTTAAACGCTTTACATTTATAATTTAAAATTTCATTTTTGTACTTACCGTAGTTGAGATTCGAACTTTCCGCACTATAGCCCCAGCGCACTACCTCTAGGCCACCGAGATACTTTAATTTCAAATGTTAAATAATATATAAAACAACAATTTTTTTTTGCTTGATTTGCTGAAGCAATCCGAATAGGCTTAAATAAAGAAAATGTAAGTACGGATCGAAATTAAAATTTCAAGAACGATTTTGGATAAATTCAAGAATAAATTTCTTGATTTTAGAAAGCAGCTTTTCTTTCTGTGTATATATGTAAGTAGACCCCATAAAAAGATTGTTGGTTATAATGACTTACAGGTATTTGAAAGTCTTCTAAGTATTAGGTAGTTCGACAGCTTTTTTAAGTTGGGACATAAATTTTGCTTAAAACAAGTAAAAGCGCTATATTCGGCTGTGCCGAATGTTATATACTCTTCACATTGGTCTTTTTATATACCCAGCGGTCTGATCTAGCCGAGTTATTCCTTACAGCAAATATTGTAATAAAAATACTTTGTGCCAGGTTTAAAGTCGATAGCTATCCTAGTTTTCGTTTGTATGTATAATAGAAATACCATGTAGAAGGTAATAAAGTTGTTTATTTGTATGGGCGGTTCCCCTCCCCCTGCTCCTATGATTCTATTATTTCTAATTATTGTATCAAAAATTTTCAAAATGTAAGTCTTTTTGTACAATAATTTCTTGTAGAACATTTGAAGTCGATAGCTTATATAGTTTCCGAGATATAGCATATATAAAGTTTCATAAAAATTATTATATTTGTATGGGGGCTACCTTTTGCCCTGCTTCAATCCAAAATTTTTTTCCAATTACTTTTTGTAAAAGTCGAAAGCACTTGTAGTTTCCGAATTATAACGTATCGAAAATTTCATAAAAATTGTTAATTTGTATGAGAGCTACCCCTTCCCCTGCCCCAACCCAAAAGACTTGTTTTCCAAATTTTAGTCTTATTGTCCATTTTTTTGTAGAACATTTAAGGTCGATAATTGTAATAGTTTCTGAGTTATAGCGTTTTGAAAATTTCATAAAACTTTTCAATTTGTATGCAAGCGACCCCTTCGCCTGCCTCTTCCCAAAAAAAATTGGATTTTCGCTTATATCTCGATTAATAATAAACCGATTTTGCTAAATTTTAATAACGATTATCTCAGGGATATTTCTGATTGTTTGATATTAAAACGTTAACTGTGCGACTTTATTTGAGTCCTGAAAGTTGATTTCAACAGATACACAGACAGAGCTATTTCTACTTCCCTATCCATAAGGATCCAGAATATATGTATATACTTTATGGGGTCTAAAGTAAATATTGTAGAAATTACAAACGTAACGACGAACTGATATATACGCTTATCATTATGTGAAGGGTATAATAACTTTGTATATTTGTACATATGTGTTTAATTATGGGAGTATTGACCAGAGTGTAAATTTAAAAATTTTAGCATGTTAATTTCTAACAAAATAATTGAAAAATACTAAAAATTTTTGTAAAAAATAAAATAAAGAAATGTGTGTATATTAACCAGAGCTGCCATTAAATCGTGGTTTGATTTTGTTCGAGCAAATAATTAATCGATTAAGGTTTTGTAATAACTCAACTAATTCACATAACACAAAATTGGGCAAAAAAAAGTAGAATTTACATAGGGCTGTCATTGAAAGGATGCTATTCAATTCTGTAGAATTTAGACTGCATATATTCCACATTTTCATGTTTAAAAATTTCCATACAAAAATGTTTACCTTATTTTGCATTTAAGATGTGGGGAAAAGTCACTTTTGTTGAGATAATAGTTTTCAGATCTAATCTACAACATGGGTTTTGAATTGGTTTTAATACCCACTTTGAAAAAACTACTAAAAACATGCTTTCAGTATGTAGTATTTCTGGGTGATTTAAAATGTGGTTTTTAAAATATCACAAGTAATTTTTTTTTGCATAACATAGCCTTATACTGTGTATTTTAATTGTTTATACTTTTTTCGATTAAAGAGCAAATGCCGCTTGTTTTTTCTAGTAAATGTAAGAAAATCGAAAATTTCAAAAGCGTTTTTCTCGAAATGGCTTTTTTATACTTTTTACCTAAGTTATTAGGGTATATATGTATAAGTTTGTCATTCCGTTTGTAATTTCTTCAATATTCCCATGGTTATAGGTAGTGAAACCGATTTAGCGATGATCGTTTGTCCGTGTTATGGTTGAAATCAACTTTTTGAAGCCCCCCGTCGTCGCACAGACCCGCAGGTGATATCAAACTTATAGAAATATCTGCGATAACTGACCGAGATATAAGTCAAATCCAGACTACATCCGTTTATTTCTTTAAAATTTGTACATAAAAACCTCTACAACTGTCCCGGAGTTACACGGGTGAAATGTAAGACTGACTCCCATTAATTGGTCCTCGCTAACAAGGTTGCCATAAAAAGTTTATATATAAAAAATTTTTTTAAATCGCTTCCAGTTTCCAGGATGCTGGAATGTCAAATGTAATTTACAATTTTCCTCCAAAACACTTTTTTGAAACATACTTACCCTCTATATCCAGCGCTAACAGGGTTGCCATACAAATTTGAAAAAAAGGTAAAAAGGCGTAGGCCTTTTCTTTTCCAAACATATTCCTAGAACATACTTACCCCCCATTTTCAGCCTCTATCAAGGCTGCTACACAAAATTAAAAAAAAAATATGGTAAAAATCCTTACAACTTCCTCGGAGTCGCTCATGGAGGAATAAAGTGAATCGCGGACGCCCACTAGTTTTCCCTTCCAAACATATTCCTAGAACATCTTTTCAGCCTCTTTAAACGCTGCCATACAAAATTTAAGAAGAATATGGTAAAAATCTCTACAACTTCCTCGGATTCGCTCCTGGAGGAACAAAATGTATTACAGACCGTCATTAGTTTTCCTTCATAATCCTAGCCATACAAAATAAACAAAAATGATGTTAAAACGCCCATAACTTCCCCACAGTCGGCATTAGAGAAATAAAGTGTAGGATCGACCCTCATTATGTTCTCCTCATAAACATATTCCAAGGACGTACATACGCCATATCTCCATCGCAGCAATCATTGCCATATAGTTAGCTACTTAATTACATTGAAGGCGGCGGCTGCATACATACACCAGTGCTGTTAATTTCCATCAAGGTAAAATTTTAAATTCGTTTAATTTTTACACAGTAAAATATATATGCACATAGCACAAGTTAGTTTTACTATTTGTTAATTAAGGACACTTTTTTAAATTTTTAGTTTAAAAATCTAACCGAGTGTAATTTTTTTACATCAAGAAAAAGCACATAGACAAACTTTTTACATATTGTGAGCAAAAAATAGTCATCTGATCCGTCAAGTCCACCTTCTCTATTAATTCGCCTTAAATAGAAATTAGTTTAATCTGACCACAGCTACAACTGTAGTTATGTTGACGTGTTGCTGTGAAGCCGTCAAAATAATTGCACTTTTAAATGCATGTGTTATATTTTTGAGAGAATGTTGTCGGTAGCCTGCTGGTGTCTATGTGTTTATAGCATTAGTTGTTTAAATTATGATGTTGTTCTGGCAAATGAGCGATTTGTGTATGCACTTTTTTTTATCCAAAAAAACGTTCCGAATCCAAAAAATTTTCCCTCTGCATTTCGGTTTTGTGTTTGAACGGTAGAATGTCAGCACAATTAAAAATTTCATATAAAATTAAAATTTTATAACGTAATATTAATGTCAAATTGATTTTAATCAGCTGGGCTCTTAATGTTACCTGGTTGAATGTGCCTTGGAAGCAACTGCTATATAGACTTATAAGCAAAGCTGCCAGAATTAACGATTTATTGTCATTTTGACGATTTTTGGCGGCAATACTAGACTAATGGCAATTGGATGATTTTCGCCCTGAATTTAACGATTTTTGAAAATTTATTTTGCTTAAAATTATAGATTTTGCCTTAAAAGTTGTTGCTTTTTTGAAGAAACTACTTGTAAGCATTTTGTATCCCGAGTTCTTTTTTATTGGGCAAAAAGGTTTAAAAAAAAAACTTTAATTTTAGGGTTGACGGTTTTTGGACGATTTCGAAAGGTTGTTTTGACGATTTTGACGATTGGTGTCCTAAAATTTTACCAAACTTATCTGGCAGCTATGCTTATGAGCATCAAGATGTAAAATGCTTTGTAAAAACGAGGAGAGATCGCATTTTCGAGTTATTCTCTAATCGAAATTTGCAATTCTTCTTACCCGAGCGATTTATTGACTGAAAATTTTTTGAATAATGGAATGATTATTGTTCGTTATTTTGTAATTGAAAACTCCATTATTTATCCCTTTTTTGTAAATTTAAAGTTGACTTTAAATACTGATTTTGTATAAATTCGTTTCAAAAACTTATTTGAAATGTTTTTTTATATGCCCATAAAGTTTATACTTTTTAACCTCTAAATCAAGAAAGATATGTCTACCCAGCAAAAAATGGTTTATGTACATATGTGATTCTTCAAACATGCTGGTACATATTATTCGGATTTTGAATAGTTCTTTTAAAGTGGATATTAAAACTAGGAAAAAACCATGTTGTAGATTTACTTTTGTTTAGATCTAAAAGTTTTTTTTTATAAATGTGGGTTTTCCTAACATCCTGAATGCAAAAATTTGGTAAACAACTTTTTAGTATGTATTATATAGCATCGAAAATGTCGAGTGTCCAGTGACAACTTCATTGATTTTTCGCCAAAATTTTAAGTGATTTAAGTTAGCTAGTTATGGGTTCCTTTTGTTTCTTCTTTCTTGCTTTGTTACCTGGGTAGGTATGTTTTGTAGTTAAAAACCGATCGATCGATCGATAGATCGATCTCAAACTTTATTGTATATCCTTCCCAAAAGTGTTTTTGCGGAACTGGAGAATCACCATTAGAGGTATTGCCAATTCTACATTTTACCTTAAACGCCAAAAGTTAAATTTTCGGGTACATGAAAACGCATGCTAATATGTTAATATATGTATGTATGTCTATTATATATTTTATAAATTTTAAAAGTAAAATTTTGTTTCAAGTTTGTAATTACAACTATTGGACAGAGCTTAACAAACCTAGGTTCCGGTCAGAGTGAACCTCTTAACATACATACTCTTTATTTTCTATACTTTTAAAGTATTAAAATACTAACTAACTATTTCAAAGTAAAAAAAAAAACAGAAACCCCAAATTAATAAATAATAGTGGTTAATTTCAAATTGATATGTATGTATTAGAATATGTATACTGCTGGGTATTGGTCAGCAAATCAATGAACAAAGCAAATTGCCGATTAAGCTGAGATGTGTTACTACCGTATAAATATATATGTACATATGTATTTACGGTATTAAGGTATATTTAATTTGGATATCTTTACTTCTATCAAAATTTAGAGAAATTAACAAAAAAAAGTTCTAAGTCAACGAAACTAAAATAATAGAATAAAGCAAACAACACATACAAACAATGTCTCAAACATAACATGTAAAATAGGAATGATCGTCAGAACCAGTTTTTAGTTTGATAAATATGTATTTTATTTGATGTTGGTAAATGACAAGATAATCCAAAGTAATCAATCAAAATTATTTGTATTTGTAAACAAAAATCCAGTTAAGCCGGTGTTTGCTTACGTACCTGACACATAATTAAGCCACGTTTTTAGTTTTTTATTTAGAACAATTTGCTGCTTTATTATAATAGACAGAATTTTGAATTGCTGGACAGAGCTATAGCAATTATTATTACACCCTTAACATTAGTGATAAGGGTGTATATATAAGTTTGTCATTCCGTTTGTAATTCGTTTAATATCTCTTCGCCCGATAACTGACAGAAAAATAAGCCTGCAACAACGAATACAACTTTTTTTCTCTAAAATTGTTACATAAAAACCACTACACCTGCCCTGAAATGCCCCTACACGGGTGCGTTTTTAGACCGACCTTCATTTATTTTTCCTCACAAACATTTTTGTGGAACATACTTACCCCCTATCTCTACCTACTAACAGGGTGGCTGTACAAAATTTAAAAAAAATAGTGTCAAAACCCCTACAACTTTTCCGGAGTCGCCCATAAGCTATATTTACACTACCTGAGTTGTCATCTGAGTTTTCCAACTGAGACTTAAGTGTTTAGTGTAATAACATGTCTATTTTCATTTGTTAATATTTTTGTCTAACCTCAGTTAAAAATAGAACGTTTTCTATTTTCAAATTATTTAACGTCAGAGTTTTAAATTTATGTTTTCAAAAGTTACCGGATTAAATGCTTGTTTTTGTATTGCAATACACTTTGTACCAGATGAGAACTTAGGTAGTGTAAATATAGCTTTAGAGGAATAAAATATATCGCAGAGCCCCATTAGTTTACCCACCGAAACATATTTTTTAGAACATATTTACCCCCTGTATCCATCACCTAAGGGGTTGGCATACAAAATTTACAAATATAATGTAAAAACGCCCATAACTTCCCCAGAGTCGGCCTTAAAAAAATAAAGCGTACGACGGATCCCCATTAGTTTCCCCTCCCAAACATATTCCTAGAACAAACTTAACCCTTATCACCATCGCCAAAGGGTACTCCCATGCATGGGTGCTCGTGAAAAGGTCAAATGTAGAACTGACCCCAACTCATTTTCCTTTGCAAACATTTTCCTATAACACAGATTTGAAAAAATTAGGGTAAAACCTCCCTTAACTAACCCGTAGTCACCCTTTAAGGGTTAAAATATTACAGCGACCCTACTTAAAAATTAGAAATATTTTATAAATCTAAATAAAATGGGGAAAAAATAAAAAAAGTTCGGGGTTTCGAAAAGCCAATGTGAAGGGTATATAAGATTCGGCACAGCCGAATAAATAGGGGCAATTTCGCGTGAAGCACCGTTTTACGGTAACAAATTTTGCCTTGTCCTTTTTATATTCCTAGTGAACCATTGTAAATGCAAAATTCAAAACAAAATTACAAGATCAAAAGCTGTAATAGTTTCGGCGAGATGTCATATTAAAAATATAGTACTATGAAATCGATCACAAATAAAATAACTTCCCACCAACAAATTAATTAACTCCCAATTTTTTCAATACAAATTGCGAGCTGTTTCCCAATGCGTTGGGAGTCATTTCATTATATTTGTTTGTGATTGATTTCATTATGAAACAACTCTTAAATTCAACAACTCCCAAGGAAATTGTTTTGGGAGTTAATTGATTTTATTGAAGTGTTGAAAATTATTTTAATTTTGTTGTGGGTTTTTTAATCTTCTATCATTGGGAGTTATTTCAATTCAGTTAGGAGTTACAATGAAATGGCGGAAACGTGAACTAATTTTTACCAAGGGTGTTCATGTTTTCGATTTTGTTCACGTTTCCGATTGGATATGTTTTAATTATTTTTTAACGAATTAATTTTTTTTATCAGTGAAAACTTAACAACGTTTTAGCCCGAAAAGTCCAATTTAAAAATTAAAAAAACATACATTTTTTGGGTAATACATAATTGTCTTACCACAAAAATTAACCTTTTGCAAATAAAACTATGTTTATCGCTTATAGATCCATTCATTGCCACCAACACAGAAAAACTTAAAACAAAATAGTGTGTTAATAAAAAAAACATAATTCGGGGACTCCCACAATTTAAAAAATTAAATTAAACAAAAAAAATCTCAGAAAAAAATGTTCACGTTTCAAAACTTTCAATGTTTGTTCACGTTTTAGAGTAGTTTATGTTAAATAAAAAGTGTTCACGTTTCTGGGTTGTTCACGATTCTGGATACTCACGTTTTAGCGAGTTCACTGTATTTAATTTTTATTGGCAGTTATTTAATTTTTGTTGGGAGTTATTTTGTTTTCGTTAAGGCAAGTGTAAAATAAATACAGTACTTAGTGTTGTTTCAGACAGCCGGCCTTCTCAACAATGAATTAAAAATTCTAATTGAAGCTCACAATTGAAAAACTAGCTTTTATCAGTCTTTTAAAACAAAAACTCAACAAAAAAGTTTAATTCATATAAAATAATTATAATTATGTACATAAAAGCAAAAAAAAAAACATATACATCTGGAATCTTGCCTGAGCCTCATTTCAAGTCCGGTTAGGACGCTAAATGGGGTACTTCCCGTACTTCGGGTGGGCGTGTTGTTAATTAACCTCTGTACATTGTCTACATGGCGATACCAATTCTTGGGATCCTCAAGGCAGAGCTTAGACAACATTGGTACGATTATCCGGTGTATTCGCTCCACCTGCCCATTTCCCCGCGGTACCCCCGTGGCAATCATCAGATGTTGAATGTCCTCGTTCTTACAGTAGTTAGAAAATTCGCCTGAGGTAAACGCTGGGCCCCTGTCTGTGATCACTCTAACTGGGTTCCCAAACACGGCCGCTTGCTTCTGAAGGCGATCAATTACCACACTGGTGTCCGTACTCTTTGTGGGATAGAGCCACACAAATTTCGAGAAAGCGTCTACTATAACCAATATGTGGTTATATTGTTTTTTCGTTGCCTCCATGGGACCAACGTGGTCTAGGTGATAGGTCAGCAGTGGCCTGTCTGCCTTATCGGTTGGATGCAGCAATCCCTCTTTCCTACCAGCCTTTGCCTCCGACATAATACACTCTATGCAACTCTTGACGATGTTTTCGGCCTTTGTACTCAATTTAGGGATATAAAAATCCTTGCCCACCAGATCCGCAGTCTTTTTGGCAGCAAAATGACCTTGCCTATGAGCCATTTCTATAACTTCGCGCTCCATACTAGATGGGATAACAATAAGTTCCTTCGTTGGATCTTTATGTATAACGCCATACTTCACATAGTAGTCTTCATATTGTTGAGTCTCCAGAATCTTGCTGATCGCTCTAAGCCAGTCATCTTTTATTTGAGCCCCTTGGATTCTATCCCGGACGAGCCCCCAAATGTAAGACTCTAAATGAAAAACTCTTTGTTGGTTCAATTCAAAAAAACTTTATTAATTTTATTGTTTTAAAATTTAACCACTATACACGTCCGTGTACGTCTGTTTTCGTTAAATGCCCAACTCACTCTCCAATGTCGCTCGTCTCATTTATATCTACTGGAGCGTCCGCTCCTACATACATATATTAAATTAATAGTTTATGGTTTCCTGTTGAAGCACACAATATTTCATATTCGTCTTTTTTCGAGACCTGTCGAACGCAGCTAAATTTCTGTTCTTTCTCAACTAACTCAGAAGTAACAAAGTGGACCTGAGCAGTAGTAAAACATAGTTTTTACCCTGTCTTGCCCCTTATGGTCCAAATTTCAAAAAAGTTTCAAAAACGTATACAATGTTTTTGGGGTCTGTCAAATGCAATTTGAATTATGTTTCTTTCCTTATTTGTTAATAAATTACAAAGTGGATCTGGGCACTATTAAAATTAAGCTTTTACCATTTTGTTACACTTACAGTCCAAAATCTCGAAAAAGTGGCATACACGGGTCCGCTTATTTTTTAAGAGAAATAAGATACTTTTAAATTTTAGTTTTTATCATTTCAAGTTTAGGAAAGTTGGTTGGGAAATTTTAAAATGGTACTAAATTGGCAAAAGGTGTACCATTTTTGTACTGTACCAACGTACTTTTGACGCTTGAATTGTACCAAAAAAAGTACGATTGTACCAACTTTATCATCCCTGACTTTAATTCAATTTTTTAAAAACCTAATTAATATTTTCCCATAAACCTATTGAGAATTTTTTAAAAAAATTAAAAATCATTCAAGAGTTTTGTCCGGTTTATTATTAAAAATTTTGCTGAATCAATAAAAAATTTATTTAACGACATTGTCATATTGACTTCAGTTCATGTAAATTTTTTTGCGTCAACAATAATATGTTTGATTTTAGTATTTTGCTAATTAAAAATGTTTGAGTATTTTGAAATTCGTTTATCAACCACGTTTTATTAGGCAATATTTGGGATTTTGCAGTGTCAATAAGAATGTTGTTGAATCAATAAGAAATTTGATGGCATTGCTCTATTGACTTTAATTCTTATCTATTTTTTTTTGTGTGTAAATTTAAACATATCTTAAGATAATACTTTTTTTCTTGTTGCTATTTTACATATAAACTAGATAGTAGTGTTGTTGTTGATTTATATGTATATACTTACATGGTTCACTTAAATAGTCTGCATAACGATTTTTTTATATGCCTTATTCGTTTCACTTGTTACAAATGCGCCATATTCGGATTACAATGAATAACAATAAAGGACAAGCGCAATAATAATAGCAAAAACAATAATAATAAACTTGTTGCCTCTTAATAATGTTGCGCCACTTAAATGCAATCGTTTATGTCAAATTAATGTCAATCCCTTTAGCAGCTTAAAACAAGTAAGGAGGTTAAGGTCGGTCAAGCCAGACTATATTACACCCTACACCACAATTTTATTAAATTTTTATTTATCGTGCTCAGATTTTTTTTATAGGCTCTACTAATGTTTTTCCCAAAAGAAGGTGGTTCATTATAACTTGAAAACGATTTATTATTATTTTTAACCCTTATATTTCCTCGCCACATGAATAGGACCCCTTTTTTGTACTTTGTGTTTTAAAGGTGTAACTGTTTGCTTGCTCTGAGATAAAATGTTTATGTTCTGAAAAAGACCCATTATATTGTTTTCATATTTTGTTTTGTGATTGACCAAAATTGTCAAAATTTTTGCGTCATTTTATTAGAACCCCCCGCATTAACTTTCTTAAGCAAGTGAACAAGTAAAGCAGAAAAAAAATCTTTTAGCAAATTAAATTATTTTATTGACAATTTTTTTGAGATGGGCCGAGGCAATGCCTTAACACAAGCTGAAAAAATAAAAATTAAAATTTAAAAAAAATCGGGACAATCGATCTACGAAATTGGTAAACGAATTAAAAGAAGCCGAAATGAAGTGTACAATTTTTACGGAATGAGTCAAACTATGGGAAAATTTGAAAGTTATTTCTGCAACTAATAAACGTCCTTTACTCTGAGCTGCAACAAATTCTCAAGATTCGTCTGCACAAATTAAAGTCAAAACTGGTGTTTCGCAAAGCGTAAAAACAGTGCAGCGTGTAAGAACAGTTCAGCGTGTAATTTTGAAGGCTGAACATTTGAAGCGTTTAAGACTTAAGAAAAAAACACTACTAAACGATGCTCGAAAAAATATGCACATGGGTTTTTGTCAAATTCACATGGCATGGAATAATCAGTGGCATCGTGTCGTTTTTCCTGGTGAAAAAAGTTTAATTAAAACAGCCATGATGGCTTTAATTATTATTGTCACGATCTGCGAAAAGAAGAGCTTTAATTGGATCGTTTGCATAGCAGAGTGGGAAGAGTTATGGTGTGAGGAGCCATATCCTATTATGGTACCTGCGACCTGAAACTTTTGTCGGGCACCATGAACGCCAATTGCTATTCCAGCATGACAATGCATCAATTCATACTGCCCGGGTGGTAAAGTGGCTACGTGATTAAAATATAAATGTGCTCAATTGGCCTCGCTATTCGCCAGACCTTGACATCATTGAAAATATTTTGGGGTGGCTAGCTTTTAAAGTGTATGCTTTTGGAAAACCGGATACTACCAAAGAGGATATTATTGAAGGTCGACGATTTCGCTCGATTACATAAAACCATTGTATGATTCTATTCCAAATCGAATTTACGAAACAATCAGTAAAAATGTTGACTCTACGCATTATTAAAAACGCTTTCATATGTAAAAATATTAATAAAATGTAAATCAATTTTAAAATTTTATTACAAACTTTACACGAACTTTTCTTTTTTAGCGGGACTTATTCATGTAACGCAAATTTGAAGGCATTTTTTTCACTTGATTTGTTATAAAAACAAAACCAGTGTATACATTGAACCAATTTTTTTAGTGTTCAATAACAAATAAATTGCCTTTAAAATTAAATAAAAACTAAGTCCGTAGCATTTTTATAGCCTTTTAACAAAATTGGTCCTTTTCATGTGGCAGAGAGTGTACATTGAGTGTACATACTAGGATTAATTTGAAGTAGGTTTGAAGTCGATAGGTGTAATATATTTCAGGATACAGCGCGTTATAAATTTCATAAAATTATCTGTTTGTATGGGGGTGTCCCCTTGCTTCTATTGAAAAAGATTTCCCAAGATCAGCTTGGCGTCTTCAAAACGTCTGTCGCAAGTTTTGTAAATACACTGGCAATAGCTACAGATATATGTATAAGTAAATTATGCATTTTTTTCCTAAAGTATGGGTTATCTTAGGGTTTTGCTCTTATCTCGGTCCGTAGTTTGGCGATCATTCTGATTTTAAAAAGTGATTGTCCTCTGTGCTCCGTAGGTATTGACTTGACTCCGAAAATTTGATTTTAACAGATTTGGGCATGGCAAAATCGACTTCCCTTATTAAAAAAAACCGGAATATTTAACTTTTAAGTGTCGCGAATGAATACTGTAGAAATTCAAACGGAATGACAAACTACTATATGAACTTCTCACTATGTGAAAGGTATAAAATTTCAGGTACGGGTTTGTATGAACTCTAGAATAAATTTTTTTTAGGACGCGTTTTTAAAAATATTAAACAATTTTTTTGTATATGTATATGCAAATATGTGTATGTATGTATGTTGTATGTATGTAAATTTGTTGCGTTAAAATGTGAATTTTAAATATATAAAGCTACCCAAAAAGGGTTGCTAAAACGTATATATTTACATACACACGTATGTATGTAAGCATAAGGAGTGAGATTGAAAAATTTTACACAGAAAAAAATAAAAATTATTTTCAGTTAAAAAACTTGTTGATTTAATTGAAAAAATGTTTAGATTACAACCTATCAATAAATTCGCATATTCAATTAAATAATTTATAAAAAATTAATAAATCGATTTAACCAAAACACAAACAAATCTAAAATTATATACATATATTATGTACTTGAATTATTATAAAAATAAAAAAATACTTGTTTTTGTTTTTTTAATTTGTTTATTTATTATATTTATTTCTCTTTATTTATGTTAATTTAATTTAATTGTATAAGTTTGTATGTATTATATTTAATTTTTAAGTATACTTTACAAGTCTCGCTCTATTCGATTGGCCAAAAAGGCATTCTATTTTTTAAAGTGTTAAACTTCAGGGCTAACTGTATTGTGCTTAAACAAACTTATGCTAATGTCAAATATCCACGAAGAGCCTGTCAAATGCTTAAGCAATTTATTGGAGACTTTTAAATGGCTATATTGTACTTTTTAAACTTAAGTTCTTATAGAGCTCAGTTGCAAATATTTGTACTTTTGCAAAAACTGTTTTACCTTTATATTCCAAATACATGGATTTTTTTGGCAAAATGTTATTTAACTATCATCTACAGTTTAAAAATATTAAACCATTAGCGAATAAATAATAAAATTTTATTATAAAAGTTAATAAATACAATTTTTTTTTCATAAATAAAAGTGTACTTAAAAGTGCAACTGTGCGCCCAGCTCACGTATACACAGCTGATCCATTAATCAAAGTACGACCAGCCCCCCTGTTCTGTAACTGGCGAGAAGTTTTCGCAGCGAGAAAATTTTATTTATTGTCATAGTCTTCCGATTATTAACAGTGTGACTTAGATAATACATAAACTCTCATTATACAACGTTACAAGTAAAAATAATTAGGTTTATGGTGTTCATTCTGTCTTTTACATGGCGACTATAAACTTTTCGATGCGAGAAGTTCTCACTAAAGTTACAGAACACAGGCACAGGTTCGCTATTTGCTTAATCAAATGTAACTTGACGAAACTTAACGAAAAGTTTTTTAAGTACATTATAGTTATACACATTTGAATATGTGTATTCGCACTTTTGCTTATGTTAGATTAAGCACATTATAGTTAGCCCTTTAGCTTTATTTACTTAAGTCTACATTCAAAAATTCAATTTAAGCAACTGAACTTGAAGTGAGTTTTGCATAAGCAAAGGCAAAACAGAAAAAGTTTTAGGCAAACTGCAGTTTTTTTTTGAAGAATTTGTAAAAACAAGAGTCTTTGTTGGCATTTAATTTTCACAAACAATTAAAATATAATTGTACATATATGTTAAACAGTTAAATTTTTAATAAAGATTTTTTTCATTACTGGGTTAATTGAAAAAAATTTCAGAATAATTTTTCGGTGTACCACTCGTTTTTCCTTAAAAATTTTTTAACCCTCAAGCTATGATTTTTTTTATCAAAAATGTCAGTTATTATGATATTGTTAACTATTTTTATATGTACATATGTTGATAGTTTCATCAAAGTTATTGACGAGAAAAAACTGCGTACTAAAAATATTAAATATTTTCAACAAAATCCTACAGAAAATTGGCCAAATGATTAAAGGTCTAATGTTAAACTGTTTCCAATATTATCAAAAAGTATTGAAGAACTTGATCATTACACACAGGTACCAAATCAATTTATTACAAGTATTAAATGTTAGAAAATTTAAAGAGTAAAAATATTTTAATACTGGCAACACTTGGATTTATCTTCTGACCACTCGCCAACAATAATCACTATTTGCAATCCTCATCAAATAGCAAAAAGTAAGTTTTTATTAAATAAAAGAGTAAACTGATTAAAATATAAAAAATATATCAGCACCCACTGCTCGGAAAACCAACCACTAAAAAGACCCGGAGACATCGACGATTGTCTGAACAGCCTTAATGAAAACATTATAAAAGCCGTTGAACACGCTTCGTCTACTTATCGTCATGCCAAGTACAACAAAATTTTTTCTGCAGATGTTGAAAAGCTTTTATCTGAAAAAAGGAGAACTCGGAGAGAATGGCAAAAGCATAGATCGCACCAACTTAAAAATAAACTGAAAGAGTGCACAAACCAATTAAAACACTTGTTAGAGGTGCACAAAATGACATCACTGAATAAATATTTAGAAAGCCTAGGCGCGACTTCCCAGACAAATTATTCTCTATGGCGAGCTGCCAGACGTCTACAAAGACCCGTTATCGCAGAACCTCCACTGCGTAATCTGAGAGGATCCTGGGCTATGAATGACAAAGAAAAATGCGATCTGTTCGCAAGTCACTTAAGGAATGTGTTCACTCCCAACACGTGTACTGACGTGAGGGAATTACCGCCTGTTGTTGCTAGACGTCCTATTGAAATACGTTTCCGATTTTCAGATGTTGTAAAGGCTATCGTTAACCTAGATGATAAAAATGATGATTCCTAAGCCTGGTAAGGATCCTCCGAAAGTGGAGTCGTATAGGCCTATAAGTTTGCTACCAACTTTGTCAAAATTGTTCGAAAATCTCTTTAAAAACAAACTGACTCCGATCATGAATGGAAACAATTGCATTCCAGATCACCAATTTGGCCTTAGAAGTCAACATAGCACAATCGAACAAACTCACAGACTGGCGCAAGTTATAAGAAAAACATTTAAGGAAAAGAAGTGCTGCTCCGCACTTTTTATTGATGTCTCTCAAGCTTTCGATAAAGTATGGCACGAAGGCCTGTTAAACAAACTAAAGCTAAACCTTCCAGCTAATATTTTCAACCTTTTAGAAAAGTACATAGCCGGTCGGCAATTTATGATCAAAGAGGGAAATCAAATAAGTTTGTCTCAAACAATTGGAGCTGGTGTACCTCAAGGGAGTATACTAGGTCCAATTTTGTACCTGCTTTACACGGCAGATATGCCAACCAACTGTTTAACGCATACGTCTACATTTGCTGATTCATAAAGACCCTAAAGAGGCTTCGCGCCAATTGCAACAACACGTAACCCATGTAGAGAAATGGGCAAAATTATGGGGAATAAAAGTTAATGAGCAAAAATGTACTCACGTAACTTTTACTTTACGCAAAGAAACGTGCTCTCCAATCCTTATTACCAACCATATGGTGCCTCAACGATTTGAGACGAAATACCTTGGCATTCACCTGGACCGTTGCCTTACATGGAAGTCCCACATAGATGCGAAGTTGACACAAATGAAACTTAAAGCCACACAAATCCATTAGCTAATCAGCAGAAACTCTGTGCTTCGTCTTGATTGTAAACTTCTACTCTACAAATCGGTTTTGAAACCAATTTGGTGCTACGGTATACAATTATGGGGCACTGCTTCCGCATCCAACATAGAAAAAATTTAACGCCGTTAAAACAAAATCCTAAGCATGATAACTGGTGCTCCTTGGTATGTTAAGAACAGCAACATCCACAAGGATCTACAAGTTCCACTAGTTAAATGCAAAATCCTGAACCAAGTGGACAAGTATTTAAATAAGCTGGAAACTCGCCCAAATCCGCTCGCCCTAAACATCCTGCAACATAGTGGGCACATCCGTCTAAAAAGGAGGGATACTATTGCGCTTATATGAAGCTTAATAATTAACATGAGAACTTAAATTTTAGTCTAGCACTGGCTGGACTAATATTAACTACCTAGTTTTAAGATTGCAAAAACTGTTTTACTTTTATATTCCAAGTATATGGATTTTTTTTTCGCAAAATGTTATTTAACTAACAACGAAAATTTAAAAATATTAGCAAATAAATAATAAAGTTATATTATAAAAGTTAATAAATACAAAAAAGTTTCACATAAATAAAAATGTACTTAAAAGCGCAACAGTGCGCGCAACTCAAGTATACACAGCTGATACATTAAGCAAAGTACGATCAGGTTCGCTTTTTGCTTAAACAAATGTAAAGGGCTAACTATAATGTGCTTAATCTAACATAAGCAAAAGTGCGAATACACATATTCAAATGTGTATAACTATAATGTACTTAAGAAACTTTTCGTTAAGTTTCGTCAAGTTACATTTGATTAAGCAAATAGCGAACCTGGTCGTACTTTGATTAATGGATCAGCTGTGTATACGTGAGCTGGGCGCACAGTTGCACTTTTAAGTACACTTTTATTTATGAAAAAAAAAAATTATTTTTTAACTTTTTTAATATAATTTTATTATTTATTTGCTAATGGTTTAATATTTTTAAATTGTAGATGATACTTAAAAAATATTTTGCGAAAAAAATCCATATATTTGGAATATAAAAGTAAAACAGTTTTTGCAAAAGTACAAATATTTGCAACTGAGCTCTATAAGAACTTAAGTTTAAAAAGTACAATATAGCCATTTAAAAGTCTCCAATAAATTGCTTAAGCATTTGACAGGCTTTTCGTTGATATTTGACATTAGCATAAGTTTGTTTAAGCACAATATAGTTAGCCCTTAACTTGACAAAACTTAACGAAAAGTTGCTTAAGAACATTATAGTTATACACATTTAAACATGTGTATTCGCATTTTTGCTTAAATAAGCTAAAGCACATTTTAGTTAGCCCTTAAAGTTGTGGGTTTCAAACGTGTTTCTAAATAGCGATTATAAAAGTGCACAACAAAAATTAAAAAAAAAATTTGAAATATATTTTAAAAGGGAATAAAATGGGAAAACAATCTGAATGTAATATGTCTATTCTGTATTTTTTGCTGTTTATAAGTGCTGAAACTATGTAGTTTGAAATTAACATAACCTATATTTTTCAATGGCAAAAAGTTTGGAAATTAACATGCATGAAAGTAAAAACATATGATACATTGGTTTAACTATTAAGCGTTGACTTATTAAAATTTTTCTTCATATTTATGTAACTGCCAGTAGTTCCAACTATTTAGAGCCCCAACTAACTAGAGCAATAGAGTTAATTATCTCCTATTGTGAATTTTTAAGTACTACCGTTTAAAAAAAAATACCCGCCAGAAAAAATTTTCAATTATTTTGTGTTTGATTTTTTTGATTGTATATAACGGATCATACATCGTTCTTAAAATTTATGCCAAAAAAAAATTTGATTTGACACTAGTGTGCATTATTAGAAACTTGGTTTGGAAAGAAACTAGAGCAAACAAAGTTTTTAACATTTTTAGAAAGAGCTGCCAACACATTCCGAAAAAAAACAACCTAGGAAGCTTAGTGTGCAAAAATTAAAAGCCAATACAGGTTTGAAAACAACAAACACTTAAACAATTTCTCCCAGGCTTCCGAGTCAAAATTTTTATGGTGGTAAAGCTCGAGGAATATGGCAAGTCTTAGGCTGCTGAGGCCAAAATCCCAAACATTTGTCTTAACGAGATCTTTAAGCTTATATTATACGTGCCATAACATAAAGGTTCAATTATATGTAGGGTGACCATTTCTCCTGATTTCATCAGTACATGTACTGATGTTTAGTGTACTGATTAAAAATCTGTGTACTGAAATGTACTGATATTTGAGAAAAAGTACTGATTGTACTGATTTTTTAATATAATATTCTATTTTAAATTTTTTTCTAAAAAAACTTGTAAGTTACCACCAAATTAGATAGTTAACACAACTTACATATACATATGCAGGAACTGCTAAAGCTTAAACGTATATTTGACATGAGCGATTATTTCGCGACTCTTTTATCTCCAAGACGATTGCTGTTTGGCTTTTTAAAAATTATGCTCTTACGAGTAGTTTTGATGGTTGCTAAACAAGAAAATCTTCATTTATATGTTTTTTAGATCATTGGGCCGTTGTGATTAAGCAACAACTGTACCTAATTTTTCAATTAATATTTTTTAGCAACATTTTGACACTTGTTGTGCGAACGCTTATTTGTAACCGGTGTCGTCGTTTGAACATTTAAACGATCCCTAAAAGACTGCTATTTACCAGCCATACAATTAGCTTCAGGTTTTTTTGTAAATTGTTGGGCTAAACGTGTTTTTTTTTTCAACAATTTTTATTTTGACCTAAATAAAAAAGGAAGAGCGCAAAACATTCTTACAGTCAAATAGAGAAAAAAAATAATTTGCTTTGACGTCAAAATTAACAACCAAATCCTATTTTTTCCCAAATACACCATAGAGAAAATATATTGCAGATTTATGTTAAAATAGTAAACGATCTCGTTTGTAAGTGAATGAATTTAAAAACATTGTGTAGAGCATCCCAACTTCAGTTGCGTTACCCAGCTGGCAACTAAGACAACAGTTAGTCGTCAGTTAGCATATGTAATATCATTTCGGCAACCTGCAACCGAACTTAAGTATAATTGCCATACTTAAGCGACACATTAAACGGATTATAAAAACATAAAAATAATTGGAGAAATTTTTTATCGTTTGTGGCTTTTTGGATAAAAAATTTAACGGTTTTTATTAATTATTTTTTTAAAAAGTTTTTTTAACTTAATATTTTTTTTTACTAATTCAACCTGCACTTTGACGGTCGGAAGGACGGACATGATTAAGTCAACTTAGCAAGTCATTTTAAGTCGATTGCATAACCGAAAGTGGTTTTTAAACTATAAAAAACCAAAAATAAGTTGTTATAAAAAAAACGAAGAGTGTACTAATTTCGAACCAGAAATAAATGGTCACCCTAATTATATGTGACTTACCATAACGCCATAACCATTACCGTTGCCATAAAAACCAAGTCTCAATTTTTTTCTAAAGTGTTGCCCATAAGTTTGGTTCGAGCAGCTGTGTACTGTGATATGGGTTAGTCACGTATAAATGAACCTTAATGCCACAACTATAACCGTTGACATAAGAACCAAAATCCAATTGGTTTCTATGGTTATCGTTATGGTGTAATGGTAAGTCACCTATAATCAAAAACAGTGTTGCCCATTAGTTCGAACAGCTGTTTCTGTGGTTATGGCTGGTACGTTTGCTTAAACCTTAAAGTACTGAAATTTACATCAATAAATGCCTACAAGAGAGGCTTCATAGTGCAATGTTTTCGCTTACTTTGGCATGCTGTCACTATGATAAAAATACTCTTGACTAGTCAAGAACAACAATTTAATGTTTGTACCAAAAGAAGCAAGTCTTCCAACTGCCCTGATCCTGTTTAGAGATAATTGAAAAGCACAAAAAAGGTGTCCAAAGGTCTGTAGACCTTAAACGAAGATGGACTATTTTTTTCCAACAAAGTGACAGAAACCAATTTAAAGACCTTAATCGAAAGTTTTCATAAATTCATTACTAGTGCTTAGTTAGAACCACAAAAATATTTTTTTTCATACGCTTTATAATATGTAATACCAATCAAATAAAATTTATGCACATATTAATAAAAATTAAAGTAGGTTTATTTGGAGCTTATCTGACAATTATTCCATAGACATCTGTCAAACAAATCCAGCATAAATACCCTGTAATTATTATGAATATGGGGCTAAAACCTTTAGTGGTTTGTTTTTTTATTTGCTTTTATGAATGTAAAGTTTTTTTTAATCTTACTCCTTACATAGGTATGTATGTATGAATGTGTATGTTTCTAATATGCATCTTTGTATATATGTATGTATGTATGTATAGAAATAATAGACAATTATTTTGGAAGTAAGCAAAGCTTGTCGTTAATGTTATCAAAAACCCATTTAGGCATCCGGTAAATTCGTTTTGTTGTATTTTGCTTCTTTCAGGACAATGTGTTTTATTCAATGGCCTCTTACACACATGATCCACTGATGAGCTTTGGTATCAATGCTTTGTATTGCGATTGTAATAGCCTTTTTATTCCAATACCTTTCGGATACAGAGTGTTTCTAAACACTATTATTATAACTAGTTTTTAATAAATTTAACTTAAAGTTTACTTAGCTTAAGTAAAAAATAAAGTGGCAAGATGCTTCTTGACAAGGTGGTGTTATAGCAGCAGCTGATTACTGTTTATTTTGCTTTGATCCAACATCTGGATGTCAAAAGCTGCAAACTTTACGTTTATTTCTGTGTTTGCTTTAATTTTTGGATGGCTAGGTATTTCTACATGGACTAATAATTGTCCAATTCACAAGCTCTGTCGTATGGCTTATCGTTTAAAAAAATATGATTTTAGTATATTCACTTGTGAATAGAGAAATTTATCGTATTGGTACTTTATTGTATTTATGTCAAATGAAAAATGGAAAACGTCGGTTTAATGTAGTCAATTCACTCTGAGAAAACTTTATAGAAACGTTAACGTAGATAAATATTTTTCGAGCATTAAAAAATTATAAAACTAAGAAATTTTACCGCGTTTAAAGAATTTGTTTCCATTTGATAATATTTAAAATAAAAAAAATATTTTAAGCTTTTTACTTTCATATGTTTTTCTTTTACTAAAGTTGGCATCCATGTAATTTGATAGCAATATACCAAGGTAAAAATGTCATATGGTTATTGGTGTTATATATGTAGTAGTTACGCTACCACCTTGAATTGATACACCCTGTAAATTGGCTTACTAACAATGTTTATTATGTGTAAAAGGGCGATATCAGAGAAAAATCCAAATTCTTGTGCAATGCACTTTTAAATGGTTTTTTATTATATGTACCTACTTAACAAATAAACAATTATTACTGCAACTTTAAATAAATTCACCTTATAGTAAAATTGACAGGTAGGCCGACTTTCCTTTAGCTTGTCGAACACTTAGTTTAAATTATGCCCATAACAACAAAAGCACTTTGTCCTGCGAGTTATTGTTTGGTCCACGGCATAGCAAAGTGATTTCGGAAAAAAACATAGAAAATGTTTCGTTTTATTTTTTGAGAAATATTAAGCAAGATTTCTGTTTAAGTAAAAGCATAAATAATGATATCTGTTTTACTTTATATTTTTTGATATTTAAGTTTTGCTTTGAACCATTTTGTATTTCGAGACTTCAAAAAATTAACACATCTGAAATTTTCCTGCCATTTTTCTAACTTCATGCAAAAAATCTTTATTTATTGCTGGAATTCTTTAAATATCCCTTTGAACTTATTGAAGTTCGATTTGTTTGGTTAACAAAAGAACGTTCTCCTTGTTTTCTTTAGAATCAGCTTGCAGTCATATTTGAGAAAATTCATCAGTTTGAAACGAAGATCATCTACTAAAAATTAACATATTTTAAAGAATTGTTAATTATTGTAGATATAAACAAAATAATCTGAAAGGAATATTATTAAATTTTGGTTTCTCGTTGAACTATTCTGAACATTTTTTTTAAGTTTAAATTTCTTCAAAGAAAATCAAAATTAATGAATTCTCAAGCATGCATGCAAATCCTAAACGTATTTATTTTGATGAAGCCGACTTATTGGAATTTATGAAAACGAATCTCCAGCTTAATTATCCGTCAAACATTATATGTTAATTTTTATTTACAAGCGTAAGTTCTACTAAAAAACAACAGTTAAATTACACTACTTGCATTTTATTATAAGGCAATACTTAAAACATATATTTTTGTCGCTTTTTCGATTTGCGAAAAATAAAAGTTTTTTTTTAAATAAAATTCATTTTTCTGAAGGAACGCTTAGAAGGGGTAGACTCGACTTCTAAGATGTATTGTTGTCTACGACTATCAGCTAAATGTCTTTGAAGACTCGTTATCGCAAAACCACCACTGTGTCATCTAAGAGGATCCTAGGCAAGAAATGACGAAGAAAAATGTGATCAGCTCGCAAGTCATTTAAAGAACGTCTTCACTTCCAACTCTTGTACTGACGTTAGTGAATTACCGTCGGCTGTTGCTAGAAGTCTTACAGAAATACGCTTAAAACTTTTTGATGAGCAGAAAGAAAAATTCTGTTTCTTTCTAACGTCATATTTAGGCTTGAACATTTTCCGCTAGTATGGAAAGTATCCTTAGTAAACATGATTCCTCAGCCTGGAAAAGATCCTTCGAGAGTGGAGTATTACATTAAGTCTGTTGCCAACTATGTCCGAATTGTTCGAAAAACTGCCTAAAAACAAGCTGACCCTAATCTTAAATTAAAATAACTGCATTCCAAATCACCAATTTGGTTTTAAAAGTCAATATAGTACCATCAAAAAACTCCACAGATTGGTACAGGTTATAAGGAAAGGCATTAAGGGAAAGAAGTACTGCTCCGCTCTTTTCATTCATGTCCCTCAAGCTTTCGATAAAGTATGGCATGAAGGCCTTTTAAACAAACTAAAGCTAAATTTGTAAGTAAATGTCTTTAACCTTTTGGAAAATTACATATCCGGTCGACAGTTTATTGTAAAAGAAAGAAACTACTTAAGCTGCCCTCAACCAAGAGCGGCAGGCGTTCCTTAAGAGAGTATCCTAGGGCCAATTCTGTACTTGTTTTACACAGCAGACATGCACACAAATAATTTTACACACACGTCGACATTTGCTCATAATACAGCTTTTCTCAGTACTCATAAAGAAGATGAGGCTTCGAACCGACTGCAACATCACGTTACCCAAGTGGAAAACTGGGAAAAGCTATGGAGCATTAAAATAAATTAACAACAATGTACTCACGTAACTTTCACTTTACTAAAGGAAACGTGCCCCCAGTACTTATTAACCATCAAACGGCGCCTCAACGAATTGAGACGAAATATCATGGCATTCACCTGCATCGCCGCCTTACATGAAGTCACATATAGATGCGAAGTTGGCACAAAAGATACTTTAAACGGCCCAAATCCACTGACTGACTGGTAGAAACTCTGTGCTACGCCTTGATTGTAAACTTCTATTCTACAACTCAATTTTGAAGCCAATTTGGTGCTATGGGATACAATTATGGGGCACTGATTATGCATCCAGCATTGAAAAAAATCAACTCCGCCAAGACAGAATTCTAAGAATGATCCCTGGTGCTCCTTGGCTTGTTAAATACAGCAACATTCATAAGTATCTACAAGACCCACTAGTCAAATGTGAAATCCTAAACAACATGAACAAGTATTTAAATAAGCTGGAGACACATGCAAATCCGCTCGCTTAAAATATCTTACAACTTGCGGGACACACTTGTTTGAAGAAAAAGGATCCTGTTGCCCTTAGATAAAACCTTTCCAGTTGTTTAACATTTAATTTGAGAACTTCAAATTTAGTCTGGCATTGGCTAGACTAATTTCAATAATTAGCATTTAGGTTTGAAAAGTTATTTTTAGTTCGCCAAAAGCGAAGATTCAATAAGAAAAGTATGGAAATTTTTTTTTGTAGATTTAAAGATTGGGAATAAATAGGTTCTTTAAATGAATTGCGAGCAGATTTTGATCTTTTCTTTCTCTCAAATTACGCAGTGGGGCTTCTGAGATAACGGGTCTTTTAAGACGTTTGTGGGGTCGTCATAGGAAATAATTCGTCTTATAAATCAAATCTTTGCCTTCCAAGTGTTCCTTAAGTGATGCCATTCATCAAGTTTTCAATTGGCATGTAGTTTGTGCATTCTCTGAACTTGGTTTTAAGTTGGCGGTTGGTTTTTTAGGCAGTGGGTGCGGATATATTACTTACTAGCACGTGAGTCGCTACTTCGTAAGCGCAGTTTTAGAAATTTATTAAGTGAAGGTGATGTTTTCTGCCTTTATTTCTTAAACTTTTACTTGCAAAACGCAATTTAAATGAAGTTTCTACCTTTATTGGTTAAGAAATTACAAAAAGTACCAAAATGTAATTTGTACCCTTTCTTCTATCCCCTAGGGTCTTAAGTTTTTAAAAAGTATATAAAAATATTCATATTTTGTCAAGACTTGTCGAACGCAGTTTGAATTATGTTTCTATCTTTATTGGTTCAGATGCTACAAAAAGTACGTAAAAAATACCACTTTACAAATTTGCACTCTTTTGTCTGCCCCTTAGGGTCTAGATTTTTAAAAAAAGTTTAAAAAATATATTCATATTTTATCCTGACCTGTCGAACACAAATTAAACTATGTTTTTACCTTTATTAGTTAAGAAGTTACAAAAAGTACCTAAAAATTACAAATATGTAATTTGTACCCTTTTTTGTGCCTAAGGGTCCAAAATTTTTAAAAAGTATCGAAAACATATTCTTATTTTGTCGACACCTGTCGAACGTAATTTATATTACGTATTTATCTCTATTGGTTCAAAAGTTACAAAAAGTACCAATATAGAATTTTTACCCATTTTTGGACACTTTTTTTACCCCTCAACGTCCAAATTTCTAAAAAGTGGAAAAAACGTATTCATATTTTTTTAGTATCTGTCGATTGCATTTTGAACTATGTCTGTACCTTTCCTCGTTTAGAAGTTACAAAGTGGACCTAGGCACTATCAAAATTTAGTTTTTACCTTTTTTTAGCCTTAAGGGACTAATATTTTGAAGAAATGCCAGACACCGGTCTGCTTATTTTATGAGTAAAATACGATCTATTTTAAATTTTGTTTCTATCGTTTGTAGTTTAGGAGATATAAACTTTCGGATATTTCCATATTTGGCCCATTTCAAGCCCCTTCGGGTCTGAATTTCCCGAAATCCCGTCTTAGTGGATCTAAACATAAGGAAAGGTACCCACAGTCGAAATTTCAGGTTTCTAGCTCTGCGCGTTTGGGCTGTGCGATGATGAATCAGTCAGTAAGTCAGTCAGTCAGTACCGTTATTCCTTTATATATATAGATATATTGACCAATTGACGGCAAATAATGATTATTGTAGGTAAGTGGTCTCAAGATATATCTAGCCAGGCTTGAGCTTGAAACTAATAATGTATGGAGTTTCGTCATCAATTGCATTCCATTTCAGACACGGAAACAAACAAAAGGCAACCTCTAGGACTAAATAGGGAGTCCCAGTATGCTTAGCGTTATAATCTCCAGCAGCTATTAAGCAGGCACCTCCTAGCGAATAATAGGTATTTCATTTTTATCAATTCTTTATATTTAGGAACAAAAGTGCTGCAAAGGACATTCTAGTCAAACAAAAATGGATGATACTTACAAAAAAATTGTTTCAGCTTTAATTAAAACATTAATGAATATGTTTAGTGCTTTAAACCTGCTTCCTAAAAGCGATAAACTAAAACTATTCCAATAATAGTTTATACACGTCATAAACGTAAGCAGGTCCTTTAATTGCAGCAAGGCAACTAACTATTCCGAAAAATCGTCTTCTTGTAGTGGTATAATCAAGGAGATTATTCCTTTATCAATTTATTTTCGTTGAATTTGTTAGTTGGCTTTATAAAATTACTAGAACGTAGCCCGTTAATTCTCAAGTGAAATTTCTAATTCATTTTCAGAAATTTCTGAAATCCTGAAATCTATTTGTTATTAATATATTAGAATTTTCTAGTTGTACTTAAAAATTTTCTATTTTTATTTCAAAATTTTCTACTTTTAAAACTGTGTTTCAGGATTTTTCATATGAAGAATTAAATAAAATTCTTCTCTACAATGATTCGAACGGTTTTTTTTATTGAATATTGAAACTTGTCATAAGATTCAGTAGCTGTTGGAATTGGATTGGAATAGATATTTGAGTATCTATCAGCATTGAAATGCTGATTTCAGTCCGAGCTTTCAATCTAAAATTATAGAATTTCTTAAAGAAGTATTAATTTGTCGCTTTAAAATTCAATTCCGGCAGCTTTTGATTTTTATGACAATGCTGATTATTTAGGAGTTTAAAAAACCTTAAAAATTTTATATACCAAAGATATTTACGGATAAGCCTGTGCAAATACGCACAGCCTTAATCTATAAAAGAAATCTTAATTAAATCGTAACATTTACAAAAAACATAACTTAAAAACACTTTAATTTTTGTACAAAAAATTTTAACAAATAAGAAATGTACTGCTTTCGAATTCAAAAAACAAATGGTCACCCTACCCTTAGGGTCCAAAATATTAAAAAAACGGCAGATACGGATCCGCTTACTTTTTAAAGGAAATATGAAACTTTTTAAATTTTGTTTTTCTATTACTAAAAGTCAATTTGACCTGCATTATGCTGGTTATTCTACTTATTTTAAATTTATTGATCAACTTATTTTTTAATAAAGAAATATGTACATATATTATTTTGCGTTCAGCGTCTGCAGAACTACAATACAAGTTGAGAGTGAAAGTGCTTCCTGATTCAATCCGTTTTAATCAAATAAATTTAACCACGCAATAAATCAGTATCTAAGTCTGCTTTAATGTTATAGGGATAACAATTTACAATATTTGAAAATTGAGAACAAATGTAAAGCTTTATCTACACAACCTGAGTTCTCATCTTGGTCAAGTGTCAAAAAAATAAGTTAAAATTTTTTGAGTGTTAAAAAACAATTTGATTTTCCTATTATTAATTAGTATTACATTACGTCTCAGGAATAAGTTTGTGTTTGTTTTGTAGTTAAATTGGTATAAAGTGTATGGCAATACAACAACAAGCATTTAATCCGGTAACCTTAAAAAACCTTCATTTAAAATTCAGACCTTATATACATAGTTTAAAATTATAATACGTTCTATTTTTTTAGCTGAGATTAGACAAAAATAATAACAAATAAAAACAGACATGTAATCACACTATACAAATGCGTCTTAGTTATGAAACTCAGTTGATAACTCAGGTAGTGTAAATACATATAGCTTAAGCAAATCTCACTTAGACAAACAACACTTAGAAAAATTAATTTACTTTCGCCTTCATTTCCTCCGTAACCAGCCATAGAGAAGCACAGCACACAAAAAACTAAAAAAAAAATTTTTCAAACAAATTCTTGTTCAAAATAATTTATTTTTTTAGTCAATTTATTTAATAGTCTCTAATAATATTTTTATTTGATTTTTAAATCAAACAAAATTTTCGCCTAGACAAATAAAATATTTAACCAGGTCAGCAAAATTTTTTAACAGAAGCTAAAATTCTTGCAAAATTGTTTGTCTAAATTTACAACTTTCGTTGTAGGTCCTCAGCCAGACAAAATATTTACTGATTCTCTGAAATTTGTTACTGATTCTACAACTCAGTTTTTTCTGTGAGATTTTACATAGGCATTCAGCAAATTCGGCATTTATATATACGTAACATGCTTACATATGTACAAAAAACGAAAATTCGTATTTATACTCTTGTAAAAAAATGTTTACCAAATATAGTTACATGTACTTGGAGTGTGAAAATAGGTTTATAAAAACTTCGCTTAAACGTCTTTGTCTTGAAATAGGTATTTAGCAAACGCATAGAAATTTTCTTTATTTCAGGCTTAAAAAAAGAACATAAGATTGCAAAAACTCAAAAGCATTACTTTCCTTAACATAATAATTCGAACGTAACAACAACGCTGGCAACAGTTACTAAACATTTTTTGTCACCGTTTTTGTTAGTGATTTCTGGTATAGAAATATCGTTCATGTGTAATTCGAATACTTAAAATAGTGTCTCCATTTTTAAAGTCTACTTAATCAACCACCAATCGTAAAGCTACTAAAGTAACAAAAGTTGTTTAATTTAGCGAGTAGTTATAATTATGGATAACTGCTGTTTATAATTCAGTTTTTAGGGTTTAAGGGTATGTCACATACATACTTATGGGCATACATATGTACGTTTATTAATTGGCATATACCAAAGCATTCTAATAAATGAAATTCAACAATTTATTATACCCTGTTAAATTATTGGACCACATGTTCCATTTTAGCTAAAATGAACTAGTGGCAAAATGATGCTACGTATGAAAGTCACGGACCATGCCCTTGTCAAAGAAAAACTGCGTTTAAATGGACCATGTTTTTTATATCTAAATTATAGCCCATATACGCATGTAAGGACTAGTCGCGCTCTGCAGGGTATATGTACATACATGCAAGTATACTTCACACATAAGCAAATAAATGTTTAGAAAAATGGTATTAAAAATTTTAAAGGCGCAAAAGTTTTGTTTCCTTATAGCAGAAGCTGTTTAAATAATTATGGAGTAACGCGCTGCGATACCGCCGTGAGATCGCATCTCATCGTGGCTCTTTTCTATGTACGACTTAGTTTTTAGCTTGTCCAATGATGTTGTGTCGGTTTATATATTTTGCTTTCAAATTTTTTTGTTTATTTTTTTTTCTATTGTTGTAGATATCGCCTTAATGTTGTCGTTTATGTTTTGCTTAATATTTTATCTTTCGTGGTTGGTGTTAGATGGCAAATCTTTTTATTCAAAGTTTAGTTCTTTCTAAGCAACCAGCGATGTTAAATCATTTAAATTGTTTGTTCTTGTAAGCGTACAAAGAGGATAATCTTTTGCGAGTTTCGGTTGGTACCTGTTTCGAAAATTTAAAAAATATGTTTTCATAAGTGCGAAATAAAATTGTAAATTGTCTGCATATGATAATCAAATCTAAACAAAAAGGCGTTTATGTATGTTTTTATTGTTACCTTAAACATACATACCTATGTATGTATGTATGTATGAATGTGCACGTGCTGGAAATAGTAAATAAAAAATTTTAAAATGGTTTTGCCACTTAAAGTTTAAAATAAAAAAAATGAATATTATTAAAAAATAGTGTTCGTTTAAATTAATTTTTAACATGACGATTTCGTATTTGGAAATGGCAACAGTTATTGATGTGCAGGTAATAAGTTAACATTAAACCAAGGAATATTCTTCGATTAAACTTAAGTGAACAAATTTAAATACTTACTTAACTATGTATATACATATGTACATTTATTTATTTATTTTGCTAATTATGTCTTGCACAACAAGATTAAATATCTTATAAATTACAGTGATAGTAAACAAAGCATAAGGTTTAAATATACATATGTATACAATAATTTGATAAAGGAAACAATTTAAAAACAAATAACACTCAAAAATACATCAGTTTAATACATACTTATGCATATAAAAATTGTCTTTGGGATAGAAGACTTTTGTTTTAGTTGAATAAGTTTTCTGTCACGATTGATCTTGCAAAAAAAAATTCGGTCATATATAGGCTGGCTCTTTTAAGGTAATAATTTTTACCTGAATCGTTACTGTCACAGTTTGCGAAAATTTTACATCCGTATAAGAGTGATGGGATTAGGTAGATTTTGGCTAATATCATGCGTATTGCAAATGGTGTTGAATCTTTAACAGCCCACAGGTTATCAAGCATCCTATACACTCTTCCTACTATAGCATTAATACGATCGGACCAAGTAAGTTTATTATTAAAGGTAATTCCTAGGCTGTATGCTGAATTTATTGAATTGATATTGTTATCACCAATGTTAATTTGAGGGCCATCAAAAATTGTCTTAAACTTTGACAGAAAAATAAATTTAGATTTTGATGGATGGAGACATAGACCATTGATTGCATTAGTCCAGCTGGTAATTCTGCACAATTCATCATTTATTTTCCTAACAGAAAAGGCAATATCAGAGATGTTGCAAGAAGTATAAAGCTGAACATTATCAGCGTACATATGCAAATTACTATCAATCAAAACGTTAGATAACTCATTTGTATAGAAGCAGAAAGGAAGAGACCCTAGAATAGAGCCTTGTGGGACTCCCCTGTTGATGATAAGCGCGTTTGAAAAGGTATTGTTAAGTTAAACTACTTGAGATCTATTGTGTAGATAGGAAGATATAACGTTATAGGCTGAGCTGGAAAAACTAAATAACTTTTTAAGCTTTTGAATTAAAACCGTATGATCCACAGTAACAAATACCTAACTGTAATCAAGCAAAATCAAGAATGCTACCATATTTAAACCAAGTTTCTACCTAAGGTACTCAACTACATCAACTAGTGCAGTCGTAAAACTTCTACCCTTAACAAAACCGGATTGATTTTCAGATAAAAAATCATTACTTGTAAGATACTCGATCATTTGTTTGCCAACTAGATTCTCCATTACTTTAGACAAAAACGGAAGAATGCCGATTGGTCGAAATTCACCGTTAGCTTTCGTAATTGGAATAATTTTCGATAGCTTCCTCTCATCAGGAAAAGTAGATTTTGTAAGAATAGTGTTAAATAAAAATGTGAAATAGGGTAAAAGCTTGGGAGATACTGCTTTCAAAAAAATAGGCCTTATACTATCCATGCCAAAGGCATTAGATTTTACCGCAGAAAAACTTTATAGAACTTCGTGCTGTTCAACGCAAGGAAAACTAAAGGGATTTTTAACTGAAACATGGCAAAGGTCGGTATAAATGTTATTTGCTCGGGGTGCTACAAAGTCATAATTGAGTATGTTCACATCAACATCATAGTTGCCTGACGTCGATTTCCTCTGTTCCATGCCGATTTTGCGGATTTCTCTCCATCTGGACTTGTTATCGACCGCCTGCGAAAATTTTCTTTGAAAGTACAAAGACTTAGCAAGTCGAATATGGTGTGTCACCTCCCTTCGTACAGATACGTACATATATGTATGTCTTTTAAATTAGTGGCTCTGAATCTTTTTCAGTGATGTTAAGCTACATCAGATTTTTTATCAAAATTTAATCTCGGAGTTAAACCAAGGCGGTTGATTGAACTTAATCCTTTTAGTTTTGAGTGGCACACGCAAATTTAATAAATATTTAAAATTCTCCTTGATAAATAAAAGTTGATTATCAACATTCTCAAGAGTAAAAATATTGTTCCAGCATATGTTTGCAATAACATGATCAAGCATAGTGGGGTTAATGTTACGCAAGTCCCGATAAGAAAAATTTGACTCAACATTTTGCAAGGACAAGTCATATGTAAGAAATAACATATTATGTTTTGAAAAGGCTGATGCCGTAAATTCGTCATAGGGGAGTACCTTAGATCTTTGATTAACCAAAATAAGATCAATTAAAATTTCCGAAGTTGAGGGAAAATGTATTTACTGGAAAAAGGCCAAGAGCTAAGTCCAGTCAACGGATTTTCAACTAATAAGTTCTCTTGCTTAAGTCACCGGTTATAATGACATCATCGTACAGAACAGAAATTTTCTCAAGCACTGCAATTAAGCTCCCAAAATTTACATAACGATTAGCCCTGTACACACAACATAGCAAAAACTTTCGCTGAAATAGATATCTCAAGGAAAAAATACTAAATTGCACCTCCAATGCTAGTTTTCACTACCTCCTTGCATGGTATACCATCACGAACGTTAACTGCAACCCCACCACCTACAGCACTGGAGTCAATGTTGTCCACAAGAATTTTTCTGTCAGACCGAAAAATTTTGAAACCAGATAGGCTTGAGTGTCCAGATGGAACCAAGACTCAGAAACGCATATAACGTTAACACCGGCGGCAACGCGAGTGATAAAAAAGGAGCTGTAGATTATTAAAGGTTGTGAGATAAAATTAAATTTGACATACATATATGTATATTTTTAACATTATGTATAAAAAAGTGTAAGACTTCTAAATTAACAAACATTTTTATGACGAAATCAAAACTCAAGCTAACTAAAGGTAGTGCAATGGTCGTAAGGGTTATCGGTAACACCGCTCTATATAGATTAGGAAATAACTGTTGTAGGCGTCGGATGTCATCAATACAAGGAGCATTGTCACTTGCGGTTTTTTGATGTAGACAAATCAACGCATACTAAAAACACTCTGAAGAAGTTTTCTTTTCTTAAGACGAAGAGCAGCGCAAAATATTGGGAAGTTGGCTTTAGTTAGATTTTCATTTACATATAACTTGTTGTGAGAGTTTATACCCAGGTGGCTTAAACGAAAATGGAATTCTTTTGGTTTTCCTGAAGCTGTTTAGAGACTTCAGAAAGAAATTTTTGTCGTAGGTTGACAACATCTTGACCATAATAACTGCATCTTTGGAGTTTGTTTTAAGTTTATTATTATGATTTTGCAGTCGTTCAATGGATTTTATGGCTGAAATGGTAATTGGGACGCTGAATCCAAATATGCACTTGTTTTTTTTTTCTCTCAGCTCGATTTTTTGCGATATACCGATATGTCCAAAATTAAGGCACTTCCACTAAACATATTGGTATAACTTGAAAACAGTTTACCCTAATCAGTAAAAAACTCGTCAACAATTTTATCTTTAAGTCGTGCTTACATTGGTTTTAAATTTGTCCAGTATTTTTCAGAGATATCGGGGAAGTTGTGGCAGCAAAATAACCCCCATTTTTAAACAAAAATTTAACTTTTTTATTTTTTTAAAACTTTTAAAAAAATATAAAATCACATAAATCACTTTATTTTTTTGCGAGCGTATAGGCAAATCTTTTCCGAACATAACGAGTCATATTTCATTTAAATCGATCTACAACTTTTGATCTAATTTATTATTTTTAAAGATACTACTGTGTAACGGCAATGACGTGCATACTTACATATGTATTTTAATTCTGAAAATCATTAAAAAGTCTAGCGTTTTTTCCTTAAGTTCAAAATTAGGTACGTTCACTTAGTTGTGAATAAAACCGAAACGGGTGCATCGATTTTTATGATCGATGTCTCATTTTGTTCATAGGTTATGTGGCTTTACGCGAAAGTAATAAAATCTTATACTTTTTCCCATTTTTAAGTTTTCATGGTTTAAAAATTTTTTTTTACTTCAACAAACATTACTTAGCCATTATACCCTTCACATAAATGATTGCTTCAACAAATTAAGCAAAAAAAAGCTTGTTGTTTTCAAAAGTGTCTCGGTTGCCTAGAGGTAACACGTTTGTGCTGCAGTGCAGAAATCCCTGGTTCGAATCTCAGCTTCGGTAAGTACAAAAAATGAAATTTTTAAATTGTAAATTTTAAGTTTATATTAAATAAAAATAAAATATAAAATTCTTCTTCTTTAATAAAGCTCAATAAGTCAAAAAAATGAAATTTCATTTTCGAAATAATCCCGCTTACGGCTTAAATCTTTTTTTTTTGGCTTACATCCAGTACGGTTCCGAAGTTAAATCAATCCTTTTTTGGCTTAATTGTACCTAAAAGTAAGAAATTCGTACTTGAAAAATTTTACTTGGAGTAAGAAATTTCGTACTTGATTTAAGAAAACCCGTACTCACCGTACTTTTGACACCGCTATGGCTTGATTTAAGTAAAGTTTTCTTAGATAATTTTTTGTGTGTTCATATATGCCAGGCATGTGTATATGTATGCGCGTATGAAAATAATAGAATTTGTTTCACTTTCGTAAAAAAAAGGGACAAAAGTTGCAAAAATTAAAAAAAGTGGCAAAATAGTGTGTCCGCATAAAGAAGTCAAACAAGAAGTCACAGGCCCTTGAAAAGGTTGCAAAATGCAACTTTAGTCGACAAACGGTCACTCTGGACCCAATATCAGCAGATGTATGTATCTTCTTCTTCTGTATTATTAAGGTTAGTTGTCTGTAATGACAAAGATAATTAAGATATTTGCTCTCTTTTGAAATGTGGCAACATTAAACAATAGCAGATCCTAGTTGTAAATTTCCCCTTAAAAACGATTGTGAAACAACAGCCAGTAGAAAATGCGATAAACCTATCGAGCCTTTGGTGCAACACCGTAGTAACTCACAGTTGGTTTTTTTTTGAGCTGGGTATGCAGAAATTATTTTTGGGGAAATATCTACCTAAAGAAAAAGATTATGGTTCTATCTTTAACTGTTCAAATTCTACAGCTAAAAATGTCTTTACTGCCTCTGGGTATTTCCAACAATATTGATTTGCAATCATGAAATACATATTTCCTTTATGACAAGAAATTTACTTACAGAAAACAAATTGCGAAAAAAGAATAAAGCAAGATTATTTTTTTCTACGTTTTAGCCACAAAAAGACAACTGAATAATTTGATTTCTTTTTTACTTGTTCGTATTGTTTAATTTTTCATCTTTGGCATAATTTAAAAAATCTTAAAAGTTTTTTGCTGTAACGATATATTCCAAATTAATTAAAAAATTTGTCGTTGGTTTTGCGACAATAACGATACATAATTGGTTTGTTGATACAAAATACTTAAATATAAACAAATATTTCATATTTTTAATCATTTTTGACCTTTCTCTTATTAAAAACATTTTTCTTTATTTAAAAACTTGTAAAAAAAACATTAGTAAACGAAAATACTATCAAAAAGATGGCTCAAAACTTAAAATGCATTTTTCTCAGTGCACGATTTTTTGAATTACTACGGCATTGCTCCAAAGGCTCGATATGGTGTATCGCTAACAAAATTTAAAATACCCATCAAAAACTTTACTTACAAAATAAGTAGAAAAGTAAGTAGAATTATCGCTAAGCACTACTTACAATTCAACTGTAAAAAGTACTTATTTTTGTTCGCGATGTCCCAAAATGAATCCGATATTATTTTGGTAGTCATACCCCAAAAAATAGGTACTTTTATTTTTAATGATTTAATTAAAAAAACTTGTGCCGAATCTTATATACCCTTTACATTGGTCTTTTAATTTACCCAGCGAGTTTTAAAGTCCATAGAAAACCTTACAAATTTTTAACGTTCGTATGGATAATAGAAATAGATGAGGAACGTTTGAGGTCGACAGTTATAAAAGTTTTCGACATTATTCATATAAAAAGGTTATTAAAAGTTGTAAACTTTTTAGAGATGTTCTAGTCCCACTGTTCTAGCTCCTCTTCAACTTTTTTTCCAAAATGTATGAATTATTTGATTATTACTTTTTGTAGAATATTCGAAGTCGATAACTGTTATAGTTTCCCAGATGTAGTGTATCGAAAATTTCATAAAAATTGTTAGTTTGTATAAGAGCTACCCCTTCCCCTGCCCCTGCCCAAAAAACTTTTTTTCGAATGTATGTCTTATTATCCTGTTACTTTTTGCAGAACATTTGAAGTCAATTTCTGTTATAGTTTCCGAGATTTAGCATATCAAAAATTTCATAAAAATCGTCGATTTGTATGGGAGCTATCTCTTCTTCACCCCCTACAAAAAATTTTTTTTCTCTAAAGCGTAGATCTTTTTGTCCAATTGCTTTTTGTAGAACATTTGATGTCAAAAGCTGTTATAGTTTCCAAAATAAAGCGTATCGAAAATTTCAGCAGCAACATTTCCTGTTATTACAATGGAAGTATGCTGCAAATTGACATCATTGGTAAGACCTGGAGACTTATGGCGTATGGAGTGTCCTCCTTGAAAAACTGTCTAAAGTGTCCTGGGGTGTTTGGGTTTCTCAGAAGAGATATTCATAGAAATGATAATGGTATGAGATTTATTAAGGGGCTTCTCTTAATACAACATGCAGAGTCTGAAGTTATTAACTCCAAAAATAAAAGTTACCAGTCAAAGAATGCTCGTCAAAAACTTAGTGATTTACTAACATATGCAAGAGCAGCATTCGATAATGGTATGGTAAATGAAGCAAATAGGAAAAAAAAACACAGGGATCATACTGGCTGCCATTAGAGGAGAAACCTTAGATAAATTATTTGAATTATACTCAAACATATATGCAGATCATGCCGATGACGAGATCATCGCTACATATTTAACCGGGACACATGCCCTGAATTAATAACTTTAAATTATCTGGTAGCTAATTTAAAACTAAAACGGAAACAATTAATAAACCTATAAATATTTTGATAATAAAACTCGAGGAAATAAGAGTTATACTGAATGTATATTACACAAGATAAACATTATATCATAAACTTGCAGCAGAAGCATTTTACCTAAATGCATATAGCGAAAATAGCTTTTGGAAGGGAGCCACCCCTTTTTATGCCCCCACCCATAAATTTTTTTCTTTAAAGCGTAAGTCTTGATGTACAATTACTTTTTGTGGAGCATTTGATTTTGATATCTGTTATAGTTTCCAAGATAAAGCGTATCGAAAATTTCATAAAAATTGTTAATTTGTATGGGAGCTACCCTTTTTTCTGCCCACACCCAAACTGGTATGCATCTCTTTATTTGACTCCGGAAACTTGATTTCAACATACGGATAGACGGGCCTGTCTATATCAACTTCCCTATCTCTATGGATCCAGAATATATATACTTTATGGGGTCGCAAATGGATAATAAAGAAATTACAAACGGAATGACAAACTGATATATATCCTTATCACTATGTGAAGGGTATAATAAGTAGTCGCAAATAGTTTCAAAATAAGAGGACTTTTTTTAAATTTAACTTTTATTTTATAAACCGTAGATGAGATTCAAAGCAGGGACTTCCCGGACTCAATCATCAGCGCGCTACCTCTAGGCCACCGAAACACTTTGTTTTTAAATGTTAAATAATATATTAAAACAACAAGTTTTGTTCTCCTTGATTTGTTGAAGTAAAGGTTTATAGAAATAATTATCGAGTTTAAACTAAATTTTCAAATCATAACGTGCTTTCAATAAGCCATTTCAAATTAAATAACAAGTATAAGAAAAGTAGCAATTAAGGCTACAAAATAATGAATAAAGAAAGTCATTACACAAAAGTTTGTAAGTGAAGTTTTTGCTCGGTAGTTGTAATTTCAACCTTAATTTTTATATAAACGCACAAGATTGACCTTAAAAAGTGTTAAGTATGTAAAAATAAATAAATTTTGTGTAAATTTTCATCTTAATGAATTTTATTTGACTTAAAAAACTGGGCATAAATCAGAATCAATTGCTGGAAATGTTTTGTCTTTTGGAGGCCCTGGTGTCATATCTGCATAAACTAAAGGTATTTGCAAACTACATGTGAATTGTATTTTTCTTATAAAATACTCTAGATTTTGTAACAAATATATGCAATACATAACATTATTGTATAATGTATTTAAGCTCTGATTACAATACTCTATTGCTCGTATTCATTTTTTTAAGACTTATTTGACAGATGTATGTATATGTATGTCATAACAGTATAAAAAGCATTTTATAAACCTTCTATAGGTATTATGGATATGGGCATACATACATACATCTTTTCGTGCGTATTTAAGAACATGCTGACGTCGAACTATCAAAAGTGAATGTTGTAGAATACCCATGAATATTAACGGATGATTGATTATGCGAAAAGAAGACCAACATAAAGGGCATGTAAGATTTAGCACAGCCGAATATAGCGCTCTTGTTGGTTTTAACTCCCTTCAGTTTTATATATTAATTTTTTTCTTCCCTGTTAAATAGGCAACAGGATCCTTTGTTTTTGTTGTATACACATTTTTTTAATTTGGTGCGCAAGCAAAACTTACTGCATTAGTGGTCTAATTGGTAACTTGCTAGCTTGATAGTCCATAGATCCTTCGCTCAACTTTTGGCCAACTGGCAAATCTAAACAAGAGCGCTGTTTTGCTTGTCAAATATTCTCATTCCAATACAACTTGTATGAAGAAAACCGAAATACCGCCATCGAAAAACGCGACGATAGGATACAGCGTTGCCAGAAGCTTTGAGAAGAAAATCATCATTTGGTAAAAACAAAATCACGTGGATATATAACGCTCAAACGTTCTCATGCTCATACAGCTTTGATGCTGAATTCTTGTTCGCTTTGTGACATACAACTACACACAAAAAATTATCTAAGAAAACTTTACTTAAATCAAGCCATAGCGGTGTCAAAAGTACGGTGAGTACGGGTTTTCTTAAATCAAGTACGAAATTTCTTACTCCAAGTAAAAAATTTCAAGTACGAATTTCTTACTTTTAGCCACAATTAAGCCAAAAAAGGATTGATTTAAGTTCGGAACCGTACTTGATGTAAGCCAAAAAAAAAAGATTTAAGCCGTAAGCGGGATTATTTCGAAAATGAAATTTCATTTTTTTGACTTATTGAGCTTTATTAAAGAAGAAGAATTTTATATTTTATTTTTATTTAATATAAACTTAAAATTTACAATTTAAAAATTTCATTTTTTGTACTTACCGAATCTGAGATTCGAAACAGGGATTTTTGCACTGCAGCACAAGCACGTTACCTCTAGGCCACCGAGACACTTTGTTTTCAAATGTAAAATATTATATTGAAGCAACAAGCTTTGTTCTGCTTGATTTGTTGAAGCAATCCGAATAGGATTGATTTAAGAAAATGTAAGTAAGGATCGCACTTAAAAATTTCAAGAAAGATTTTGGATAAATTCAAGAATAAAATTCTTGATTTTAGAAAGCGAGTTTTCTTTCTGTGTACAAGATCCTGTTGCTTCTGGGTGCTAAGTGCACTCTACAGCCTCTCGATCAACACTAAAACTCGCGCATTTTCATATACAACCCTGGCATTTTATTAACACCAAGCTTAAAAAAATATAAGATACAGCCTTGTAATATTGGCCAAACGATATGTAAAATGTAAAGTATATAAAAGCAATAAATGAATGTAAACAAATAATGAATACGTGGAAATTCATTTCAAATAGTTAGTTCAATATAAAGTCATTATTTTCTAAAAATAAAAAATTATTTTTTAAATCTTGTTATGTCATATTCGCCCTTAATTGAGTCAATTGCTTTATCATATCTTTCATGTTGCTTCGATTGTCGGCACGTCTTTTTGTGTTGTTGGCTGTTTGGACTTTAGCCTCTGAAAAGGAGCAGAAACTGTTTTTTGCCTAAACGAATGCTTAACACGATCGAAAACCGGGCAAACTATATAGTTGCCAGTGTGGTGTCCACCGCAGATGCTACCCTAAGATCATCTTTTGGTTAACTGCACTTGGTCGTAACAATCAGATACCCACACAGGACACAAACAGAATGTAATTTATAGTAAGTTTTGATGTGGCCGTATTCTTGGCAGTACAAAAACTCATTTATGTGGCGTTTTTATTGTTACTCTACGGTGCATAAAATATTTTATATTATAAATAGAATGAGTTAAATTTGTCTTCAATTTAACATTATTATTTGAAATAATGGTTGAGGGTTTCTTTTCGGTTTCCAATATTTGATAAAGACTTTAAAGCTTTAGCTGGTCTTCATCTTTTCCAAATCAACCTAGGAATCATTACTTGAATAACGACTGAAAGGCCCTTTGAATTATTAAGCTGATGTGTGCGTAAAAAATTTTGTCACGTTTTTTTTAGGTTTCGAAACTGTTGTTCGGTACTTGGTGTTTCCGCAGTAGGCGATTATCCGAAGATCCATTCAGACCACCAACGAAAATCACTTTTACCTGCGCACATTTTGTTGTCAAAATTATTACTTAATATAAGATATATTGCGTTATTATATGATCGGGTTTGTTTGGCTATAACTGTTTTTACTTGCTACCTAATGAAAAAAAATTGATCACTGAATTCACAAGTGTTTGTTTGAAAACGAATACATTTAAAAATCTAAGAAACCCATTTTTTCCTACGTTAACCGCTACAAAAGCAATACTCAAGTAAACCTAGAAAGACTTTAATATTTTTGTTCGTTATTTGAATAGTTAAATATACTAATGAGAAGCCCTAAATAAGTTTTGTTCTTAAATTTGTATCGAAAAAATGTCAATATTTTTTTATTAAAATAATTTATTGTTTATTCCTGCGCATGTAATTAAGCTTTCATTCATTTTAATTAAAGGAACGGCTGACTGGCCATGGAAGTCTGGGACTATCAACTAATAATCCTGCCTATACAACACATACAGGGAGTCATGGAAGTAGAGGTGGGCCTGCCGCGAGTCACAGTGGCCATAGTGGAACTCACAGTTCAGCTGCAACGATGCATCATCAATCATTACAGTCTGATTTTCAACCTCCATACTTTCCACCTCCTTTTCACCACTCCACACAAAGTCCACCACAACAACAGGTAATAAATGTACCTTTAAAAAATTTCTACTGCTGTTTGACAAATAAACTAAAAGCTATACTAATATTGATTAGATACCTGCGTACTTACAGAACCATGGTGCTTTAGAGTATCTTGGAACGGATCCATATGGACAACCTTTACCGACATTGCATCATACACCCCTGCATCACTATAATCAGTTAGCAGGCCTAAGAAGTACTCAAGATCAGTTAGGATTACATCGATCTCATAGAGATGCAGAACTTCAAGGTCACGTGGTATGTAATAAAGTTTTATATATTATTAACTTATTTATTAATACAAATATTTTAAATAGATATGCAATATATTGAAATGGTTAATAATAAAAAAAGCAAGGTTAAAGACATGCATACATATTGTCGGTTCGAAGTTATTTTTCTGTTTTTATACCCTTACATAAGTGATAAGGGTACATACAATTTTTTATGCCGTTTGTAATTTTATAAATATCTATCTGCGACCCCATAAAGTATATATGTATGTACATACTTTTTTTTTGCAAACATTTTCCTAAAACATACTAATTCCCTATTTCCACCTTCTAAAGGGGGTTTCCATAGAAAATTTTAAAAAATTGGTCAAAAACCCCTACACGTTGTGAAGGGTATATAAGACTAGGCAAAGTTTTTCCGCCTAAGAAGGCTAAGAAGGCAATCGTTTCCCTTTTCACATAGAAGAGTTTTCGGAAGATGTAACATTGCAAAAATTTTGATGCTTCTTATACTGCAATACTACAAGAGAAGAAGCCTAACAAGGTATCTACCCCATATTATATCGAGCCTTTGGTGCAATACCGTAGTAACTCAAAATTTGAATTTTTTGAGCTGGGTATGCAGAAATTATCTTTGGGGAAATATCTATCTAAAGAAAAAAATATTATGATTCCACCTCTAACTGTTCAGATTCTACAGCTAAAAATGTCTTTATTGCCTCTAGGTATTTCCAACAATATTTATTTGCAATAATGAAATATTTCCTTTATGACAAGAAATTTACTAACAGAAAGCAATTTACGAAAAAGTATAAAGCAATATTATTTTTTGCTACGTGTTAGGCACAGAAACACAACTGCATAATTTGATTTCTTTTTTACTTGTTCGTATTATTTCATATTACAACTTTGTTAGAAAAAAAATAGTTAAAAGTTTATTTGCTATAACGATATATTTCGAATTAATTTTTAAGTTTGTCATAGGTTTTGTGACAATAACGATACATCATTGATAGGTTGAGACAAAGTACTTAAATATAAATAAATATTTCATATTTTTAATAATTTTTGGCCTTTTTTTTATTTAAAAACATTCCTTTTTATTTAAAAAATTGTAAAAAAATAACTTTAGTAAACGAAATCACTATCAAAAAGATGGTTCAAAACTTCAAATGCATTTTTCTCAGTTCACGATTTTTTGAATTACTACGATATTGCACCAAAGGCTCGATATGTTCTTTTTATTTACTTTCATGCTTTTATAAACATAGTGGGATAGTAGACCCTCATATACATAGTATTGCCGAGGCTAAGTACCTTTTAAAAATTTTTGATGAAACTACAAACTTTTCGGCTAAAAGCCAAATTCCTTAAGCTTAAAGATATTTCAACGCCCACAAAAAATTAAAAGAAAAATTAAAAGCAACGAGATACAAATAATTGTAAAGGAAAGTTTTTTTAAAACCACCATGCTTCTTTTAGTTTATCTGAAGCAAATAACAAAGGATTTGCAAAAGATATCTTAATTAAGCAGAAAACTAATTTTATATAAAATCCTTAAAATATAGCCAAAAGACATAGCAAATGCCCCCCGGAGTAAACATTTTGGGCTATAAATGGTTTGAATATTACTCTGTTTGGACAAAATTTTGCGCACATGTTTATCGTTATGCCACGAACTATTATACTAAACACCAACATTATCGGTATATTTTTTATAAAGCCCCAATTGAAATATGGTGTAGGGTATATGATCGGGCTTGACCGACTTACCTTTCTTACTTATTAATTATTATAATTTTCTGCATATGATAGTTCTTTGTTATGTTCATTAGTTTTAAACAATTTGGGTATATAATACCGAATAACGTAATTTTCAACTTGGAATAGATGACATACTGATCTCATCGTATCTACTTCTTAACACAGGCTAACTGTTCAAAACTGACATATAAATATTGGGTTTCTCATATGTGCTTAAGTAACTCGCTTTTGTGTATAGTTGTTATATTAATGAAAGAAATAATACATCAACATGAGGGTAAGTAAAAGCAGATATACAAAACTACATTAACTTTAACCAAAATAAGGTTATTAAAACATAAAAATATTTTGGTGTGAAATTGCAAAAAAAAGTTTTTTGTTTTCAAAATTTCTGAATAAAAATTATTTTTAAAATTAAAAAGAAAATAAAGTTAAAAATTGTGTTTGTGTTAACTTTAGTGCGTTTTGAATAAGTAATCTTTAAATTAAGATTGTGAGTGTATTTTGTGTGTTTAGTTGACTTACCGGCAGAAAGTTTCATTTGATGTTAACAAAGGTCGAATTTTTTGAAACCTTTAGAAGAAGGTTTAACTAGATGAAATCCTTAAGCGAATAACAACAGGTTCGCTTTATTGTCTAAAATTATAAACAAACAAGATTTAAAACAATTTTGAAATTTTTTTTGTTGATGCTTTTTGGCAATATGTGGTAGCAAATTGAAGAAAAAGATTACCTTTGGAAACTTAACAAGAGAAATGTAAAAAAAATATTTTTTTGTGTAAATTTGAATTGCTACATTTTTTCTTTTATAGTGATGTTTATCAATAAGCTAAAACCAAATTCCCAAAGAAACTTACCTTTGGAAAATGGACCGACTGGACGAAATCTTCCAGAAACCAACTGTAAGTACTCTCAAGTGCCTGAAAAGATAAAAATATAAACAATTATAATGTTAATCGAACATTTAATTTTTCGTTAAGAAGTGCTGATTGACAAAAAGTTTTTTAAAGGAAATTGCCTAAGGTTACTAACCTGTGGAAACTGGAACAACTGGATGAAATCTTTCGGAAATCGATAGTAAGTACATTCAGTTACGCGAAAAGTAAAAAAAAACTATCTGAGTCAACTTACAACGAAATTTATGTTTGTTAATTTGGAAACGGGAGAATATTGACGAAATCATCCATGGAACAATGGCGAATGCAATAAAGCGCCCAAAGATAGAAAAAGGTTTAGGGTTTTAAACATTTTGTAAAACTTTAAAACAAAAATTTTACAGACAATGAATGCGCAGTATTAAGTGAAGCTACTGTAGTTTGAAAACTGATCCTATTAGCAAAACACAACTAGGAATTTATACATTGAACATGTTTTTTTATACATAAATGTAATTGTTTTAATAAAAACATAAAACAAACCTGGGGCCAAATTCTTATTAGAATTCCTATATTAAAAGCATTGACAACTCGATCGGTCGAATAAAATTTCTATTCGAATCGAATGCGATGATTTGACTCCTGCTTAAAATGCTTTAAACAAGACGAACGGATCTCACTAGCCTTTTAACACTTTCACACCACTTAACGCAAAAAAATTTATATTTTTAAACTTCATTTGGTTCAATGCATAGAGGCATCGCATCCAGTTGGTTTTTTTGCCAGCGTTATTTAGACAGGACTTATTTTTTTTATGAATTTTCACATAAGAGTAATGTCTCTTGAAAATTTTGCCAGTGAAAATAACAGGAATACTTACTTTTTTGCACCAGCCGAAATCCTAATGGGGTTTCCCCTTTTTGTAAATTAATTGGAAACAAGGCACATTAATCAAGTATTAAAGACGTGCCCAGATATATCTGTTAACACCAGTTTGTGTGTTTTTTCAGTTTTGAGTGGCTCAACCTATAAAAACCCAGTGGCTACTTATGTACACAATGGATTTTTCTATTTCCCCATATTGCTCCACGGCCGTAAATGAAAAATATTTGGTTTATTTTGCCCAAAAAACAAACGTGAAAAAAATGTCCTCAAACCTAACTTTTATAATAACAAACGAACAAGAATCACTTCCTGGGTTGACTAAAGTATGTCCGTCCGTCTGTCTAGTTGCCTGTGAATATATATATTCAAATAAATAAAAATATTGGTAACTTATTAAAAAATAAATACATAAGTTGGAATAATTATGGTTGGACTTTTTATTTGCTTATAATAATATGTAAAATTTTCAGCACACGCAGGTCATTTAACATTTTGGAACAAGCATTAAATAATGAAAATTCAATGTCGGAGCCACTATCATCTTCGCCAACTTAGGAGCCTTTTAAAATCGGGGAAGACTCTGTAATTACTTGTAGCCCTGTTTCAAAAACGCCGATTCTAACAAAAAGGAGCAAAAAAGGCAGATTGCACAGATGTTCATTTCTTAAAGCTAAACAGGCCTTTCAAAGCTTTTGCGGTTAAAAATACCAAAGAGAAAAGGAAGATGAGAAGGACCTACTTATGGGATTTGCTAGTATGATAGTGGGTATTATAACTACAATGAATTAAAAAAGGCAAATCGAAACCACGCAAAAAGTGACAGCATTGGTGATGGATAAAAATTAAGAACTGATGACTCAAACGCTATTTATTAAAAAAATGTTTAAAGATTCAAAACTCCTTAAATATAAAATATATTATTGTTTAAAACTTTGAGCTATTTTTTAAATATCGACAGACGTGATTACGAAAAAGAAAAGCGCACAATTTTTATTCATGAACATTTTGAATTAATTTCTTTTTACTTTTTGGTTTTTGAAAAAGGTGGTTTCCGCAACACTGACTTAATATTACTATGGTTTTAAATTGCTGTTTTTTAACTAATAAATTAAATGTTATATAGAAAAAAAATATTGTTTTTTTCAATACTTGGTATTTTTTAATTTATAAAAATGATATTTAAAAACCATCGGAAACTTTAGTAAGGAAAAAGTTATATCATTCCATTCTGAAAAGGAATAGCTTCCTCATTTTGGAAAGAAATCGGCCAATCTCTCTCTCAGTTCCATAACTGTTTCAGTTGCTCTTCGAATATGTGTTTAGAATAAACGAAAAGCTGGACCACAATTCGTTCTTATTTCGTTTCTCCAATTACCTTCATGAAATGTGCGATTTTATTCTCTTGATCAATACCAACGATTTTGGTTTGAAGCATAACGAAATAATGAAGTACCACGCAACTTAACTCTATTATATCAAAAATTACTGAATACATATCTATTGTAGTAAACAGAATTCTCCAACTAGCAGACAATATCCTGAAACAGTTCTCTATTAGTCGTCGGGCGCGGGAAAGCCTATAATTATAAACTCATTTTTTTGTGTCTAAATTTGACCCGAAGTAAGGGCGTATTAGATTATTTCTTAAAGAAAAAGCTGCATTGCCAATGAAAAAGTGCGGAAATAAGTCAGAAATGTTGAGTGTAAAGGTTTACTTTGTGGCACAGGTACTTTTCCTGACACAAAGGACTCTCCAAAGAGCGACAAGCGAAATATGACCAAAATTGAATTTAAGAAAAAACAAAAGACTAAAATAAAAAAATGTGTTGAACCAAAATTGTTTCATACCGCCATCGTTTTGATTACCATATATTCCAATATTTACAGATGTAAATGTATATTTTGCATCACAAACTCCCATGAATACAATGTGAAAATGTTTTTTTGTAATTATGGTACCAACTTATTGGAGACAAAGACGCCATAACGCATAACATGTTTCCAATACGATATTGCGAACCGTGGTTTTACCTAACTTATGACTCCAAGCTTTAGACTGAATAGAACATCCGTGTCTTAAATATCTTAGAAAGTGTTAAAATCCATTTTTACAATACAAGTGAAATTACTTACAAGAGAGTTACAGCTAATCTTTCTTTTGGATCAATTCTTTGTCTGGGCTTTATTAAATCATTGCGAAATAAAGTTAGAGATATTGCGACACATTCTTGAATATTTAAAAGACTGTTCCTCATCTAAACTTTTAATCTTTTTAAAAACTTTACTCTTATTCCCAGCTGTTATATAGTGTCCCAGTTTATTGGTCAAACTCCCCATAAAAAACATATGGCACGTTATTAAAGTTTCTATAATCGCGTTAGCGCTTCTATGGCAAGTCAACAAAACTTTACATTCCATCAACGGTCGGCTAATCCAGCCTTTAACCAACTGCCATCACATTTTTATCTTCCCGTGTTTTAAAAAAGTCTTTTAATCATGGGATTCAGAACCATCTCATGTTACACATACGTAGTATACACTTTATTAGAACAAATTAGAACAAATAAGTATTGCAAAAGCAGATATACCTTGTACATCCATGTACATACTAGTTGTTTTTGGTATAAATGTGTGAATAAGTGTAACTGATATTGTATGGTTTTGCTGTTACGCACTCACTCTACTCTTATAACAAAAAATATTGTTGTTTATGGTTTTGCATTGAGTGTGTAATGTATTTATTTTTTTTTTGTGCTGAATAACAATTGTATCATGCATGTTTTCTCATAACTGTTGGTACAACAAGTACACAAGATCGTTTATATAAAAGGTTGTGAATGAAACAAAAATTCGATTTTTAAAGTTTATTGTAGCTATAGCGTTTAAAAATGAATAAAATAAATTAAAAAAAAAAACTTTTTTTATCTCAAGCTCAAAAATTAAGATAAAATAATATATATTTAATTTGTATTCTTTAATAATTTAAATTTTAATTTCAACGAAACATAGAAAAACAAATTTTTTACTCTTACTCTCATTTTACCAAACCACACTATATTTAATTAGAGAAAACACCAATACACACTAATAACAAAAACACGAAGCTACTTATCAATACGCACTAAAAGCTGAAAAAAACACACAAGCTGGTGCTAAAAGATATAACTTTGCAAGTGTTTAATACGTAGCATCAAAACTAAGGGTACAACTGTTTAACCTAAACAAGGGTAAAACACTACTTTGAACGAAAACTGAAAGACTTTCCAAGCAGCTCCTCACGTTTAGGTTCTTACCAATTCTTAATCATTCGATTTTAATTTATAAAACTTAAAAAAATTTGTTTACAAAAATTGCAACTTAATTTCAAAAAGTTAAAAAATTATTACATCGAATGCATTTGACAAAAACATCTGATCTGCGGTGGCCTTTTCCATAGGCCTAGATTGGAAATAACTGATATTAATAAAAAGGCACACATTTTTTAATTGTTTGCTATCTGCTTTATATTACCGCAGTTACCTAGTGATGTCACATCGCTTTCTGTCTAGTCTGGCTAGTATGTGCATTTAAAGCCCTTGCAGATTCGTGCTTTTTCAACCTAATTTTTACAATTGGCCAAAAAATCTTAATCGGATTGGGATTTGAACTTTAAGCTAAATACTACAATATAAATTTTTATTCCGTATGCTAACCCTTTAAGACTCCTGATGTGCGCTTTGAGTCATTATCCCATTGAAATAGTTCTTTTTGTATAGAAAATGTGCTTTTGTCAGCGATAGCTCCAAAAATATCTGCACATTTTCTTATAATTCAACAATTTATTGTAGTAGTCTGCGCTTCACATTGAACTACTTTGTTATCACGCTGAAAGTGAATAAACATAGCTTTATCTGACCATATCATTTCCAGTCGCATGCTGCCCTATTTCTGTGCTCTCTGGCGATAGTGCAGGTCATGTCGAAATAAGAAGGTGACCGCGTCCCTACAACTACAACTTTCTGTAAAAGTTTAGCATGTATTTTGCTGTTACTTAATTCCAGATTTGTTGTCAAAAATGTTAAGATCACACATACACACAGTACACTCAAAAAATTATTTATGTAAAATCAGCTGAAAATCTTTTTAAAACAACTGAATATTTATTTAAAACCCCTCTAACAAGATATTCATTAAAATTAACAAAATATTTTATTTGAATTCAGACATCAAAAAATTAACTTACATATTCGTCTAAAATTAACTAGATTTTCTGTCATTTACAGGAAAACACAAAGTATCAGAAAAAAATAACAAAGTTTAATATCACTAAAAAATAACTGCAAAATTAACTTTAACCCTGGAGTACTAATGTTAGTCATTTCGACTAACACTAATTTTCTTTTCGTGCATAGCTTCTTTGTTGTCATACCGATCGCTCTCATTTTTTTTGTAATTTCCGTCGATGGTGTTCTCTTGCTGTGAACAGTTTAATTTCAACAGTAGGTATTGTTATTTTTTAGTTATAAGGGTCATGTTAGTCAATTGGACTAACAATTAGTAACAACGTAACTTTTTGATATATATAAAAACATTTCAGTTTTGGAATCAAAATAGTTATTTTGTTAAATGTTTTATTACAGACAACAAAAAAAGTTCAAAAAAAGGGTTGAGTAATGATTTCATTACAAAGTTTTTTGAAAACTGTGATGAGACTGACAAAGATGAAAGTTTCAGTATGCTTAGTGATACAGTGTATACAACATGTAAGCAAATATTTTGAAATATTTTACAATTGAATTATTTATTTTAGTTATCGTATTCTTCAATTGAATTATTAATTTTAAGATAATTTTGACATTAATTTTTTTTTATTTCTTTGTTAATTTGTTTTAAAAACGTACTTTTTTTACCATGGATTCTAAGCGTCTGACAAATTGTGATAAAATTAAAAAAATAAACTAGTATTTATATAATAGTATTTGTAGACATCATAATTTAAATTTTTATTGGATTTTGAAATCCTGCACTTATTTTTTTATTTATTTTTTTTAAATAAAGTGAAGCATGTATCCACAACTATGCTTAAAATTTGGGTTTTATAAAACAATATTAAAAGTAGCATTTCTTATGAAATATTTAATTTTTTTTAATTTTTGTACATATAGAAGACTTTAAGACTTCGCCTTTAAGAAAAAATTTTCCAATTGTCGCACATAGATCTGAAAAATTTGGATATATACTTATGTTAGTCGATTTGACTAACAATTAGTATTAGTGTACACAAAAAATATATTAGTACTCCAGGGTTAAATGAAAATCAGGGGCCAAATCGTTGCATTCGATTCGAATCGAAATTTTAAAATTCTTATTAGAATTCCTATACTTAAAGCATTGACAACTCGATCGATCCAGTGAAATTTCGATTCGAATCGAATGCGACGATTTGGCCCCAGTATTTTTGTTTATTTGAGGCTTTAAATAACCCTTCAAACCAGTTATAAAAATAATGTATTAAAATTTAATTGTTTCTGCCTTTAAAAACAACTTTGCGGAATACTTCCTAAATAACTTACAGTCAGTTACTGTAATAATTTTTTAAGTGTATACACAACCATTACATAACATAACAAATTTGCAAAGCTTAGTTAGAAAATATATGGCGGAAATAAAAGTCAGCCGAGCAGGTATTTTGTTAGTTTTCCGCCATAATTACGCTATTATTGTAGAGAACATTCCTATCTGGTAATCGGAAATCGGGCATATATATTTATATGATATGCATCGATTAAAGTATTAAACGGGCTTCGACTTTCACTTATGGGTAAAATCTTGCCTTTTATAAACCTTTACGAAAGCGAATTGACTAAAATAAAGTTTGAAAACAAAATTTCATGTTAATGTATTGCCAACCTAAGCCTAATCCAGCTAAGATTTTTTGGTCAATCTCGAAAATTTAATAAGGAGAGCACCTATCATGTCGAATTGACCTAGAGAAACTTTGAGTGCAAGGGGGATGGCAGACTGTTCCAAGTTGTTGATTAATAAGTTAAATTGATATATCCCTAATTGTTAAAAAAAAATATTTCACATAACAAAGAACTATGGACTATTACGTAAAAAAATGCTAAATTCTTTTAACAGTGTTTTTGTATAAAAATTTCGTTTAGAAACTCTATTTTAAATTAAAAAAAAAGGTTTTTCATAATCCCCTATACCTTAGATTTCATATAAAGTACCAAATTAAGTGCATACGAGTTGTTTTCGTTTTATTTTTCTATTTCTTAGAATTTGTTTTTGTTGGCGCTTTTATATTTACAAATTTGCATTATTTTTTTAATTTTATGCGAAATTAAGTAAGTTCGCGATGTACCACCATGTACTAACTTCTTCTTCTCATTGTAAGTATGAACATATGTATGTACATATGCATGTATGTGAATATATTTTTGTTTAAAAAAATTTTATATAAAATAAAAATATTTTGCAGATTTTTAGAAATTCTCAAGAATTTTTTATGACTGTTTGTAACTTTTTCTACATATTTTTTTCTTTCCAATATTCAACGTTATAAGAAGACATTCCTTTAAAATTTCCCAAAATATTATTGGGGTTATCTAAATAAAAAGAATTTGTAAAATTTTTCCTTAAGAAGAACAGAAGCAAATATGTTTGCATAACATATTTCCACAGCTTATTAACTTGGTTAAGGAGTAATAATCTAAGTGGAGTTAAGAAAAGCTCTTTTCTTAAAATTTCCCTACAAAAATCTCATAACCGCGTACGACTTATATAATCGGCTGCACTAAAACTGATTTTGTATGTTAGTATGTGCGAATTGGACTGTTCACGAAACATGAGTGAGTTAACTAACAACCCTTAAATTCCTTTAAACTTTAAGAACATAATGGGGTTTTGTAAATATAAAATACTTCTTTGTTTATCATCTTGTGTACAAAGAAATATGTTAACTATTTGGTTTGCCTCTTGTTTTGTTGTTTCTTTATTTTGTTTTGAAAGTTTTATTTCCAGTACAAAGAGAATGTTTAAACTTACACATTTTTTATATAAAGTTTATTTTAAGTAAAAGTTTAAAAAAAAAAACATTTAAGTATTATATAGTGGGGTTAACAACAAAAAAAAACGTTTTATAATATTTTACGGGCATCACGTGTATTTTGTGTTAAAAAACAAATAAATTTACAAATTACCTTAAATCAGTTAGACTATTTTATCTATAGAGCATTATTTGATTCGAAACTTGAATAAACTTAAACTTGCCCAAAACAAATGAGACCGGGACTTACACAAACAGGTAACAAACAAAAGGCAATGAATGCACTTGAAAATTTTCACTGCTTTACCCACTCAAACTTTTTAAGCTTGGAGCTCTGGTAGTAAATTTTGTTCTGTAATACATAAGATATCAGATATAACTCACTAGGAAAATAACTATCTACATAGAAAAAGGTATAACAGACGCACCTTGTTTTTTTTTATATTTTTTCAATTTAAAAAATATTTCTTATTAAAATAACTTTATAAAAAAACTGATAGAAAGCAATATTTGCCATGCACCAATAATACGATTCTGTATACATAATCAATATATAAAACAAATCCGTCTAGAATAAAACTTATAAAATTTGAGTCAACATTTTTTATTTCAATGCAAAAATTTACAGAAATTATTACAAAAACAACAAAAATCAATGTTTTAAAACAAACAATCTAAACGGCTTTAAAAGGAAAACATATAAGAAAGTTGATGTTTGTTTACAAGTTAAGTAAAATCAAAATAATTAAAACAAAATAATGCTGTCCAACTTAAAGTTTAATTTAAAAAAATAAATAAAAATATTTAAGAAATACAAGATAACGAAAGTGCCAACTTCAAACAATCAGAATAGAATTTAAGTACAAGGCGTGCTGCGTGTAAATACTGCGAAAAAAATATTCATATGTCGAAAAACCTAAATTTGAAAAAAATTACCTAAAAAAATCGAAGAAATTTTTATTTCTGTGACAACCAAAATATCTAGGGAAAAAGTAATCTGAAAGTCGTATCCCTCGTACAAACGAACCATTTTTATAAAATTTTTTGATGTGATATACTTATCTTTGAAATTATAGACAGAAAAAATCATCTGCATATACAGTACAAACTCGATTACTGCAACTAATAGAAATTCGGGTAGTTGCGATAACCGCGGTAGTTGCGTTAACCGAGTCACAAAATTTTAATGCTTTTTCCTCCTATTTTTCACGTATTTCCAATATGTGTTCAAATATTTGTTAAAAAAAACTATTAATTTAGTATATTTATTCGCTTATAAATATGGATCAATAAGTATTGGTTTATTTGAAAGTTTTTCGTTTTTTAAAATTTGAACACCATCCATTGCTTGCATGAAAATCGCCACGACTTTCATTAATTTTGTTATGTAGCTGAATAGCCTTTGACTTTAAGATTTCAGCCGAAACAGGCTTTTTCCATTACTGGATACTCACAGGCTCTAATTACTATACGCTTTCCTGGGCCGGATTCAGCATTTGTAACAAATTTAATTAATTTTGATTTATTTTGCTTAATTCTAGTTATTGTTGATTTATGCACATTGTATTCCTGGCATAATGCTTTGACCAATAAGTTTTTATCAAGTTTATTCAAAATTTCACTCTTTTGTTTAATTGTTAATTTACTGCACTTTGTCACCTTCACCATTTTTATGCGTTGTTTTTAATAATGGTTCTGATCGCGAAAGTCTTTATCACCAAACTGATAAAAAAAACAACAGACGCGTGCTGTTTGTCTGTTTTTTTATGAAAACTTTTCCAAGAAATTACGGTAAAATAAATCAAAAACTATCCAGGAACAAAAAAACAGAGTTAAAAAAAATAGTTGCGTTTATAGAGGTACATTTTTTAAAAAGTTGCGTTGACTGAGTCTACAATGCATTTGATTCAGGTGTTGCGTTAATCGAGTTGTTGCGCATAACGAGAGTTGCAGTAATCGAGTTCGCACTGTACATATTTTTCAACTAATGCATTCATAAAAAAAAATTCAACAATTTTAATTTTAAAATTAATTGTGCCAATTAAATACTTCAGTTGCATTCTTAATCTCGTAGTGTACGGACGTGTGTACGCGAGTGTAATATTGTTAATAGGTGATATTAGTAATAGGTAGCAAACGAAATTATTAATATACATACATATATACACAAAAAAGTGAGAAAAGAAAAACAATAACAACAAACTAAATAAAAAAAAAAAGCGAACTGTTAATGAGTAACAGTAATCGTAGTGACAGTGGGCCTGATAGCCGAAATGCTTACATTGTGTTAAGCAGTGTTAGCAATGAGAACATAAGAGACCCTGAATTTAATAGAAATTATTTAAATGCGAGACCAAAAACAATTACAAGCAATCTTAGTTCAAGTGCGCCTAATTTAGATAAATGTAGTGAACAAGGGACTAATTTAGCCCAATCTTTATTTAATAATTATAAAAAAAATTCTGAGGTACCATCTTTGTCGCGGTCACCATTATCAAATTCTGGAATTGAACCTGCAGCTGCTACAGCCGCATCAAGCTTAATTTCTGCACCGGCACCTAAGATCCAGGTAGGGATGGACCGCTATGTGACAGTTCTTAAAAGGGGAAGAAGCCCTAAATCGGCAGAAGCATCTCAACCTGCAAAAATTTTAAAAGACGATGAAAGGCCAACCTCATCGCAAAATCGTTTTGCAATTTTACAAGAGGATAATGAGGCCCCCGTTAGTGAAAGAAAGTCCTTTAAGCCACCTCCCATTTATTTGAGGGGAAAAAACTCAAATGATCTCGTAAAGTTTTTAGTCGGTTTGATTGGGGAAAATAACTTTTATGTTTCAAACGTTAAACGCGGTAACATATTTGAGACAAAAATTCAAGTGAACCATGAAAACGCCTACCGCGCTACGGTTTCGGAGCTCGAAAAACTTAACAAAAACTTCTATACCTACCAACTCAAGACCGCAAAAGGCCTTCAGGTAGTCATTAAAGGCATTGATTCTAATGTTGACCCAGAAGAGGTCAAGACCAGTTTATTAAGCAAAGGGTTTATGGTCAGGAGGGTATCCAATATGAGAAACAGGGAAAAACACCCCCAACCATTATTCAGAGTGGAGCTTCAGCCTGGTGATATCAAATTGAAAAAAAGTGAAACTCACCCCATCTATGATTTAAAATATATTATGCACCGACGAGTTACTGTGGAAGTGCCACATAAGCGATCTGGGCCCGTACAGTGCTTAAACTGCCAGGAGTATGGCCACACTAAAGCTTATTGTAAGCTGCCTACTGTTTGTGTTGTGTGTGGGGATCTGCACGATACGACCAAGTGCGACAAGCCAAAAGATGATCCTAGGATGAAGAAATGCAGCAACTGCGGGGGAAACCACGCTGCCAACTATAGAGGTTGCCCTGTTTTTAATTCGGTTATGCGCTCAACTAAGCCGAAAATAGTTCCTGCCCCTCCCCAGCCTTTAGATATACCAACTACAAATATGCCTCCGTTAGCACAACCAACTACAAATCAAGTTTCTTACGCCGCTGCATTAAAGTCTAACCAGCCTAATGCACGTAAGTCTACCGAGCCTACAACACAACAACAAGTGCCAACAAGTGAACCAACTGGTCCCAATTTTAGCCGCCTGGAAGCCGTAATTGACAATATGGTCAAACAATTTACGCAGGTAATGGCGCAAATGGCTAGCATGATGCAGGAGATGCAGAAAATGCAGTCTGCTCTCCTGCAGGCCATACTTAAAAGACCATGAACTGCCTCAGGGTTTGTTTCTGGAACGCAAACGGCATCCGCCAACACAAAAATGAGCTTGAATACTTTTTAACACACCAAAAAATCGATGTCATGTTGATTTCCGAAACTCATATGACATCTAGAAGCACTTTCAAAATAAGTGGCTATACTTTTTATGATTCAAAAGATCCCAGAGATAGGTCATATGGTGGTTCAGCTATATTAATTAAATCAAGAATCAAACACCAATGGATGGGTGGTCTCTCCGAAAGTTATATACAAGCAACAAACGTCTGCATCGATGAATTTTACCATAATCTCGTTATTTCGTCAGTTTATTGTCCACCCAGATTTTCCATAACGAAGGATCAGTACAACAGTTTTTACAAATCTTTAGGTCCTCACTTTATAGCTGCTGGGGACTACAACGCTAAACACACATACTGGGGCTCCCGCCTAATAAGTCCCAGAGGTCGTGTCTTGTATGGTTCTGTATCGGAAATGAGACTTCACGTTATTTCAACTGGGCAGCCAACATATTGGCCAACTGACCACAATAAAATACCAGACGTAATAGATTTTGGCGTAGCAAAAGGCATATCCCCTGAGCTTATTGAGGCTCAACCCTCCTTGGATTTATCTTCTGATCACTCACCCACAATTTTTACTATTTGCAGTCCTCACCAAATTGCAACTAGTGATATTTTTCTGTCAAAAAGAATAAACTAGTTAAAATACAGAAAATTTATCAGCACGCACTGTTCGGAACACCAATCTTTAAAAACTTCCGAGGAAATCGATGAGTGCCTTAGTAGCCTCAATGAAAATATTAAAAAAGCCGTTGAAAATGCTTCTTCTACCTACCGTCAGGCCAGATACAACAAAATTTACTCAACCGATGTTGAAAAGCTCCTATCTGAAAAAAGGAGAGCCCGAAGAGAATGGCAAAAGTATAGATCGCCCCTACTTAAAAATAAGCTGAAGGAATGTACAAACCGATTAAAAAACATGCTGGAAGTACATAGAATGTCATCAATGAAGGAATACCTTGAAGGTCTAGACGCGACTCCTCAAACAAACTATTCTCTATGGCGAACAGCCAGACGTCTTAAAAGACCCGTAATCGCAAAACCACCACTGCGTAACCTGAGAGGATCCTGGGCTAGAAATGACGAAGAAAAATGCGATCTGTTCGCAAGCCATTTAAGGAACGTCTTCACTCCCAATTCATGCACTGACGTGAGAGAATTACCGCCTGTTGTAGCTAGACGTCCTATAGAAATACGTTTCCAATTTTCAGATGTTATAGAGGCAATCGCTAACCTAAATGACAAAAAAGCTCCTGGCGTTGATAAAATAAGCAACAAAATGCTTCTAGAGCTACCCTTCACAGGTAAAAGAATTATTCTTTTTGTTTTTAATGCCATAATTCGGCTTGAACACTTTCCGCCAATATGGAAAGTTGCCTTAGTAAAGATGATTCCCAAGCCTGGTAAAGATCCTTCGAAGGTGGAGTCTTATAGGCCTATAAGTTTGTTACCAACTTTGGCGAAACTATTCGAAAAGCTGCTTAAAAACAAGCTGAGTCCGATCCTTAATGATAACAACTGCATCCCAGATCACCAATTTGGTTTTAGAAGTCAACATAGCACAATCGAACAAACTCACAGACTGGTGCAGGTTATAAGAAAAGCCTTTGAGGAAAAGAAGTACTGCTCCGCGCTTTTTATCGATGTCTCTCAAGCATTCGATAAAGTATGGCACGAAGGCCTGTTAGTCAAACTAAAACTCTATCTACCAGCTAATATTTCAAGCCTGCTAGAAAAATACTTAACCGGCAGACAATTTATGATCAAAGAGGGAAACCAAATAAGTTGTTCCCAACCAATAGAGGCTGGTGTACCTCAAGGGAGTATACTAGGTCCAATTTTGTACTTGCTTTACACAGCAGATATGCCAACCAACTGTTTTACGCACACGTCCACATTTGCTGATGATACTGCTTTTCTCAGTATTGATAAAGACCCTAAAGAGGCTTCGAGTCAACTGCAACAACACATTAGCCAAGTTGAGAAATGGGCAAGGTTATGGGGAATAAAAATAAATGAACAAAAATGTACTCACATAACTTTTACCTTACGCAAAGAAACGTGCCCTCCAATCACTATTAACAACCATTTGGTGCCTCAACGATCCGAGACAAAATATCTTGGTATTCACCTGGATCGCCGCCTCACATGGAAGCCTCATATAGATGCAAAGCTGACGCAAATGAAACTTAAAGCTGCACAAATCCACTGGCTTATGGGTAGAAACTCTGTGCTTCATCTGGATTGTAAACTTCTACTATACAACTCAATTTTAAAATCAATTTGGTGCTACGGTATACAATTATGGGGCACTGCTTCCGCCTCTAACATAGAAAAAATACAACGCCGTCAAAATAAAATCCTAAGAATGATAACTGGTGCTCCGTGGTATGTCAAAAACAGCAACATCCATAAGGATCTAAAAGTTCCACTAGTTAAATGCGAAATCCTGAAATATGTGGACAAGTATTTAAATAAGCTGGAAGCACATCCAAACCCGCTCGCTCGAAGTATCTTGCAACATAGTGGACACTCCCGTCTAAAAAGGAGGGATACTATTGCGCTTAGATGAAGATAACTATTTATATTATGAGAACGTAAATTTTAGTTTGGCACTGGCTGGACTAATATTATTTCCTTAGTCTTAAGATTTGAAAACTTATTGTTAGTTCGCTAAAGCGAAGATTCAATAATTAAAAATTATGCAAAAAAAAAAAAAAAAAAAAAAAAAAAAAAAAATTAAATACTTGATTGTAATTAAAAATTAATTGCCAAAATGAGGCCTATTTGTAAATTCTTAAAAAAAAAAAGAAGTAAGAGTGCTATATTCGGCTGTGCCGAAGCTTATACACCCTTCACATTGGTCCTTTTGTTTACCCAGTCACCTGATCTAGGCAAGTTGTTTCGAACTGTAAACAATATAATTATTTGTGGCGGGCTTAAGATACATGGCTATCATAGTTTTCGAAACAGAAAACTCACAACAATTGAAATTTCCTATCTTTAAGGATCCATAATATATATACTTTATGGAGTCGCAAATGGATATTAAAAAAATTTACAGATTAAATGATAAACTGATATATAGCCTTAAGCTGGAGGTCCATACCATACGTTCTATGCGCTGTGCGTTCTCTCCGCCTCTCAAAAAAGTAGAATCAGTGTAGTTGTATGTGGCAAGAAACATAACAAATTGCATAGAACGCATCTGCGCAAGTAACGTATAAAGTAGGTTTACTTTCTACTTTTTCATACGTCACATGCGCAATGAAAAAATGATAGATGGTTTTGTAATTTTCAATGCCATCAAAAAAACATGTGTGTGTGTGGTAGATTTTATTTTTGTAATATTTTCTGTTAAAAACAGTGTGTTATGAAAGAAAATGCTTTTATTATAAATTTTGCAAATAATTTTAAAAATAAAATACCTTAAAACTAATTTTCAACACAAATATTTTGTACCCAAAGTTAATTTTGTTTTTATCGACTACTTTAAAATTTTAAGTGTCATCTCGGTTGTGTTTTTATTTATGTAAATGTAATAAAGAAAACCTGATTGCTCTTGGTCACGGCTTTTTAATTTTTTGAAAGTTGCTGCAAAAATACCACTGACTTTCCACTCTAGATGTAAGGGATGGACCAAAAATCTTGTAACATAAAAGATTATACGTATTAACCCAATAAATTCCATAAGTTCTGTAAAAAACACAATTTTACTTTTCATTTTGCTTTAGTTTGTTTATATTTTACAGTTTTTTTTTACAAAACAGATGATCCAAACAAATAACTTTTCGCACAAAACGTATTGCATGTAACTTGGCAAAAACAAACGTATAAAACGTACAGAAATATGATACGCATACGACGTAGCTACGCATAGAATGTGCGGTATGGACCTCCAGAGTGTCCGCTCGTCGACTAAAGTTGCATTTTGCAACCTTTTCAAGGGCCTGCGACTTTTTGTGCGACTTCTTTATGCTGACACTATTTTGCCACTTTTTTTAAATTTTTGCAACTTTTGCCTCTTTTTTGTTACGAAAGTTAAACAAATTCTATCATATGCGCATATATAAACACATACCCTGCATATTTGGACATTTGTGTTATTCCCAAATATCGCATTCCATAGTTTTTTGAAATTAAACATGCTGAAAGCTTTTGGCATACAGTGTGTTGTTTAAAAAATGATTTAAATAAGCCATTGTGACCAAATTTATATAAAATAGTTGCGTATATTTTTACATTACCCCATAGAAGCGCATGTGCTGAACAAATTTTTCTAAGTCAGGGCTGATGAAAAATAAATTGGTAAACAAATTAAAAGTTATGACCAGTAATTCAAGGCTGTCAGCTTTAAATTCATTAAATACTGAACTAGAAGACTGTATTCCAGGTGATAAACTAAAACACAAGTACAGAAACGAATTTTCAAATAATATGAAAAAAATTAAAAATATGAACTTGTGTATTATTACATTACATCCCTAGAGATAAAAAACCAGTGGGTAGTTTAAATGTGCTATATGTTTTTTACTTAGACTAATTGTCTGTCTGTCCTTGTTTCAACCAAATTTAAAAAACGATATTCCGATATTTAAAGAACAGTGCATTCGATTTTTCATAATATTAAAACTACATACATAAAAATTAAATTTTTTTTGCAATTTCAAATTTATTACTTTTTATGTGTCTTCGTACAAAAATTCTTTTTTAATGAATGTTTTCTTTATGATACATTTCTTATTTTTAATTTATTTTGTGTTGTTGAATTATTGATCTGTGCCTCGTTTCTTTAACTTGCGAGAAGTTTTCGCATCGAGAAATTTTATAAGATTATAGAAGTGTTCCAGTTATTAACAGGGCAAGTCATATAATTTGAATATATTGCAAGTTAACATTAAAAATTTAAAATTGTTTTTCTTTGATTCATTCTGTCCTTGACAGGGCGACTATAAATTTCTCGACTAAAGAACTTCTCACATACCATACAGAAACGAGGCACTGTTTTTGTTTTTATTAGTTGTAAAAACATTAATAAAAAGTTGAATAAGGGCTTTAAAAAAGAGTGCAACTTTTTTTTCCAAAAGCGACTTTTTTATGCGACTTTTTTTTCCTAAAACGACTATTTGTGCCACTTTTTTAAAATTCTCAGCGGTCACACTGCTCCAGCTTTACCGCTTTGTAAAGGGTATAACCAGAGTACAAATTTTCTCAAGAGTGAGCGATAAAAAAACACCATTCATGAAAAATCTCGAGAGCGAAAAATCCTAAAAAAAATTTTTTCTTCTCACGTTCATAAAAGAGCGTGAAAAAATTTTTGCCAACCCTCACTCACTTATGAGAAGTTTGTCGTTTTTTTTCACGCTCACAAATCACAAATGAAAAATAAAAACCAAATTTTATTTCTCACTCACAAATGAATGAGAAATTTCTTCTTTTCACTTTCGATTCATTCTTTTATGAGTGCGAGTGTTGCTTTAATATTTTTCACGCTTTGTAACAGAGTTGCCGGAAAATAATTTTTTAAGCGTGTGAAATTTGTACTCCCAATAAGAGTAAAAAAATTCTTGCATTTACATAATTTTTTTTATTTTGCTGCTTGTATATATTTATATATTGTTAAATTTAAAAAATACTACACATCTATATTTTGATCAGTCTTTTGAGTATATTTTTAATTAAGTGACTTTTAATGCTATTTGAAAAAAAGAAATATATTTTTAAATAAAATAACAACCACAAATTTATAATAAAAATTACGTTTGTTTCCCAGAGTAAGGCAAAAAAGCTATTTTAAAAGCATTGCGTTACTTCATTTTTATACTGAGGAATCGATATGTAGGTTTATAAACAATAATAAATAAATATTAACATAAAGGATTACTTATAGCAGTATTTATTGTGAAAAATTCATATTTATAAAAAAATTGTTTTTGTTAAGAAACTTAAATAATACATTATATTTTATGTTGTGATTTTTTAGAAATATTATAGTCTTCACTGACACAAATTTTCATAGCAATCTTTAAAAATATTTTTGAACTGTTTCCTAAATTTTTAATTGACGTTTTCTAATAAAAAAAGTATTTCTTGTGTATTGTGTTCAAGGTCGTAACTGCTCTTTTTTTTAATTTACCTTACTTTTGCTAATGGAACTCCTTCAAACTCTTAGGTTCTATTTAATTGACCTGAAAGGTATAGTTTTAAATTGTTGTACATAAAAAGATTTGCGTGTGTATTGTATAATAACCACCACAATTTTTTGTTACAATATACCCAATACCTAAAAGGATGACAGACAGGCAGGTACTAAATACTTTCCAAATTAGTGGAAAATCCCAAACAAAATTAAATAATGAACAATTATCTCTAATGGTGGTAAAGCCGAATGCAATTTTTTCCAATCCTTTTAAAATTTGCATGCGTGTGTGTAACAGCTCTATGTTTTTTGCAATATAAACATTAAACGTTTGTAAAAGCTCCTTATTTGGATTTTAAATAGCGTGAAGTGAATAACAAACAATGCCTAAAAGACAATTTAATTTTGAAAAATATGTGTTGTACGATGCATCTTCAAAAAAGGTATTTGCGTAATAGAATCGTGCAAAAAGGAACTTAGTTAGAAAGTGAAGGGAAATATCAAAAGACATTACAAACTACTTCACAAACAAGATATTCAAAGTAATGGTGACGATGCTTTTGTTTGTCACTGGAGTAATGCTCCCATTTTTGTGAAACCTTAACCGCATATTTTTATTACTAAAATCATTAAATCGGATTCATTGAAAAATTTAAATGAAATGAAGTTAAATAAATGCAAATAAACCACAACGTATAACAGTGCCTGGGTTTTTAATTTATTAAAAACATGTTTTTAAAAAAAAAATTATTCCTACTTTTTTTAAGCATTTCAAAAACTATTCAACAAATTTTTTCATATGGCAGCACCAGTAACATGACCAAAAAATTTTATGTGTACACATTTATGAATGCTTCGCGAAAAAATTCATTTATGATTTCTCACTTATGAGAAGTACTCGAATTTGATGCTTTTCATTTATGTTCGTGAAAAGAAAAAAATATTTTTTCTTTTCACTTCTCATTTATGACTGGTGAAAAAAAAATTTTTTTTTCTCGCTCGAGAGTGAGAAGGCACAAAATGTTTTTTAAAAACTCATTCATTAATGAAAAATTGCTGCAGTAAACACAGCGCTCACACTCGTTCTCACGAATGAGAAGTGAGTGAGCAATTTTTAACTCTGGGTATAACAACAAAAACACACACACTAATGCTCTTAAAAAACAGAAACAAATTAAGCAACAACAATATATACGTATGATACGATGATAATACATCCCTTCGTCCCAACATATATACAGAAACTTATGGTGTTTTCCATTCTAAAAAAAAATGTTACAATAAGTATGTGTAACATTTTTATTAGTTTACACACACACTTAAAAAGTTGTCCATTTTTTTTGTTTCAATGGAACAGAAAATTGCTTGATTTCAATAAAAACTGCACTCTGTGTTAAAAACTCGTCTGCATAAAAAAGTATTTACTTACATAACACAGCTGTAAAAAGTGGTACTTTGTTACACTGCAATATAATTGGGGGTAAGATATGTTACACTCTTGCCAGTTATTTGTGCAACATGTTCAGAAAGGAACACCATAACTGTTTTACCTCTTGCATGTATTTTTAGAATGGAACATAAACCCGCTCGAATGGTAGCATTAATGTAACATTTTTGCCAGAAAGGAAAACACCATTAATGTGACTTAATGCGCATCCATATGTATGCTTCACAGCGTTGCCAGTTGGTTACATTTGTTACATTTTTTGTATGGATTTTGTTCTTAAAAAACTGGGGCATTGCAGTATTCCCCTATATCTAGGTCCGTGGTGAACCGATCCCGCTCATTTTAAACAACGATCATCTCAGGGATATTTCTGATAGTTTTTTATTTATTTATTTATTTATTTATAGTTAATACAATACAACAAAAAAATGTCTTATATTAAAGTATTGGGTAGTAATTGGCAAATTTATAAGCAAATATATATATTAATTCAATAAAACATTAACCGAAAAAAATGTTCAATTTAATATTTAGACAAAGGTATAGAGTAAAAATGTAGAAACAATAGATGATATAAAAACTTAACAAAAAACATCAAGTAATAGATTTATATGTATGTCCTTAAGTATCTTTACTAGTAGAAAAGTTATTGAAAGTGCTTAAAAATCGCTAATTTGAAATGGCTTGCGTTGCTAATAATTTGTATTTCAGAGGGAAGTTGGCTCCAAAGTCAAATAGAATGTATAAAAAAGTGTTTCTCAGAGGTCGCTTTAGTAAATTTTATACTATTAATTTTTTTACCTCTATTTGACTTTGAGAATTCTATTCTTTGATAGAGATAGTTCGGTTGTTCCGTGTATATAATTTGAAGCAAGAAAATAAGTGATCGGCTTTTTAATAAATTATCAAAAGATACATTAAAAATTTTATATGAAAATTGGGAAATACTTTCGTTTATTTTAATGCCAAATACGTATCTTGCAATGCTGTTATATGTAACATTAATGGTGTTTTCCTTTCTGGCAAAAATGTTACATTAATGCTACCATTCGAGCGGGTTTATGTTCCATTCTAAAAATACATGCAAGAGGTAAAACAGTTATGGTGTTCCTTTCTGAACATGTTGCACAAATAACTGGCAAGAGTGTAACAAAGTACCACTTTTTACAGCTGTGTTATGTAAGTAAATACTTTTTTATGCAGACGAGTTTTTAACACAGAGTGCAGTTTTTATTGAAATCAAGCAATTTTCTGTTCCATTGAAACAAAAAAAATGGACAACTTTTTAAGTGTGTGTGTAAACTAATAAAAATGTTACACATACTTATTGTAACATTTTTTTTAGAATGGAAAACACCATAAGTCTTCATGTACATACAGAGTCACAACTGGCAAAAAGCTCGCAGCCATACAGTAGGGTTGGCAGTAAGTCAGTTTTAGCTAATAGCATTCGGATATGCATAGGTGTGTTATATTGCGACATCCAGAGATTTCTTAGCATATCAAAAGTTTTTCCACAGTCTTTTTTTTTGATATGGTCCGACCAACTAAGATCATTGTTAAAAGTTACACCAAGATTCTTTGCCGTGTTCACATAATTTATATTTGTGTTGTTGATTATTATGTTTGGAAGGCACGTAGTGAAGCTTTGTGACGGTCCAATGATTAAAGCTACGGATTTACTTGGATTCAAGCTTAAGCCATTTGCAGATGCCCATTTATGAATTTGATGTAAATCTTGAGTTTTTAATTGTACACAATCAGGTGCATCTGATATATTATAACTAATATAAAGTTGTACATCATCAGCGTACATTTGAATATGGCAATGTTTTATTTGCAGGGGAAGGTCATTGGCGTATATAGAATACAACAGCGGCCTTAATATTGACCCCTGCGGTACTCCTCGGGGCATTGTACAGCTTCTAGAGATATTTGATCCAAAGTACACACTTTGGCTTCTTTCACTGAGATATGACGATATAAGTTTTAATGCAGTAAATGAGAAGTCGCACATGTTTTTTAGTTTAAGGCAAAGAATAGAGTGGTGCATGGTGTCAAATGCTTTAGAATGGTCTATGAGAAATGACATTGTGTGACGTTTATCAATTTGGCATCTTATTTCTTCAGTCACGTCAATAAGCGTAGTTAGACAACTATGCTTTGGCCGGAAACCAGATTGTCTTTCATTTAGCAAGCAGTTTTTATGTAAGTGGCTGCTAGTTTGCGCATGTATTAATTTTTCGAATACTTTTGAAAAATATGGCAAAATTGCAATAGGACGATAGCTTTTATCTGGTTTTAATATTGGTACCATTTTTGCATGTTTCCAAGCAGATGGAAAAGTTGATGTTGTTATAATCGTGTTGTAAAAATGGGTAAAGCACATAAGTGCATACGGAAGTGTCGGTTTAATAAATTTTTGGTAAATCCCATCACAACCAGCAGCGTTGGATTGAATGCAGTGAAAAGATTTAAGTATATCTTCCTGCGTAAAATGTGAAAAACTGTATTCATTATTTTGATGACGGTTAAAAACAATGTTGTTGTAAAAATTAAAGTCTATATCAGGCATGGGAATATTAGCAAATTTCAGGTTTAGTTGGTTCACGTCAATTGTTTGTTCACCGGGGTTGTTATGATTAATTAAGCCCATATTACGAATTTCCCGCCATTTTTTCTTTGAGTCCATAAATCTTTGAAATTTTTTTTGGAAGAAAACTGTTTTAGCTATTCTGATTTCCCTGTTAACTGCAGCCCTTGCTGTTTGGCTTATGGGTAGAAACTCTGTGCTTCATCTGGATTGTAAACTTCTACTATACAACTCAATTTTAAAATCAATTTGGTGCTACGGTATACAATTATGGGGCACTGCTTCCGCCTCTAACATAGAAAAAATACAACGCCGTCAAAATAAAATCCTAAGAATGATAACTGGTGCTCCGTGGTATGTCAAAAACAGCAACATCCATAAGGATCTAAAAGTTCCACTAGTTAAATGCGAAATCCTGAAATATGTGGACAAGTATTTAAATAAGCTGGAAGCACATCCAAACCCGCTCGCTCGAAGTATCTTGCAACATAGTGGACACTCCCGTCTAAAAAGGAGGGATACTATTGCGCTTAGATGAAGATAACTATTTATATTATGAGAACGTAAATTTTAGTTTGGCACTGGCTGGACTAATATTATTTCCTTAGTCTTAAGATTTGAAAACTTATTGTTAGTTCGCTAAAGCGAAGATTCAATAATTAAAAATTATGCAAAAAAAAAAAAAAAAAAAAAAAAAAAAAAAAAAATTAAATACTTGATTGTAATTAAAAATTAATTGCCAAAATGAGGCCTATTTGTAAATTCTTAAAAAAAAAAGAAGTAAGAGTGCTATATTCGGCTGTGCCGAAGCTTATACACCCTTCACATTGGTCCTTTTGTTTACCCAGTCACCTGATCTAGGCAAGTTGTTTCGAACTGTAAACAATATAATTATTTGTGGCGGGCTTAAGATACATGGCTATCATAGTTTTCGAAACAGAAAACTCACAACAATTGAAATTTCCTATCTTTAAGGATCCATAATATATATACTTTATGGAGTCGCAAATGGATATTAAAAAAATTTACAGATTAAATGATAAACTGATATATAGCCTTAAGCTGGAGGTCCATACCATACGTTCTATGCGCTGTGCGTTCTCTCCGCCTCTCAAAAAAGTAGAATCAGTGTAGTTGTATGTGGCAAGAAACATAACAAATTGCATAGAACGCATCTGCGCAAGTAACGTATAAAGTAGGTTTACTTTCTACTTTTTCATACGTCACATGCGCAATGAAAAAATGATAGATGGTTTTGTAATTTTCAATGCCATCAAAAAAACATGTGTGTGTGTGGTAGATTTTATTTTTGTAATATTTTCTGTTAAAAACAGTGTGTTATGAAAGAAAATGCTTTTATTATAAATTTTGCAAATAATTTTAAAAATAAAATACCTTAAAACTAATTTTCAACACAAATATTTTGTACCCAAAGTTAATTTTGTTTTTATCGACTACTTTAAAATTTTAAGTGTCATCTCGGTTGTGTTTTTATTTATGTAAATGTAATAAAGAAAACCTGATTGCTCTTGGTCACGGCTTTTTAATTTTTTGAAAGTTGCTGCAAAAATACCACTGACTTTCCACTCTAGATGTAAGGGATGGACCAAAAATCTTGTAACATAAAAGATTATACGTATTAACCCAATAAATTCCATAAGTTCTGTAAAAAACACAATTTTACTTTTCATTTTGCTTTAGTTTGTTTATATTTTACAGTTTTTTTTTACAAAACAGATGATCCAAACAAATAACTTTTCGCACAAAACGTATTGCATGTAACTTGGCAAAAACAAACGTATAAAACGTACAGAAATATGATACGCATACGACGTAGCTACGCATAGAATGTGCGGTATGGACCTCCAGAGTGTCCGCTCGTCGACTAAAGTTGCATTTTGCAACCTTTTCAAGGGCCTGCGACTTTTTGTGCGACTTCTTTATGCTGACACTATTTTGCCACTTTTTTTAAATTTTTGCAACTTTTGCCTCTTTTTTGTTACGAAAGTTAAACAAATTCTATCATATGCGCATATATAAACACATACCCTGCATATTTGGACATTTGTGTTATTCCCAAATATCGCATTCCATAGTTTTTTGAAATTAAACATGCTGAAAGCTTTTGGCATACAGTGTGTTGTTTAAAAAATGATTTAAATAAGCCATTGTGACCAAATTTATATAAAATAGTTGCGTATATTTTTACATTACCCCATAGAAGCGCATGTGCTGAACAAATTTTTCTAAGTCAGGGCTGATGAAAAATAAATTGGTAAACAAATTAAAAGTTATGACCAGTAATTCAAGGCTGTCAGCTTTAAATTCATTAAATACTGAACTAGAAGACTGTATTCCAGGTGATAAACTAAAACACAAGTACAGAAACGAATTTTCAAATAATATGAAAAAAATTAAAAATATGAACTTGTGTATTATTACATTACATCCCTAGAGATAAAAAACCAGTGGGTAGTTTAAATGTGCTATATGTTTTTTACTTAGACTAATTGTCTGTCTGTCCTTGTTTCAACCAAATTTAAAAAACGATATTCCGATATTTAAAGAACAGTGCATTCGATTTTTCATAATATTAAAACTACATACATAAAAATTAAATTTTTTTTGCAATTTCAAATTTATTACTTTTTATGTGTCTTCGTACAAAAATTCTTTTTTAATGAATGTTTTCTTTATGATACATTTCTTATTTTTAATTTATTTTGTGTTGTTGAATTATTGATCTGTGCCTCGTTTCTTTAACTTGCGAGAAGTTTTCGCATCGAGAAATTTTATAAGATTATAGAAGTGTTCCAGTTATTAACAGGGCAAGTCATATAATTTGAATATATTGCAAGTTAACATTAAAAATTTAAAATTGTTTTTCTTTGATTCATTCTGTCCTTGACAGGGCGACTATAAATTTCTCGACTAAAGAACTTCTCACATACCATACAGAAACGAGGCACTGTTTTTGTTTTTATTAGTTGTAAAAACATTAATAAAAAGTTGAATAAGGGCTTTAAAAAAGAGTGCAACTTTTTTTTCCAAAAGCGACTTTTTTATGCGACTTTTTTTTCCTAAAACGACTATTTGTGCCACTTTTTTAAAATTCTCAGCGGTCACACTGCTCCAGCTTTACCGCTTTGTAAAGGGTATAACCAGAGTACAAATTTTCTCAAGAGTGAGCGATAAAAAAACACCATTCATGAAAAATCTCGAGAGCGAAAAATCCTAAAAAAAATTTTTTCTTCTCACGTTCATAAAAGAGCGTGAAAAAATTTTTGCCAACCCTCACTCACTTATGAGAAGTTTGTCGTTTTTTTTCACGCTCACAAATCACAAATGAAAAATAAAAACCAAATTTTATTTCTCACTCACAAATGAATGAGAAATTTCTTCTTTTCACTTTCGATTCATTCTTTTATGAGTGCGAGTGTTGCTTTAATATTTTTCACGCTTTGTAACAGAGTTGCCGGAAAATAATTTTTTAAGCGTGTGAAATTTGTACTCCCAATAAGAGTAAAAAAATTCTTGCATTTACATAATTTTTTTTATTTTGCTGCTTGTATATATTTATATATTGTTAAATTTAAAAAATACTACACATCTATATTTTGATCAGTCTTTTGAGTATATTTTTAATTAAGTGACTTTTAATGCTATTTGAAAAAAAGAAATATATTTTTAAATAAAATAACAACCACAAATTTATAATAAAAATTACGTTTGTTTCCCAGAGTAAGGCAAAAAAGCTATTTTAAAAGCATTGCGTTACTTCATTTTTATACTGAGGAATCGATATGTAGGTTTATAAACAATAATAAATAAATATTAACATAAAGGATTACTTATAGCAGTATTTATTGTGAAAAATTCATATTTATAAAAAAATTGTTTTTGTTAAGAAACTTAAATAATACATTATATTTTATGTTGTGATTTTTTAGAAATATTATAGTCTTCACTGACACAAATTTTCATAGCAATCTTTAAAAATATTTTTGAACTGTTTCCTAAATTTTTAATTGACGTTTTCTAATAAAAAAAGTATTTCTTGTGTATTGTGTTCAAGGTCGTAACTGCTCTTTTTTTTAATTTACCTTACTTTTGCTAATGGAACTCCTTCAAACTCTTAGGTTCTATTTAATTGACCTGAAAGGTATAGTTTTAAATTGTTGTACATAAAAAGATTTGCGTGTGTATTGTATAATAACCACCACAATTTTTTGTTACAATATACCCAATACCTAAAAGGATGACAGACAGGCAGGTACTAAATACTTTCCAAATTAGTGGAAAATCCCAAACAAAATTAAATAATGAACAATTATCTCTAATGGTGGTAAAGCCGAATGCAATTTTTTCCAATCCTTTTAAAATTTGCATGCGTGTGTGTAACAGCTCTATGTTTTTTGCAATATAAACATTAAACGTTTGTAAAAGCTCCTTATTTGGATTTTAAATAGCGTGAAGTGAATAACAAACAATGCCTAAAAGACAATTTAATTTTGAAAAATATGTGTTGTACGATGCATCTTCAAAAAAGGTATTTGCGTAATAGAATCGTGCAAAAAGGAACTTAGTTAGAAAGTGAAGGGAAATATCAAAAGACATTACAAACTACTTCACAAACAAGATATTCAAAGTAATGGTGACGATGCTTTTGTTTGTCACTGGAGTAATGCTCCCATTTTTGTGAAACCTTAACCGCATATTTTTATTACTAAAATCATTAAATCGGATTCATTGAAAAATTTAAATGAAATGAAGTTAAATAAATGCAAATAAACCACAACGTATAACAGTGCCTGGGTTTTTAATTTATTAAAAACATGTTTTTAAAAAAAAAATTATTCCTACTTTTTTTAAGCATTTCAAAAACTATTCAACAAATTTTTTCATATGGCAGCACCAGTAACATGACCAAAAAATTTTATGTGTACACATTTATGAATGCTTCGCGAAAAAATTCATTTATGATTTCTCACTTATGAGAAGTACTCGAATTTGATGCTTTTCATTTATGTTCGTGAAAAGAAAAAAATATTTTTTCTTTTCACTTCTCATTTATGACTGGTGAAAAAAAAATTTTTTTTTCTCGCTCGAGAGTGAGAAGGCACAAAATGTTTTTTAAAAACTCATTCATTAATGAAAAATTGCTGCAGTAAACACAGCGCTCACACTCGTTCTCACGAATGAGAAGTGAGTGAGCAATTTTTAACTCTGGGTATAACAACAAAAACACACACACTAATGCTCTTAAAAAACAGAAACAAATTAAGCAACAACAATATATACGTATGATACGATGATAATACATCCCTTCGTCCCAACATATATACAGAAACTTATGGTGTTTTCCATTCTAAAAAAAAATGTTACAATAAGTATGTGTAACATTTTTATTAGTTTACACACACACTTAAAAAGTTGTCCATTTTTTTTGTTTCAATGGAACAGAAAATTGCTTGATTTCAATAAAAACTGCACTCTGTGTTAAAAACTCGTCTGCATAAAAAAGTATTTACTTACATAACACAGCTGTAAAAAGTGGTACTTTGTTACACTGCAATATAATTGGGGGTAAGATATGTTACACTCTTGCCAGTTATTTGTGCAACATGTTCAGAAAGGAACACCATAACTGTTTTACCTCTTGCATGTATTTTTAGAATGGAACATAAACCCGCTCGAATGGTAGCATTAATGTAACATTTTTGCCAGAAAGGAAAACACCATTAATGTGACTTAATGCGCATCCATATGTATGCTTCACAGCGTTGCCAGTTGGTTACATTTGTTACATTTTTTGTATGGATTTTGTTCTTAAAAAACTGGGGCATTGCAGTATTCCCCTATATCTAGGTCCGTGGTGAACCGATCCCGCTCATTTTAAACAACGATCATCTCAGGGATATTTCTGATAGTTTTTTATTTATTTATTTATTTATTTATAGTTAATACAATACAACAAAAAAATGTCTTATATTAAAGTATTGGGTAGTAATTGGCAAATTTATAAGCAAATATATATATTAATTCAATAAAACATTAACCGAAAAAAATGTTCAATTTAATATTTAGACAAAGGTATAGAGTAAAAATGTAGAAACAATAGATGATATAAAAACTTAACAAAAAACATCAAGTAATAGATTTATATGTATGTCCTTAAGTATCTTTACTAGTAGAAAAGTTATTGAAAGTGCTTAAAAATCGCTAATTTGAAATGGCTTGCGTTGCTAATAATTTGTATTTCAGAGGGAAGTTGGCTCCAAAGTCAAATAGAATGTATAAAAAAGTGTTTCTCAGAGGTCGCTTTAGTAAATTTTATACTATTAATTTTTTTACCTCTATTTGACTTTGAGAATTCTATTCTTTGATAGAGATAGTTCGGTTGTTCCGTGTATATAATTTGAAGCAAGAAAATAAGTGATCGGCTTTTTAATAAATTATCAAAAGATACATTAAAAATTTTATATGAAAATTGGGAAATACTTTCGTTTATTTTAATGCCAAATACGTATCTTGCAATGCTGTTATATGTAACATTAATGGTGTTTTCCTTTCTGGCAAAAATGTTACATTAATGCTACCATTCGAGCGGGTTTATGTTCCATTCTAAAAATACATGCAAGAGGTAAAACAGTTATGGTGTTCCTTTCTGAACATGTTGCACAAATAACTGGCAAGAGTGTAACAAAGTACCACTTTTTACAGCTGTGTTATGTAAGTAAATACTTTTTTATGCAGACGAGTTTTTAACACAGAGTGCAGTTTTTATTGAAATCAAGCAATTTTCTGTTCCATTGAAACAAAAAAAATGGACAACTTTTTAAGTGTGTGTGTAAACTAATAAAAATGTTACACATACTTATTGTAACATTTTTTTTAGAATGGAAAACACCATAAGTCTTCATGTACATACAGAGTCACAACTGGCAAAAAGCTCGCAGCCATACAGTAGGGTTGGCAGTAAGTCAGTTTTAGCTAATAGCATTCGGATATGCATAGGTGTGTTATATTGCGACATCCAGAGATTTCTTAGCATATCAAAAGTTTTTCCACAGTCTTTTTTTTTGATATGGTCCGACCAACTAAGATCATTGTTAAAAGTTACACCAAGATTCTTTGCCGTGTTCACATAATTTATATTTGTGTTGTTGATTATTATGTTTGGAAGGCACGTAGTGAAGCTTTGTGACGGTCCAATGATTAAAGCTACGGATTTACTTGGATTCAAGCTTAAGCCATTTGCAGATGCCCATTTATGAATTTGATGTAAATCTTGAGTTTTTAATTGTACACAATCAGGTGCATCTGATATATTATAACTAATATAAAGTTGTACATCATCAGCGTACATTTGAATATGGCAATGTTTTATTTGCAGGGGAAGGTCATTGGCGTATATAGAATACAACAGCGGCCTTAATATTGACCCCTGCGGTACTCCTCGGGGCATTGTACAGCTTCTAGAGATATTTGATCCAAAGTACACACTTTGGCTTCTTTCACTGAGATATGACGATATAAGTTTTAATGCAGTAAATGAGAAGTCGCACATGTTTTTTAGTTTAAGGCAAAGAATAGAGTGGTGCATGGTGTCAAATGCTTTAGAATGGTCTATGAGAAATGACATTGTGTGACGTTTATCAATTTGGCATCTTATTTCTTCAGTCACGTCAATAAGCGTAGTTAGACAACTATGCTTTGGCCGGAAACCAGATTGTCTTTCATTTAGCAAGCAGTTTTTATGTAAGTGGCTGCTAGTTTGCGCATGTATTAATTTTTCGAATACTTTTGAAAAATATGGCGAAATTGCAATAGGACGATAGCTTTTATCTGGTTTTAATATTGGTACCATTTTTGCATGTTTCCAAGCAGATGGAAAAGTTGATGTTGTTATAATCGTGTTGTAAAAATGGGTAAAGCACATAAGTGCATACGGAAGTGTCGGTTTAATAAATTTTTGGTAAATCCCATCACAACCAGCAGCGTTGGATTGAATGCAGTGAAAAGATTTAAGTATATCTTCCTGCGTAAAATGTGAAAAACTGTATTCATTATTTTGATGACGGTTAAAAACAATGTTGTTGTAAAAATTAAAGTCTATATCAGGCATGGGAATATTAGCAAATTTCAGGTTTAGTTGGTTCACGTCAATTGTTTGTTCACCGGGGTTGTTATGATTAATTAAGCCCATATTACGAATTTCCCGCCATTTTTTCTTTGAGTCCATAAATCTTTGAAATTTTTTTTGGAAGAAAACTGTTTTAGCTATTCTGATTTCCCTGTTAACTGCAGCCCTTGCTGTTTTAAAGATGCCATTAAGTTCGTGCGTTCTAAATCGCTTCCACCTTACATATGTACGATTTCTTTCATCTATTAAAGATTTTATAACAGGGGTAAACCAAGGACTGTTTTCACGAAGTGTTTTTGATTATATGGGCAAGTATTTATCAAACAGATATTTTAACTAGCAATCCAAGAAATTCCAGTGTTTGTCCACTGCAGACGTACAAGTAATAAAGCTCCAATCGATTAATGACAGTTATATACTAAGAGACTGATAGTCCAGGTTTTTGAAGTCTCTATATTCCATAACTTGTTTATTTGACATTCTATTGTAGTCAAAATCGTACGAAATAAACAGTAAGTCATGCCGTGAAAACAAAGGGGCGGATAACTGGTCAAAAAGTTGCAAGTGAGAGACGTTATTTAAAAAACAAAGATCAAGGAGGGTACTTGAAGCAGGCGTAAAATGAGTTGGCTCTCTATTGTTTACCAAAATTAGTCCAATGGAGCTCATGTCATCTACAAGGCTGTTTCCTCTAATACATTTGCGTTGAAATAACCAGTTAATACTATATGGTCATATTCTAGAGTACAGAGACTAAGATTTTCCAGAAGATATTCCATACTTATATTTCATGAGGTCTGTATACAGTCCCAATGAACAACTTTTCGTTATTATTACCAACCTCTACCAATATATAAACTCGATATTTTTAATTTTCTCTTTGCAGGTAATATTTGATTTTAAATAAACGGCAACACCACCTCCATTCGTTGGTCTGTCTAAACGAAAAAGGCGATAACCGTTTAAGTTGTACACATTGCTGTCAACGTCTGGCAAAAACCAAGTCTCTGAAACACAAATTATATCAACATTTCTGTCCTGAAAAAGTAATCGAAATAGTCCATTTTATAATTTAAATTCTGAGCATTTATATGACAGATTTAAAGCCCAGATACATTTTTAGATAGAATACTAATCATGGCATTTAAATTTTCTCTGGAACCAGCCCTTCCATTATTGCAATTCATTGTCAATGTTGATAATAGTTTTTTTTTAACAATGCAAGCAGACAATAAACAAACAAATAGCACAATAGATGTTTTATTAAGAAAAAAAAAAAGTAGAAGTAATAAATACATACATTTTTATAATAATTACAAATTTAAATAACACAAAAATTAAAAGGAGAGATTTTTTTGGTAAAAAAAATAACAATTTATGCATCCGGTGTAAAATTGTGTGGCCAAAAAAACTGGTCAAGAACATTTATATCATCAATTCGTATCGTTTCTTCACTTTTAAACGTTTTTACATATACGATTCCTCTATAAACAAACGCTGAAGAAAGCTTTTTTTTTTTGACGATGTGCTTTAAGAAAAATTTTGTGGTTAGTAGGTGTGAGGTTTTAATTTATATAAAATGGAATTGAGCTTGATTCCAATTAAATTCAGACGAAGCGGGTCCCTTTTATCCCGAATATAACTGACTGTCCAATTCACACAAGGTAATGTCTTTTATTAATCTCACTTAAGATATGGATTTCACAATCACGAAACATTGTTTGCATTGTTCTTTGCAATTTCTCACTTAACTTATCAAAGCGTTTATCCATTACTTGTATAAGTCGCAGTGGAGAATTTGTGTTGGCTAGATAAAAAGATTCATTATCTGTACAACCACGATCTTTTGGTGTATTAACCACTTGAGAACTTTGCATGACTTCTCTTAATCTTTTATGTACGAGCGAGGTTGATTTATTCATATTAGGTAAAACAGAGCCTTCTAGATGTTTTTGTTGTTTTTTTGTTTATTTATTTTTGTTTTTACTTCTTAATTTAGCTGTGTACATTGAGTTTTTTATGCTTTTACTTTGTTGTGCTTTACAAATTATGTTTTATTGTTTTTGTAGGTATATATTTTAACAAATTTTGCGCTGTTCTTGTATAAGGATATAGAATATACTTTATGGGATCGCAAATAGATAATAAAAAAAATACAAACGGAATAATAAACTGATATATACCCTTGTCGATATGTGTAGGGTATAAAAACAATAATTTGGCATAAAAATTTTATAGTTTAAACGCTTTTTCACAACTTTTTATGTAGTATGCATCACATTTTAAATTTAATTTGTAATGGAGCTACGCCTTCCCCTGCCCCTTCCAAAAAAAAATTTTTTTTTTCAAAATACATATATGTATGTAAGTCTTATTGTCTAATTACTTTTTGTAGAACCTTTGAAGTCGACAGCTGTTATATTTTCCGAGATATAGCGTATCGAAAATTTCATAAAAATTGTTAATTTGTATGGAAGCTACCCCTTCCCCTGCTTCTACCCAAAATTTTTTTTCCAAATGCAGTTCTTATTGTCTAATTACTTTTTGTATAACATTTGAAGTCGATAGCTGTTTTAGTTTCTAAGATTTATCGCAGGAAATATTTCACAAAATTCGTGCAATTGTAGGGGAAATACCACTTTCCCTAATTTTATCTAAAAAACATTTTCCCCTTATTTAGGTCCCTATCTTCAAGGTATCCGTGCTAAGTTTTGTGGCTAGAGTGACAAAATTTTTTTAGATATACATATATGCAGGAATTTTGGCTTTAAAAAAATGTTTTTTTTGGAATTTCGCTTATATCCAATATTGAACCGATTTTTAAAATTTTTAATTTGTTGTTTTGCAAAATATTTGTTTGTAAATAGGTCCTGTTTTGCTCAAAAAAGGTTTGTGCTTTTTCTTCAAGAGCTTTTTGGTTTTAGTGGGATGCGGATGGGATATCTATAAAAAAAAACAGATTTTTATATGCACTATTTTCAATTATTTCCTATTTGTGTGCAAGCGTTTCTAAAATCTGAAAAACGAAGCCTATTACGTTTTCGAAGCACTTCTTGTCTGTATTTCTCTTTTTCTCTGCCAACTTTCGTTTTGCCTATGCCATGCTTATCTTACATTTTTAAATCTTGGAAAAAAGCGGTTCCTATTGCTGATGCTACTCCATCAGGCACACCAAATCTGTCACATATCAAGGCAAAGTTAAAACAATCATATATTTATGTGTATTGTGAACTTGTGCTTGTATCTATATCTTCTTTAACAGATGGCGGTGCGTATGTTGTATCATCGGGATCTTGGCATGTTGGCATTGATGACATAGACGTCGCTCCTTGCTCTTCAATTTCCATCATAAATGCAGCCACTGTTAGTCTTCTCTGATTCTGTTGATCGTGCATAAACTCTTTGGGGCGTTCTGGAGCCAAGCCGCATGCAAATGTTCCAATGTGAATAATTGTTTCCAGAGATTTTAGAAACTCTGGAAGTTTGGCGTTTCTCTTTTTGCTCTTGATTTGTTCTTGATATTTGCAAAGCAATCTATTCAATTTAATATATACTCAATTTTTCGCCATTAGTTTCATACCAAGTTTTTCCAAAATTCCAATCAACTTATTTTGTACTTCAGTACTGAATGATTTATAAGAAAACTTTTTTTGTTATTTTTTAGAACGTCCGCTCAAGATATCCAGATGGGTTGGTAAATTAAAATCACTCATATCATATATATACATATATATTTAATTTTTATATATTGTTTAATACAAATGTTTGCTTTTTTAATTTGGCTTAAGTTCATATAATTTCTTTTTATAAGAAGAAATTAATATTTTCCGTTAATGTTGAAACTTTTATTTGAAAAAAGCAGGTTTTTCTACCGCTACTAGCCGAGTAGAATGCATTTTCGAAGCAGCTATGCAATTTTATCATCAGTACTCTTTGAACGGTAGTAGTGTCTTTTGGTTGTAAACATCACCTTTTTAACTTACACGTAACAGAGAAAGGGATACGGTATGAGTGTTTTCCTTCTGTTTTATTTTTGTAAGTTAGGACGAAGTTTACTTTTCATATACACTATGCTTTTTTCCATTAAAAGTCTCTTTGGCAACACTTGACTAACGGACAAGCATTAATTCATCGCTCAGATAAAAATCGTTTCATTCCATCTGAGAGATGAATTAATGCTTGTCCGTTAGTCAAGTGCTGCCAAAGAGACTTTTAATGGAAAAAAGCATAGTGTATATGAAAAGTAAACTTCGTCCTAACTTACAAAAATAAAACAGAAGGAAAACACTCATACCGTTACATGTAAGTTAAATAGGTGATGTTTACAACCAAAAAACACTACTACCGTCCAAAGAGTACTGAAGATGAAATTGCGGAGCTGCTTTCGAAATTGCATTCTACTCGGCTAGTAGCGGTAGAAAAACCTGCTTTTTTCAAATAAAAGTTTCTTTCAATATTAACGGAAAATATTAATTTCTTCTAATAAAAATAAATTATATGAACTTAAGCCAAATTAAAAAGCAAACATTTATATATATTTAATGTACATACATACAAACATACATATAAAAAACATTATTATTATTATAAGTACGAAATAACTCGCTGAATCAGATGGCTGGGCATATAACAAAACCAGTGTGAAGGGTATATGAAATTCGGCACAGCCGAATATAGCGTTTTTACTTGTTTTTAATTTAATTAGGTTTGTTCTAAAGTAGGATGCTTTTATCCTTATTTAATACCACATTTATATAGCGAATTTCGAATTTTACAAATTTATTTTTTAATTGTAACGCATAATATTTTTAGACTCAGCTTTCACACGGATTTCCATACTCTGATCGGAGAGGTGATTATGGGTGCGGCCTGTCAGCAGGTACTTCTCACGGGGGACGTTTAACACACGAACACGACCCTTTAGCTTTGCATCAAGCTTTGCAAAATGCTGTTGATGATGGTCAAAATCCAGGAATAGATGATAATGTGGGTTTTATTTCGGATCTGCCTCTTATTAAAAGTAAGTCAGTAGCCATTTTACAAACAAAAATATATTTATGTATATACCCCTATCATAATAAGGAAGTGTACTTTTAATTTCCTTGAAAATTCAATTCCCTACATGTGAAAATTTTGCTCCCTGTAAAGAACTATAAAATTGAACAGCTGTTCAAATCTATCCAATCTTAAAGAAGAATTATAAAGGTTTTTTTTAAATAAAAAAATTAAAGGACTAAAAATAATCACTGCATTACAAGGGGAAATTAAAGAAAATCGAACTCTTTGTCAAAGTTTGCGAAATTCTTCTTATCCTTTAAATTTGCCCAATTTTTTGTAAGTTTATTTAAAATGCATTTAATTAAATTTTGGAAATTGTTGAAAACGCTTAATGATGCTCTGCCGCCTACAAAAAATTCATTGGCTATTTCAGTAATCGCTAAGCTAAGTGCATGCTTACGGTTCCCCGCAGGAGGAGGATACGAAAAGGGTGCTTCAAGAGATTATCGAGTAAGAATTGAACAATAAACTTTAAGCGAGACACTCTCTACAGTTTTGATCCACTACAGCGAATACCAAGCGGATAACAAACCCACAGGCAATGGATTTACATACTTGTTTACATTTTATTAAGCATAATGACCAGGGCAACCAAAAACATGTTCTTAAAAAAGGTTCTTAAAAGGTCATAAAGGTCATCAAATATGCGATAAAAAATCTAAAATACGCTTAAAAAATCAAAAATATATGCTTTATACAATAAGAAGGATAGAAACTTAAAACAAGTACCCGAAAACGCAGCATTCAAAATTAAGTTGCGTTAAACAAATTATTATTGCCAAAAAATTTCGGTCCAAATAAAAACAAAAAAGGAAAACCAAAATGATGTTAAATGGTTTTAAAGCTAATCAGATTTCGATTTTTTTCAAATTAAAACTAGCCAGAATGAACTTCGCTTCAAAATAAATAAATAAACAAAAAACTAACAAAAGGTGCCAACAATAGATACCTGGTAAATTTTTTTTAAAATTTAATATAAAAAATTCAAAAAATGCTTAAAAAACTGCTCTTCAAGGAAAACTATGCCAAAAAATTTTGTTATATGCAAAATATGTCCTAACAAATTGATGCCAAAATTTTGCGAAACTTCTGAAACGGATGATAATAATAATGGGTTTCGTTCAGTTATAAATAATTAAATAAAACAACAAAAATTCCCAGTATGTGACAATGAAGATTCGAAAGAGTTAGGTTTTTGAAATCAAATACACAAATATGTTAAAATATGCTGTTATATGCAAAATATGGAAAAATATGAACCAATAAGTCGATGCCAAAAATTCGCAAAAGTTCTGAAACGGATGAATAAAAATATTAAAAATTAATGCAATAAACAGGAAAAAATATGGGTTTGCTAATATAGGAAGAGCGCAATTCGATTTTTTTTAAATTAGGGTAAATTGCTTATATTAGCAAAACAAATTATAAGTTCATAGTAAATTTTTTGTTTTTTTTTTTAATTAAATATAACTCTTGTTTCCTTTTTTTAATAAAAATTGCATTAAACCCCTATTTTATGCAAAATTTTCCTCTGCTTAGTCCTACAGACTTCCGGACGAGTGCAGCGTTTTTTAGGCTGAAATTCTGGCGGTAACAAAGGCCGCGGAATTGATAGGGGAGGATGCAGATAGGAGAGAGGACGTGACAATCTACGTTGATAGTCAGGGCCCGCTTAATGCTCTAGTGGGACATTATGCCAGGTCTAGACTCGTGGACGACCAAAGACGTGCTCTTGAGGCGATCATGGTGACACGCAGGGTAGACTCTGTGTGGTTTTGTACCATTGTGACGCTTCCGGCAATGAGATTGCCTGGGATATTGGACTTGGTTGTGAGCCGGTGAGGCCACCACTGGGTTTCTATTATTGTATGATAGGGACTTGGATAATGGACAAGGTGGGCCAAACCTGGAATGACAGGGCTGATTGTAGGATCTCTAGACTTTTATGGCCCAGGCTGGACAGGATGGGCACTGAACTGCTGCTCAAAAAGAGCAGGGGTGTTATGAGCTGCATTATTGGGACACTGCGATGTGAGATATATAATAAACAAATCGAACAGGAACTCACCAGATTTCTGCAGGTTATGCGGGGATAAAGAGGAGTTAGAGACGGCATAACACCTTGTTCGCCACTACCCTGGGCTGCAGATCCGCCGGCAAAGATGATTGGGAGGGCGCTTCTTAGATAGACTTGGTAAGGTCCCTAGCTGTGGGCTGGGGAACATCATAGGTTTTATCAAGGGGTTTGGATGGCTGGGCAGATAGGTGATTCAGCGCCTATGACTACTGACTTTCTTACATTTCTTGCGGACGTCACATGCTCTCTTTTCCTTTTACATATGGCATGCTTGTCTTTCCTTTCTTCTCTTCCTGCCTCTTCTGAAGGGATTTACAATAAGCCTCCGGGTGGAGGTGGCGAGTTGGACTCGCCACTACCCTTCGTAACCTAACCTATGTAATAAAAAAATTGAGTTGTGCCATCGGAGTGTATGTACATATGTATGTATGTATATGTTTTTGATTTGTTCGCCGAAAAAATTTAAAATTACATATATTTTGTATCCTGTTCCCTTTAAAAAAACAAAGTGAAAAAACTAAGGTGAAAAAGTGGAAAAATAGCTTTGAAAAAGTCGTTTACGATAGGACGAATTTTTTGGATGGAACAATTTTTTTTACATGTTATCCTCGTGTGAAAACGGAAACACATTTCGGGAAGAAATTGTTCATGATTGCAATTTTGGAAAAGGGGACAATATATTCACAATAGGGGTGATTAAAAATGTTTCCAATAAGTTAATTATTTAGTATAATAAAAGTACAGAAGAGTTTTGTTATATAAATACCTTCTAATGTCAAAAATATTAAGGCAAAAAATGGGTGGTGCACTGCTCACAAAAATTAAACTCCTAATATTTGTACTTTTAGCGCGCTAGTTTTCTTGAGACTTTTTAAGCGTATATAAAGCCTCCAACGTCAGAACTAATAGTAGGCGGGTCACGTTAGCAAAAATTAATATATGCATACAAATACTTCTATAGAAACGGTTTTTATTATTAACTTTGTGTGCTTCTAATATCGATATTTTGTGGACAATAAAGTAAGGGGTATATTTATACTGCCACTTCTGCTGCACAAATTTTTAAAGGCGTGTATTCGGCCTTCAATGTCAAAATTCTGAAAGCAATAAAGTGGGCGGTACTTTCTTAAAAAATAAAAATCTTAATACAGGTATTTCTACCGAATCGTATTTTAGAAAACTTGTGGTCCATTACGATAAAACCAAACCATTTTTAATTAAAAAGATTCGCTACATTGTAAACGCGAAAGCAAACGGTTTAATCATCAATGCAGGCAAGTAAAAGATCATTCAATTGAGAATCTTGCAACTTTTCTCTATTTAAATTAAAGTATTCTTTGCTTTTTAATGGTTGAGTAGAATAGAACCACGTTTAGTAATCAGTTAAATAAGTTGTGCAATAAAAATGTTTCGCAACAACTAAAGAAAGTTTAGGTTTATTAATTTAGTTTATCAAACTAATATGGGAAGTTAATGTGCTCAGAAATTGTTTTCCTTAAATCACCAGAAAAATCGGGCGTAGCCATAACGTGATTATGAACTACATAAAACATTGTAACACGTACAAAAAAAATACTATGGAGGTACTTCTACTGCTTTAACTCCAAAAGGGCAAATGAAAAATTGCTAGCATTGCCTCAAGTGCTGCTCTTAAATGAGACATTCAGCTAAAGTTAATGCGAAAACATCACTAAATGCATTACTCCAACAACAGCGAAAACTCATATGATATGGGATGTTCAAAGAGAAAAAATTTTGTAGTAAAAAACTAAACAAACATTCAGATTTTCTAAGTATTTATTAGGTTTTTTGCACCCTTAAAGCAAAGACTATATATATTTATAGTCTATAGTCTTTGCTTAAAGCTTGTAATTAAAAACTGAATATGGCGTTGGGAGTTTAGTTTTGGCAAATAGCAAACGTGCGTTTAGAAATTTTACCTATACGCGTTCAACTTTTTCTGCACTTAACGTAAGTTTTTTATTTTATTCTTTTAGAGAATTGAAAAACATTAATTTTTATTTATTTATTACATAATTTATTTATTTAGTTTAAATAAAAAAAATGTTGCCTATTATTTCCTGCTGAACTTTTTGATTTTTAAGAACAATTTTGCTTAATTATTTTTTATCTTTAGCTCATTTTTATCCAATTTCCTTTTACTAAGAACTAAACATTAATTGTTCATTATAATTGTAATTAAAAGAATTTTATCAAACTTATATACACAATAACTTACTTATTCCTAAACTCAAGCTTCCTTACCAACACCAGCCAGTAGAATGCATTTTCGAATAGTAAGCACTATTGACGTTGTAATTAAGAGTACCCGTTTGCCAGGGAATAATTACAAAGTCCACGCAAAACGGTCAAAAATAGGGTAAATAGTTTTTTTTTGTACATATATAATCAATGACTTTACGTATAGATGAATACAAAAGTTGTTAAAATAGAAATAAATTGGTTCATATTTTATTTTTTTTTATTTCGCAAGAGTTTAAATTTATCACAAACTGAAAAATCCCCTCTTCTTTTTTTACGTTTTGATAAAAGCGTCACACCCGTCACATTTTCCTTTAAAAAAAATAATTGTTTGTAGAAATAATGTGTCAAATGCGATTAAAAAATTTTAAACAGCCGTATGAATTAAAACAAGTAAGAGCGCTATATTCGGCTGTGCCGAATCTTATATACCCTTCACATTGGTCTTTAAATATACCCAGCCGAGTAATTTTGTACTGCAAATAATATAATAAAAAACATTGTGCGAGTTTTAAAGAAAAAATAACAAAATTTTAACGTTCGTATGAATAATAGAAATAGATGAAGAAGATTTGAGGTCGAGAGTTTTAAAAGTTTTCGACATTATTCATATTTGAGGGTTAATAAAACTTGTTAAATGTCTAGTCCCCCTGCTCTTCTCCAACTTTTTCTCCAAAATGTATGAATTATTTGATTATTACTTTTTGTAGAATATTCGAAGTCGATAGCTGTTATAGTTTCCGAGATATAGCGTATCGAATATTTTATAATAGTTGTCGATTTGTATGGGAGCTACCCCTTTTTTTGCCCCCACTCAAAAAAATTTTTCTTTAAAGCGTAGCCCTTATGGCCCAATTACTTTTTGTAGAACATTTCATTTCGATATCTGTTATAGTTTCCGAGATATAGCGTATCGAATATTTGATAATAATTGTCGATTTGTATGGGAGCTACCCCTTTTTTTGCCCCCACCCAAAAAATTTTTCTTTAGAGCGTAGCCCTTATGGCCCAATTACTTTTTGTGGAACATTTTATTTCGATATCTGTCATAGTTTCCGAGATATAGCGTATCGAATATTTGATATTAATTGTCGATTTGTATGGGAGCTACCCCTTTTCTTGCCCCCACCCAAAAAATTTTTTCTTTAAGGCGTAGCCCTTTGCGTGCAATTACTTTTTGTAGAACATTTCATTTCGATATCTGTTATAGTTTCCGAGATATAGCGTATCGAATATTTGATAATAATTGTCGATTTGTATGGGAGCTACCCCTTTTGTTTGCCCCCACCCAAAAATTTTTTCTTTAGAGCGTAGCCCTTATGGCCCAATTACTTTTTGTGGAACATTTTATTTCGATATCTGTCATAGTTTCCGAGATATAGCGTATCGAATATTTGATATTAATTGTCGATTTGTATGGGAGCTACCCCTTTTCTTGCCCCCACCCAAAAAATTTTTTCTTTAGGGCGTAGCCCTTTGCGGGCAATTACTTTTTGTAGAACATTTCATTTCGATATCTGTTATAGTTTCCGAGATATAGCGTATCGAATATTTGATATTAATTGTCGATTTGTATGGGAGCTACCCCTTTTTTTGCCCCCACCCAAAAAATTTTTTCTTTAGAGCGTAGCCCTTATGGCCCAATTACTTTTTGTGGAACATTTAATTTCGATATCTGTCATAGTTTCCGAGATATAGCGTATCGAATATTTGATATTAATTGTCGATTTGTATGGGAGCTACCCCTTTTCTTACCCCCACCCAAAAAATTTTTTCTTCAGGGCGTAGCCCTTTGCGGGCAATTACTTTTTGTAGAACATTTCATTTCGATATCTGTTATAGTTTCCGAGATATAGCGTATCGAATATTTTATAACAATTGTCGATTTGTATGGGAGCTACCCCTTTTTTTGCCCCCACTCAAAAAATTTTTTCTTTTAGGCGTAGCCCTTAGCGTGCAATTACTTTTTGTAGAACATTTTATTTCGATATCTGTTATAGTTTCCGAGATATAGCGTATCGAATATTTTATAACAATTGTCGATTTGTATGGGAGCTACCCCTTTTTTTGCCCCCACTCAAAAAATTTTTTCTTTAAAGTGTAGATCTTTGCGTACAATTACTTTTTGTAGAACATTTTAAGTCGATACCTGTTATAGTTTACGAGATATAGCGCATAAAATATTTCACCACATTTGTGCAATTGTAGGAAAAATACCCCTTCCCCTGGTCCTATCTGAAAAAAATTTTTTCAATATTTAGGTCCCTTCTTTAGGAGTATCCGTGCCAAGTTTTGTGGCAAGAGTGACTATACTTACTGAGATATATAGGGATATGTGCACCGATTTTGTCCTAAAAAAAATGGGTTACTCTGGGTTTTCGCTTATATCTCGGTCAATTGTGAACCGATTTTGCTGATTTTAAATAGCGATTGTTAGCGGGATATTTGTGATCGTTTGACACCATTAACTGGTCTGTATCTTTTTATTTGACTCCGGAAACTTGATTTCAACAGACGGACAGACGGACAGACGGACAGACGGACAGACGGACAGACGGACAGACGGACAACGCTAAATCGGCTTCCCTATCTATAAGGATCCAGAATATATATACTTTATGGGGTCGCAAATGAATAATAAAGAAATTACAAACGGAATGACAAAGTGATATATACCCTATCACTATGTGAAGGGTATAAAAATTAATCCCACTCTCAACGATATTTTACACAATACGATCTTAAAGTCTTAGTTCTCTAAAATGCTAATTTGTAATGTCACGCCCGTCACAATCTTCAACGGGACATTGTGAGCAGAAATAATATTTTTTCAGTGTTTACTTACTATTAAAGGTTTATTTATACGTGACTTAACCATACCACATTAAACAGCTGTTCGAACGAAACTTATAGGCAACATTGTATTTGATTATAGGTGACTTACTATTACGCCATAACCATAACCATAGAAACCTATTAAGTTTTGGTTTTAAGGTAACGGTTATGATTACGGCGTTATGGTAAGTCACATATAATTGAACCTTAAACGCTTAAAAATAAATAAAAATAAAAATAATATTATAGCTTTTTTTAAAACTTAATTTTAAATTGTGTAAATTATAAGCGAAAATGTGGGTAAAATGGTCACACCTGCCACAATGGATTTGCGCCTATAGAACATCTCACAGCAATTAGATAGCGGCTTACGGGTCAAAATGTTGAGACTCTGAGCTGGCTGCTGTACTCGCCTGACCTTAACACTATAGAAATTTGTTCTGGATAGATTACCCGAAACGTTTAAAAAAAGAGAAAAGCTAAACTAAGGATGAATTTATAAAAAAAATAAAGGAAACATGAAGCGAAATATCTCTGGACTACATAAAACCCCTATACGAGCTAATCAAAAAAAAAACACATATTCATAAAAATTAAAGTAGGGCTATAAAGCGCTTATTTGATAAATGTCTATGGCATAATTGCAAAATTAACCCTTAATTAGCTTATCTTAATTATTATGAATACGACCAAAAAAGTATGTATATGTAGTTATTGTTAATAATAGTAGATTTACACACTAAATAAAAAAAAATTTTATACAAAATTGTCTTGCCTGCTAAATTTATAGCAATTAAAAGGTGGTTCTATTCTATTGAGCTATTTAAAATGGGAGAATATTATACATACCTAATTTAAAAAACAAGGAAAAAAGGGCCCTTCTAAATCACTTTTATTTATTTATTTGTCTCAAAATTGTCAATTGAACTTGTACTCGCATGAAATGCTGTTTTAAATTTTTTGCTTCTGTGTTTTCAATGTAGAGAGTTTTTTCGATTTAAACATTTTTTGTTTCTATTGTTTTTAATATTAAACGACCTTTTCTTAATGTTCTTCTTTTACGTTTTGTTAGTAACGGGCTTTCAAGGTCATAAGTTATCTTAATCTAAATAAAACTAATATTTCTTTATTTTATCCAACGTTTCCAGCCTCTTCAGGGATATTTATTTTTAATCAATCTGGCAACGATGTGAAATTTTGAGAAGGTACCCGAGCTTATTCGGGATAAAATTTGTAATGGGGGCAATATTAAAAAATGAACCGATAATATTTTTGTTCGGTATACAAGTTAAGGGCATTAAGTAAGACACATAGATCTGTCAAACTAAAGTAATATTCGAGTCAGTTTTAGCCTGGGGAGGGCATTTGTATAGGGGCTTTATGAAAAAATTCACCGATCTTATTTTTGTTCAGTATACTAGTTAATATCATAAAGTTAGATACATATGCAAAATTTTGTCAAAACAGAGTAATATTCAAGTCAGTTATATACAGAGATGTTTTTTCTGGGAGGGTATTTGTATTTGACAACATTGTATGCAGAGGTTACCAACCCAGCAAAAATTTTGAAAGATGAAGAAAAGCCGACCTCATCGCAAAACCTTTTTGCCATTTTGCAGGAGGAAAATGATGCCCCATTACCCGAAAGGAAGTCATTTAAGCCTCCCCCAATAAATGCAGCAATTGCGGAGGAAACCACACGGCCAACTATAGAGGCTGCCCCGTTTTTGATTCAGTTAGGCGCTTATCTAAGCCGAAAGTGGTTCCTGCCCCTCCCTAGCCTTTAAATATACCAACTACAAACATGCCTCCATTTGCACAACCAACTACAAGACAATTTTCCTACGCCAACGCATTAAAGCCTAACCAGCCCAATGCACGTAAGCCTACCCAGCCTACAACACAAAAAGAGGTGCCAACAAATGAACAAACCGGGTCCAGTTTTAACCGCCTCGAAGCCGTAATTGACAATATGGTTAAACAATTTACGCAGATCATGGCGCAAATCGCTGGCATGATGCCAGAAATGCAGTCTGCTCTTCTGCAGGTCATGCTTAAAAGACCATGAACTGCCTCAGGGTTGGTTTCTGGAACGCTAACGGCATCCGCCAACACAAAAACGAACTCGAATGTTTTTTAATAAACCAAAAACTTGATTTCATGTTAATTTCTTAATTGGTTAAAATACAAAAAATTTGTCAGCACCCACTGCTCGGAAAACCAGCCGCTAAAAACTCCCGAAGACATCGATGATTGTCTGAGCAGCCATAATGAGAACATAAAAAAAGCCGTTGATCATGCTTCTTCCTACTATCGTCAGACAAAATACAACAAAATTTTTTCAGCCGATGTGCAACAGCTTTTATCTGAAAAAAGAAGAGCCCGAAGGGAATGGCAAAAGCACAGATCACCCCAACTTAAAGCCAAGTTGAAGGAATGTACAAACCAACTGAACACCTCGAAGGTCAAGACTCGACTCCTCAGACTGATTATTCACTATGGCGATCGGCCAAATATCTTAAAAGACCCGTTATCGCGAAACCACCACTACGTAATCTGAGAGGATCCTGGGCAAGAAGTGATGAAGAAAAATGTGATCTGCTCGCAAGTCATTTAACAAATGTCTTCACTCCAAATACATGCACTGACATGAGTAAATTACCGCCTGTTGTTGCTAGATGTTCTATGGAAATACGTTTTCAGCTGTCAGATGTCGTAGGGGCTATTAGCAATTTAAATGCTAAAAAAGCTCCTGGCTTTGATGAAATCAGCAACAAAATGCTTTTAGAGCTGCCTTGCACAGCAAAAAGAATAATTCTTTTTATTTTTAACGCCAAATTACGGCTCGGACATTTCCCGCCAGTATGGAAAATTGCCTTGGTAAAGATGATTCCTAAGCCGGGAAAAGACCCTTCGAAGGTGGAGTCTTACAGGCCTAAAAGTCTGTTAGCAACTATGTCCAAATTGTTTGAGAAATTGCTTAAAAACAAGCTGACTCCGATCCTGAGTGAAAACAACTGCATTCCAGCTCACCAATTTGGATTTAGAAATCAACACAGTACCATCGAACAAACCCACAGATTGGTACAGGTTATAAGAAAGGCCTTTGAGGAAAAGAAAAACTGCTCCGCGCTATTTATAGATGTCTCTCTAGCGTTCGACAAAGTATGGCATGAAGGCTTGTTAAACAAATTAAAGCTCAACCTTCCATCTAATATTTTTCACCTTTTAGAAAAATACATAACCGGCCGACAATTTAGGATTAAAGAGGGAAACCATATAAGTTCTTCTCAACCAATAAGGGCTGGTGTAGCTCAAGGGAGTATACAAGGTCCAATTCTGTACTTGCTTTACACAGCAGATATGCCCACAGACAATCTTACTCATACATCGACATTTGCCGATGACACCGCCTTTCTCAGTATTCATAAAGACCCTTAAGAGGCCTCAAAACAACTTCAACATCACGTATCCAAAGTAGAAAAATGGACAAAGTTGAGGGGAATAAAAATAAATGAACAAAAATGAACCCACGTTACTTTTACGTTGCGCAAGGAAACGTGCCCCCGTATTATTATTAACAACCATACAGTGCCAAAAACGAATTGAAGCTAAATATCTTGGCATTCACCTGGAACGCCGCCTCACATGGAAGACACATATAGATGCGAAGTTGACACAGATGAAACTTAAAACGGCCCAAATCCACTTGCTAATCGGTAGAAACTCTGTGCTACGTCTTGATTGTAAACTTTTACTTTACAACTCAATTTTGAAACCAATTTGGTGCAACGGGATACAATTATGGGACACTGCTTCCGCCTCCAACATTGAAAAAATTCAACGTCGTCAAAATAAAATCCTAAGAATGATAACTGGTGCTCCTTGGTACATTAAAAACAGCAACATCCACAAAGATCTGCAAGTTCCACTAGTTAAATGCGAAATTTTTAATTATGTGGACAAGAATTTAAATAAGCTGGAAACACATCCAAATCCGCTCGCTCGAAACATTTTGCAACATAGTGGACACACTCGTCTAAAAAGAAGGGATACTATTGTACTTAGATGAAACTACTGAATTAACTAATTTTATTATGAGAACTTGAGTTTTAGTCTGGCACTGGCTGGTCTAATAAAAATTAAATAGTTTTAAGATTTGAATACTTATTGTTAGTTCGCCAAAGGCAAAGATTCAATAATAAAAATATGAAAAAAAAAACATTGTATGGGGGCTATGCCAAAAAATTAGCCGAACATCACCACAAACAACAGGCTTCGTGCCAGTGCCAAAAAGCTTCTCTGTGCCAAATTTTATCAAAATATCTTCAAAATTACGACCTGTACCTTGATCACAAGAATACATGGACATTTTGGCGGACGGACATGTTCAAGAAAGTAATTTTCAATCGACCGGTATACTTAAAAGTTGGTTTCATAACATTATTTTTTGTCTTAATAAAACACAGTAAAGGAATACATACATACGGTTAAAGCTTTAGTCGACCCTGGCTCTCAAGGTTAGAAATGTTTAAAATATTTAATTTAAAAACACAAAGAATAGATGACACAGATATTTGTGGAATCGGAGTTAATAACAAGACGTCAATAAATTTTGATGTACAATTTTAGTTACTGTCAAACTATGAAAATAATGTTTGTTTCCAAACAGAGGCGCTAGTCAATAATAAATTAATATCTTATAAACGCCAACATATTATTTTATCAAATCCTACATTCTATTTATAATTAAAAACTAATATACTATTAGGAAGTAATGTGTTTGGGGAGATCTTGCCAGCAAATTCGTTCAAATATCCCAACAGTGTTTATCTGCAAAAAATTATTTTTGGCTGAATAGTGTCTGGACCCATTTCCAGCTGTTTAACGGAATTTAAGGTAAGCATAAATACATGTAATCTAAAAAATCACTTATGACTTTTTTGGAAACAGGGGGCTATTAGAAGAGAGAAAACTTTCCTTAAAAGAAGAGTTATGTAAAACGTACTTTACTAAAATACACTCCAAAGACTCCAACGGTCGTTATTACTGTATACTTACCTTTAAAAACATACTTTTTAAAAAATTGCTGACTAAATTTTACCACACCGACTATAGTGCATTAAATTATTATTTCGAGCAAGGCCCCAATCCGCAGCAGCTTACAAACATGTTGTTTAAGAATATATAAGACTGAACCATATGGAAAAGCTCGGAAAATACCAACAAGATATATGTACCACTACAATGTTTCTTGTTGAAACATCATGGAGTTCTTAGAGAAAGTAGTACTACTCCAAAACTTAAAGTAGTCTTCGACGTTAGTAGCTAAACGCCTTCTTAAGTGAATAGCTTAGCCCTGGACCTTCACTACAGAACGACCTGCCTGATATAATAACTCGCTGATCTTAAAAAATATTTATCCAAATCAATATTTGCAAAGAACATCAAAACTACCAAAGCATTCTGTGGCGTAATGAAAATACTAATGAACTGAACATTTACAAATTAAAAACAGCAACGTTTAGAGCAACTTCTACACCATTTCTTGCGATAAGGGTGCTTAAACAAATTGCTGTCGATGGCGCTGAAAAATTTCCGTTTTAAAAACTGATACTTACTCGGAAGATGCTATATCAGGTGTGGATACCTGTGAAGAAGCAAAACTATTATATCAACAGTTACGCAATTTACTGAATGGAGCCGGATTTAATCTTAGTAAATGGAATTCTGCAGAATTTTTGAAGCATAAGCCAGAAGATACAAAAATTTAAGCTTCAAACCCAGAAATGGCTAATGCAGTGGGTATATCATTGGACCCTTCAGCCTATTGTTTTAGCTTTAAATTAATTTCTAATTTTTCAGAGAAGATAACGAAAAGCAGTGTACTTTAAGATTAGGCGAAACTTTTTGACCCTCTTGATTGGTTGTCTCCCTTACTATTTTAGCCAAAATTATGTTTTAAAATTTATGGCGTAAAGAACTGGATTAGTCAGATACTTTACCTAAAGGTTTAAGCAATAAATGGTCCAAATATCGCGCTGAATTAAAGGATATGGAAAAGGTTAAAATACCGCGTTGGTCTAATTGTATTTCTAGATCAATTGTCGAATTACATGCTTTTAGCGATGCCCTAAAAATGACGTTTGCCGTTGCTGTATACGTAAAAGTAGTTGCCGAAGATGGAAGGGTTTATGTCAGTCAAGCGAAAACAAAAGTGGCCCCGTTGAAAGTACTAACAGTTCCTAAAGTAAACTAGTAGATGAAATAAAACGTAATGTTGGACTTAACATCAGCAAGATAACCTATTGGCCAGATAGTAGTAAAGGTCTTAACTGGATCAAATTACAATCGTCATTACTACCAGTCTACTAAGCGAATCGCGTCTCACAAATACAACGTTTAACTGGTATTAACCATTAGCAATATATTTCCACCAAGAACAATCCTGCGGACTGTGCAACGCAAGGTTTATTAACGATTGAATTATGCAATCACGCACTTTGGTGGAACGGCCCTTAATGGCTTCTTGAAAGCCAAGCAAAAAGGCCAACTAAAACGTTTTCAAATCCCATGCCAGTGATTCCTACGGAGATTAGCGTTACTGCAAGCACAACATTATCAAAGGGTGAGCCAACGGAATACTCGAAATTATTTTTAAAATTTTCCATGTTTAATAAGCTGCAACGAGTATAGGCATATATCTATCTATAGGTTCTATTACAATGTAAAAGGATCCATTACCAGAAAAAAATGGCGAGTCTATTCAAGTCTCTATGAATTGTAACGTAAATGTTTGTAATTACCTATCTACAGCTGAACTAAAGAGGGTGAAGCTGGTTTTGGTTACATGTTGCCAACAAATTTCATTTTACGAGGATATCAAATGTCTTCTCAAGCAAAAATATTTACCTGGTAGCAGCAAATGAGGACGGCATACTTCGTGCTGCTGGGAGGCTTAAAAACTCCTATTTGTTATTTTCCAGAAAATATCCCATTTTTCTGCACGAAAAAGACCTAATCCCAATACTTATTTTTAACGACTCTCATTTTAAAACATTACATGGTGGCGTGCAGTTAATGCTAACCTATATTATGTTGACGTTTTTAATAATTTTTTTCTAGGAAAATGTGCTAAAGCTGTAAAACTAAAATGCGCCTTCTCTTTAAAATATCCCTGCAAGAATCCTGGGGGCAAGTGTCTTTGTCAACATCTTTGTCTACAATTTTGGTGACTTTTCGGCGACATTGTAAACAAATCGTCTACATATAAATATTTGATTTTGATGAGTAGAAGAAACTTTTTTTTTTCATATGTTTTTATTATTGAATCTTCGCCTTTGACGAACTAACAATAAGTATTCAAATCTTAAAGGCTGGGTTAGCCGACCGTAATGTACTGTTGCTGTAACGGAACGGAACAGCTGATTGTTTTTGGTATGTGTAAAGCAGTTAGACCAGTTATAGTGTTGTAGTGCAACTTAACAGTAACGTACAAACCTGTATAAAATAGAAACTGTTTACATAACTACGTGACATTTGTTAAGAGTAGTGCCAACTTGTTAATTTTTAAAGACGCTTAAAATATGAATACTTTGTTTAAAACAATAAAATTAGCAAAATTCCTGAAGAGATCAAATAAGTACTATTTATTTATGTGTGATAAAGTTCCTGCATAATTTTGTATAAAAAATTTATTTTACTAGGGGGTTGTTAATTTATTTAAAAAAAATGTGTACATGAATTTTTCTTTTAGAAAAATGTTAATGCAAGTACTGATTAATTTATTTAAATAGTAAATTTTTCTTATGTGAAACTCTTTTATCAAATATTTTAGCAAACGTCCTTATTTTAAATATCGCGCACGTAATCAACGCCAATAATTTAAAATTCATCAGAATGATTTATTTTTTTCTAACCTAGGTCCCAGACCAATCTTTAACATACACGAAAATTTTATTTGCATTTCAGTATATGTACTTCAAAGTCAGACTGTTCTTTAACTGTTTAAATTATTTTGGTTATACAATATACATACATATTTATAAAAGTACTATTGTTCTTAATATACATAAATATATCTTGTATGCTTTCCCTACAGATAAAAGAACTAGTATGCAGTAACAAACATACTGGTTGCTTTTGATGAACTATCAATTTAAACATTAGATTGTCAAAGGAGCTTAACTAGTTTAGTTTCATATAGTTATATACTAGTAAAAATACTAGTTTTTTTTCTATCGTTTATAGCTTTATTCCCGTTTTTTATTTTTTATTACTCTTATAACCATATTTTAACCTTTGTTTAGTTTTGTTCTCTTTTGATTGGTACAACTAGTACAACTAGTTGCAACTAGTACATAACTATTCCAAAACGTTACTAGTTTCAACTTTAGCTGCAGGATTGTTTAGCAATCAATGTAGTATATTAGGGTATCGATTAAACATACATACATACATATGTATATCAGAAGTTGTTAGTAAGAAATCGTTGTGAAGCTTTCAAAATAAGGAAGTAAAATTCAAAGTTGACAACACCATTAAAACATCTGTTTATATTTAAATATGTATATGTATTATTAAAAACTGTTTAACTAAACTTTTAATCTTTCTAAAAATGTTAATGTTTATCAGCTATTATATAGTCCCGGTTGATTGGTCGAACTCCCCATCTTCTTAGGCGCCATTTCTTTGTTTAAATTTTTTTTATAATGTTTTAAAAGTTTAAGAAAACTTAAACAAACAAACATTTCTTTTAAGTCCATTTAAATTTTTTATTTTTATTAAAAAAAAATTTAATATAATTTTGTATGTCAAAGGCATATGTCACGTTTTTAAGTTTCTATAATCGTGTTAATGCTTTTACGGTAAGTCAACGGTACGTTACATTCCATCAACGGTCGGCTAACTCAGCCTTAAGGCTATATATTTAATATTAGTCCAGCCAGTGCCAGACTAAGCGCATCTAAGCGCAATAGTATCCCTCCTTTTCAGACGGGTGTGTCCGCTATATTGCAAAATTTTTCGAGCGAGCGGATTTGGATAAGCTTCAAGCTTATTTAAGTACTTGTCCACAGAAAAAACTTTGTCACTTAAGAACTCTTGGCGGCGTCAACTAAGTGGTAATTTGCCGGCAGCATAATAGTTTTTATTCAGAGAGCTTTATTTGAGTGTGTTTAAACATGTATATCATTTTGAGTGCGAGAGTTTATAAAAGAACCATCTTACTTACGTGTTAGTATTTAGTTAAATTTATTTAAAAATTTTAATATGAAAATTTAGACATTTTTAATAAAATATTATCTATGAACTAAGTATGCAGTTTAATTATCAACATTTATTTTAAAAAGTACCTAAAGTATAGATCAAAATTACTAAGATGTACTAGTGAGTCTCTATAAGCAATGTCTACATATATGTTCCCACAAGAACCACCTAGCCAATAGTACCAACGTCAGTAGTAGGTTTTCAATGACACGCAAATGCTAAATAGAAAGAAATAGAAATAGAAAATTACATTGCTTGGGGTATAATAAGTCACTAGTTCTGGTGACAAAGTCAATGGTGAATCAGTCTGTTTCACTACTGACATTTCCTGCAGGGATATTACAAAGGCCTCGCATCAAGTTATGGACAACTTACCACCAGTACGTATTCAGCCCGTAAGACCATTTAAACATAATGGATTAGATTATGCAGGTCCCAGCAGCTCTACCAGTCAGGGTTATATTTTTCTGTTCATTTATATGTATGTGTACTAAGGCGATCTATCTCGAAGCAGTTTTGTCTTACAACTAACGCCTTTTTAGCGGCTTTTAGGCGGTTTTTTCACGAAGAGGACCATGTACGGACTTATACTGTGACTGCGGTATCACATTTGTAAAAGGAAATAAAGAACTTCTTGCTTTGCATAACCGTTCCAGAAGCTCGCTTCATACTGGCTTGGCGGAAACAATGGCACCAACTGGTATCACACCAGCGTCGCCACATTTTGGCGGATTGTGGGACGCTGTCCTCAAGGCAACTAAGTACCAAATGTATCATATTATGAGAGATCGTACTCTTACTTTTGAAGAACTTTTGGCATTGCTGTGCCAAATCGAAAGCTGTTTATCATATGCAATAATTGGCACCAACAGTTGCAGAACATTGTTCATGTTCCAGTGGCCAGATTTTTTTTTAGAAATGGCGATTCTTTCGACTAGAGCATGTGTTTGTCGATGGTAGGGAAGACGCTTTTTGTGTAGTGTCATACTGGAGATCTCTTTTCATATTAAAAATTACAACTTAATGTAGCCTGGGTATTACGTTTAATAAATCTTTGCCTACGTAAAAAAAAACTCTGGGGTACACCCCAGCGAGCTTAAATCTGCTGAAATAGTTCGAAATAATAAAAAACAAATGTAATCCACAACAAGTAAGAGCGCTATATTCGGCTGTGCTGAATCTTATATACCCTTCACATTCGTTCTTTAATTTACACAGCCATCATCAACTATTTATTTCCCGAAAATGTAGGACCACTTCTTTTTGTAGAACATTCGAAGTCGATAGCTGTTATGATTTCCGAGATATAGCATATTGAAAATTTAAAGAAATTGTTTATTTGTATGGGAGCTACCCCTTCCCTTGCTCCTTACCAAATAAGTTTTTCCAAAATGTAAGCATTATTGTAAAATAACTTCTTGTTGAACATTTAAATTCTGTAGCTGTTATAGTTTCAAAGATTTGGCGCATAAAATATTTCAAAAAATTTGTGCAATTGTAGGTGAAACACCACTTCCCCTGATCCTATCTTAAAAAAAATTTCCCCTATTCATGTCCCTATCTTCAAAGTATCTGTGCTAAGCTTTGTGGCAAGTGTGGCTGTTTTAACTGAGATATAAAGGGGTATATGCACGAATTTTGCCCTAAAAAAATGTGTTTTTGGGGGTTTTGCTTATATCTTGGTTAATAGTGAACCCTTTTGCTGATATTAAATTGCGATTGTCTATTTGCTCATACCAAAACGATTTCTGTGCAACTTTATTTAAATCCGGAAACTTGATTTCAACAGAGATGGCTAATCGACTTCCCTATCTATAGGGATCCAGAATATATAAATACTGTATGGGGTCTTAAGTAAATATTGCAGAAATTACAAACAGAATGACAAACTTATATATACCCTAATCACTATGTGAAGGGTATGAAAAGGTAGTGAATTTTATTAATTGTCGCCCCATATTGATAAAAATTTGCTACTTCGAGCTAATGGACGTATTGATTTCAGAAGTCCCATTATATTTCCATCGTGTCATCCTTTTGCCGATTTTTTTTTTTTTTTTTGCCTCATATACACATTAAAATGAAGCACCAAAATTTTCCAGCAACAACATGTGAAATAAGATCTTTTTGGATTTCCTGACTTAGAAAAATTTCACGTAAGCATGTTTCTAATTGTTATGTTTACAAATTTCATCGTTAACAGCCAGTGCCACTATTGGTCGTCGTCATTAAAAGCTTTATTCACGCGTCTCACTATAAGAGCTTGCAGTTCAATTCTCCACATAATCCTGCAGAAGGTGTCGTATGGAAACGAATGGTTCCATGTGTCAAGCAAGTCTTGCAGTTAACTTTAAAAAAAATCTGCCCCTCTAAATGAAGCAGAAAATATGGTGAACTCTTGCCCTCTGACTCTCTTGCCGTTAAACCACGAAAATGAAGAATCACTGACACCTAATCATTTTGTGATGGGTTGCCCTAATACATCGCAAACTCTTGCTGGAGCTATTGAAGAAAGCCTCAGTGGCGAATCTGGCGTCAGCTACGCTATCATTTCTGGAATAGATAGTTTAACGAATATTTGCCCACGCTGACAAGACGTTCCAACACACAAAACCAATTGCAGTTGGTGATTTAGCTTTCATTTGTGATCCAGCAGTGTCCAACAGAGACTGGTATATATCAGGTCGTGTTAAAAATGTGTTTTATAGCAAAAATGGAGTAATTCGTCGTGCAGAAGTTCGTACTAGCTCTGGCACACTTAAGCGCCCTGTCTTAAAGCTGGCAGTTATCGATTTGGAAGAGTGAACCTTAGCCGATCCACAGGGGTAGGAATATCGTCTAATGGCGCTTAATAACTATGTTTTTATTAAGTTGTTTGTTTATTTTATGTTTTATTACATAATATATATTTACTTACATATGTATGTTATTTGTGTTGCTAAATTATTTGTACATTATTTTTTAACCACCCTAATGTTGTCTTAGTTTCTTATTTATCAAATTGTTTGAATTGATACATATGTACATACATACATAAGTATGTAATAATTGTTGTTCTTTTAAAAATTTATCTTACTGCAATGTTTATTTTTATTAAGTTTCTTATTTAAAAGTACTATTGCTTTTAAATTGTTATGCAAAGCAAAAATTTAGTTCTTATATTTTTTAAACTTTTTGTAAAGTTAGTTTTGTAAGTCCCAATTCGCACTATGCAAGAAAATAAGATTGCTTCTTTTCATTTTCTTCTTTGAACTCTCATTGGCGTTCGCACTATACAAGTCTTATTGCTAAATTTGTTTTGATTTTTTCATGAATCTACACACATACTACTGTGCTTTTTACATTTTCTTTTGTCCATTCATTTTAAGCAAGCTGAATTGCAAGTACAATCAAGTCTCTACTCATTTAATTTTACCTCACCCCGTTGCCAACAACCTAATTAGCTTAGCTTAAACACTTGCATCGTGCGAATTGGGACTAAGGGAAAACGTTGCGGTAAGAACGAGTAAATAAAAAAATGGTTCTTTTTATAATATTGTATACATAAGTATATGTGTTATAAATAACTTCTTGTTTTTTACTTTACTTATTATTTTTCTTTTTTAACTATGTTCACATGTAAAAATTTGTTTATAAATTTTATAAAAAATATTGCTCAAAAACTTCAGTTGGAAAAAAATCTGATTGTAAAAACTATTAATTTGAAGTAATAAAATCTAAATTAAAATATAAAACTGAAATTCACTTTCAAAATAGTTTCTTTTCCAACAATCTTCAAATTAATATTAATTCAAATATGTTTCGCACGCCACCAATTGATGCTGGTAACTCAAAGAGTTCCAGCGAACAGAATGTGGTGAAACATCCTGTTAATAGTTGCGGCCAATGTAACAAGCGACTAATGCGATAAATGGTATCACTTCAAATGCGCAGGTGTAACCGAATCTGTGGAGAACCATGAATGGGTATGCCTTGAATGCACAGTGGAACCAGCAGATGATAAACCATTAACTGTAGTATCTGTAAGTAAGACGAAGGCTATGTCAATATGTTCCACAACTTCCTCCAGACAAAGATTGCTTAATTTGGAGCTTCAACGTCTGGAAGAGGAAAAAGCTTTAGAAGCTCGATTCCTTAATAGAAAATTTGAAATTCTCGCAATGTCAGAGGAACGCGCAACAAGCTTTTGTAATGAACAAATTTCACGTACTAAGGAATGGGTCTCAAATTTAAAAACATATCCGCAATCCGGAAAGAGAAATTCCCCACATAACTCACCTACTCGCTTTGAAAGAGAATGTCAACCACAAAATGGAGCAATTAAAAAGGAATTTTTAGAAGATGTGGTAAAATTGACGAAAAACCAACTATCAGCTCGCAAAGCGCTCTCTGTTGATCTTCCCGTCTTTAGTGGAAAACCTGAAGAATGGCCGTTATTTATCAGCTCATTTATAGAAAGCACTAAGCTATGTGGGTACTCCGATTCAGAAAATCTTCTACGATTGCAAAAATGCTTGAAAGGAAAAGCATTTGATGCAGTTAGTTGTCATCTTTTGATGCCAAAAAATGTATCAGAAGTGATACGAACGCTAAAAATATTGTTTGGACGGCCAGAAATAATAATTAATACGCTTTTGGGAAAAATTCGTTCAGAACCACCCTTAAAAGCAGACAAACTTGATAGCCTTGTAAGCTACGCAATTTCAGTTCGAAATCTCTGTTCTACTCTTGAAGCTTCTGGATTAGAGTCACATAAAAATAATCCTTTGCTTCTTCAAGAACTTGTGGATAAGTTACCAGCACAAACAAAAATCAATTGGGCCATGTTCATTGCAAATAGAAATGCCGATATACTATTGTTTTCAAAGTGGTTGTTTGACATGGCTGAGGCAGTGTCTAAAGTAAGTCCAACAGTTGTTTATTATAAAACGTACGGTAATGTACATGAACATGAGTATAAAAGAGTTGAAGATAAGATTGAGCAGCCTACAGAAGGTAAACAATTATGTGCTATATGTAACACAAATCATTTGGTAAGTGAATGTGATAAATTTTTTCAAATGAAACTGTCTGATCGCTGGGATAAAGTACGCCAATTTAAACTATGCCGCTTGTGCCTTCAGAAACATGGCTTCTATCGATGTATTGACGCAAGGTGCTCCGTCAATGGTTGTGAAGCTAGACACCACAAATTGCTTCACAAATTTAAAGCAAATCCTATCGTTACAACTCATTCTAGTTTAAACATATGTGACAAGGCATTCTTTAAAATTTTACCCATTACATTGCATAATAAGGGTATTTCAGTTAAAATCTTTGCATTCTTAGACGATGGCTCAAATGTTACTCTTATACAAAAGGATATATGTAATCAGCTTGGCTTAGAAGGTACTACGAATAATCTGTGTCTCAAATGGACGTCAGAAGCTAGTCGTGTAGAAGAAAATTCAATGCAAGTTAACGTTTGTATTTCTGGTTGTAATGAAAATTCAAAGAGGTATGAGCTTTTTAATGTCCGAAGTGTTGAAAACCTTTCTTTGCCAGTACAAAGTGTAACCAAACAAGACTTGGAATTCTATCAGCATCTAAGAAATATTCCCTTATCTACATATAGTAATGCTTCACCGAAAATTCTTATTGGCTTAAACAATGGTTACGTATGTAATTCCCTAAAGATCGTTGAAGCTGCTAAAAGTCAACCTTGTGCTTCTGAGACAAGGTTGGGGTGGGTAATGCATGGCGGAAGTGATCCGACTCTTGAGAAAACTCTCGGATATCACAAGGTTAAGCTATGTAATTGTGACTGCGAAATAGAAAAATTGCATAAAATAGTAACAGAATATATGTCGTTAGAAAATACTGGACGTAAGTATGAAATAATATCACCAGAAGAAAGTCGTGGAAAACTCTTACTTCAAACTACAACTAAACGTATCGGAGAGAGATTTGAGACCGGTTTGCTTTGGAAGGAAGATGCAAAAGAAGTACCAAGTAGTTATTCAATGGCGCTGAAGCGACTCCAATGTCTGGAAAAAAAATCAAATCCCGAACACATTCCAATTATCACACGACAAATTAATGAGTTAGTGGAAAAAGGCTATGCACGAAAGTTATCCGAAAATGAAGTAAAGAATTCAAAAGGTGTTACTTGGTATCTTCCTATATTTACAGTAACAAATCCGAACAAGCCAGGTAAAGTTAGATTGGTCTGGGATGCAGCGGCAAAAGTCAAGGGAATTTCTTTAAATTCTATGTTACTAAAAGGCCCAGATTTGACGAATCCGTTACTTTCCACTTTGTATGGGTTTCGCTTAAAAAAAAATTGCCATTTGTGGAGACATTAAAGAAATGTTTCACCAGGTGCAAATTCGTAAAGAAGATCAAAACGCCCAGCGATTTATCTGGCGAAACGGTGAAAATAGACAAATTCCAGATGTCTACGTAATGCAAGTAATGACGTTTGGTGCAGCGTGTTCGCCAAGTTCAGCACAATATGTTAAGAATACAAATGCGCTAGAGTCTAAGGATAAATTTCCGAGAGCAGTAGATTCAATTATTAATCACCATTATGTAGACGACTTATTAGATTGCTCAGATACCGAAGATGAAGCGATTAGGTTGGCAAAGCAAGTGGCTTTCATTCATAGTAAGGGCGGTTTTTTTATCCGAAACTGGAAATCAAATTCAAAGGTTGTAATGGAGAATCTTGGCGAATTAGAAGAACAAAGCAAGGTTCTAATTGGAGATAAAATGATTGAGATGTCGACAGAAAAAGTATTAGGTATGTGGTGGTCTACAGAAAATGATAACTTTACATATTCATTAAAATTAAATCGGGTAAATAAAGATGTTCTATCTGGTTTAAAACGACCCACAAAAACTGACGTATTAAAAACACTTATGTCTATTTTCGATCCTTTTGGATTTTTATCGGCCTACGTAGTTTACTTAAAAATTCTGCTTCAAGAGGTTTGGAGAACTACTGAAGGTTGGACCGATGAGGTAAATGATGATGTTTTCAATAAATGGATATTATGGATTAAACTCCTACCAAGTATAGAAAGTGTTAAAATTCCTCGATGGCTCTCAATCCAACCTGGGTGTTCAGTGCACTAACACATATTTGTTGATGCTAGTGAATTAGCATACGCTGCTGTTGCCTATTTTCGTGTATCATCGGGAAATAACGTTCAAGTTTCGTTAGTAGGTGCTAAAGTAAAAGTGGCTCCGAAGCAACCTGTTTCAATTCCACGCATGGAACTGATGGCAGCAGTACTGGGTGTTCGTTTAGCAAATTCAGTATGTAATATTCCCAGCGTACAACTTGAAAGCCGAACCTTTTGGTCTGATTCTAATACTGTTCTTTGTTGGTTGAAAGCTGATCCTCGGAATTATAAACAGTTTGTTATGTATCGTGTTGGAGAAATCCTTGATTGCAGCAATTTGTTTGAGTGGAAATATATAGCTACAAAAGATAATGTTGCAGATGATGCGACAAAATGGAAGAAAAACTTCGAATTTGATATGAAAAGTCGCTGGTTTGACGGTCCACCATTCTTGAAAAATGATGAGTCATATTGGCCAGTAAATAAATTAAAGGATTCAAGAATTTCTGAGGAGCTTAGACCCCATCTTGTAATGGCACATCGTGAGGGATTTAATGATATCTTAATAGATTTTAAAAGATTTTCATCATGGAAAAAATTGCGTCAATCTGTTGTCAACATTTACATATTCATTAACAAAATAAGGATGAAATTGCAATTGTCAAAAAATCGTGAATACTTATTCCCTAATCTATCTTAACTACATGCAATGGCAGAAACCATCATTTATCAAAAAATGCAGCAGGAGTTTTTTAAGGATGAATATGCTATTTTATCAAATAACATTGAAAGTATTCCAAAATCAAGTGTTTTATACAAATGTTCCCCTTATATTGATAGTAACCAAGTAATTCGATTGAACGGAAGAATTGGATTGGCAACAGCTATACCTGAAAACTCAAGGCGCCCAATAATTTTGCCGAGAAATCACTATTGCACCCGGTTGTTGATACAATTTTTCCATGAAAAATTTCACCACATTTACCATGATACTTGCCTCAATGAATTGCGTAAGCTTTATTACATTCCAAGATTACGAGTTGAGTTAAAGAAAGTACGTCAAAATTGTCAACAATGTAAGAATTCAAATGCATCACCCGTAGTTCCGGAAATGTCTATTCTATCTAAAGCCCGTTTATCACCATTCGTTCGTCCATTTTCGTACGTCGGTATGGATTACTTTGGACCGTTATTTGTTAAAGTTGCACGGCATCAAGAGAAGCGTTGGGGAGTACTCTTTACTTGCCTAACTGTAAGAGCAATACACATTGAGGTGGCCCGTGATATGACCACCGACAGTTGCATTATAGCTATTCAAAATTTCGTTGCCCGGCGAGGTACACCTGTTGAGATATATTGCGATAATGGAACAAACTTCAAAGGAGCTAAAACAGAGCTGGAAAACGCTCTCAAAAACGTTGATTTTAAAAAAATTGAAATGAAATTTACAACTTCATCAACAACCTGGCACTTTAACCCACCAGCAGCACCACATATGGGCGGGAGTTGAGAACGACTAGTCCAATCCGTAAAAAAAGTATTGCATCAAATTATGCCGAATTTTGTTTTTAAAGATGATACATTATATAATGGATTACTAGAGTGTGAACGCGTTATTAACTCTAGACCCCTTACTTACGTAGATCTAGAGTCAACAACTGACGAAGCACTGACTCCTAATCATTTCCTCTTAGGATCTTCTAATGGTGATAAGCCGATAGGCAATTTTTCGGCAGACGATTCTGTGCTAAGAAAAAATTGGAGAAAAATGCAGTACTTTGCTGATATATTTTGGAAACGATGGATATATGAATACCTCCCAACATTAACGAAACGTACTAAGTGGTTTGAGAAATGTAGTCCCCTTAAAGTTGGGGATATAGTTATAATAGTTGATTCAAACCTGCCAAGAAACAATTGGCCTAAGGGCGTAGTTAAATCGGTATATAAAGCAAGTGATGGTAATGTAAGAAGTGCCGATGTTTTTACAAAGGGTGGCATTTAAAAAAGGCCAGTAGCAGAACTAGCTAAACTTGATGTAAGACAATCTCAAGCTTCTCAAAATTGTATTGGTTAAAACTAGGTTTTAACGAGGGGGAGAATGTTATAAATAACTTCTTGTTTTTACTTTACTTATTATTTTTCTTTTTTAACTATGTTCACATGTAAAAATTTGTTTATAAATTTTATAAAAAATATTGCTCAAAAACTTCAGTTGGAAAAAAATCTGATTGTAAAAACTATTAATTTGAAGTAATAAAATCTAAATTAAAATATAAAACTGAAATTCACTTTCAAAATAGTTTCTTTTCCAACAATATGTATGTATGTATAATACCATTCTTATAAAAATAAATGCGCGTACTTGCTGTTGCATAAATAATTGTTTCATTTGGATTAATTTGGCGTTTTTAGATTCGCCCCTCACAACCGACCGTTGCAGCCAGCGATAAATTGCACAGACAAAACAAAAATTTCTTATTGTATAAATGGATATAAGTATGTATGTATGCAATTCTATGATCATGTTACCGAATACACATTTAGGTGTTAATCAAAACACACCTGGATGCTGGCAGGGGTATGTTTTAATAAAAAGAAGAAAAACACAGGCTATTGTTAGTGATGTATTGCACTGTTCTATTGCCATAAGTAATGTATGTAGAGTAAAACATATTAATGATATCGTACACGTTACTTAAGTCTACTAATTACCAGTGGCATTGCGTAAAAATTGTTTGACATTTTTAGAGTATGATCATGTTGTTTTCCTGTCACAGTATTTCAAAATATATAATTATCCTGTTACAAAGAGTTCGCCTGTATATAAATATTGTTTGTTTTCGGATTTTTTAAAGGCATGAAAAGTGGTAAAGATGTTGGAAATATTAGCTCAGGTTCGCCAAGCGAAGTCTTTTGTGCTGTTCCTGGCCGTCTGAGCCTTCTGTCTAGTACTTCAAAATATAAGGTTACGATTGCTGAAGTTCAAAGAAGACTGTCTCCTCCAGAATGCTTAAATGCTTCGTTACTGGGAGGAGTCTTAAGAAGGTTGGTTTAATATGCAAAGAAATATTAATAATTGTATATATACATGTATAAACACTTATGTACATACATACATATGTATATTCATAAATCTGTACTAAAGATAAACGATCCTGTGAATTTTAAATATCATTTTAAATAGTGCAAGTGATTTGTAAATCACTGCTCTTTTCAACAGTGACTGTGATCGTAATTTGTTAGTTTTATCAAACTAAATTGTTGCTCTTTATAACATATTAAATTTAATGTAAATGCACATTAGGCTTTTTTTGTGGCGCAACTCAATGTTTAAAATGATGGTATATCCACTTTTTTGTATATTAAACTCAGATTTGCGCAACAAAAACTGCATGCATATTTCAGTCGAACAATATCATCGGAGGCAGTTTCTTCATATTTTCTGCCGCTGTCATTACCATTGATTTCCAAGTCACAGTTATAAAACCACAGGCATAGATATATCGAGTATCTCTAGTACGTATTACATATAAGTATATGTATCTATGTACATGTGTATGTACATATGTATACGTTTTGTGTTTACATTTTTTAAATCTCTACATTATACATTAAAATAATATTTTACATTTTTATTTCTTTTTATTTAGAGCAAAAAGTAAAAATGGTGGCAGACTATTAAGAGAAAAACTGGAAAAAATTGGATTAAACTTGCCAGCGGGAAGACGTAAGGCAGCAAATGTTACACTTTTAACATCATTAGTTGAAGGTGAAGCGGCACACTTGGCTAAGGATTTTCATTTCGTTTGCGAAACAGAATTTCCATCTCGACAACTAGCGGAATACTTGGTGCGGCACAATACAGAGCCGCAAGATTCTTATAGAAGAAAAGAGCTTTTGATGCATTCACAGCAGGTAAACCAAACAAAAATTTTTAAATTATTTAAATTAAAACAATGAAACATCATACAAGAACAAGTATTTATGGACTGAAGGTTATGTGAAAGAGCGGTGAAAGAGGACTCTTCTTTGTTTAAGCAAAAAATCAAAATTTTTCTGTTCGTTCGAATAAACGATTAGGTTAGGCGGAACAGGCAAGCTCACTTGGGTGCGTTTATTCGATACCTTTGTTTAATCTGCAGAGGCAGAGAGAAGGAGTTAAAATATAAAAAAAATACAAAAAGTAGAGTAGAATTAAAAATAATAATGAAATGAAGTAAGCTAACCTGAGTCTCCGGCGAAACTGAACTCGCAATCCCCAGTCTTGCAGAGTTGGGCACTTGCTCACTGGTCTAAAGGGGCACAATAACAAAAAAAATAACTTTTAAAAAAATTTAAAAGCATGTTAATTATAAAAAAAAATGTTTTTAAGGTGAATGTAAAGGCGTGGAAACGGGATAGTGTGAGCGTATCGAGATATTAATGAAAACCCAAAGTAAAGGTTTTGGTTTATGCGCATAATCCATGTATCCTTCTTATATGGTGACTTATGCAGATAGTGTGCTGAGGATACGGAAAAATCACCTTTCACACCTGTTGATTTCCAAAAGTAGTAGTGGGTGAAATTTTTATCATTCCTTTGAAAATTGTTATACGAGACGCAAATGTGAACAGATTTGACACATCTTGCACAAAACAACAAATTTTACCTTCGGAAAAGTACAATTTTATCTATCTCGGTACCGCTATAAACCTAACCTAACAAGTAGGCAGTTTCTAAGCAAAGCCACTTTCCGATAGACAAAAATCACTCTCTACAAGACACTAATACTACCCCTGCTCAGACTGGCCGTCCGTCGACTAAAGTTGCATTTTGCAACCCTTTCAAGGGCCTGTGACTTTTTGGCCGACTTCTTTTTGCTGACACTATTTTGCCAGTTTTTTTAATTTTTGCCACTTTTGTCCATTTTTTGTTGTTACGCAAGTTAAACAAATTCAATTATTTGCATATACGCATACATATACACATACCTGGCATATATTGACATTTGTTTTATTCCCAAGCATCGCATGCCACAGTTTTTTCAAATTTAAAATGCTGAAAGCTTTTGGCATGCAGTGGATTGTTTAAAAAATGATTTGAACGAGCCATTATGTCCAAATTTGTATTACTTAATTGCTTATATTTTTACATTACCCCACAGCAGCACATGTGCTGAAAAAAATTTTTCTAAGTCAAGACTGATGAAAAATAAATTGGTAAACAAATTAAAAGTTACGACCTGTAATCAAATGCTGTCAGCTTTAAATTCATTAAATACTGAACTAGAAGACTGGATTCCAGGTGATGAACTAAAACACAGGTACAGAAACGAAGTTTCAAAAAAATAATATGAAAACAAATTAAAAATATGTACTTGTGTATTATTTCATTACATTCCTACATATAAAAACCAGTAGGTAGTTAAAATGTACTATTTGCTTTTTACTTAGACTAGTTGTCTGTCTGTCCTTGTTTCCACCTTATTCAAAAAACGATATTTCGATATTTGAAAGTTGACAAGTTGTTTGTCTGAACTTGTCTAAAGTAAATTATTAAATTTTGTATTTGATTTTTTATAATATTAAAACTATGTGTATAAAAATTAAATTTATTTTTTGCAATTTCAAATTTGTTATATTTTATGTGTCTACGTACAAAAATTCTTTTTGAATAGGTTTTTCTTTTCGATACATTTCTTATTTTAAATTTGTTGTTATCAAGTTTTTTTGTGTTGTTGAATTTTTGATCTGTTTTTGTTTTAATTAGTTGCAAAAACATTAATGAAAAGTTGAATAAACGCTCTAAAAAAGAGTGCCACTTTTTTTCAAAAAATTACTTTTATCCGACGTTTTTTTTTCTAAAACAACTATTTGTGCCACTTTTTTAAAATTCTCAGCAGTCGCACTGTAATTGCGAAAGCAGACAGTTCGAGAAAAAAACCTTCGGAAAATTTATTGAACAATTTGCGTTGGCAGAGAATACCGGTGTTGTATGAACAAGTCATTTGAATGCAAACCTAGTGGCGGTCATGCAGAAGGGAAAAATCGAAATTACAATAAAAGGGCGGCTTCTCAAAACTTGATGCCAGAAATTGAAAAAGAAGCGCAAAAGGCCGATGCACTTGAAAACCGATTCTACGTTCGGCTACAGAAAGAAACTTTCTGTAATAGCCCTAAGTAGGTAATATTTAGTTTTTAAAAAGGCTAAAAATATTTTAAGTAATTTTCGTAGTGGTATAGGAAGACAAGCTGAAAACAGTTTGGATAGCATTTAAGTGGATCTTAACTGCCTTTTCTTAAAAGTACTATGAACGTCAAATATAAATAAGGCTAAGTTCGTTAAGCCTTAAAGGAAGCATTTTATGGGTTTTATATCATAACAAACAAAAAAAAACTACAAATTAAAACAAAAAAATGTTCATGAAAAAAAAATTTTTTTAAGCTTGAGGTCGTTATATGTTTTTATTATTATTTTTATCCAATATTTCGGATAGCATCCTCAAAAATCTTAAATTTAAACAGATTTACCAAAAAAATAGCATAAAATATCAAGGGAAAATGATTACTATTTAAAAAATAAATCATTTCCCGGCAATATTATAAAGAGCCTATTAAATATGAACAAATATAAGAATACAGAACACCTACCAGGCACTTATTAAAAATTTATGTTTGATTTAAAAAATTAAAATATTGGTAGCCATAAAACAAGGTTAGGTTAGGTAGAACAGGCAGCTGCGGAAGTGATGAAGTGATAGTTGTGCAGCCCACTTGGGTCCGTTTCCTCGGTCCCTTCGTGATACCTGAAAACAAACGTTTCATATATTTTATTAAACAACTGTATTGCATAATCATAAATACTGTTGGAAATAGTTTTTGAAGTCACAAGGTGGAAATCAAATACAAATATTTGCTTTTCAACAAGAAATTAAAAATCGAGAACGTTTGTTGTCTATTAAAGAAACTATAATTTCCCTCGAAAGGAATAATATACCTTTAGTCCTTTGCTATCTTCTGAAAATACAAGCTGGGAAGGTATTTTTCATTCACTTCTGCGATTTCGTACAGATGCCGAAGATAAAATTTTATGCCACCGTTTTCAGGTTTCCTTTGAGATGATTTATACATATCGAAAACAATTAAAACTAACTTAAATAAAAGTTTACATAATCCTATTCTAGAAATTATACTAAAAAATATTTTTGACGCTAAGTACTATATATTCGACTAGCACGTGACCCGCTACTTCGCAAGCGCAGTTTTAGAAATTTATTAAGTGAAGGTGATGTTTTGTGCCTTTATTTCTTAAACTATTACCAAATAAGCAGTACACAGAAAAGCTCCAGAAATTTGTTTAAAACAAATAGTTTCTTAAAATAATAGTTGTCTTAAGTAAATATTTTATTAGATTCTAATGATATTGCTATTTGATTTTTATGTCAAACAAAATAAACAAAAAACCATTATATATTTTGTACTCTTTTTTTCTACCCCTTAAGGGACAATATTTTAAAAAAGTACCAAAAATATATTTTTAATTTTTTAATTTGTTTCTATCGTTTGTAGTTTAGGAGATATTAACTTTCGGATATATCCATATTTGGCCCGAAATCCCGTTTTAGTGGATCTAAACATAAGGAAAGGTACCCACAGTCCAAATTTCAGGTCTCTAGCTCTGCGCGTTTGGGCTGTGCGATGATGAAACAGTCAGTCAGTCAGTAACGTTATTCCTTTATGTATATAGATTATTTTTGACGAAACCACTGATTTATCAGGAAAAAGCTAATGGTATTTTAACGTTATTGAAAAGTTAGTAATTCATCGGCTTAGTCGACGCATTTAAAATGCTTTAACCCTTCTGTTTGTGAGAAGGTCCCTGGGGACCTTTTTGATTTTCAAACCTATAACTTCTTAATGTTTCTTAAAATAAATAATCAAGCCCCATATGTAATCTAATAAAAAAATGTGCTGAATCTATTTTAGCCGGTTTTAAAGCGATACGAGCAATAGTTTCAATTTTATTAAAGTTTAATTACTTTTAGTACGTGGTTTAGTGAATAGGTCCCTACGGACCTTGTGCTTTTATTAGAAAATATAAGCCGTATAACGTTTAATTAGAAAATGAAAAGTGAACTTCAAGTGCGGAAATTTTAAATTTGTGTGTTAATATTATATACCTATAAGAAAAAAAATGGCTGCTTCAAATTTGGATGTTGCGGAAATGGTGATACGTCATAGTACACGCTACAAAAAATTGACTGAGGAGGAAAGACGTGTTATCGATGAAAGATTTGAAGAATTTATGAATGGCGAGGATAGTGATATTGATAATGATGATGTTGCATTTGACATCGAGGTTGATGATATTGACGACCTAACATATCAGCCAAACTTTGACGTTGAGGAGTCAGATGCCGAATCTGAGCCGCATGTGGAAATCAATGAGGAGTTAGATGAAGACGATGAAGATGAAATTGAAACTACTGCTGCCATTGCCGAAAACTCGAGCAGTTATTTAATATCTAAAAACGGCACAAAATGGAGCAAAGTAGCACCCCCGAATAATCGCATTCGTGCTCATAACGTAGTTGACTATATAAGAAAAAAACCCGGGCCAGTGAGAGACATATATGATCCTTACACCATATTTTGCACGCTCATCACCGAAAATATGGCATACACTATTATAAGGGAAACTAATCGAAAAGCCAGGGAAGTAACAACTGTGTGGAATTTGGCGAACCCAACGAAAAAAAAAGGAATGGAAATCAATCACTCTGAAAGAGTTCGATGCATTTTTGGCTATTGTTTTGTATGCTGGGCTATATAAGTCTAATAATGAGCCTGCTAAGGAGCTTTGGGGCCCAACCCATGCTCCAATATATAAAGCCGCTTTATCATACGATCGATTTATGCTCATCAAAAAATTCATTCGTTTTGATAATACAAACACACGACAGGAGCGATTAACCAACAGTAAAACTGCTGCAATTGACGATATTTGGCAAATGTTGCAGGCCAACTTGGCGGCAGCTTACATCCCACACGATTCGTTGACCGTGGATGAGCAATTATTTCCATATAGAGGCCGCACACGATTTACACAATACATTCCGTCTAAGCCAGCTAAGTACGGAATCAAGGTATGGTGGCTGTGTGACTCGAAATCATTTTATCCTCTAAAAGGAATGATTTACTCCGGAAAGATGCCTGGTCAAGAGCGTGAGGTAAATCAAGGGCAGAATGTTGTGCATCAATTAGTGGAAGGATATGTAAATACAGGCCGCACAATTTACGCTGACAATTTTTTTTCTACGTTGGATGTAGCGCGTGAACTTATGAGGCAGAAAACTGCATTTGTTGGAACAGTACGTTCAAACAAAACGTTTGTTCCATGTGAGTTTTTGAAAAGCCCTGCGCGTCCAGTTTGCAGCTCAATGTTTGGCTTCTACGAAGGTGACGTATCACTCTGCTCATATGTTCCAAAAAAAGAATAAAGCGGTAATTTTGCTGTCTACAATGCACTATACTTGCGATGTGGACACAACTGAAAAAAAAAGCCCATGGTTATTCTGGACTACAATGCCAATAAATCCGGCGTGGATACAATGGATCAGATGCTTGGTACATATTCTTGCAAACGATCAACAAGCCGCTGGCCACTTGCAATGTTCTATAATATAATAGATATTGCAGCATTGGCTGCATTTATAATATATAATGAAATGAAGCCAGTAAAAAAAACCGATAGGCGTCGTTCTTTTTTGCATGTGCTCACGACTCAGTTGGCGCTGCCTAATATTGAAGAACGAGCCACCAATGGACGTATAACGAGCTATCCCAGGATTCGAAGCGCTATGGAAGCATTCAATGTGAAGGTAATACAAATTAAATTTTAAACACAAATCCAGAAAAACTAACTATTTATTGTCCTTGTAGGTAGTAGCAAAACAGACAGCAGGAGCTGCACCTTCTTTTGCGCCTCGATCAAATAGGCCGTCATGCCAGTTATGTCGAGCAGAGTACGGACGCCAGCGTAAAACCAGAGCGTATTGCTTTACTTGCAACAAAGCAGTTTGTGCCGAGCATTCAACATTGCTACATCGTTGCAATACCTGTAAACTCGAACTGGAAAATCAGTCAGGAGCATCACAATAAAATTTTATTTAATTTTTTCATGTATTTTTATAATAAATAAAACCAAATGGCCAAAAACACATTTTCTGTGCGTTTTTAGTAATTTATATATTCTAAAATAAACAACCACAATCATCAAAACACACTTCATTAAGCAAAACTCCATAAAATTTGTTAAAGGTCCCTGCGGACCTTTTCACTCTTTTAAGGCCAACGGGAGACTCACTAATCGGAGGGTTAAAGGATAGTTGCGATGACGTCAAAGTATCAATTAATGCGAACAGGCTATTATCAGTAGTTTTAAGAGCTTTGAAAAACGTTGGTCTTGGTTTTGAAAATTGTGTAGGGATTGGAACTGGCGGGTGTCCTTTTATATTGGCAACAAATGGAGCAATAAAAAAATACAAGAAACCGCAAAAAATGCAAAACAAACGCTTTGCTATTCCCTTAGACTTAACCACTCAATATCGCAAGTTAACAAGGTACCAATAATACAAAAATTTGTATCGTTTGTTAAATAAACCGACAAATTTGTTAAAAAACATAATCCAAAGAGTAATGCAGTTTTTTTCAAATGTCGACGATCAAAAATGTCCCGATTCAATTCTACAGTTTGTACTAAAAATAAAGCACATAATAAAGGCATTGGAAAAGATACCCGAGTAAAAAGATAGGGATGCGTCTTCAAAAGCCTTCTTATTATCAGAACTTCTCTGAGCACCTTAGAATTTATTTGCGGATTACATATTGTAAAAAATGTTTTTACTGTCACACAGCCGCTTAGTGTAATTCTACAAAAGCAGAATATAGATTTACAAAAGGGATCATCTCTTATAAAAAACCCTTATAATGTCTCTTGAGACTAAAAGGAATGAAGACCAAACCAAATTTAAAACTATTTTTAAAGAGGCAAAAAATATTTGCGTGAGTTCAAAAGCTTAGTTTTTAAAGAAAAAAATCATTTCGAAGATGTCGAAGTATACTACCGCATTTAGGGCGGTATTGAATCTGTTTTATTTACAAGTCTTAAAAACACGTTTCTCAAAGGACGTCCTTTATTTGTTTAACATCCCTTAACTTTTGCCTCAAAATATTACTACATTTACTGATTTAGAAATTTTAATTTCACAACTTGCAGATTATATGTATATTAAAATTTTAAGAAATTGATAAAAAAAATAACTGCTTTTATCGAAACTAACGGTAATAGTAATTTGCTCAATTTGCATGAAATTTCGGTACCCTTGCGTACATATCGTGACAACAGCATAAAGAAAAAGTGGTTTAATAATAACATAAAGCTGCAAATTCAAGCTCGTGACAGTACTTGTAAGCGCTGGAAAAGGTTCAGAACTCCTGGACTATTTGAAGAATACCGCAAAGCACGTCTAGTTGTCAATAAAATAATTAATGACGCCTAAACTACGTATTATGTAAATCGTTGTAGATATTCTGTTGACTCTAAAAGCAAATGAAAACCATACGAGAAATCGGCGTTGGAGATAAAACTACTTTAGCTTTAGCCTCCCTTACTATATTTTGAGTTCGCATGTGTGTTTGAAGATGAAGTTTATTTTTTTAATACAAATTTTTGCTTTTTAGTTTGGCTTAAGTTCATATAATTTCTTTTTATTAGAAGAAATTATTATTTTCCGTTAATGTTGAAAGAAACTTTAATTTGAAAAAAGTAGATTCTTCTACCGATACCAGCCGAGTATCGGTAATTCAGTGACTTCGAATGCAGTTGGTTTGGATCATATCCATCCCAAATTCATTCAATTTCTGCTGCCAAAAATTTTGCGCATATAAAGCATATTTTTAACACCGTTATTACCACCAGTAATTTCTCCAACTGTTGAAAATATGCAAACGTCCTGCCTGTACCTAAATCCTCAAATGCATATCGCCCTATTTCAATACTTCCTTTTCTGTCAAAAGTATTTGAAAGATTGATATACAACTAATGAGCACATATTTAAATAATGACTAGCTTCTTCTTAATAAGCAAATCCGGATTTAGAGCAGGCCATAGCTGTGTTCCTTCGTTGTTAAGTGTATCTAAAGATATAAGATGCAAGATGGTGTTACTTTCTTGGTGCTTCTAGATCATTCCAAAGCGTTTGATTCTGTTAACCATGAAATCCTCTGTAAAAAAATACGCCACAATTTTCATTTTTCTTCAACTGCCACATTACTGATCAAAACTTGTGAAACCACATCTTCTCCTTTGCCCGTCTCTAAAGGAGTACCACAAGGGTCGATCCTTGGACCATTGCTGTTCACTTTATACATCAATGATTTACCTAATTGTCTACTACATAGTGATATCCACATTTATGCGAACGATGTGCAGATATATGTATTTAAGTTAGAAAAAAACTCTCTAAGTGATGGCACAGGAAAACTCAAAGCAGGACTTTGAGAAAATACATTGGTGGGCGTCATTAAACCAGCAAAATCATTAAATCCTACAAAATCAAAATGCCTGATTGTAACCCAACGAAAGCAAAATATTGTTGCTGATGTTGCGATCACTTTAGGAAGTCAAAGGATCTCGATTGTAGGATCTACTAAGAATCTTTGTGTAGTCTTCAACAATTCATTTCAGTGGACACTAATTATATTTCCGGAAAAATTTTCTCAATGCTAAGAACATTATATCCATTGCAATATGGTACACCTCTTGATGCTCGTGTGCTGCTCGCGAAAACGTTCTTAATGCCTAAAATTCTATATGGCTGCGATATATTAGCTTACTGTGACTCAAGAAGTAAAGCCAGATTAGTTGTAGCATACAATGCAATTCTTCGGTATGTCTACGGTATTAGAAGACATGATGGAACTTCTCAGTATTCATGGTCACTATATGGAGTTGACTTAAAGGACTTGCTTAAAATTAGATCACTAATTTTATTGAACAAAATTGCTTACACCCACGAACCAACCTACTTATTTGATCGTATACAATTTGCAAGATCAAACAGAGGAAACAAATCATTTAAATCAGACATCGGACTTTAATATCTGAGTGGCAGTTCTTCACAAATACGATAAGACTGTGGAACTCTTTACCAAACTCTTTGCAAACTACAGGAAACGCCATGCAATTTAAAAAGATGTTATTCTCAAATTTTGAAATGTCATAATTTAAAAAGATGTTATTCTCAAATTTTGAAATGTCATAATATTATTGTATTTTTTAATCTTGTAATTTTTTTTATAATAGTTTTTATCTTTGTGGTTTTTTTATATAACCTTTTCTGTCATTATATTTGTTTACTATTATAAAATTGTATACTCACAGAAAAAACTGAGTTGTAGAATCAGTAACAAATTTCAGAGAATCAGTAAATATTTTGTCTGGCTGAGGACCTACAGCGAAAGTTGTAAATTTAGACAAACAATTTTGCAAGAATTTTAGTTTCTGTTAAAAAATTTTGCTGAGCTGGTTAAATATTTTATTTGTCTAGGCGAAAATTTTGTTTGATTTAAAAATCAAATAAAAATATTATTAGAGACTATTAAATAAATTGACTAAAAAAATAAATTATTTTGAACAAGAATTTGTTTGAAAAATTTTTTTTGTAGTTTTTTGTGTGCTGTAATTTAAAAGATTAATTTCTTGTTATATACAATTTTAATAAAATAAAATTAAATTAAATAAAGGCTAAATTTTTCATTGGCAGAAAAAATTTAAAATTTATAGAGACCGTCCAGAAAATATAAGAGATGTTTTAGCAAAATGTGACCCAAATATTTACCCAAATTTGCGTGAAATATTCATAATTTTTGTTTTAATGCCGGTCAGTAATGCTTTGGCTGAAATGACATTTTCTACCCTTCGCCGTATTAAAATATGGCTGATATCAACCATGAGAGAGAACAGACTTAACGGCTTAGCAATGTTACATATACAAAATAAAATTGAATTGACCATAAATTATTAATTAAATAAATACGTTTCTTGCCTTTTATGTAACATTAATTATTTTAAATGAATTAACCTTTTTTGTTGAGTTTTTCTTTTAAAAACCCGCTTAAAGCTAATTATTCAATTGTGTGCTTCATTTAGAATTCAGCCCCCTCCCCTCTCTCCCCAAAAGCTTGAGCTGGATCCGCGTCTGACACCTACTATATATAAATTAATGACACACGTATTAGTAATATGAGAAAGGATAGAAAATTTAGAAGCTTACGACAATAAGAAATTTAAGTTGGCTTCGACATCAAAAATACTTTTCATCAACACCAAAAGCCCGGTAGACAAAACGGAAAGCTTTAACGTGGTCTATAAAATTAGTTACTTAGGGAACAACAACAACAAACAATCCACTTAACAAAATTACTTAGTTTTCAAATGTTAGTTTTTACAAAGGCAACCACATTTAAAAAAAATAAGTAAGGGGACTCTTCTAACGTGCCGCAATGTTTTTTTTTTAATAATAACCAGCGTTCAGAGGATGGCCCCTATACATGCATCGCATTGTGTTGGTTTTAGGTAAATAGGTTATGGGCAGAAGGATATAGGGAGTTGTTCAGTTCATTTGTCGTTGACAAAATAAGAAATAAAAAGATTTACTCACCATTGTATAATATAGAATAATAAAAAAGCATTTCATTCCATCTGACAGATGGATGAATGGATGGATGTTGCTGAAGAGATTTTCAATACAAAAAATGCATAGGGTATATGGAAAAGTAAACTTCGTCCTAACTTACAAAATAAATAAGAAAGAAAAAAGATATTCCGTTTTCCTTTCTCATTAATATAAAAGTTAAATAGGTGATGTTTACAGCCATAAGACACTTCTACCGTTCAAAGAGTACTGATGATGAAATTGCGTAGCTGCTTTTGAAAATGCATTCTACTCGGCTAGTATCGGTAAAAACCCTGCTTTTTAAAAAAATATTAAAATATTTATTTCTTCTAATAAAAAGAAATACAGTATTTATCGCTTATAAGCACATCGGTTATAAGCATTTCCCGCTTTTATGCATCCAAGCATGTGCAATTTCAAGTTGTAATTTAAAATTTACATACAAATTTCGTCTATATGCATTTTGCTAATATGCATTTCTTGCTTTTATGCACCAAAATTTTAATACAATTTGAATTAATTTCAAATGAAAATGTCTTCTATATGCATCATTCACAATTTTGCAAAAATTGTACCAAAATGGTTTCAACATAAAGTATCATCCTATCTATCAAAAAATGTTTGCCATAGGTAAACCAAAACAGCCTCGATGTTTTAAAAATAAAAAAAAACCCATTATGTATTTTTCGCAAAACAAGGCATGGATGGCAAAGGACATGTGTACTGAAATAATGCAAGCATTTGATGTAGAAATGATTCAGGAAAATAGAAAAGTGATCTTTCTTATTCGTTGATAATGCCACAGCCCATAAGCAGATAAGTTTAAAGAACGCTGACGTTCAATATTTACCAGAAAATAGCACCTCAATTTTACAGCCATTAGATCAGGGGATTATTCATTCATTCAAGGCATACTGTCGAAAAAATATAATACGTTAAAAAATATGTTTTCTAGAGTCGGCCAAAAAAAAATTGAAGATTTCAAAGAAAAGCCTTATATGTTAGCAGCATTATATATAGCAAAGCGAGCATATTGGATGGTAACTCCTAGTACCTTTTTAACTGCTTAAAAAAGTTGGTTTTTATTTTTCCATTTTATATGATTTTTTATAGAAATATTTCATTGTAAGTTTTTTTCGGAATCTCACGAGCTGCTAGTGATGAAATATCGCGAAGATAAAATATTTATAACTGCTGACTTAGATTAAGAGTTTGGAGCTGAATTTGAAAAAATTCGTAAGTCATGTACCACCTAACGAGGAGGAAATCGTTTCTGAGCTCCAATCAAGCGGAATAATGAAAAGGATTTTGTCTACATTTTTATATGCACCATTTATGCCAATATCAGAGTTTTTATATATGCACTGCTGATGCATATAAACGAGTTTTTATATTTGCACTTTCCGCTTATATGTATAGAAAGCTGTGCATTTTCAGAAATGCATATAACCGATAAATATTGTAATATGATGAACTTAAGCCAACATAAAAAGCACAAATCTGTATTATAAATATTTTTTTTTAATTTTATATCATTTTATATTATGTAATGTAATCAAATATTAAAACGATATAGTTTAAAAGATCATTCTCTAAAAGAGCTTATTCTTTAAATTGTGTTTACACTTTTTGTCTATAAAATTAAATTTTTTATTAAAAAAAACCTGATGATTTTTTTTTCTTAAAATATGATTTTATTATAACCAAATAATGATTTTCTTCTTAAAGCTTCTGGCAACCAGCGTTGCCATAACTTTTTTTATTTAAACTGCATATTTTGGAAAAAAAAAATGATTTTCAAGTGAAAAAACTGCACATCTAAGGCCAAAAATATATAATTTATTACATATTTTTTTTTTATTCATAAGAACATATCACAAAAAATTAAATATAAATAAAAAAACAAAATAAATTTAATAACAAGTAAGAGCGCTATATTCGGCTGTGCCGAATCTTATATACCCTTCACATTGGTCTTTAAATATACCCAGCCGAGTTATTTTGTACTGCAAATAATATAATAAAAATACCTTGTGCGAGCTTTAAAGTCCATAAAAAACTTTTAACGTTTCTATGAATAATAGAAATAGATGAAGAAGGTTTGAGGTCGAGAGTTTTAACAGTTTTTGACATTACTCATATTAAAAGGTTAATAAAAGTTGTTAATTTTTATGGGATGTTTTAATCCCCCTGCTCCTCTCCAACTTTTTTTCCAAAATTTATGAATTATTTGATTACTATTTTGTGTATAATATTCAAAGTCAATAGCTGTTATAGTTTCCCAGATGTAGCGAATCAAAAATTTCATAAAAATTGTTAATTTGTATGGGAGCTATCCCTTTTTCTGCCCCCAACCAAAAATTTTTTTCTTCAAAGCGTAGGCTTTGTTGTCCAATTACTTTCTGTAGAATATTTGATTTCCATATTTTACAAAAATTGTGAATTTGCATGGGAGCTTCCCCATATTCACCCCCAACCCAAAAATTTTTTTTCTTCAAAGCGTAGGCTTTGTTGTCCAATTACTTTCTGTAGAATATTTGATTTTCATATCTATTACAGTTTCCGAGATATAGCGTATCGAAAATTTTACAAAAATTGTGAATTTGTATGGGAGCTACCCCATATTCACCCCCCACCCAAAAATTTTTTTCTTCAAAGCGTAGGTTTTGTTGTCCAATTACTTTCTGTAGAATATTTGATTTCCATATTTTACAAAAATTGTGAATTTGCATGGGAGCTACCCCATATTCACCCCCCACCCACAAATTTTTTTTCTTCAAAGCGTAGGCTTTGTTGTCCAATTACTTTTTGTAGAACATTTCATTTTGATATCTATTACAGTTTCCGAGATATAGCGTATCGAAAATTTCATAAAAATTGTGAATTTGTATGGGACCTACCCCATATTCACCCCCCACCCAAAAATTTTTTGCACCAAAGCGTAGGCTTTGTTGTCCAATTACCTTCTGTAGAACATGTCATTTCCATATCTATTACAGTTTCCGAGATATAGCGTATCGAAAATTTTACAAAAATTGTGAATTTGTATGGGAGCTACCCCATATTTACCCCCCACCCAAAAATTTTTTTCTTCAGAGCGTAGGCTTTGTTATTCAATTACTTTCTGTAGAATATTTGATTTTTGTAGAACATTTTAAGTCGATAGCTGTTATAGTTTCCGAGATATAGCGCATAAAATATTTCACCAAATTTGTGCAATTGCAGGAAAACTACCACTTTCCCTGATCCTATCTGAAAAAAATATTTCCATTATTTAGGTGCCTACTTTAAGAGTATCCGTGCCAAGTTTTGTGGCAGTAATGACTATACTTACTGAGATATATAGGGATATATGCACGGATTTTGTCCTTAAAAAAATGGGTTGTTTTGTTTTCGCTTATATCTCGGTCAATAGTGAACCGATTTTGCTGATTTTAAATAGCGATTGTCTCCAGGATATTTCTAATAGTTTGACACCATTAACTGATCTGTATCTTTTTATTTGACTCCGGAAACTTGATTTCAACAGACGGACAGACGGACAGACAGAAGGACATGGCTATATATATACTTTATGGGGTCGCAAATGGATAATAAAGAAATTACAAACGGAATGACAAAGTGATATATACCCTTATCACTATGTGAAGGGTATAATAAAAAAACATATGTAGATTCTACAAATGTTATGTTATATAAGTTATTTCAGTTCATTTTTCAAAAAAATAAATATGACGCATCAAAGCACAATTCAAATATATATAACTTTTGGTTTACCATTCGCGTAAAAATTTTGGATATGTATATGTAATTTCTTTTGATACTTACGGCATTTTTACGCCAAAATTGCATTTAACAACGTACGGTTAGCATTTAACCGGCAGATATTAATCAAAAAACCCCTGTTAAATTTAACTGAACAAAATCTTCCGGTTAAATGTTTTACTAAAATAAAAATAAAACAGAAAATGGAAAGAAGAAATCAACATTTACATTTTTGTAATGTTTTCAATATTCCAAGCTTTAAAGCCAAAAAGAAAAATGTTTTTACACGACGGGAGCATTTCTCTTTTCATGTATGAAATGTTTTTTATTTCCACAATGAATAGATTTATATGCATGCACATTTAACAATTTATACTTACCAAGGAACTGTATATGAATTATTTTAAGTAAAAAATTTATTTTAAATATATATTTCTCTTGCATCAAAAAATTGCTAATAATTTTTTAAGATAATTGTACCATGTGTATATCTTTTTTTGATTCTTTTCTTTCATTGCACGATTCTTCGCAAATAATAAAAACCAATACTACCATGCTTTTTCTATAATGTTAGTGTTAACTAACCGAAAGATGGTGAAACGCAAAACACTAACCGTATGTTACGCCCCGTCCAAATTAGCAATAAATATCTTAGCAATAAGGCAATAACGTCGGAAGAATAACGGGAAATTATTGCTTATTGCCACGCCTATGTTAAGGGTATGGGAACACGTATATGTCTTAATTCATCATAAAAAAACAAACCAAATCAGAATACCATCGTTTTTTTGAGGAAAATTGGTAGGAATTACTAATTTTTTATCGCTTTGTATCACTTGGCTTCGTTTTTTAAATGTCACTTAAAAATAACATTTGAGTTTGACGTTTTATGTCCGCAATAATTGCTTTCGAAAAATGGTTGACAATTATTGCTCAATAAAATGTTAGCAATAAATATGTACGCAATAGAGCAGTCCACATTAGAGATAACATACTTTTGACACTTACTGCAATATATGTTAACATATTTGAAGACTAGGGGTTAAATATGTAGTTCCGGTTAACGATATCGGCGGTTTGTTAATGTTCCTGTTAAATTAAAATAATCAAAGATTGTGAAAGTGGCCGTCAATTAGATTTGTACATTTCTTTTGTAAACTTAATTGCCATTTCCTTAGATTGCACGAAATTGCTGCAATTACTGTTATTTTTTTAAAAAAAATCTTTAGTTCTTAAAATGCCACACAGTGTTGGTACTTTTAGTCTGTTTCTAGTTCTATTTTTAATTATATTAATTTGTGAAATATTATGTTCCGAATTAGCAGTTGCCACAGGTACCGATAAAATAGCATTCACTTGTTTTTTTAAGTAAGAAAAAGCTTCGGTCCCATCGCCACGTTTTGTTCTAAAAATTACTTCCCAAAACTTTTCAATATTTTCTTTTTTTAATATATGATTCTTTGGCGCTAAGCTTGACTGCATCGCTTAGTAAAAACTTTGAATTTTTTTAATTTATACAGCTGTTGATATTTCAATATGCTTAGCTGTAAAGGAATGAGACCTTAAATCTGTGACTCCAGATAAGGCCTTAAGCTCACAGCAACAAAAACTGCAGTAGGCCAAATTGTTATTGCGTCTATGGACCCAAGACTTAAACATTGATTGATCCTCCTACGATATGTTGTAACCACTAAATTTTCGCATTCGACTTTTACTTGGACAAGGTGGGGATTCTGCGACGTGTATCAAATCTGACGGCGAAGCTTCAGTTTCTTTATATGTATGTTTTGTTGTTATTTAATGTACAATAGAGTGCACATATATAAATAACACTGTTTATCTTATTATATATTTATCTATTTCATTGAAGAGTTAAATTTTGAGAATTTTTCATATGCAGATGAAAATTATAAACGAGTTGTACCATGGTAGAAGAAACAAGGTATACTCACAACTAAAACAACAATTTTTATACAAGAACAACAGGCATTTTGTTCTTGTAAAATGTTGTGAGTTGTCAAGAAACAGCTGACTACAACCGCACAAACATAAAAACAAAAATAAGGAAAACCGCCGCGTTGTTAAATTGTTAAATATTGTCTTTAAACAAATATTAAACGGTGAAGAAAATTTTTTGCAAAAGAAAAAACAAATAATATAAATATTAAAGCTAAAGTGCACAATAAAAAAGAAATATTGTTTAAAAACAAATAATTTCTAGCCAAAACCAGAAATTTCGAGGGATATTAAAACGTTAAGAATAGCTAATACGGTGGGAAAGTTGGGCGTAGTTTGGCGCTCAAATCTGGGCGAAAAAGGACGACTGCAAACAAGGAAAACACATTTAATATATTTTTATCGCTTAGTTGCAATAATTTGTATGTATTCTTTTTAAAGCCTTTTGAATATAAAGATGTTCGCTTGGAAGTAATTGATGCAATGAATATTGTCAAAGTTGGTGAACCTTTTACCTTTACCTGTAGAGTAACAAATACGGCTGATAGACCAATGGACTTTTTGGTCAAATTACCAACACCTTTAGATTTCAACTACCCTTATACTGGTTCAGCAGAACTTCGAATAGGTGTTGTCGATCCTGGCCAGCATAAGGAGTTTCCTCTAACAATATGTTTTTCCAAATTGGGTCTTGTCAAAGTCACACCGCTGTTATTGGTAAGCACTTTAGTACAAGAGCAATATACTATTGATAAGGTAGTCGATGTTTTTGTTGTAGATAGCGACTACCACAATGATGAATCGTTTGAAATAAATAAATTCGTCCGCTATGATAATGTTCCACATCAACAGTTTGAAGATCAATTGCAAGTCGTTTAAAACTAAGCAAAAAGTAATCAAATGTTATGTACATATGTAAGTGGATTTGATTAAAAATTTGAAAAAAATTAGAGGAGAAATTCTACAACTTCCCCAAAGTTGGCCCTAAAGAAATAAAGCTAACAAACAACCATTTGCCTTTAATTCCATGTGCGGCAAACCAATTTATTACATTAGTTGTCAATCTAAGTTCTTGTATGTAGTCTGCAATAAACGTATAGCTGCTTATAAAGACGATCCAAATAAAAAGGGTAAATTAAAAAAACAAACTTTTTAGTTTTGAGTTCCAACATTCGATTATTAAGCTAAATATAAAAAATGACTAACGATATTTTACGACCTCAAAAATTTTAATAAGAAAAAAACTTTTCAGTGTTCATTTTATTTTTTAATTACGTTGTTTATTTTTTAAGAAGTTTTGTGTTTATATGTTAATAGCATTTATATATGTTAGCATATATATATTTGCCAGTATTGAACAAACTATATTTATATATACATACAAACAATTTAAAAATGTATTAACAATTTTTTTAGAAATAAAGCTTACAGAAAAGTCTTGGAGATACAACTTGAACGTTGTCTTTTTTATACCCTTCGCATAAGTGATAAGGGTATATATAAGTTTGTCATTCCGTTTGTAATTCCTTTATTATCCATTTGGGACCCCATAAAGTATATATATTCTGGATCCTGATAGATAGGGAAGCTGATTTAGCGATGTCCGTCTGTCCGTGCTATGGTTGAAGCCCCCCGATATCGCATATACCCGAATGTGGTATCAAACTGTCACAGATAGTCGCGAGAAAATCGGTAATGAAATTCAGCAAAATCACCCGATAAATGGCCGAGATATAAGCAAAAAACCAAGACTACCTCGTTTTTTTGAGTCTACAACAACAACAAAAAACATACTTTTGCATGTAAAAATAAAAAAACAACAAAAAAAGAAAAAAACAGATCCGTCATGTCTATATTATTGAAACACTCCCAAAACAAAAATTTTATTAGTATTAGTGTTCATACATATAACAGTGTTGCCATACCAAGCCTAATTTAAACATTTTTAAAATCGCTCCTACGGCTTCATGGGTTCTCCTACAAAGGTAAAATGTAAGACCGACTCGTATTATTTTATCCATCCAAACATTTTTGTTGAACATACTTACTTTCTATCTCCAGCCCCTGACATGTTTTAAAAAATAAGGTAAAAAATCAGTACATTTCAGTACCTTTTTCAATCAGTACATCAAATGAAAAATCAGTACATGTACTAATGAAATCCGTACGAATGGACACCTTAGGTTTAACCCCAATGATGCCTGAATATAATCTTAACAAAAACAACGACTTTAGCATTAGATACTGATATTCTTTAAAAAGAATATAATGGTTTTATATAAAAAAATAAAATGGCACATCTTTTTTGTGTGGGGAACAATATCCTACTATTGCATCTGCAAATTGCAGTTTTAAACATCGGGTATGAGCGCAGAAAACTACAAAAGTTTTTTCAAAACAGCTTTTTCTCATTTTTAAAACCTATTTAGCACTTCAAAGTGGCATTTTTAGCACGATAATGCTTCAATTCACACTGCCCGATCGGTGAAATCGCGGATTCAGAGCCATAAGTTAACGACCTTGAACGGCCACCAACTTGTCAGATCTAATTATGACCGAGAATCTTTGGGGATGGTTGGTAAGGAAAGTGTACCAGTCTGATAAGCAATACAGCACAAAAGCTATATTAATCAAAAGCTATATTAAACAGGTTTTGTCAAACATTTCCTTGTATTATATAGAAAAAATTTATAATCAATTCCCAATCCAATTTTTTTGACTTATTTCTAACAAAGGTAGCATCATGCATAATTACACATCCTTCAAACTGTCTAAAATATTATGTGTGGGTATAAAAAACCTAAATATTTTAATATGTATATTTAAAAAAAAATAATTAAATTGAAATTATTGCAGATGGCCCTGTCCTGTTAGCCAATTTTACTTAACGTTTTTTTTTTTTGCTGTTTTTCTAAAATATATCTATCTATTACTTTGATTGTTATATATGTAATTAATGTTTTTAATGTAATTGACAATATTGTTAAACAATTTACATACGTAGATCATGGCTCAAATGGCTGGCATGATGCAAGAAATGCAGTCTGTTCTTCTGCAGGCCATGCTTAAAAGGCCATGAACTGCCTCAGGGTTTGTTTCTGGAACGCAAACGGCATCTGCCAACACAAAAACCATCTCGAATATTTTTCAATGCACCAAAAAATTTATGTCATGTTCATTTCCGACACTCATATGATATCTCGGAGCACTTTTAGAATAGTTGGATATAATTTTTATGACTTAAAGAATCCCAGGGATAGATCCTGTGGTGGCTCTGCTATATCAATCAAATCAAGAATTAAGCACCAATGGTTGGGTGGCCTATCCGAATGTTATATCCAAGCAACAAACGTCTCCATTGACGAATTCTTCCATAACCTAGTTATTTCGTCAGTTTATTGTCCACCTTAATTCTCCATAACGAAGGATCATTACAACAGTTTTTACAAAGTTTTAGGTCTCCACTTCATACCAGCTGGAGACTATTACGCTAAGCACACGTACTGGGGCTCCCGCCTAATTAGTCCCAAAGGTCGTGTCTTGTAAAATGCCGTGTCTGAAGTGGGACTTTAAGTTATTTCAAATGGACAGCCAACCTACTGGCCAAGAGACCACAATAAAATTCCAGACGTAATCGATTTTGGCGTAGCAAAAGGGATATCCCCGAGCTTATTGAGGCTTAATATATATCTTCTGACCACTTACCCACAATAATCACTATTTGCAGTCCTCGCCAAATAGCAAATAGTGACTTTTTCTTATCTAAAAAAGTAAATTGGTTAAAATATAAAAAATATATTAGTACCCACTGCTCGGAGAACCAACCACTAAAAACTCCCGGAGACATCGATGATTATCTGAGCGCCCTTTATGAAAACATTAAAAAAAACCCGTTGAACATGCGTCCTTTACCTACCGGAAGGCAAGTACAACAAAATTTTTCTGACGACGTGGAAAAGCTTTTAGCTGCAAAAAAGGGAGGGCCTTAAGATAATGGCAAAAGCATAGATCGCCCCAACTTAAAACTAATCTGAAAGAATGTACAAACCAATTAAAAAACTTGCTGGAGGTTCACAGAATGGCATCACCTAAAGAGTACCTGGAAGGTCTAGACGCGACTCCTCAGACAAATTATTCCCTATGGCGACCAGCCAGACGTCTTAGAAGACCCGTTATCGCAAAACCACCACTGCGTAATCTGAGGGGTTCCTGGGCTACATGCACAGACGTGAGGGAATTACCACCTGTTGTTGTATTTTTTTAGAAATACGTTTACGATTTACAGATGTTGTCGAAGCTATCGCTTACCTAAATAGTAAAAAAGCTCCTGGCATTCATAATATCATCAACAACATGCTCTTAGAGCTACCTTTTACGGCAAAAAGAATAATTCTTTTTATTTTTAACGCGATAATGCGGCTTGAACGTTTTTGCCTGGCAAAGATCCCTCGAAGGTGGAGTCTTATAGGCCCATAAGTTTGTTACCCACAATGTCAAAATTGTTCGAAAAACTGCTTTAAAACAAGCTGAATCCGATCCTGAATGACAACAACTGCATTCAAAATCACTAATTCGGCTTTAGAAGTCAACATAGTACTATCGAACAAATTCACAGGTTGGTACAGGTTATAAGAAATCCCTTTGAGGAAAAGAACAACCTGTTAAACAAACTAAAGCTCAACCTTCCAGCTAATATTTTCAACCTTTTAGAAAAATACATAACCGGTCGACAATTTATGATGAAAGAGGGAAACCAAATAAGTTTTTCTCAACCAATAGGGGCTGGTGTACCTCAAAGGAGTATACTAGGTCCAATTCTGTACTTGCTTTACACAGCAGCAATGCCCACCAATATTTTTACACATACGTCGACATTTGCTGATGATATTCCTTTGTATTCATAAAGACCTTAAAGAGGCTTCGAACCAACTGCAACAACACGTAACTTAAGTTAATGAAATGAGCAAAGTTGTGGGAAATAAAAATAAATTACAAAAAAGTTACTTTTACTTTACGCAAAGAAACGTGCTCCCCAATCACTATTAACAACCATATGGTGAATCAACGATCCGGGACAAAATATCTTGGTATGTACCTGGATCGCCGCCTCACATGGAAATCTCAAATAGATGGGAAGTTGACGCATATGAAACTTAAAACTTCTCAAACCCTCTGGCTAATAGGTAAAAACTCCGTGCTTCATCTGGATTATAAACTTTTACTATACAACTCAATTTTAAAACCAATTTGGTGCTACGGTATACAATTATGGAACACTGATTCCGCCTCTAACATAGAAAAAATTCAACGCCAACAAAACAAAATTCTAAGAATGATAACTGGTGTTCCTTGGTATATTAAAAACAGCAACATCCACAAGGATCTAGAAGTTTCACTAGTAAAATGCGAAATCTTAAACTATGTGGACAAGTATTTAAATAAGCTGGTAACACATCCAAATCCGCTCGCGCGAAGCATCTTGCAATAAAGTGGGCACACCCGCCTAAAAAGAAGGAATATCACTGCGCTTAGATGAAACCTTTTAAATTAATTAATTTTATTGTGAGAACTTAAATTTTAGCCTGGTACTGACTGGACTAATATTAAACACTTAGTTTTAAGATTTGAATAGGTACTTATTGTTTCTTCGTCTAAGCGAAGATTAAATAATAAAAATATGACAAAAAATACTTTCAAAAGTACAGATAAAAATATTTTAGATAAAAACTGTGATACAATAGCTCAATCGGCATAGATGATATTTTCCCTTTACAGTCAGTATAAAGCGGTGCGCCAACCTGGTGATGCACCATATAGATGCCATTAGCTAAATTTCCAAAGGGAGTTACTAACAAACAATTCAAAATCGAGTTTTAAAGGATTATTATCAGAGTTGGGCAAAATACATGCTTTGCTGTATTTGAAATACAAAATACAAAATACTTCTTCCGCTTGTATTTCAAATACAAAATACCAAATACTTTCAAGTCGAGTATTTCAAATACAAAATACAAAATACAGTATTTTAGTATCTTTTATTTGAAATACAAAATACAAAATACAAAATACATTTATAACCATTAATCATGAACACAAGGTTTTTAAAAGTTTAATCAGATAAGCAGCCTCTTGTTGAAGAATATATAAATTCTGCTAAAAAAAAAAACAATCTCTCTACAGGTCCTGATGAAAACAGACTGGTGTTAAATTTTATGAAAACAGTTGTCTGCAAGGCACATTCAAAAAGGTAAACCCAAGGCGAATTCAAAAAATTCGCCCTCTGCATTTCCTTTTTGTGTTTGAACGGTAGAATGTCAGAAAAATTTAAAATTCCATATAAAATTAATTTTTATAACGTGAAAATGTCAAATTGATTTTAATCAGCTTTGCTCTTAATAATACCTGGTTGAATGTGCCGTGGTTCTCTGTATGTGCCTTGTTTGTGAAAAACAAATTAAATTAAAAGTAAAGTAATATCAAGGCAAATTTAAAAATTCGCGCTCTGCATTTCTTTTGTATACAATTCACATAGTGATAAGGGTATATATCAGTTTGTCATTCCGTTTGAAATTTCTTTATTTTCCATTTGCGACCCCATAAAGTATTAATATTCTGGATCCTTATAGATAGGGAAGCAGATATAGCCATGTCCGTCTGTCAGTCTGTTGAAGCCAAGTTTCCGGAGTCAAATAAAGTGATACGGACCAGTTATGGGTTTTAAAGTTTTGTAAATATCCTGGAAACAATCGCTATTTAAAATAAGCAAAATCGGTGGACTATTGACCGAGATATAAACGAAAAATCAAAATAACCCATTTTTTAGGACAAAATCCGTGCATAGTTACATCCCTATATATCTCAAGGAATATAGTCATCCTCGCCACAAAACTTGGCACGGATACTCTGAAAAAAGGGACCTCAAAAGAAAAAAAAATTTTCAGATAGGATCAAGGGAAGTGGTTTTTTCTCTGCAATTGCACAAATTTGTGAAATATTTCATGCGCTCAATCTTGGAAATAAAAACAGCTATCGACCTAAACTTTGAAGAAAAAATTTTTTGAGTGGGGGCAGGAGAAAGTGTAGCTCCCATAAAAAATTAACAATTTTTATGATATTTTCGATACGCTATATCTCGGAATCTATAACAGCTATCGACTTCTAGTGTTCTACAAAAAGTTATTCGATGACCTACATTTTGGAAAAAAGGTTGAAGAGGAGCAGGGGGACTAGAAGATCCCTTAAAAATTAACAACTTTTATTAACCTTTTAATACGAATAATGTCGAAAACTTTTATAACTCTCGACCTCAAATCTTCTTCATCTATTTTTATTATCCATACGAACGTTATAATTTTGTAAAGTTTTCTATGGACTTTAAAACTGGCACAAGGCATTTTTTTATTTATTTATTTATTTATTTATTTATTTATTTATTTATTTATTTATTTATTTCAATTCTTCATTTTGTAACAACAAAGCCTATAAGGCTAATCACCTTATTACATAGTAATAACAATATTTATAAAAATACCGACTAAGCTAAAAAAAACAATTTAAAAAATTTACATTTTTCTTTCTTTCTTTCCTGGCTCCCCAGCCGTTTAACAAAAAAAAATACTGCTAAGAACAAATAGAATATAACAATTTGCAGTACAAAATAACTCGGCTAGGTATATTAAAAGAGCAATGTGAAGGGTATATAAGATTAGGCACAGCCAAATATAGCGATCTTACTTGATGTGTTTAAAAGTGTGAATGTCAAAAAAATTTTAACTTTTATACAAAATTTAATTTTTTTAACATTCACATTTCCAAATATCCGCTTAGCTCTTGATATTACCTGAATGAGTCAGACCTGTAAAAGAACGTGACTTGCTAAGGCGAATTCGTGAATGAATACGAAGACAAAGTTTCCATTCTTTGGTTTTTTTTTAAATTGTAACATTTTTCAATTTTTCTAATGACAACTTTTTGTACAACAAAAAAAATGTATTTTGCAAAAATGTATTTTGCTATCATAAGTATTTGAAATACAAAATACAAAATACTTCAGTGTTAGGTATTTCAAATACAAAATACAAAATACATTAGAAGGTGGTATTTCAAATACAAATACAAAATACGTATTTGTATTTCAAATACGTATTTCAAATACAAGTATTTGAAATACTGCCCAACCCTGATTATTATAAATACCATTAAACTACACGTCTTGACAAAATTTTACGCTTCTGCGTTCAAAAATTGCGTTTTATTTATCTACATTTTATTTAGCAAAATTAAAAAAGCAATACTCTCTGTGCGATCAGAGCTGTGTTTTTAACGCTTTTTTGTGAAGTAAGTTTACAGCAGGGATCGGCACACCAATAATCCTTATGTTTTTGTTGTGTTGATTGTTTGTTTTTTAGTGTAATTATTTGTCTCTTATGGCACTAGGGTGACCAAAGCTAAAAGTTTGAAATATGATAAATTGCACTGAAAAAGTTTTGAAATGTAATATTAAAAATTAAGCCGCTTATGCTAAAGTAAAATTTTCATAAGTGTGAAATAATTTTGCCATACTACTTAATTTTGCAAAATCTCATAGATATTAAATGTATATTGACAATATTTTATGCGGATAAGACCTTTGACATTATTACTTAGCTTATATCTAATTTTGCTTTTAACTATTTTTTATAACGAAAATGAAGAGTCAAAGATATAAGTATACCAATCATTGAATGTAATTTAAAAATTTGTCCATTAAACATTTTGAAAATCCTAGCTGGTCACACTGGTCGTCTGGCACAAGAGACTTTAAAAGCTATTTTTTTATTCTTACTCTCTTCAGTGCTCAGAGAGCACGCACATGCGGGTGTAAAGATTTGCGGATCACCGGTTTACACACAACACAATTTGTTTTAGTTTTTTTTTATTGGGACAGGATTCTGTTAAATTTTTGTTAAACATAATTTTGATACAACTAATCAGGTAATCTCGTCCCTGCAACAACTACAAATTAATACCAGGGTGTCAAACAACAGCTCATAGAAAAAAAAACGACGAGTAATAATTTTTGTTGTTTTATTTTCACAGGGAGAACATAATTTTGACATTTTGGCACTAATCATCTGGGCCCACGAGACTACCTGGTTCTTTGTATCATGAACATAATCTTACGACTGTGTGGAATATACCAATCGCACGCTTTAAAATAATAGTCTGACTACCCTAATTCATATCATAAACATACACACATGTTAAAGCTTTAAACTTTTTCAAACTAAATTTTTACCTGTTAAATAGGTTACAAAGGAACTGATGCAAGTCCTAAGCCAAGATCGTACAACACAGTATGGGACAAGATCTCAACATTTATTGGAACCATCAATGCAACGCCATTTAACACATTTTTCATTGATTACACACGGATTCGGTTCACCAGCAATAATGGCTGTCTTACATGCTTTTCAGGTAGATATTTACACATACCTTTACTTTCAATTGAAAATTTAAACTGATATCTTTTTTAGACTTTTTTAAATGAATCTGTGAATTATCTGGAAAAGTTATATCCGTCAAACGGCGGCGGCATGGTGTCTTCATCACTTGATAAAAACAAAATGGATGGCGATAAGAAATGATAAAGGAACTTCATTTACCTTCTAAATATTTAATTTTTATTAACACGTTTTAAACGTATTTACATATGTATATTTATAAGTTATACATTCATATGTACAAAATTTGTATATTTTATTGGCATGTTAGACTACATCGCCGTCCATTGCAAAAATGTATGTTTCAGTCATTGCAATAGAAATTTGTAAATGTCAAATAAACAAAACAAGCGACTTAAGAAAAAGAGTTTGTGTTGCGCATACGATACGATACGCTAAGGTTCAACTGTAAAAGGTGATTGCAGCTCGAAAAGGAGTTTGCTTTGTAAATGTTAACAGCGCTTCAAACTGATAAGCTATTTTTGATTGATTGCTTATCTATACTAGTATAATAAAGAGGAAAAAAATTTTTTATGTCTTGGTTTTTATCCGAAACTACTTATTTGATTAAAATGATTTGTTCACCAATGAAATTTTTTACCCCTTGAACGGACATGGGCTATATTTTTTTTTTATAGCCTTCACATAGTGATAAGGGTATATATCAGTTGGTCATTTCGTTTGAAATTTTTACAATACTCACTTTAGACCCCATAAAGTATATTTATTTTATGGATCCTTATAGATAGGGAAGACGATAAAGCTATGTCCGTCTAAGTGTCTGTTGAAATCAAGTTTCCGGGTTAAAAAAACCCACAGAGCACGGTTTAATATTATAAAATAAAATATCTCTGAAATAATCGCTATTTAAAATCAGCAAAATCGGGTCACTATTGAGTGAGATATAAGCGAAAAACCAGAATAACCCATTTTTTTGGGAAAAAATCCGTGCATATATCTTATACATCTCAGTTAATACAGTCACTCCTTCCACAAAACGCGCGGATACTTTGAAGGAAGGGGCCTAAACAAGAGAAAAATCTTTTTTTAAATACGATCAGGGGAAATGGTATTTCCCCTACAATGGTACAAATTTTGTGAAAAAAATCATGCGCTTTATCTCAGAAACTATCGACAGCTATCGACTTCAAATGTTCTTCAAAAAGTTCTTGGATAATAAGACCTACATTTTGGAAAAAAAAGCAGCAGAAGAACGGGTAGGGGTTGCCCCCATAAAAATTAACAATTTTTATCAAAATTTTCTATACGCTGCATCTCGGATACTATAACGGCTATCGACTTCAAATGTTTTACAAGAAGTTATTCACAGAAAAAACTGAGTTGTAGAATCAGTAACAAATTTCAGAGAATCAGTAAATATTTTGTCTGGCTGAGGACCTACAACGAAAGTTGTAAATTTAGACAAACAATTTTGTAACTATTTTAGTTTCTGTTAAAAAATTTTGCTGAGCTGGTTAAATATTTTATTTGTCTAGGCGAAAATTTTGTTTGATTTAAAAATCAAATAAAAATATTATTAGAGACTATTAAATAAATTGACTAAAAAAATAAATTATTTTGAACAAGAATTTGTTTGAAAATTTTTTTTGTAGTTTTTTGTGTGTTGGACAATAAGACATTTACTTTGAAAAAAACACATTAAGAGCGCATTGGTGTTTTTATACCCTTCACATATTGAGTCATAGGTATGCTTATTATTAATTATACCCTTCAGATAGTGATAAGGGTATATATCAGTTTGTCATTCCGTTTGTAAATTCTTTATTTTCCATTTGCGACCCCATAAAGGTTATATGTATATATATTTTGGATCCTTATATATAGGGAAGTTGATATAGCCATGTCCGTCTGTTGAAATCAAGTTTTCGGAGTCAAATAAAGTAATACGGACCAGCTATTGGCGTGAAACTATTAGAAATATCCTGGATACAATCGCTGTTTAAAATTAGCAAAATCTGTTTAATATTGACCGAAATATTAGCGAAACCCCAAAATAACCCATTTTTTAAGGACAAAAAACGTGCTTAAGTATATCCCTGTATATCTCAGTAAATATAGTCATTCTTGCCACAGAACTTTGCACGGTATTTCCGCTACAATTGCAAAAAGTTTGTGAAATATTTCATGTGCTAAATCTTAGAAACTATAACAGCTTTAGACTTCAAATGTTATTACACAATCACACCTACACCTTGGAGAGAAAAATTTTGGTGTGGGGGCAGGGGAAAGGGTAGCTCCCATACAAATTAACAATTTTTATGAAATTTTCGATGCGCTATATCTCGGAAACTATAACAGCTATCGACTTTAAATGTTCTACAAAATTGAGTGATAGGACCAACATTTTGGAAAAAAATTGGGTTGGATCAGGGAAAGGGGTATCTCCCTTACAAATTAACAATTTTTATAAAATTTTTAAATGCGCTATATCTCGGAAACTATAACAGCTATTGACAATAAGACCTACATTTTGGAAAAAAATTTTGTGTCGAGGCATGGGAAGGGGTAGCACCCATACTAATTAACATACGCTACATCTGGGAAACTATAACTGCTACGTTACTTTTAATTTAACTTTAAAAAAACATATTTTTTTCTCAAACATTTTTTAAAAATTGTAAATACAAGTAACATACACATATGTAAATGCAATCGTTTAATTTTTGTTAAGAAAGTAAATGGTAATAAAATTGTTTTAAAATTTTTAATGATAAATTACGTACAGTATTAATACCCACGCAAAAGGTTAAGAGGTTTATTCATAAACAATTTTGACATTTAAAATACGAATGAAATACTGATTTTGTATAAAAATTTCGTTTAAAAAATCTATTTTAAAATAAAAAAAAGTGCAAAAAGGTAGCATGTACAAAAAAACAAAGCTTTGAGAATTTCCTCCACAACAAAAAATGTTTTTACATTAGTCAATGGAGTTTTAACCATTACTTTCAGAAATATATTATACGAAGGTAACAAAGTAATCATTGGTCGTCGTTTGTAGCATTTTTTAAAGCATAAAATATTAATATATAGGTAGTTGCCTTGTCAAATGTTTTAATATAGACATTTCTTTGGCATAGCATATAAAAAAAGTTTTAAACTTTTTAACTTGATGCGTGGTATCGAAAGGCGGGCAAAAACATATTTCATAGAAATGCGTTAGAATAAATTCGGCAAGTCAATGAAGAAAAACTTTTTTCGAACGGATAACGTCAATTTTCCCAAATTAGAGGTTTAGATTTTTAAAATAAATTTTTACAATAGCATTTCAATTTTCCAAAAAATAGGTATAAACAGTTCAATTTCGGCTCACTGTTGAACAAACTAAAAACACTTAAAATGTCTATATGACTTTTTTTGTATTAATTTTTTGTGGATTAAAGTAAAACAGAGAAAAAAAAATTGTTAGTACTATTGCCGTTAAAAAAGTACCCTTGAAACATTTTTTTGATACCCAAATGAAATTCTCATTTTTTATCACTGCTTTATGACAATTTGACGCCAATTATAAAAAGCAAAAACGTAAATATGTATATTCATCGTACATGCACACACCAACATACGTATGCATGCTTGTATATACGTATGAATAAACATACTGCTTAATGCTTTTCGCCCTTAAATAAGTTTTTTAGGGTGCAGAGTAAAATAAATGAAAAAAAATTTATTATAATCAATTGATATTTAATTACACCCACAAAATATTCTATAGTTAATATTTTCTAAAAAACATGGTATAAATTCAACCAAAAAAGGGTAGAATGGCAGTAACTATGTTCCTGAGGTAATATGCCTTAAACTTTAGTTGTTCCCCCATTTGAAAAATCAACTAAAAAAATTAGTCAAAGTTACTTACAAACTTCACTAAGCTAACAACGATAGCAAAGAACACTACCCTAATAACTTTTGCAGAATTTCCTTTTTTTAAATTAGCTAATTTTCAAACCAAATTAAAAAATTTTTTTAATTGGTTTTGCAATATTTTTTATTGAACATTCAAGAAAAGTATAAGCTTGCCTGGCAACGCGATAAAAACAAGAATATAAAAAAAAGTAATTAAATTGAATTAATATTGTTTACATGGAAGAGTTCGTAGGTTTTACATTGGTGACGAGGTAAATATGGAAGAGATAAAAGCTAGTGTTTGCACGCATTAGAAAAAAGCTTTGAAAGGAAGAAGAGGAAGACAAATTGATTTACGTAAATGATTTTATTATTGCTTTCAGATTTCCAGTTAGGCAAATAAATTCTGGGTTTTAGTTCAAGAAACTAAAATAAGAACAAGCACGAGTGAGGTGTGCAAAATCTGTTTTCCAATTTGGAAAATCCATTTGGAATAAGATCTGGGCCAGTGGGCAAGTAAGGTACAGAAAAAAAAAAAGAAAAGAGGAAAAACATATATAAGACGATCAGTCGAAACAGTAACGTTGATTTTAAACATAAATGAGACAAATGGAATTAGGCCATTTCTTTGTGAAGCGATTGACAAATCAAATTGAATATAGTTTAACCGGTTGTTGGTCCAAGCGCTTGGATATCTCCACTGGTCATTGTCTTCAAAGGAAAGGGAGACATTCGGATATGTATTGACATGAGACGGGCAAATACAGCAATTTTAAGGGAAAATTATCCCCTGCCAACTTTCGAGAGTTTTATGACGAGATTGCAAGGAGCTGAATTCTTTTCAAAGATTGATCTAAAAAATGTCTATCATCCATTGGAGCTTGAAGAGAAAAGCAGGTATATAACAACATTTATAACTTCAAAAGGCTTATTTAGATATAAAAGACTGTTATTTGGTGTGAATTCAGCTCCGGAAATATTCCAAAAGGCTATTAAAAATATTTAAGCTCCATGTAAAAATACAATAAACTATTTGGATGACGTAATAGTTTTCGGCGCAACTGAAACCACATTTAAAGACTTCAATGTAGCCATAAATAAGGACAAATGTCTATGGAAGGTTCAAAATTTAAAATTTTTGGGCCATATTCTATCACCAAATGGCATAAGCGCCGACCCGAAGAAAATTGATAGTGTTTTAAATTTTCGAGCTCCAACCACCCGAAGGAAGCTCGAAGTTTTCTAGGTCTGGTAACCTATTTTGGTAAATTTATACCAGATCTAAGTGATCTAGTTGAACCTTTAAGAACGATCACAAAAGCCAAGACAGAATGATGCATTTGTGAAACTCAAAGAAAGGTTGGCGAAGCTTCCAGCACTAACTTATTTTTTACCAAACCGACGAACGCGATTGATTGCTGACGCAAGCCCTGTAGCTTTGGCAGCGGTCCTTATCCAATTCCTTGAAAATACTCCGTATGTTGTGTCTTTTGTCAGTAAAGCGCTTTCTGAAGTTGAGCGGCGCTACTCACAAACGGAAAAAGAGGATCTCGCTCTGGTGTGGGCTGTAGAGAGGTTCTACTAGTACTTAGCAGGGATTCAATTTGAGCTAGAAACGGACCACAAGCCTCTTGAAGCTATTTTTAAGACAACATCGAAGCCACCGGCTCTTATCGAACGTTGGGTATTACGACTGCAATCGTTTAACTACAAAATTATTTACAAAGCAGGAAAGCAAAATATTGCAGATTTGCTCTTCAGACTCTGCAACGTGAATACAGCTGTTACCTTTGACAAGCCATGCGAATTAAGCATTTGTTCTATCATAGAAAATTCAGTTCCGCGAGCCGTAACGATTTTGGAAATTGTACACCATAATAGCAAAGATGAGGAACTTTTAATGGCAGTAAAATGTATTAATACAGCAACTAAGAACAGGTATTACCCATTTCGATTTGAGCTCAGTATTTTGGGAAATTTGTTGCTAAGAGGTACAATACTCGTGATTCCAGGAGGCCTGAGAAAACAAGTGCTAGATCTAGCACACGAAGGCCATCCAGGCGAAACCGTAACTAAGCGCAGAATTCGAGCAAAGATTTGGTGGCCGTTGGTCGATCGAGATGTAGAAAAATATGTTAAGGGCTGTCATGAATGTATGTTGGTATCTCGACCAATACCACCTGCGCCCACGGTTAGACGAACCATGCCAGATAGTCCCTGGGCTTGTGTAGCAATGGACTTACTAGGCCCTTTGCCAAATCACGATTTTGTATGTGTAATAATTGATTACTATTCGCGATACAGTGAACTTAAATTTATCAAGAAGATAACATCAACAAAAATTATTGATTTTCTCGAGGAGATATTTGCCCGACACGAATATCCAAAATCGATAACAGCTGATAACGGTCGCCAATTTGTTAGCGAAGAATTCAAGGCATTTTGCAACACCAATAATATTAAATTGATGACATCACCGCCCTATTGGCCCCAAACCAATGAAGAGGTCGAAAACTTGAACTGCTCTCTGGTAAAACGCCTTCAAATTGCTCACTTGCAGGGTTTGGACTGGTTGAAGACAATGTCATCGACTCTGAAGTCAGAGACAATCAAACCTACTAGCACTTCGGTTGTAAGTCCAGAACATCTCGAACGCCAACAAGGCGTAGATTCCGCCAACGATTGGCTTCCTGGTAACGAGCAGACACCAGAGATACCATCAACATCACGGAATACAGATCCGAACGGACCCAGGCCTAAAGTGACGTTGAAACTTAAAAATATAGGAGGGATGTGGCTAAGGTGACAGCCCTCGAGAATAAGAGGTTTGATCTGGCAACGCGATAACAAAAAGAATATAAAAAAAAGAAATAAAAGTGTTACTTAATATTTATAATTAAATTGAACTAACTTTGTTTACATGGAAGAGTTCGTAGGTTGTTACATTATACATTGACTTTTATTTATGTAGGTATATTCAACAGGTTTACTTGTCTCAAAAGTTGAATTAAACGCGAAAAAGCCTTTCAAAACTTGAAAAAAACTATGTACATATCGTTAACTTAATACGAAGAGGCCCCAACTCATAAGTTTTTTAAAACGATATTTTTACATACATATTTCGATAAACCATTACTAGATACACCTCCTCCAATAAAATCAGATGAATTCGCAAAAAAACCCGAAGTTGTAGCCTAAAAACGAAAAGCCCTTACTCATCTTTAAAAATTTTCTAAAGAAAAATGCCCTAACTCATTTTTGCTGAGAAAACATACTAAGCATCAATTTTTATAATCTTTGTTGATGTTTAGTGTTTGCTTTGCGCGATGCGTGCCTTTATTATATTTATTTACTTTGATTGTGCATAGAGCATTTATCAGGCATGTTGTGAAAATCACTTTTTGTGATATGATTTGAAATCACAAGACACACACAAAACATTTTTTTTAATTTTTGTGATTTTAAACCAGTTAGCCGAATGCCTGCCTATTTAGAATCACTTGGTTATTTTTTCAATAACCTTTTTTTGAAGTTTAAAATAAATTAATTAAATGAATAACTTAAAATTACAATTGTGATTTTAAAATCACAAGTGATTTGAAACCACGTGTTTAATATAAAGATTAAAGACATTTGATTGTTTTAATTTATCAGTAGTATAAATTTGGGGTTTCTGGAACAATATGATCGATCTGTATAAGTGATCCCTGGAACAATAGGATCGATCTGTATGTGTGATCCCTAGAACAATAGGATCGATCTGTATGTGTGATCGCTGGAAGAATAGGATCGATCTGTATGTGTGATCGCTGGAACAATAGGATCGATCTGTATGTGTGATCGCTGGAACAATAGGATCGATCTGTATGTGTGAGAACTGAAACATTAGGATCAATCTGTATGTGTATAAGGGGTGATCTGTATGTATGTATATATGTATGATCCTATAAGAAGTGAATTATATATGTGATTCCCATTAATGGAAACAACAACATCATCTGAAGCAGTTTTTCATCAATTTATGAAAGAAGATGATACTATATTTATGAATATATTAACACAGAAAGAGCCGATAAAAATAATCAAAATTGAAGAGTTAGCATCACTAGATATTGTAACATTCTTGGCCTAGCATGACGGCCAGGATGAGTTTTTTTATTAGAGGCTTTGAAAAAAATTGAGGAAAATTTGTAATATTTTTTTTATTTTTTCTTTTTTATGATACGCAATAAAACACCTCTAAAATGTTTAAGGTGTTTACCATATTTTATTAAATGTAGATAATTTAATGGCTGATTTGGTAGATTATTTAAAAGTTTTTTGGAGTTGATTTATAGTAAAGTCCAAATCCAGATTTATATGGTTTAAGATATAAACCTTTCCCCATAGCAACTGATTTCATATATCTATTATGACGAGTTGCTTCTGCTAGTTGCTCTTTTCCTATTTTTATTTCATTAACTGCTTTAACAATAGCTGATCCTCCTGTAGCTAAGCCTCCAAGTGCAGACTATGCAGTCAGAATTGGAATTAATGGCAGAAATTCGCCAATTTTTGGCATTGGTATTACCCTTGGAATAATTACCAGTTTTATACTGATTATGTTCAGATCCGTTGTTGTAGTTTTTACCCATTTTATACTTTAATTATTCAAAGATGTATCAATGTTTAATGCTATTGATATTCTAAATTCAAATGATAAGTTTTTATTATAAAAGAGGAACAATATAGCAAAACAAATTAGTTTTAAATATGCGATTGGTAAAGCAAGCAAAAGAAATCGTAATAAGAAATGTGGACGAGGAACAACATAAGCAATTCCAAATATTTAAATATATTCTAAATCTTTATATCAACCAAAATACTGTTATTTCAAAAAATTAATTACTCCAATCAAAGAAATCAACCTTTTTACATTTGCGGAAAATGAAAAAGTTCTAAGCCCAGCTGAAAAAAAATCCCCATTCAATAATAATATTTGATGATGTTATATGTGGAAAGCAAGATACTATAAGAGATTACTTTTGAATGGCTAGACATAGATATACAGATTGTTTTTACTTTTGTCAAACTTATAAAAAGACTTCCAAGCATCTCATACGCGATAATTCAAACATGATAGTACTATTTAATCATGATGAAATGAATTTACGACATATATATAATGATCATATTATCGGTTATATGTCATTTAGAGAATTTACAAACATATGTAGTGAGTGTTGAAAAGATAATTATGGGTTTGTTGTTATTAGTAAGGATAACTCAACCAATAATGGTCGATATAGAAAAGGTTTTGATAAATATATTCAGCTGTAAGGCTACAATTTAATATCTGTTGACCGCAGTCAGAAAGAAAGCAGGTCATAAGCAGATCATGAGCAGGTCATAAGCAGATAGAAAGCAGATCATAAGCAGATAAAAAGCAGGTCATAAGCAGATATAAAGCAGATCATATGTAGATAGAAAGCAGATCATCATCAGATATAAAGCAGATCATCATCAGATATAAAGCAGATCATAAGCAGATAGAAAGCAGATCATTAGCAGATAGAATGCAGATCGTAAGCAAATATAAAGCTGGTCATAATAACCATAAGAACTTAATATATTAAAAAAAAATAAATTAAATAAAATAAATTATATAAATAAATTTGGAGAAAGTTCAATTAATCATAAAATAAGTAATCATACATTTAGGGTCTGCACCCATAATATACAAATTCAAAACATTAAGAAGGACATAGACTATATAAACAATATAATAAAGGCTTTTTAAAATAAATTAGATAATGTGGATATAAGTGTTTTAACTAAAATACAACAAAAGCTCAATGAAATAGAAAATTATACATTTGGAATAGAAAATATCAAAAACGAATACGATTATAAATTAAATATTATAAGAAGCGATATAAAAAAATCAATTGCAACAGAAATTGTTAGAGATGTTGAAGTTATTAGAAATATTGTTGTTGAACAAATGCACTTTGTAAATAAGAATTAAGAAAAGAACATTGAAGAAAGGTTTAAAAAAATTGATGGTTTTATTTCCAAATGGAGTGAAGAAAATCATCAAACTGATGAACCAAAACTGAAAATTGAATTCCCTTGAATTAAAGTAGCAAAATAACAAATTCAATATATTTAAAAAGATAAAAGAGGACCCAATCGATTGTATGGGTACATATTAATAACATGATTGCGGGTACTGATAAGAAAAAAATAGTTAACGAGCTACACAAACAAGCTAGAAAAAATTTATGAAGGGAATTGATGATTTGTGGCAAGCTGATCTAGTTGAGGGGAATTATGCTAAATATAACAAGGGATATTGTTATCTTCTAACTGTAGTAGATACTTTTCCAAAAAAAGCATGGACTGCAGCCATAAAAAAAACTGCAGTTTGTGTAGCTAACGAATTAAAAAATATTTTTAAAATCAATAAGCGAAAACCCAAAAACTTGCAGACAGATAATTTTTTTTTTATATATTTTATTATTGGATCTTCGCTTAAGCGAACTAACAATAAGTATTCAAATCTTAAGACTAAGTAATTAATATTAGCCCAGCCAGTGCCAGACTAAAATTTAAGTTCTCATAATAAAATAGTTATCTTCATCTAAGCGCAATAGTATCCCTCCTTTTCAGACGGGAGTGTCTACTATGTTGCAAGATACTTCGAGCGAGCGGATTTGGATGCGTTTCCAGCTTATTTAAATACTTGTCCACATACTTCAGGATTTCGCTTTTAACTAGTGGAACTTATAGATCCTTATGGATGTTGCTGTTTTTGACATACCACGGAGCACCAGTTATCATTCTTAGGATTTTATTTTGACGGCGTTGTATTTTTTCGATGTTAGAGGAGGAAGCAGTGCCCCATAATTGTATACCGTAGCACCAAATTGGTTTTAAAATCGAGTTGTATATTAGAAGCTTACAATCAAGACGTAGCACAGAGTTTCTACCAATTAGCCAGTGGATTTGAGCAGCTTTAAGTTTCATTTGCGTTAGCTTAGCATCTATATGAGGCTTCCATGTAAGGCGGCGATCTATGTGAATACCAAGATATTTTGTCTCAGATCGTTGAGGCACGTTATGGTTGTTGATAGTGATTGGAGGGCACGTTTCTTTGCGTAAAGTAAAAGTTACGTGGGTACATTTTTGTTCATTTATCTTTATTCCCCATAACTTTGCCCATTTCTCGACTTGGGTTACGTGTTGTTGCAGCTAGTTCGAAGCCTCTTTAGGGTCTTTGTGAATACTAAGAAAAGCAGTGTCGTTATTAAATGTCGACGTGTGTGTAAAACTATTGGTTGGCATATCTGCCGTGTAAAGCAAGTACAAAATTGGACCTAGTATACTTCCTTGAGGGACACCAGCCTCTATTGGTTGGGAACAACTTATTTGGTTTCCCTCTTTGATCATAAATTGTCTGCCTGTTATGTATTTGTCTAAAAGGTTGAAAATATTAGCTGGAAGGTTGAGCTTTAGTTTGTTTAGAAGGCCTTCATGCCATACTTTGTCGAAAGCTTGTGAAACATCGATAAAAAGCCCGGAGCAGTACTTCTTTTCCTCAAAGGCTTTTCTTATAACCTGTACCAACCTGTGAGTTTGTTCGATGGTACTATGTTGACTTCTAAAGCCGAATTGGTGATTTGGAATGCAGTTGTTGTCATTCAGGATCGGATTTAGCTTGTTTTTTAACAGTTTTTCGAACAATTTTGACATTGTGGGTAACAAACTTATGGGCCTATAAGATTCTACCTTCAAGGGATCTTTGCCAGGCTTAGGAATCATCTTTACTAAGGCAACTTTCCATATAGACGGAAAATGTTCAAGCCGAATTATCGCGTTTAAAATAAAAAGAATGATTCTTTTAGCAGTAAGAGGCAGCTCTATGAGCATTTTGTTGCTTATTTTGTCAACGCCAGGAGCTTTTTTACAGTTAAGGTTAGCGATAGCCACTACAACATCTGCAAATCGGAAACGTATTTCTAAAGGACGTCTTGCAACAACAGGCGGTAATTCCCTCACGTCAGTGCATGTATTGGGAGTGAATACGTTTTTGAAGTGATTTGCGAACAGATCGCATTTTTCTTCATCATTTCTAGCCCAGGATCCTCTCAGATTGCGCAGTGGTGGTTTTGGGATAACAGGTCTTTTAAGACGTCTGGCTAATCGCCATAAGGAATAATTTTTTTTTTTTTCTCTCTAAGAGGATCACTTGCACGATTTAAAAGAGTTGCTGCCCAAAGACTGTCATCACTTTTATGAAAATTTACCATATAAAAACTAATATATTATGAATATTTTATTACTTTTCAATGTAATCTGATTATAATTTTTTTTAATGTCCTTGTTTCTTTGTCTAAAATATCAATTTCTTTTAAATTACGTATTGTTCTCGTTCAAAAAAAAACCCCCCAGCTCTTTTTTTCAGAAAATACATCAACAAAAAGCCCTTACTCATATTAATAAATATAAATTAATAAAACTAATATAACACTAAATTTGTAAAGTGTTTTTAATAAAAATTGCGTTTAAAAAAATTTTGTATCAATATTGCGTCTTTTTTCATTTAGTTTTTTCCTCCTCCTGTAAACTATGAAAAACATGAGTTAGGGCCTTTTCGTATTAAGTTAACGATATATAGAGATTTGATCTAACCCTTTTATCGGATTTATCATTTTAATCGAGAAATTATAACCGTCTTCACCTTGCCAAAAAATCGCAACGCGTCATATGATCGATGCGCTTCGTTCACTCGTTGCCGCTGATTATTGCGTCGATGGAGAACAATATTGCGGGATTCTAAATTTTCGCCAACGACGACAATGGCGCCATTATCAATCGTAGGTGCATTAAAACCCCTTGCGTGCTCTCATGCAGGAGTCTTATCGACTCTGATAACAATTCTGTGATATCATAGGGCATGCGCTCTAGTGCGGTTTTGAACAATGCAATCAGTTGATTGCGTTCATGAAAAAGTGATTGCAACTGCTCAAAAACTTATCTTTTTTGAAGTAAACTGTAGAAATTTATAGTCAGCACCCGGAACTGATAACAGAAATAAAATGGTAAAAGTGATTGGACAATACTTTTATTTACCTTAAAGGTTGAGACGAAATTATCCCGAATCGCGTTTGTTACTCCAAATGAAGTCAATAAGAAACAATTGTTGTAGTTCTGGATTTGTGTGAGAAAGTGTTTACAATGAGGGTTTGTTTCAGAAACTAATGAACGCAATGGCTCTGGTGGTGGGACCCACGATGTCAATTTCACTTTGCCCCTCGCGCAACACAATCTAGGAGATTGAGTTTTATATTTTAATGTCTTACAAAGCAACGGTATGGTCACCTCTGTAATCCATTTTCCTGTTGTAATGTAATGCAGCTCGATGTGTATTAATTGCAATATTCATTTCTCTTCTTGCACGACTTTTTAAATTTGTTATTCTCGGATGGATTCTACGGTACGATTGTGTCTCACTCGATACATATTTACCTCGTTCGCATATTCTTTTTCATCTTGGGGAATGGTCAAAACTCTGTATTCATTGAAGGGCTGCTATTTTTAATTCCAGCTTAGCTCGTCAGATAATGGGGAGAATCATTTTCTTCGTATGAATATAAGAACCCGCTACAATAAAGTTAAAACTTAGGTAGGTTTACGCAATCCTTGTAGATGCACCGTAAAATAAAAGTAAGAAAAACAAAAAAAAGCATTCTACTCGGCTAGTATCGGCAGAAAAACGTCCTTTTTGCAAATAAAAATTTCTTTCTACATTAACGGAAAAATATTAATTTTTTCTAATAAAAAGAAATTATAAGAACTTAAGCCAAACTAACAAGAAAAAACTTGTATTAAAAACAATTAGTTCAACAATAAATAAATCCAGTAGAGACCAGGGGGGTTACTCTCTATTGCGATGCGAAAGCAACTTCGATGCGAAAGGTAAATGCGTTAAGAATACAATTTGGTACTATGTAAGGCTTACGCAAACGCTTTCGCAAAAAAAGTTGAAAAAGAGGCAACACTGTCAACACAAAATAAGCCATGGTACAATTAACGTAAGGTAATTGTACCATGAAATAAAAAATAGCAAAGAAGAATAAAATTAAATGTAAATAAAAACATTTTTTTAGCAAATTTAATGCAGTACGTGTGTTTCGTTAAAAATATAACATAAAAAAGTGATGGATTCGGTGGCGTTGTGGTTTGAGGAAGAAAATGAACATGTGGAACGTATTGCAAGGAGAATTTTAAGAGATAGATCGGATATACTCTCCCTAAATGACCATAGGTAAGAAAATATTAGTAGGTATATGTAAAATGTTTTCAAGCATTTTATTTTATAGCTTTATACAAAACTTTCGATTAAGTAAGGATGCGTTTATGTATGTATTAAACGCTATTCAACATGACCTCATCGTTCCAAAGAGGTCCACGGCAATTCCAAACGTAATTAAAGTGGCCGCTGCTTTGAAATTGCTTGGACAAGGTGGATATCAACACCAAATTGGCCAAGACCACCTTTTAGGACTATCGCAGCAATCTATGTCGCGTTGCTTACAAGAAGTTTGCGTAGTGATTGAGCGAATACTCTGCCCCAAGCATATTCAATTTGAGGTCACTGCGGAAGAGGAAAATGCGATTAAAAAAGGATTTTTCCATACATGTGGCATTCCTGGAGTGATTGGAGCAGTAGATGGCACCCATATACAAATGATCCGACCGGCCAAGAACGAGCACTTATACTTCAACAGAAAATTAAAACACAGTATGAATGCTATGGTGGTACGTGAGTTTTTATGAATACATTTATTTGGCTTACTAAATCTTACTTTAAAATTTTTAGATTTGTGATCACAAAATGATAATTAGATTTATTGACTGTCGATACGGTGGTGCTAGTCATGACTCACATGTTTGGGCCCTTTCTAACGCAAAGCAAAAATTAAAAGAACGTTTCGAAAGAGGAGAGAAGGGATTTTGGCTAATTGGTAATTAGCTGAAAATAATTTTAAAATATTTTTTTCTTACTTTGTTTAAATTTTCTAATAGGTGATTCGGGCTACCCATTGGAACCCTGGCTACTTACTCCATACAGAAGCACAACGGAAAACTCATCCGAGGCTTTTTTTAACAAGCAGTTTTGCAAAGGAAGGTCCATAATTGAAAGAGTGTTTGGTGTTTTGAAAGGCAGATTTCGGTGCCTGTTAGCAGCCAGAGAGTTGCATTATGCACCAGAAAGAGTGGTTCAAATAATGAACGTTTGCTGTGCCCTGCACAATATTTGTGCTAATTTTAATGTACAACTGTCAATAAATGAAATTGTTGAGACAGAAAGTCTAAATCAAGTTGAAATGTCTGTTCATAGCAATACGAGCAACAGTGACCAAACAACTGTTGCTAAGGAAATAAGAAATAATATTAAAAACAATTTGATTTTAAGAACATAATTTTTATTAATAAAAACTTTTATAAAAACAAACATAAAAAAGGAATTCATTTCATTGTAGTGTTTATACAGAAACTTACAGTCTTAAGTTTTAAAGCTATTTTATGGCGATTTTGAGATCTTTAAATTTACAGGTATAATAATTAAAATAATAAAAATAAATAAAATATCACATTGTTTTTCTTATTTCTAATTCTAAAATTTTCTTTTTTAACTCAAGCTTTTCAATTTGCGTTTTTTGCTTTTGTAGCTTGTATTTTTTTTTAAATTCAAATTTTTCTTTATATAATGATAATTTTTTTTCTTCTAGTTCAAAATTTTTTCTTTGGTATCGTACTAATTCCTTCAAGGAATTATGAACGTCGCCCAAAAGTTTTGTGGATTCCTTGTGAAATATCCCTTGTTGTTCTACTTGGTTTTTTAGTAGAGTGTCACGGTCGTTTTGGTTTGACAACCGTGAACGTTTGGCTGGCTGAAAACTTTCATCCACACCGCTAACTTTGGCAGCGGGCGCTGACTCATTTAAACTGTTATTTTCTTTTTCCGAAGATAACATAACTTCTTCTGCAGGCTCTTTGTTTGCTGCAGCGACGTGACTAGCATTACCACTTGAGCCAAAGTAGGCTGATGTTGGTACCCCGCTGACATGTTCTTCCATATGAAGAAGATTTATAATCTGTTCCTCCATAGAAGAAAGCGGGAAATATTGTGAGACACCACCACCTGTGCTGGAAATGCTTACTTTATTTTTGCGCATTTTAACCTTGGTGTGGGTTTTTAGGTCAGACCAAACCTATATGCAAATGTGAACACATGAACATAAGTAATAAATTATTAGTTTCGCATTTTATATAAAGAACATAATACATTACTTTTTTCCAACCAGCTACATCCCTTACAGGAGGTCCATTAGAATTAAGGCTGTCAGCCAGTTTTGTCCACAAATTTATTGCGCGTTGTTTGGCATTTCCACACTGTAACTGTCCCTTGGCCAATTCGCTGTGCTGCACCATAAAATCAACTAAGATTTCAAACTGACGTTGCTGAGTTTGTAACTTTTTTGGCTTTTCCCTAAAAAAATTACTTTTAATATAAATAAAAAAAATTTATTTTTGCTTACTTACATGATGCGTTTGCTTTGCGTTTGATATTTCGTTAGCGCAAGATATTTATGCTTAACGGACGCTTTTGACATACGCTTGCGTATTACAGAGTATGGTGATGCCAGATTTGCGAAAGGACAAAAAATTAGATGCGAAAGGCAAATGCGAAAACGCATTAAAGAGTACCAATTGTTCATTTTCGCTCAGATTTTCTTACGCATCGCAATAGAGAGTAACCCCCCAGATAGTAAGTGTCTCCTTTCTCTGTACCCAACCATGACCTATGGTATTCAGGTACGTTCATTGAACAGCCCACGTAGTTTCTAACTTTTTGGTTTTAGATGTTTCGTGAAAGGATAAAGAAAGTATTTAGAATTTCATATTTAAGACCATATGTTTCTTAAAAGAATCTTATGAAGTAAAAAAGATTGACTCACCCGATTCTCGTTCCGTAGACCGCAGACCTGTCCAAGGAGCTTGATAGGTGACTTCCTTTGCAATTAGTTCGTAGATTTAGCAAATTGCTTATTAATTAAAAATATTAAATACTTTCCGTGTAAATGTGTTTCGCCATGTAAAATCCCTGTCGGACATTCAGTTAACTTAAAATTAACTTGAAGCTAACTATTTCTCAAGTAGTGGTGGTTGACACTTGCATTACTTTTATATGGAATTAACTAACTATTTTAACATTGCGATGTCCTAGGAAGTAGTCAATTGTCCGATTCTGCATTACTTTTAATTAACTTGAAGTTAGTTACCTATAAACTTACTACTTTAAGTTAGCTTTAAGTTGGTTTTTTTTAATTAACTATAAGTTAGTTAAATTTAAGCCAACGAAAAGTTACACACAAAAAATTATCTAAGTAAACTTTACTTAAATCAAGCCATAGCGGTGTCAAAAGTACGGTGAGTACGGTTTTTCTTAAATCAAGTACGAAATTTCTTACTCCAAGTAAAATTTTTCAAGTACAAATTTCTTACTTTTAGCCACAATTAAGCCAAAAAAGGATTGATTTAAGTTCGGAACCGTACTTGATTTAAGCCAAAAAAGATTGATTTAAGCCGTAAACGGGATTATTTCTAAAACTAAATGTCATTTTTTTATACTTATGGAGCTTTATTAAAGAAGAAGAACTTAATATTTTATTTATATTTTATTAATAATTAATATTTACAATTTAAAAATTTCCGACGCTGAGATTCCAACCAGGGATTTCTGCACTGTAGCACAAGCGCGTTACCTCTAGGCCACCGAGGCACTTTGTTTTTAAATGTAAAATAATAAATTGAAAGAACAAGTTTTCTTCTGCTTGATTTGTTAAAGCAATCTTATTTAAAAAAATACTGTGCAGTGTTTGTATACATTTTGGTTAATGCAAATTTCGCATTGCGTAGTAGTTGGCTTTAAGTTAGTCTATAGAAGCTAACTTAAAGCTAGTTTTTTTTGTAGTTAGCTACTCATTTGACGGCAGGGATATATTAAGTGTAAGAGGGTTTGTGTATTCGTGCCCTGCAGAAAACAGGACTAGTCCATACATGCGTGTATGGACTAGTCCATAAAGGATTACTCCAAAACTTACCCAAATGCATGTAAAAAACATGGTCTTTTTAACATTATGATGTCCTAGGGCCGGACCACTTAACCCAGATTTGCATTACGTCGGAGTGCTTTTAAAACTACTCTATCCTACCTACAAACAATGACAACTAGGTACGCAATCGTTAAAACACGAACGCATATCACTTAAGTTTTTTTTTTTTTCTTCATATTTTTTATTATTGAAATCCGCCTTTGGCGAACCAACAATAAGTATTCAAATCTTAGGGCTATATATTTAATATTAGTCCGGCCAGTGCCAGACTAAAATTTAAGTCATCATAAGGAAATAAATAATTTCATCTAAGCGGGTGTGTCCACTATGTTGCAAAATATTTCGAGCGAGCGGATTTGGATGTATTTCCAGCTTGTTTAAATACTTGTCCACATAGTTCAGAATTTCGCATTTAACTAGTGGAACTTGTAGATCCTTATGGATGTTGCTGTTTTTAACATACCAATTCCAATACCATTCTTAGGATTTTATTTTGACGACGTTGTATTTTTTCTATGTTGGAGGCGGAAGCAGTGCCCCATAATTGTATACCGTAGCACCAAATTGGGTTTAAAATCGAGTTGTAGAGTAGAAGTTTACAATCCAGACGTAGCACAGAGTTTCTACCCATTAGCCAGTGGATTTGAGCAGCTTTAAGTTTCATTTGAGTCAGCTTCGAATCTATTTGAGGCTTCCATGTGAGGCGGCGATCCAAGTGAATGCCAAGATATTTCGTCTCAATTCGTTGAGGCACCGTGTGGTTGTTAATAAGAACTGGGGGGCACGTTTCCTTGCGTAACGTAAAAGTAACGTGGGTGCATTTCTGTTCATTTATTTTAATACCCCATAACTTTGCCCATTTTTCAACTTGGGATACGTGATGTTGAAGTTGTTTTGCGGCCTCTTTAGGGTCTTTATGAATACTGAGAAAAGCGGTATCGTCAGCAAATGTAGACGTGTGCGTAAAACTGTTTGTTGGCATATCTGCCGTGTAAAGCAAGTACAAGATTGGACCAAAGATAATCCCTTGAGGTACACCAGCCCCTATTGGTTGGTAACAACTTATTTGGTTTCCCTCTTTGATTTTAAACTGTCGACCGGTTATGTACTTTTCTAAAAGGTTGAAAATAATAGATGGAAGGTTGAGCTTTAATTTGTTTAACAGGCCTTCATGCCATACTTTGTCGAACGCTTGAGAGACATCTATGAAGAGCGCAGAGCAGTATTTCTTTTCCTCAAAGGCTTTTCTTATAATCTGTACCAATCTGTGGGTTTGTTCGATGGTACTATGTTGATTTCTAAATCCAAATTGGTGATCTGGAATGCAGTTGTTTTCATTCAAGATCGGAGTCAGTTTGTTTTTAAGCAATTTCTCAAACAATTTGGATACAGACTTATAGGCCTGTAAGACTCCAACTTTGAAGGATCTTTTCCCGGCTTAGGGATCATCTTTACCAAGGCAACTTTCCATACTGGCGGGAAATGTTCGAGCCGTAATATGGTGTTAAACATAAAAAGAATTATTCTTTTTGCTGTGCATGGCAGCTCCATAAGCATTTTATTGCTGATTTCATCAATGCCAGGAGCTTTTTTAGCATTTAAATTATTGATAGCCTCTACGACATCTGACAACTGAAAACGTAATTCCATAGGGCATCTAGCAACAACAGGTGGTAATTTACTCATGTCAGTGCATGTATTTGGAGTGAAGACATTTGTCAAATGACTTGCGAGCAGATCACATTTTTCTTCATCTCTTCTTGCCCAGGATCCTCTCAGATTACGTAGCGGTGGTTTCGCGATAACGGGTCTTTTAAGATATTTCGCTGATCGCCATAGTGAATAATTCGTCTGAGGAGTCGAGTCTAGACCTTCGAGGTGTTCCTTAAGAGATACCAATCGGTGAACCTCTAGCAAATTTTTCAATCGGTTTGTACATTCCTTCAACTTGGCTTTAAGTTGAGGTGATCTATGCTTTTACCATTCTCTTCGGGCTCTCCTTTTTTCAGATAAAAGTTTTTCCACCTCGGCAGAATAAATTTTGTTGTACTTGGCCTGACGGTAAGTAGAAGAAGCATGTTCAATGGCTTTTATAATGTTTTCATTTAAGCCGTTCAGACAATCATCGATGTCTCCGGGTGTTTTGAGTGGTTGGTTTTCAGAGCAGTGGGTGCTGATATATTTTTTATATTTTAACCAGTTTACACTTTTCTTTAATAAAAACTCACTACTTGCAATTTGGCGAGGACTGCAAATAGTGATTATTGTGGGTGAGTGGTCAGAAAATAAATCCAAGGAGGCTTGGGCCTCAATAAGCTCCGGTGATATGCCTTTTGCTACGCCAAAGTCTATTACGTCTGGAATTTTATTGTGGTCCGTTGGCCAGTAGGTTGGTTGTCCAGTTGAAATAACGTTAAGTCCCATTTCAGACATGGAATCATACAAGACGCGACCTCTGGGACTAATTAGGCGGGAGCCCCAGTAAGAGTGCTTGGCGTTATAGTCTCCAGCAGCTATGAAGCGGGGACCTAAAGATTTGTAAAAACTGGTGTACTGATCTTTCGTTATGGAAAATCTGGGCGGACAATAAACTGACGAAATAACGAGATTTTGGAAAAATTCATCAATATAGACGTTTGTTGCTTGAATATAAGGTTCGGATAGGCCACCCAACCATTGGTGTTTAATTCTTGATTTAATTAATATAGCAGATCCACCACATGATCTATCCCTAGGATCCTTTGCGTCGTAAAAAGTATAGCCACTTATTTTTAAAGTGCTTCTAGATGTCATATGAGTTTCGGAAATCAACATGACATCGATTTTTTGGTGTGTTAAAAAATATTCGAGCTCGTTTTTGTGTTGGCGGATGCCGTTTGCGTTTCAGAAACAAACCCTGAGGCAGTTCATGGTCTTTTAAGCAAGGCCTGCAGAAGATCAGACTGCATTTTCTGCATCTCCTGCATCATGCTAGCCATTTGCGCCATTAACTGCGTAAATTGTTTGACCATATTGTCAATTACGGCTTCCAGGCAGCTAAAATTGGGACCAGTTGGTTCACTTGGTAGCACTTGTTGTTGTGTGGTTGGTTGGTTTGGCCTTTGTGCATTGGACTGGTTTGAGTTTAGTGCGTTGGCGTAAGAAATCTGACTTGTAGTTGGCTGTGCTAACTGGGTAATGTTTGCTGGGGAGGGGCAGGAACTACCTTCGGCTTAGATGAGCGCTTAACTAAATCAAAGACAGGACAACCTCTATAGTTAGCAGTGTGATTTCCACCACAATTGCTGCATTTCTTCACCCGAGGATCATCTCTCGGTTTGTCGCACTTGGTCGTAGTATGCAGGTCTCCACACACAACACAAACAGCAGGCAACTTGCAATAAGTTCTGGTGTGACCATACTCTTGGCAATTCAAGCACTGTACGGGCCCAGATCGCTTATGTGGCACTTCAACAACGACTCTACGATGCAAAATATATTTAAGGTCATAGATAGGGTGAGTTTCGTTTTTTTTTTCAGTTTTATATCACCAGGCTCAAGCTCAACTCGGAATAATAATTGGGGATACCTTTCTCTGTTTTTAATGTTTGACACAGATTTGGCTTTGAAGCCTTTGCTGCACAAACTAGCCTTAATTTCTTCCGGGTCCACATTCGAATCAATGCCCTTAATAACAACTTGGAGGCCTTTTGCGTTCTTAAGTTGATAGGTGTAGAAGTTTTTGTTATGTTTTTCAAGCTCCGAAACCGTGGTGCGATAAGCATTTTCGTGATACACTTGAATTTCAGTTTCATAAATGCTACCACGTTTTATGTTCGACACATAAAAGTTGTCTTCGTCGATTAATCCAACTAAAAACTTTATAAGGTCGTTTGAATTTTTCTCTCTCAAATAAATTGGGGGAGGCTTAAATGTCTTCCTCTCAGTTAGCGGGGCATCGTTTTCCTCTTGCAGTATTGCAAACCGATTTTGCGATGAGGTTGGTTTTTCTTCATCTTTCGACATTTTTGCTGGGTTGGTAACCTCTGCCGATTTGGGGCTTCTGCCCCTTTTAAGAACTGTCCATTCCTACCTGGACCTTTGGAACTTGTGAAGAGATTGGGCTGGGACCGCTTTTAGCTACTGTAGCTTCAATTCCAGAATTTGATAAAAATGACCGCGGTGAGGATGGTACTTCGGAACTTTTTTTATAATTTTTAAAAAGAGATTGTGCTAAGTTTGACCCTTGTTCAAAGCACTTATTTAAATTGGGTGCGCTTAAACTTAAATTGTTTGTATTTATTTTTGATTTCTCACTTAAATAAATTTTATTGTATTCAGGGTCTCTAATGTTTTCATTGCTCACGCTTGTGAAGCTTAACACAATGTAAGCATTTCTGCTATTAGGCCCACTGCCACGACGATTGCTGTAACTCATGTACCGTTTGCTTTTTTATTTAGTTTTTTTTTTGTTTTGTTTTTTTACTTTTTCACTTTTGTATACTTATATGTACATACATATGTATATTAATAAAAAATTTTTGCCACCTATTACAAATCGCTCTTTTTAACACTCGCGTACACGTCCGCACACTACGAGATTAAGATCACTTAAGTAACTACAAGTTCTTGTTTGACAATGGTCCATGACTGCATTACACAAGGACCATGTTGTAACTAGTCCATTTCAGCTAAAACGGACCATGTGGTCCAAGATTTTTTGCAGGGTGTGAGTGTTTCTAAGGCTTTACATGCGTATGAGTAATGTTTACATTAAAGTTTAAATTAGTTATTAAGCTAAATTATTTTAAGAAAATGTTAACATCTGGTTTGTCCAGTTAGATTTTACTTCATCTTGTTTAAGCTGATATAGAGTCTTGGTTAAGAAAAAAAATGTATAGAAGATGCTGGTTATTGATTTTTTAACAACGAACTTGTTGAACTGGTGGAGAAATGCCAAATGAAAAAAAAATACTGTTATTTGTGGGATTTCCCCCACACGCTCCCCTGGATCACCAACTTATGTGCAGAAATTTCTTTAAATAAGGATTTTTAGGGGTTTGGTGTAATTTTTCTTCAGATGTGGATATTTAAATTTTGTTAACAGATTAACAGATGCTGCTGGTAATATAATCTAATGTTAATTAACCCGCTACCGAGACTCCTATTAAAGATAGATAGTCTTTCCAACAAAGCAAGAAATGTGCGAAAATCACCCAAGGAATTCTGCAAACGAATTACTAATGCAATAATCAAAACCAAATTTTGTACAATTTCTTATATTTACCTTTACACTGAATTTTTCTTTTTACAATATTGAAAATTTTTATGCTGCGTGTGTAGATTTTAAAATTAAAATTTTTAATATTTGAACATATAAATCGAAACTAACTTTTTTAAAATTTAAGCTTTTGGATCATAAGTTACTTTTTAATTTAAATCAAGGCACATTCAACAAGGTGAACTCAAGGCGAATTCTAAAAATTCGCCCTCTGCATTTCATTTTTGTGTTTGAACGGTAGAATGTCAGAAGAATTAAGAATTCCATATAAAATTAATTTTTATTTCGTATAAAAGTCAAATTGATTTTAATCAGCTGGTTTCTTAATATTACCTAGTTGAATGTGCCTTGATTTAAATATTCAAATTGAAATTTTATAAATGGAAAGTGGTTAACAGTTGTGATATAAGAAATAAGAACAGGTCCTCACAGTAAGTGAAGAAATTGTTTGCGATAATCGATTTCGCTCATTTTATCATTTTAATCAGCTGGTTTCTTAATATTACCTAGTTGAATGTGCCTTGATTTAAATATTCAAATTGAAATTTTATAAATGGAAAGTGGTTAACAGTTGTGATATAAGAAATAAGAACAGGTCCTCATAGTAAGTGAAGAAATTGTTTGCGATAATCGATTTCGCTCATTTCTATTACGCTCTTGAAGTTGCTCTGCAGTTTGATTAGATTGAAAATACACTTGGTTCGAAGCGTTGCGAGTTTGGCGCCCTAAATTGGTCCTTCTTATTGGCGGCATTACAATTCCTACAATTTATTCACTTTTCTCTTACCTTTTTACCGTTGAGAACTTCAAAACCTACAATCAGTTGTAGCTTAATCTATAAATTTGTTGGAGATAAAACGATTTAATTTGTTTCAAATAATGAATCGATTGCAATCTTCTTACAATGCAATCACTCTTCATTCAAAAAAAACGTATTATGTACTTTTAAGGAACGATAAAAACTTTATGTAATTCACAATCGCACTTACTTGTCATCATGGTGGAATAAGAAGGTGAGATCGTCCCTAAAACAACAACTTCCTGTAAAATTTCAGCATGTATTTTGTTGTTGCTAAATCTAGCTTGGATGTCGAAAATGTTGCGAACACACATACGCACAGTATACACAACCATTGTATAACATAAACAATTGTCCAATCTAAGTTAGAAAACATATGATAAAATAAAAGTCAACTGATCAGTTATTCCTACCTTGTTATATATACCTTGCTTGTCATGAACCGATTAATTTGATTCACAATTTTAGAAAAAGAAGTCATCATGAACTGACAAAAAATAAAAGCAAGATCGCGTTTGGTAGAAATGAAGATGAGGAAGCAATATATGAGCAATTCCTACGCAAAATTCTCGAACTGTGATAAAAAGGGACGGCCTGGTTGTCCTTAAAAATAATGACCAGCGACGCGCGAGCTCTTTACCCCACCAGAGCTATTTTACGACTGATGAAATTGGAAAATAATGAAAATACAAAAAGAACGATTGACCTTAAGCTCGACAAATTATTAAAAGTATTTAACAGGGCACACTCAACAAGGTAATATTAAGACCAGTGTGACAGCTGAGAATTTTAAAAAAGTGGCACAAATAGTCGTTTTAGGAAAAAAAGTCGCATAAAAAAGTATTTTTTTGAAAAAAAAGTTGCACTCTTTTTTAAAGCGTTTATTTAACTTTTTATTAACGTTTTTACAACTAATAAAAACAAAAACAGACCAACAATTCAAGAACACAAAAAAAACTTGATAACAACAAATTAAAAATAATAGCAATAATACACAAGTACATATTTTTAATTTTTTTCATATTATTTTTTTTAAACTTCGTTTCTGTACTTGTGTTTTAATTCATCACCTGGAATCCAGTCTTCTAGTTCAGTATTTAATAAATTTAAAGCTGACAGCATTCAATTACAGGTCGTTACTTTTATTTTGTTGCCTATTAATTTTTCATCAGCCAAGCGCTGCTGTGGGGCAATGTAAAAATATACGCAACTAATTTATACAACTTTCAGCATTTTTAATTTAAAAAAAACTATGGCATGCGATGTTTGGGAATAAAACAAATGTCCACATATGCCAGGTATGTGTATATGTATGTTCATATGCAAATGATAGAATTTGTTTGACTTTCGTAACAAAAATGGGACAAAAGTGACAAAAATTTTAAAAAGTCGAAAAATAGTGTCAGCATATATAAGTCGCACAAAAAGTCACAGGCCCTTGAAAAGGTTGCAAAATGCATTTTTAGTCGACGAACGGTCACTCTGATTAAGACTGACTGGTTTCTTAACACTACTTGTGTTAGTGTACCCTAATAAACATTTTAAAATTCAGGGTACACTAAACAAGGTAACAGCAAGCGAATGTAAAAAATTCGCCCTCTGCATTTCCTTTTTGTGTTTGAACGGTGGAATGTCCAAAAAATTAAAAATTTCATACAAAATCAAATATTTATAACGTAAAAATTTCAAATTTATTTTAATCAGCTGGGCTCTTAATATAACCTTCTAGAGTGTGGCCTGAGCCTATTATTATTTTGCAGTAAAAGTATATTTTAGCAGAACGGCAACCCGAACCATGAAATGAAAAGGATAGGGACGGACAATAATGCCAACTTTTTAAAAGCAAAAAGCATATCATACACAAAAAAAGGCGCCGAAAAGGGTAAATTGCATTCAGAAAAGCGTAAAAAAGCACTTAACTTATTATACACACACTACAAACGTGGAAGGGATTCCATGCATTTGTGCAGATGTTCGTATCTCCCTAAAGGAATGGCCTAAGACCCACTATTACCGAAAGACTGAGAATTACTTCCCGAGTCGATTAAAGCATGCCCATCTGTCTATCTATCCGACTGGTTGTTCATGTGTTTCTTGGGGCTAAAACTGCTTTAGGTATCACTCTCCACAAAATTTTGCATATCTTTACAGAAAAAATACAAAGTTGATATCAATTAAAAAATTAAATTTAAATTACACAATAGCAATATTTTAGTTTAAAACATCTGTGATCTAAGTTTTGTGTTGTGTTGTCCACCTTTACAAAACTGAGATATAATTTTAAAAAGAAAAGAAATGTAATTTTAAATAAAGACAAATATTTAATAAAATTCAAAATACCCCTGATGAAGTTGGAAAATGACCAACGAAACGTCGGAAAATATTGAAAATGAAAATATAGTCTTTTATTTACATTGGAGATACTTTTTAATGACCTTGAAAGCCTGTTGTAAAAAACATACAATTAATTATCATAAATTTGTATTGGTTCTCAGCCTGCAAACAAATTAATGCTATCAATTAAAATAATTTTGTTAAAATAAAACAAAATTATTAATCAACTTTTTAATGGATTTAATTAAAAGTATTAGTTGAATATTAATAAATTTGAAAAAAATATTTTCCTTTTTGTTTTATTATTATTTACTAGCTGACCCGGTGAACTTCGTACCACCTAACAATTATTGAATATATGGATTTTTTTTAAAAAAGTACAAAGTTTATTTAGTCAAATAGTTCTTTGAAATATATTTATAAAAAAAAACAAAAATTCAAAAAGATTACAAAAATAAGGCGTTTCAGGTAAAAGCTGTTAAGAAAGCTATGTATTTTTGGGCATGGGTTATGTTTAGGTTAATTCTCTTCAGTGCAGTACCTTGTGATATACGACATTTTTCGTTTTGTTATCAGGCGCAAGTACAAATAAAGCAGATGGTTTTCCCACACGTGAACATGCAACGTATATTTGGCTATAAGAAAAACATGCGTTTTCTAAATAAAGACCACAAATACTTAAGGATTGTCCTTGACATTTGTTAATCGTCATTGCGAATGGAATACGAATAGAAAATTGAATTCGCTTAAACTCAAAAGGCATATCGGTTGGTATCATCGGAATTATCGGTATGGAAACTTTTCACCTTTGAATTCTCCTCTAAGTATAATTGCGTGAATAACATGGACTATCAGTTTTGTTATAACCAAACCCGTTCCATTGCAAAATTTTGGTTAGTTTAAATTTCGAAGCACGAAAACTATAGATTTAAAAGAATGCAGAGTACCAGCGATTTGATTCTGAACTATATAGTTTAAACCATCAATACATAATTTTAGCTGCTAAAATTGCCCGTTCACTCAACCAGTCATAATTTTTCCCATTAGCAATTATGTTGGGGAATACTTTCTGGATGAACTCTTCTTTTGACGATACAAAACTAAAAAAATTTTTCTGTCAACTGCAGTATCTTTGCAAAACGCCACAGACTTGAGAATGCAACGCAAGCACTTATTCGATCCGCAGCCGTCGATCTTGGAATGACTGGCAGTGTTCGGCGGAAATCACCAGACAATAAAATTATTGCACCTCCAAAACATCTTGAGTCACTGCGCAGATTTTTTAGTGTTCTTTCATTGCTTTTATTGCGCGTTTGTGTGCCATTGTGCATTGATTTTACACGCTACTTAAACTTTGGACATGGCGGAGTTTTTTGACGGGATACACGTCGAAATGATAACAGCAAATAATGTTCGTATCTGGCTTGGATATGCAGAAATAATTGCCTCAGCAATTATCGTATCCCAATAAGTATCGTTTCAAGCAAATTGAGTTCTTGACATGCAGCACGAAATGTTGGGCAAATAATACCATTAACAATACAAAATGCTGCAAATGATGTTGGATCACGAACATTCACCAGCAACAACCGCAAATAAAGGCATTAATCACTCTTCGGATGAACTGTATAAATGCGACCAAGAGCATCACTTGAACGCACATCCGGATGCCCAGGAACCATAGTGCCTTTCTTTCGACGTAAAAATTTTTTTGAAGAAGCGTTCCAAGTGTAATACCGTGGCATCTCCCAGTAAAGTAAAGTGTGTGCAAACGGATAGCTTTGCCAAACAGCAAAGAAACTTGTCAATGTTGTCGCTAGAGATATTTCAGCTCGTTGAACAATATTTGCCGCAGTGAAATATACTCGTTGGCCATTCCACAAATGGACTGCTAAATGTGCAACAGTGGGATGACGTTCGTGAATAGGGAATGAGAATATACGCCAAACCGCCTCATTGCAGTTCACATATCGCCCAACTTGATAACGCGTTATTTCATCGTTGCCATTGGAGGTTTGGATGCTAAAAACAACCAAATTGCTGCCTTTCGTGACACATTTGCAGATGTACTTGATCGACTTCACTGAATTAGAATATTCAACATTGCAAACTGTCTTAAGTGATTTGGAAAGAAGTGGCGAATATGGCACAGTCCAACTGTTGTCAATCACAAAATCGTTTCCTTTTACTTTCTTTGTAATACTTTGACCATTGTCATTGGGCGATCAACGCCGATACAGTGGATAACCGTCATTGCCAGTGATAGTTTCCGCCGTCAATTTTCGTGGATAATGTTTGGAACACTTGCCGTCGACCATGCACGGAGATTGAGGGTTGATGCTGCCACACGGTTCATGAATCATATATGTAATTACAACATCATGTAGTTCTTGATCTGTTTCAGGATCAGGGATCTCGGCACTTTTAAAATCATCTATTTGGTCTGGTCGAACTTCTCGACTAACTAAATAAGAATGTGTGCATGCGGCAATCCTCGTTTTTGCCATTTTATTGAATACATCCAGCATCGAGTATCTCCGAACACGTATTGCCTAACAATATATATAATCAGCAAACGAATTTTAAATTGCTGATAAAGCGCGAATAGAAAAGCTGTAGCCTATCGCATCTTTTATGATGGGAAGCTATTACCAAGAAAAACTTCACAAACAGTTCAGTTTATAATGGCTTCATTATTTTGTAGCCCTATCCGCCACTTGTAAATATTTTTTTTATTTTTTTAAATGTTTGTTGTGATTACAAAACAATGTATAGAAAAAAATTGCGGTAATGTCTTGCTATCTGACAGACAGATTAATCATTGCATAGCCTTAATGCCTAGGGCAAGGCTTGAACTATGTATTAGTTAATTTTGTAGCTTCTGAACTAAAAAAAGAAAGAATTATAATTTAATTTACGCTCGACAGCTTTCAAAGTTATGAATGCCTTTTTAGTACTTTTTTCGAAATATAAGACCACCAGAGGCGAGACAGGATAAAAACCATATTTTGAAACGGCTTATATCCACTTTTGTACCTTCGGAACCCAAAAAGATAAAAAGGGGCTCAAATTATATTTTGATATTGCGTTCGACAGGTCTCGAAAAATATGAATATAAAATTTTGATAATTTTGATCCTAAGGGGTAAAAAGGGATAAACATTTAGTGGCATTTTTAAGTTTATTTCTGTTACTTTTAAACTAATAAATTAAATTGCGTTCAACTGGTTTAAGAAAAATATGAACACGTTTTTGAAGTTTTTTTACAGTTATTGAGGCTTATATAAGAAAGCAATTTTGTTGTATGGAAGGTGCCATACCCATTATTCCCTTTTTTCCTATATTCACGTCAATTATGTATATTAGCAAACATAAACATACATAGACAATTTTGAGACTCTAGGTATAAGAATTATTGAAGTACATGTAAAAAAAATTCCAATTGTATGGGAGGTGCCACACTAAAAAGTTTGGAGACCTTAGCTGTTACAGTTATTGAGACACACATATAAATATTTCCATGCTATTAGAGGTTCCAAACCCATAATTCACTTCCTGCCTATACTCGTCTTAGTTATGCATATTAACATAATAAATACCCATATTAAATTTGGAGATTTTAGCTGTTACATTTATTGACATATATACTTATGTAAAAGATATTTTCTTGTAAAGGAGGTGCCACGCCTATTATTAACTTCACGCCAAACTCAGCCTAATTGTAAGCATCAACATCGTTAAAACCTACACAAAATTTGGAGATTTTAACCCATACACAGCTGAATTATGCATATTAGCATTATAAACATCTTTACAAAGTTTTAAGAGTTTAACTGTTACAGTTATTGAGATATATAAAAAAGCTATTTTTGTTATATGGGAGATGCGCCGCCCATTTATTTTTTTCCGCCCATACAGAGAACAATTATGCATATTGGCACTGTAAGCATCCGTACGAAGTTTGGAGACTTTAGCTATTACAGTTATTGAGATATATACAAAAAACTATTTTCGTTGTCTGGGAGGTGCCACGCCCATTTATTTCTTCCAGCCCATACAAAGCTTAAGTATTCATATTAGCACTATAAACATCCGTACGAAGTTAGGAGACTTCAACTATTACAGTTATTGAGATATATACAAAAAACTATTTTCGTTGTATGGGAGGTGCCACGCCCATTTATTTCTTCCATCCCATACAAAGCTTAATTATGCATATTAGCACTATAAACAGCCGTACGAAGTTTGGAGACTTTAACTATTACAGTTATTGAGATATATACAAAAAACTATTTTCGTTGTATGGGAGGTGCAACGCCCATTTATTTCTTCCAGCCCATACAAAGCCTAATTATGCATATTAGCACTATAAACATCTGTACGAAGTTCGGAGACTTCAGCTATTACAGTTGTTGAGATATATACAAAAAACTATTTCTGTTGTATGGGAGGTGCTACGCCCATTTATTTCTTTCCACCCATACAGAGCTCAATTATGCATATTGGCACTGTAAGCATCCGTACGAAGTTTGGAGACTTTAGCTATTACAGTTATTTAGATATATACAAAAAACTATTTTCGTTGTATGGGAGGTGCAACGCCCATTTATTTCTTCCATCCCATACAAAGCTTAATTATGCATATTAGCACTATAAACAGCCGTACGAAGTTTGGAGACTTTAACTATTACAGTTATTGAGATATATACAAAAAACTATTTTCGTTGTATGGGAGGTGCAACGCCCATTTATTTCTTCCATCCCATACAAAGCTTAATTATGCATATTAGCACTATAAACAGCCGTACGAAGTTTGGAGACTTTAACTATTACAGTTATTGAGATATATACAAAAAACTATTTTCGTTGTATGGGAGGTGCAACGCCCATTTATTTCTTCCATCCCATACAAAGCTTAATTATGCATATTAGCACTATAAACAGCCGTACGAAGTTTGGAGACTTTAACTATTACAGTTATTGAGATATATACAAAAAACTATTTTCGTTGTATGGGAGGTGCCACGCCCATTTATTTCTTCCATCCCATACAAAGCTTAATTATGCATATTAGCACTATAAACAGCCGTACGAAGTTTGGAGACTTTAACTATTACAGTTATTGAGATATATACAAAAAACTATTTTCGTTGTATGGGAGGTGCCACGCCCATTTATTTCTTCCATCCCATACAAAGCTTAATTATGCATATTAGCACTATAAACAGCCGTACGAAGTTTGGAGACTTTAACTATTACAGTTATTGAGATATATACAAAAAACTATTTTCGTTGTATGGGAGGTGCCACGCCCATTTATTTCTTCCATCCCATACAAAGCTTAATTATGCATATTAGCACTATAAACAGCCGTACGAAGTTTGGAGACTTTAACTATTACAGTTATTTAGATATATACAAAAAACTATTTTCGTTGTATGGGAGGTGCAACGCCCATTTATTTCTTCCATCCCATACAAAGCTTAATTATGCATATTAGCACTATAAACAGCCGTACGAAGTTTGGAGACTTTAACTATTACAGTTATTGAGATATATACAAAAAACTATTTTCGTTGTATGGGAGGTGCCACGCCCATTTATTTCTTCCATCCCATACAAAGCTTAATTATGCATATTAGCACTATAAACAGCCGTACGAAGTTTGGAGACTTTAACTATTACAGTTATTGAGATATATACAAAAAACTATTTTCGTTGTATGGGAGGTGCAACGCCCATTTATTTCTTCCAGCCCATACAAAGCCTAATTATGCATATTAGCACTATAAACATCTGTACGAAGTTCGGAGACTTCAGCTATTACAGTTGTTGAGATATATACAAAAAACTATTTTTGTTGTATGGGAGGTGCTACGCCCATTTATTTCTTTCCACCCATACAGAGCTCAATTATGCATATTGGCACTATAAACAGCCGTACGAAGTTTGGAGACTTTAACTATTACAGTTATTGAGATATATACAAAAAACTATTTTCGTTGTATGGGAGGTGCAACGCCCATTTATTTCTTCCAGCCCATACAAAGCCTAATTATGCATATTAGCACTATAAACATCTGTACGAAGTTCGGAGACTTCAGCTATTACAGTTGTTGAGATATATACAAAAAACTATTTTTGTTGTATGGGAGGTGCTACGCCCATTTATTTCTTTCCACCCATACAGAGCTCAATTATGCATATTGGCACTGTAAGCATTCGTACGAAGTTTGAAAACTTCAGCTATTACAGTTATTTAGATATATACAAAAAACTATTTTCGTTGTATGGGAGGTGCTACGCCCATTTATTTCTTTCCACCCATACAGAGCTCAATTATGCATATTGGCACTGTAAGCATCCGTACGAAGTTTGGAGACTTTAGCTATTACAGTTATTGAGATATATACAAAAAACTATTTTCGTTGTCTGGGAGGTGCCACGCCCATTTATTTCTTCCAGCCCATACAAAGCTTAAGTATTCATATTAGCACTATAAACATCCGTACGAAGTTAGGAGACTTCAACTATTACAGTTATTGAGATATATACAAAAAACTATTTTCGTTGTATGGGAGGTGCCACGCCCATTTATTTCTTCCATCCCATACAAAGCTTAATTATGCATATTAGCACTATAAACAGCCGTACGAAGTTTGGAGACTTTAACTATTACAGTTATTGAGATATATACAAAAAACTATTTTCGTTGTATGGGAGGTGCAACGCCCATTTATTTCTTCCAGCCCATACAAAGCCTAATTATGCATATTAGCACTATAAACATCTGTACGAAGTTCGGAGACTTCAGCTATTACAGTTGTTGAGATATATACAAAAAACTATTTTTGTTGTACGGGAGGTGCCACGCCCATTTATTTCTTCCCGCCCATACAAAGCTTAAGTATGCATATTAGCACTATAAACATCCGTACGAAGTTAGGAGACTTCAACTATTACAGTTATTGAGATATATACAAAAAACTATTTTCGTTGTATGGGAGGTGCCACGCCCATTTATTTCTTCCATCCCATACAAAGCTTAAGTATGCATATTAGCACTATAAACAGCCGTACGAAGTATGGAGACTTCAGCTATTACAGTTGTTGAGATATATACAAAAAACTATTTTTGTTGTATGGGAGGTGCCACGCCCATTTATTTCTTCCCGCCCATACAAAGCTTAAGTATGCATATTAGCACTATAAACATCCATACGAAGTATGGAGACTTCAGCTATTACAGTTGTTGAGATATATACAAAAAACTATTTTCGTTGTATGGGAGGTGCCACGCTCATTTATTTCTTCCCGCCCATACAAAGCTTAAGTATGCATATTAGCACTATAAACATCCATACGAAGTTCGGAGACTTCAGCTATTACAGGTATTGAGATATATACAAAAAACTATTTTTGTTGTATGGGAGGTGCCACGCCCATTTATTTCTTCCCGCCCATACAAAGCTTAAGTATGCATATTAGCACTATAAACATCCATACGAAGTTTGGAGACTTCAGCTGTTACAGTTGTTGAGATATATACAAAAAACTATTTTCGTTGTATGGGAGGTGCCACGCCCATTTATATCTTCCCGCCCATACAAAGCTTAAGTATGCATATTAGCACTATAAACATCCATACGAAGTATGGAGACTTCAGCTATTACAGTTGTTGAGATATATACAAAAAACTATTTTCGTTGCATGGGAGGTGCCACGCCCATTTATTTCTTCCCGCCCATACAAAGCTTAAGTATGCATATTAGCACTATAAACATCCATACGAAGTTTGGAGACTTCAGCTATTACAGTTGTTGAGATATATACAAAAAACTATTTTCGTTGTATGGGAGGTGCCACGCCTATTTATTTTTTCCCGCCCATACAAAGCTCAATTCTGCATATTAGCACTATAAACATCCGTACGAAGTTTGGAGATTTAAGCTATTACAGGTATTGAGATATATACAAAAAACTATTTTTGTTGTATGGGAGGTGCCACGCCCATTTATTTGTTTCCGCCCATAAACAACTCAATTATGCACATCATTAAATAACTTACCTATACCAAATTTGGAGACTTCAGCTATAATAGGTATTGAGGTATGTGAAAAAAACTGTTCAATTTGTATGGGAGGTGCCACGCCCAGTCGGAATTTCAAAAAATAAATACGCCTAAAACGCATTCCCAGACATCGGGTATGTCTTTTTTTCAAGTTTCATTAAAATCGGTCCAGCCGTTCTTGAGTTATAAGCGGTGTCACTAACAAAAAAAAAATTGTTCTTTTATATATAAGATTATAATAAACAATTTTATTTTTTTATTTAGGATCAAGTTCAATCTTCTTATATATAAAAGAACAATTTTTTTTTTTGTTAGTGACACCGCTTATAACTCAAGAACGGCTGGACCGATTTTAATGAAACTTGAAAAAAAGACATACCCGATATCTGGGAATGCGTTTTAGGCTAATTTGTTTTTGGAAATTCCGACTGGGTGTGGCACCTCCCATACAAATTGAACAGTTTTTTTCACATAGCTCAATACCTATTATAGCTGAAGTCTTCAAATTTAGTACAGCTAAATTATTTATTGATGTGCATAATTGAGCTTTGTATGGGCGGGAACAAATAAATAGGCGTGGCACCTCCCATGCAACGAAAATAGTTTTTTGTATATATCTCAATAACTGTAGTAGCTGAAGTCTCCAAGCTTCGTACATATGTTTATAGTGCTAATATGCATAATTGAGCCTTGTATGGGCGGGAAGAAATAAATAGGCGTGGCACCTCCCATACAACAAAAATAGCTTTTGTATATATCTCAATAACTGTAATAGCTGAAGTCCCAAACTTCGTACGTATGTTTATAGTGCTAATATGCATAATTGAGCTTTGTATGGGCGGGAAGGAATAAATGGGCGTGGCACCTCCCATACAACAAAAATAGTTTTTTGTATATATCTAAATAACTGTAATAGCTGAAGTCTCCAAACTTCGTACGAACGTTTATAGTGCTAATATGCATAATTAAGCTTTGTATGGGCGGGAACAAATAAATAGGCGTGGCACCTCCCATGCAACGAAAATAGTTTTTTGTATATATCTCAATAACTGTAATAGCTGAAGTCTCCAAGCTTCGTACGGATATTTATAGTGCCAATGTGCGTAATTGTGCTCTGTACGGGCGGGAAGAAGTAAATAGGCGTGGCATCTCCCATACAATGAAAATAGTTTTTTGTATATATCTCAATAACTGTAAAAGCTTAAGTCTCCAAACTTCGTACAGATGTTTATAGTGCTAATATGCATAGCTGAGCTTTTTATGGGCGAAAAGAAATAAATGAGCGTGGCACATCCCATACAACGAAAATAGTTTTTTGTATATATATCAATAACTGTAATAGCTGAAGGCTCCAAACTTCGTACGGATGTTTATAGTGCTGCCATGCGTAATTGAGCTTTGTATAGGCGGGAAAAAATACATAGGCGTGGCACCTCCCATACAACGAAAATAGTTTTTTGTATATATCTAAATAACTGTAATAGCTTAAGTCTCCGAACTTCGTACGGATGTTTATAGTGCTAATATGCATAATTGAGCTTTGTATTGGCGGAAAAAAATAAATAGGGGTGGCACCTCCCATACAACGAAAATAGCTTTTTGTATATATCTCAATAACTGTAATAGCTGAAGTCCCAAACTTCGTACGTATGTTTATAGTGCTAATATGCATAATTGAGCTTTGTATGGGCGGGAAGGAATAAATGGGCGTGGCACCTCCCATACAACAAAAATAGTTTTTTGTATATATCTAAATAACTGTAATAGCTTAAGTCTCCGAACTTCGTACGAATGTTTATAGAGCTAATGTGCATAATTGAGCTTTGTATTGGCGGGAAAAACTAAATAGGGGTGGCACCTCCCATACAACGAAAATAGTTTTTTGTATATATCTCAATAACTGTAATAGCTGAAGTCTCCAAACTTCGTACGAACGTTTATAGTGCTAATATGCATAATTAAGCTTTGTATGGGCGGGAAGAAATAAATAGGCGTGGCACCTCCCATACAACGAGTTTGGAGCCTTCAGCTATTACAGTTATTGAGATATATACAAAAAACTATTTTCGTTGTATGGGATGTGCCACGCCCATTTACTTCTTTTCGCCCATAAAAAGCTCAGCTATGCATATTAAATTTTATTCCCGCCCATACAAAGCTCAATTATGCATGGCAGCACTATAAACATCCTTAAAAAGTTTGGAGACTTCAGCTATCACAGTTATTGAGATATATACAAAAAACTATTTTCGTTGTATGGGAGGTGCCACGCCTATTTATTTCTTCCCGCCCATACAAAGCTTATTTATGCATATTAGCACTATAAACATTCGTACGAAGTTTAGAGACTTAAGCTATTACAGTTATTGAGATATATACAAAAAACTATTTTCGTTGTATGGGAGGTGCCACCCCTATTTATTTTTTTCCGCCAATACAAAGCTCAATTATGCATATTAGCACTATAAACATCCGTACGAAGTTCGGAGACTTAAGCTATTACAGTTATTTAGATATATACAAAAAACTATTTTCATTGTATGGGAGGTGCCACGCCTATGTATTTTTTCCCGCCTATACAAAGCTCAATTACGCATGGCAGCACTATAAACATCCGTACGAAGTTTGGAGCCTTCAGATATTACAGTTATTGATATATATACAAAAAACTATTTTCGTTGTATGGGATGTGCCACGCCCATTTATTTCTTTTCGCCCATAAAAAGCTCAGCTATGCATATTAGCACTATAAACATCTGTACGAAGTTTGGAGACTTAAGCTTTTACAGTTATTGAGATATATACAAAAAACTATTTTCATTGTATGGGAGATGCCACGCCTATTTATTTTTTTCCCCCGCCTATACAAAGCTCAATTATGCATGGCAGCACTATAAACATCCGTACGAAGTTTGGAGGCTTCAGCTGTTACAGTTATTGAGATATATACAAAAAGCTATTTTCGTTGTATGGGAGGTGCCACGCCCATAAATTTTTTTCCGCCCATACAAAGCTCAATCATGCATATTAGCACTATAAACATCCGAACGAAGTTTGGAGGCTTCAGCTGTTACAGTTATTGAGATATATACAAAAAACTATTTTTGTTGTGTGGGAGATGCCACGCCTATTTATTTTTTCCCGCCAATACAAAGCTCAATTATGCATATTAGCACTATAAACATCCGTACGAAGTTCGGAGACTTAAGCTATTACAGTTATTTAGATATATACAAAAAACTATTTTCATTGTATGGGAGGTGCCACGCCTATGTATTTTTTCCCGCCTATACAAAGCTCAATTACGCATGGCAGCACTATAAACATCCGTACGAAGTTTGGAGCCTTCAGCTATTACAGTTATTGATATATATACAAAAAACTATTTTCGTTGTATGGGATGTGCCACGCCCATTTATTTCTTTTCGCCCATAAAAAGCTCAGCTATGCATATTAGCACTATAAACATCTGTACGAAGTTTGGAGACTTAAGCTTTTACAGTTATTGAGATATATACAAAAAACTATTTTCATTGTATGGGAGATGCCACGCCTATTTATTTTTTTCCCCCGCCTATACAAAGCTCAATTATGCATGGCAGCACTATAAACATCCGTACGAAGTTTGGAGGCTTCAGCTGTTACAGTTATTGAGATATATACAAAAAGCTATTTTCGTTGTATGGGAGGTGCCACGCCCATAAATTTTTTTCCGCCAATACAAAGCTCAATTATGCATATTAGCACTATAAACATCCGTACGAAGTTCGGAGACTTAAGCTATTACAGTTATTTAGATATATACAAAAAACTATTTTCATTGTATGGGAGGTGCCACGCCTATGTATTTTTTCCCGCCTATACAAAGCTCAATTACGCATGGCAGCACTATAAACATCCGTACGAAGTTTAGAGGCTTCAGCTGTTACAGTTATTGAGATATATACAATAAACTATTTTCGTTGTATGGGAGGTGCCACGCCCATACATTTTTTTTCCGCCCATACAAAGCTCAATCATGCATATTAGCACTATAAACATCCGTACGAAGTTTGAGGCTTCAGCTGTTACAGTTATTGAAATATATATAAAAAACTATTTTCGTTGTATGGGAGGTGCCACGCCCATTTATTTGTTTCCGCCCATAAACAACTCAATTATGCACATCAGTAAATAATTTACCTATAGCAAATTTGGAGTCTTCAGCTATGATAGGTATTGAGGTATGTGAAAAAAACTGTTCAATTTGTATGGGAGGGGCCACGTCCAGTCGGAATTTTCAAAAAATAATTAGCCTAAAATGCATTCCGAGATATCGGGTATGTCTTTTTTCAAGTTTCATTAAAATCGGTCCAGCCGTTCTTGAGTTATAAGCGGTGTCACTAACAAAAAAAATTGTTCTTTTATATATAAGATATTTATTTCAAATGAATTTATCTTGAACTGGATCCGCACCTAATTAAAGAATGTTTGCTCAACAAAAATATAATGTTTCCATGCATATGAGACAAAAAAACAAGTAAGAGCGCTATATTCGGCTGTGCCGAATCTTATATACCCGGGGTTGGGCAGTATTTGAAATACGTATTTGAAATACAAATACGTATTTTGTATTTGTATTTGAAATAACACCTTCTAATGTATTTTGTATTTTGTATTTGAAATACCTAACTCTGAAGTATTTTGTATTTGAAATACTTATGATGTCAAAATACATTTTTCAAAATACATTTTCTTGTTATACCAAAAGTTGTCATTAGCAAAATTGAAAAATGTTACAATTTCCATAAAAAAAAACAGAATGGAAACTTTTTCTTCGTATTCATTCATGTCTTCGCCTTATCAAGGCACGTTCTTTTCCAGGGCTCACTCATTTAGGTAATATTAAGAGCTCAGCGGATATTTTGAAATGTGAATGTCAAAAAATTAAATTTTGTACAAAAACCAAATTTTTTTGACATTCACACTTTTAAACACAACAAGTTAGATCGCTATATTTTTCTGTTTCGAATCTTATATACCCCGCACATTGGTCTTTTAATATACCCCGCCGAGTTAGTTTGTACTGCAAATAATATAATAAAAATACCTTCTGCCAGTTTTGAAGTCCATAGAAAAACTTTACAAAATTTTAACGTCAGTATAGATAATAGAAATAGATGAAGAAGGTTTAAGGTCCAGAGTTATAAAAGTTTTCGACATTATTCGTATTAAAAGGTTAATAAAAGTTGTTAATTTTTATAGGATCTTCTCGTCCCCCTGCTCCTCTCCAACTTTTTTTTCCAAAATGTAGGTCTTATCATCGAAATACTTTTTGTAGAACACTAGAAGTCAGTAGCTGTTATAGTTTCCGAGACATAGCGTATCGAAAATTTGATAAAAATTGTTAATTCGTATGGAAGCTACCCTTACCCCTGTCACAACCCAAATTTTTTTTATCCAAAGTGTAGGCCTTATTGTCCAATTACTTTTTGCAGACCATTTGAAGTCGATTTCTCTTATAGTTTTCGCAATATAGCGTATCGAAAATTGCATTAAAATTGTTAATTTGTATGTGAGCTACAACTTCTCCTGCCCCCAACCAAAAAAATTTTGTGGCAAGAATGACTATATTTACTGAGATATATAGGGATATATGCACGGCTTTTCTCCTAAAAAATGAATTATTATGAGTTTTCGTTTAAATCTCGGTCAATAGTAAACCGATTTTGCTAATTTTAAAAAACGATTGTTTCCAGGGTATTTGCAATAGTTTGACACCAATAACTGGTCCGTATCACTTTATTTGACTCCGGAAACTTGATTTCAACAGACGGACATGGCTATATCAACTTTGCTATATATAAGGATCTAGAATATATATACTTAATGAGGTCGCAAACGGATAATAAAGAAATTACAAACGGAATGCTCTTATCACTATGTGAAGCGTATACAAAAGAAATTCAGAGGGCGAATTTTTGAATTTGCCTTGATATTACTTTACTTTACTTTTAATTTAATTTGTTTTTCACATACAGAGAACCAAGGAACATTCAACCAGGTAATATTAAGAGCCCAGCTGATTAAAATCAATTTGACATTTTCACGTTATAAAAATTTGATTTTATATGAAATTTTTAATTTTTCTGATGTTCAAGCAAAAAAAGGAAATGCAGAGGGCGATTTTTTTGAATTCGCCTTGGGTTGATCTTGTTGAATGTGCCTTGCAGAGAACTGTTTTCATAAAATTTGACACCAGTCTGTGTTCATCAGGACCTGTAGCAAGATTCTTTTCTTTATCAGAGGCTGCTTATTTGATTAAACTTTAAAAAATCTTGTGTTCATAAAAGGAAACTCATGTTTTACCGATTGATTGATTAATGGTTATAAATGTATCTTGTATTTTGTATTTCAAATAAAAAATACTAAAATACTGTATTTTGTATTTCAAATACTCGACTTGAAAGTATTTGGTATTTTGTATTTGAAATACAAGCGGAAGAAGTATTTTGTATTTTGTATTTCAAATACAGCAAAGCATGTATTTTGCCCAACTCTGTATATACCCTTCACATTGGTCTTTAAATATACCCAGCCGAGTAATTTTGTACTGCAAATAATATAATAAAAAACCTTGTACGAGTTTTAAAGTTCATAGAAAAATATACAAAATTTTAACGTTCGTATGAATAATAGAAATAGATGAAGAAGGTTTGAGGTCGAGAGTTTTAAAAAGTTTTCGACATTATTCATATTTAAAGGTTAATAAAACTTGTTAAATGTTATGGGATATTCTAGTCCCCCTGCTCTTCTCCAACTTTTTCTCTAGCTGTTAAAGTTTCCGAGATAAAGCGTATCGAAAATTTCACAAAAATCGTTAATTTGTATGGGAGCTACCCCTTTTTTTTGCCCCCACTCAAAAAATTTTTTTTGTAAAGCGTAGGCCTTGTTGCCCAATTACTTTTTTAAGAACATTTGATTTCGATATCTGTAATAGTTTCCGAGTATAGCGTATCGAAAATTTTATACAAATCGTTAATTTGTATGGAAGCTACCCCTTTTTTGCCCCCACTCAAAAATTTTTTTCTTTAAAGCGTAGGCCTTTCTGTCCAATTTCTTTTTGTAGAACATTTGATTTCGATACCTGTTATAGTTTCCGAGATATAGCAAATCGAAAATTTCATACAAATCGTTAATTTTATGGGAGCTACCCCTATTTTTGCCCCCACTCAAAAAATTTTTTCTTAAGAGCATTGGCCTTGTTGTCCAATTACTTTTTGTGGAATATTTGAATTCGATATCTGTTATAGTTTCCGAAATATAGCGTATCGAAAATTTTATACAAATCGTTAATTTGTATGGAAGCTACCCCTTTTTTGCCCCCACTCAAAAAATTTTTTTTTAGAGCGTAGGCCTTGTTGCCCGATTACCTTTTGTAGAACATTTGATCTCGATATCTGTAATAGTTTCCGAGATATAGCGAATCCAAAATTTCATACAAATCGTTAATTTGTATGGGAGCTACCCCTTTTTTTGCCCCCACTCGAAAAATTTTTTCTTTAGATCGTAGGCCTTGTTGCCCGATTTCTTTTTGTAGAACATTTGATCTCGATATCTGTTATAGTTTCCGAGATACAGCAAATCCAAAATTTCATACATATCGTTAGTTTGTATGGGAGCTACCCCTTTTTTTGCCCCCACTCAAAAAATTTTTTCTTTAAAGCGCAGGCGTTGTTGTCCAATTACTTTTTGTAGAACAATTGATTTCGATATCTGTTACAGTTTTCGAGATATAGCGAATCGAAAATTTCATACAAATCGTTAATTTTTTGGGAGCTACCCCTATTTTTGCCCCCACTCAAAAAATTCTTTCTTAAGAGCGTTGGCCTTGTTGTCCAATTACTTTTTGTGGAATATTTGAATTTGATATCTGTTATTGTTTCCGAGATATAGCGAATCGAAAATTTCATACAAATCGTTAATTTGTATGGGAGCTACCCCTTTTTTTGCCCCCACTCAAAAAATTTTTTCTTTAGAGCGTAGGCCTTGTTGCCCGATTACCTTTTGTAGAACATTTGATCTCGATATCTGTAATAGTTTCCGAGATATAGCGAATCCAAAATTTCATGCAAATCGTTCATTTGTATGGGAGCTACCCCTTTTTTTGCCCCCACTCGAAAAATTTTTTCTTTAGATCGTAGGCCTTGTTGCCCGATTTCTTTTTGTAGAACATTTGATCTCGATATCTGTTATAGATTCCGAGATATAGCGAATCCAAAATTTCATACAAATCGTTAATTTTATGGGAGCTACCCCTATTTTAGCCCCCACTCGAAAAATTTTTTCTTAATAGCGTTGGCCTTGCTGTCCAATTTCTTTTTGTAGAACATTTGATCTCGATATCTGTTATAGATTCCGAGATATAGCGAATCGAAAATTTCATACAAATCGGTAATTTTATGGGAGCTACCCCTATTTTTGCCCCCACTCGAAAATTTTTTTCTTAAGAGCGTTGGCCTTGTTGTCCAATTACTTTTTGTGGAATATTTGAATTCGATATCTGTTATAGTTTCCGAAATATAGCGAATCGAAAATTTCATACAAATCGTTAATTTGTATGGGAGCTACCCCTTTTTTTGCACCCACTCAAAAAATTTTTTCTTTAGAGCGTAGGCCTTGTTGCCCGATTACCTTTTGCAGAACATTTGATCTCGATATCTGTAATAGTTTCCGAGATATAACGAATCCAAAATTTCATACAAATCGTTAATTTGTATGGGAGCTACCCCTTTTTTTGCCCCCACTCGAAAAATTTTTTCTTTAGATCGTAGGCCTTGTTGCCTGATTTCTTTTTGTAGAACATTTGATCTCGATATCTGTTATAGTTTCCGATATATAGCGAATCCAAAATTTCATACAAATCGTTAATTTTATGGGAGCTACCCCTATTTTTGCCCCCACTCGAAAAAATTTTTCCTAATAGCGTTGGCCTTGCTGTCCAATTTCTTTTTGTAGAACATTTGATTGCGATATCTGTTATAGTTTCCGAGATATAGCAAATCGAAAATTTCATACAAATCGGTAATTTTATGGGAGCTACCCCTATTTTTGCCCCCACTCGAAAATTTTTTTCTTAAGAGCGTTGGCCTTGTTGTCCAATTACTTTTTGTGGAATATTTGAATTCGATATCTGTTATAGTTTCCGAAATATAGCGAATCGAAAATTTCATACAAATCGTTAATTTGTATGGGAGCTACCCCTTTTTTTGCACCCACTCAAAAAATTTTTTCTTTAGAGCGTAGGCCTTGTTGCCCGATTACCTTTTGCAGAACATTTGATCTCGATATCTGTAATAGTTTCCGAGATATAGCGAATCCAAAATTTCATACAAATCGTTAATTTGTATGGGAGCTACCCCTTTTTTTGCCCCCACTCAAAAAACTTTTTCTTTAGATCGTAGGCCTTGTTGCCCGATTTCTTTTTGTAGAACATTTGATCTCGATATCTGTTATAGTTTCCGAGATATAGCGAATCCAAAATTTCATACAAATCGTTAATTTGTATGGGAGCTACCCCTTTTTTTGCCCCCACTCGAAAATTTTTTTCTTAAGAGCGTTGGCCTTGTTGTCCAATTACTTTTTGTGGAATATTTGAATTCGATATCTGTTATAGTTTCCGAAATATAGCGAATCGAAAATTTCATACAAATCGTTAATTTGTATGGGAGCTACCCCTTTTTTTGCACCCACTCAAAAAATTTTTTCTTTAGAGCGTAGGCCTTGTTGCCCGATTACCTTTTGCAGAACATTTGATCTCGATATCTGTAATAGTTTCCGAGATATAGCGAATCCAAAATTTCATACAAATCGTTAATTTGTATGGGAGCTACCCCTTTTTTTGCCCCCACTCAAAAAACTTTTTCTTTAGATCGTAGGCCTTGTTGCCCGATTTCTTTTTGTAGAACATTTGATCTCGATATCTGTTATAGTTTCCGAGATATAGCGAATCCAAAATTTCATACAAATCGTTAATTTGTATGGGAGCTACCCCTTTTTTTGCCCCCACTCAAAAAAATTTTTCTTTAGATCGTAGGCCTTGTTGCCCGATTTCTTTTTGTAGAACATTTGATCTCGATATCTGTTATAGTTTCCGAGATATAGCGAATCCAAAATTTCATACAAATCGTTAATTTGTATGGAAGCTACCCCTTTTTTTGCCCCCACTCAAAAATTTTTTTCTTTAAAGCGTAGGCCTTGTTGTCCAATTACTTTTTGTGGAATATTTGATTTCGATATCTGTTATAGCTTCCGAGATATAGCGAATCGAAAATTTTATACAAATCGTTAGTTTGTATGGGAGCTACCCCTTTTTTGCCCCCACTCAAACAAATTTTTCTTTTGAGCGTAGACCTTGTTGCCCAATTACTTTTTGTAGAACATTTGATTTCGATATCTGTTATAGTTTCCCAGATATAGCGAATCGAAAATTTCATACAAACCGTTAATTTGTATGGGAGCTACCCCTTTTTTTCCCCTACCCAAAAAATTTTTTCTTTAAAGCGTAGGCCTTGTTGCCCAATAACTTTTTGTAGAAAATTTGATTTCGATATCTGTTATAGTTTCGGAGATATAGCGAATCGAAAATTTCATACAAATCGTTAGTTTGTATGGGAGCTACCCCTTTTTTGCCCCCACTCAAACAAATTTTTCTTTAGAGCGTAGACCTTGTTGCCCAATTACTTTTTGTAGAACATTTGATTTCGATATCTGTTATAGCTTCCGAGATATAGCGAATCGAAAATTTCATACAAATCGTTAGTTTGTATGGGAGCTACCCCTTTTTTGCCCCCACTCAAACAAATTTTTCTTTAGAGCGTAGACCTTGTTGCCCAATTACTTTTTGTAGAACATTTAATTTCGATATCTGTTGTAGTTTCCCAGATATAGCGAATCGAAAATTTCATACAAACCGTTAATTTGTATAGGACCTACCCCTTTTTTTCCCCTACCCAAAAAATTTTTTCTTTAAAGCCTTGTTGCCCAATTACTTTTTGTAGAACATTTGATCTCGATATCTGTTATAGTTTCCGAGATATAGCGAATCGAAAATTTCATACAAATCGTTAGTTTGTATGGGAGCTACCCCTTTTTTGCCCCCACTCAAACAAATTTTTCTTTAGAGCGTAGACCTTGTTGCCCAATTACTTTTTGTAGAACATTTGATTTCGATATCTGTTATAGCTTCCGAGATATAGCGAATCGAAAATTTCATACAAATCGTTAGTTTGTATGGGAGCTACCCCTTTTTTGCCCCCACTCAAACAAATTTTTCTTTAGAGCGTAGACCTTGTTGCCCAATTACTTTTTGTAGAACATTTGATTTCGATATCTGTTATAGCTTCCGAGATATAGCGAATCGAAAATTTCATACAAATCGTTAGTTTGTATGGGAGCTACCCCTTTTTTGCCCCCACTCAAACAAATTTTTCTTTAGAGCGTAGACCTTGTTGCCCAATTACTTTTTGTAGAACATTTAATTTCGATATCTGTTGTAGTTTCCCAGATATAGCGAATCGAAAATTTCATACAAACCGTTAATTTGTATGGGAGCTACCCCTTTTTTCCCCTACCCAAAAAATTTTTTCTTTAAAGCGTAGGCCTTGTTGCCCAATTACTTTTTGTAGAACATTTGATCTCGATATCTGTTATAGTTTCCGAGATATAGCGAATCGAAAATTTCATACAAATCGTTAGTTTGTATGGGAGCTACCCCTTTTTTGCCCCCACTCAAACAAATTTTTCTTTAGAGCGTAGACCTTGTTGCCCAATTACTTTTTGTAGAACATTTGATTTCGATATCTGTTATAGTTTCGGAGATATAGCGAATCGAAAATTTCATACAAATCGTTAGTTTGTATGGGAGCTACCCCTTTTTTGCCCCCACTCAAACAAATTTTTCTTTAGAGCGAAGACCTTGTTGCCCAATTACTTTTTGTAGAACATTTGATTTCGATATCTGTTATAGCTTCCGAGATATAGCGAATCGAAAATTTCATACAAATCGTTAGTTTGTATGGGAGCTACCCCTTTTTTGCCCCCACTCAAACAAATTTTTCTTTAGAGCGTAGACCTTGTTGCCCAATTACTTTTTGTAGAACATTTAATTTCGATATCTGTTGTAGTTTCCCAGATATAGCGAATCGAAAATTTCATACAAACCGTTAATTTGTATGGGAGCTACCCCTTTTTTTCCCCTACCCAAAAAATTTTTTCTTTAAAGCGTAGGCCTTGTTGCCCAATTACTTTTTGTAGAACATTTGATCTCGATATCTGTTATAGTTTCCGAGATATAGCGAATCCAAAATTTCATACAAATCGTTAATTTGTATGGGAGATACCCCTTTTTTTGCCCCCACTCAAAAAACTTTTTCTTTAGATCATAGGCCTTGTTGCCCGATTTCTTTTTGTAGAACATTTGATCTCGATATCTGTTATAGTTTCCGAGATATAGCGAATCCAAAATTTCATACAAATCGTTAATTTGTATGGGAGCTACCCCTTTTTTTGCCCCCACTCAAAAAACTTTTTCTTTAGATCGTAGGCCTTGTTGCCCGATTTCTTTTTGTAGAACATCTGATCTCGATATCTGTTATAGTTTCCGAGATATAGCGAATCCAAAATTTCATACAAATCGTTAATTTGTATGGGAGCTACCCCTTTTTTTGCCCCCACTCAAAAAACTTTTTCTTAAGAGCGTTGGCCTTGTTGTCCAATTACTTTTTGTGGAATATTTGAATTCGATATCTGTTATAGTTTCAGAGATATAGCGAATCGAAAATTTCATACAAATCGTTAATTTGTATGGAAGCTACCCCTTTTTTTGCCCCCACTCAAAAATTTTTTTCTTTAAAGCGTAGGCCTTGTTGTCCAATTACTTTTTGTGGAATATTTGATTTCAAAATCTGTTATAGCTTCCGAGATAAAGCGAATCGAAAATTTCATACAAATCGTTAATTTGTATGGGAGCTACCCCTTTTTTTCCCCCACCCAAACAAATTTTTCTTTAGAGCGTAGACCTTGTTGCCCAATTACTTTTTGTAGAACATTTGATTTCGATATCTGTTATAGTTTCCCAGATATAGCGAGTCGAAAATTTCATACAAACCGTTAATTTGTATGGGAGCTACCCCTTTTTTGCCCCTACCCAAAAAATTTTTTCTTAAAAGCGTAGGCCTTGTTGCCCAATTACTTTTTGTGGAACATTTGATTTCGATATCTGTTATAGTTTCGGAGATATAGCGAATCGAAAATTTCATACAAATCGTTAGTTTGTATGGGAGCTTTCCCTTTTTTGCCCCCACTCAAAAAGTTTTTTCTTTAAAATGTAGACCTTGTTGCCCAGTTACTTTTTGTATAACATTTGATTTCGATATCTGTTATAGTTTCCGAAATATAGAGAATCGAAAATTTCATACAAATCGTTAATTTGTATGGAAGCTACCCCTTTTTTTGCCCCCACTCAAAAATTTTTTTTCTTTAGAGCTTAGGCCTTCTTGTCCAATTACTTTTTGTGCAACATTTGATTTCGATACCTGATATAGTTTCCGAGATATAGCGAATCGAAAATTTCATACAAATCGTTAGTTTGTATGGGAGCTACCCCCTTTTTTGCCCCCACTCAAAAATTTTTTTCTTTAAAGCGTAGGCGTTGTTGTCCAATTTCTTTTTGTAGAACATTTGATTTCGATATCTGTTATAGTTTAAGAGATATAGCGAATCGAAAATTTCATACAAATCGTTAGTTTGTATGGGAGCTACCCCTTTTTTTGCCCCCACTCAAAAAATTTTTTTCTTTAAAGCGTAGACCTTGTTGCCCAATTACTTTTTGTAAAACATTTAATTTCGATATCTGTTGTAGTTTCCCAGATATAGCGAATCGAAAATTTCATACAAACCGTTAATTTGTATGGGAGCTACCCCTTTTTTTCCCCTACCCAAAAAATTTTTTCTTTAAAGCGTAGGCCTTGTTGCCCAATTAATTTTTGTAGAACATTTGATCTCGATATCTGTTATAGTTTCCGAGATATAGCGAATCGAAAATTTCATACAAACCGTTAATTTGTATGGGAGCTACCCCTTTTTTTCCCCTACCCAAAAAATTTTTTCTTTAAAGCGTAGGCTTTGTTGTTCAATTACTTTCTGTAGAATATTTGATTTTTGTAGAACATTTTAAGTCGATAGCTGTTATAGTTTCCGAGATATAGCGCATAAAATATTTCATCAAATTTGTGCAGTTGTAGAAAAAATACCACTTCCCCTGATCCTATCTGAAAAAAAACTTTTCCATTATTGAGATCCCTACTCTAGGAGAGTCTGTGCCAACTTTTGTGGCAAGAGTGACTATATTTACTGAGATATATAGGGATATATGGACGGATTTTTTCCTAAAAAAATGGGTTGTTTTGGGTTTTCGCTTATATCTCGGTCAATAGTAAACCGATTTTGCTGATTTTAAACAGCGATTGTCTCCAGGATATTTCTAACAGTTTGACACCGATAACTATACAGGCCCTCCGGACTCCGGAAACTTGATTTCAACAGACGGACAGGGCTATATCAACTTCCCTATCTATAAGGATCCAGAATATATATACTTATGGGGTCGCAAATGGATAGTAAAGAAATTACAAACGGAATGACAAACTGATATATACCCTTATCACTATGTGAAGGGTATAATAATCACCTTATTGAGGTTGGCGTTGGCGTAGTCGTTTTCAGTTTTTTGGTACCGTCTAACAAATACGCCAATGTTAATTGAAAAGCACCCATGTCGTTTTTGTGTCGAATCCGACAACATTCGACACGACAACGCCAAACACAATAAGGCTGATTATTGTTGTGTCCGGGTTTTTATCGCCGCCTGTCCTCTTTAAAATTTGGTGACGGTTGTTACCGTTTCCGTATTTGTATTTTGGGATCCTGCAGGATCCCATTGTCAGACCTATTGTCAGTCTTTTTATCCAAATCCTTATAAAAACCCTGTCTGTCTTAACAACCAAAAAAATTTCAAACGCGTTAAGCAAGCTCAAATGCGAATAATTGATTTTCTAAGTCACAGATGACCTATTGTTTCGCCAATAACCTATCAGTTTTCTAAAATTTCTAAATAATTAAATTATTTTATTTAAGAACATTGATTTTAATAAAATAGATATAAGTATTTACGCAATAAAGTCAAATTATTTGACTGCTTTCTGAGCTTCTTTCTTTGAATTTACTAGCTCAACGAGTTCCTTTACTCTACGAAGACAATCTTTTTTTGTTCTATTAGGTATACATTCTGCAATTCGATCCCAACGATCGACAGTGGATATCGGGTATGTCTTGATTGCTTGTTCTAATAAAGCCTGCTCCTCCTTCGTCCAAGCCTTCAGACTTAATGTAGATAAATTTTTAAGTTTTGTTGAATTTATACTTAAAGGTTTGGTTCCTTTAGAACAGTGGCTAATGCTATTACCATTAGTTTGATTTTCTTTGGTCTCAGTGTTGCAATCCGAAATTTCAATTTCAGAGTTTACTGTTATATCAGAAGTTACAACTACATCTTTTTTTGACTTTTCAAAACTTTCATACGCACTTTCATTAGCTTGGGATCTAAGGGTACTCTTCGAGAAATCACTGTTTTGCAATGCTTTTGCCTTATTAAGTACGTCTCGAGCTAAGACATTATTATTAGTGGTTGAATGCTGATTAATAAATGAAGCTATAACTTCCCAACGCTGAGACGTGCCAGCTGGAAATAAATTTACGGCCTTAATAAGCAATTGAACTTTTTCACTGCACCATAGTTCGCCTTTTTTAACTTCTATTACATTATCAGATTTTACTGCTCCTGTTTTAGTTTTGTTATGTAGTTGATGGATTTCTTCCAAGTCGGCTTTAATTTTGTTATCAGCAGTTCTTAGGGCTGCATAAAACGTATCTTTCGCGCTTTTTTCTGACATGTTCTTATTTAATTCTTGCAGTTCAGAAAAGCTTAAAGTTTCACATATTTTTTCGACGCCTTCCATATTTTGGAGAACTTCTTTGTCGTTATTTCCGAAATATTTATTATCCTTGGCTTTGTCGCGCAACAGCTTACGTTCTTTCTTTAGAGCCTTTTTCAACTGTTCTTTTTCTATGCGTATTTGTTCTATACGCTTTTGTTCTGCCTTTTCAGCACGCTCTTTAGCCAACTGCGCCTCTCGCGTTGCTCTTTCCTGCTCTGCTTTCATTGCCTGTACTGCATCGAACTTTGCTCTTTTAGCAGCTAACTTACGTTCTTTCTCCTCGTTTTTAAATTTTTGTATGCGTTTATCATTATTATAAGCCAAGTCGACTAAAGCCCTTATTCGCATCATTTCTTCTTTTTTTCTTTTTATACGGGCAGCTTTGTTTTCTTTTTCAATCCATCTTCTCTCATCGCGATCTTGTCCCTTCTCCTTATCTTCTTCATCTAAGTAACTAAACTCCCTCCAAGACTTGAAATCATACCAAAAACTATAAAATCTTTCCACATCCTCTCGGGCACAGTTTTCATCGCCAAATAAAGGAACATCTTTCTTTTCGCTCCACCTAGAATTCAATTCAAAGTATTTGTTAAAGGATTCGTAAAAATTGTTTTCAATATCCGATTGCGTTGGAAAGGAGTCGTCAAAATCCGGATCAACAGAGTCAAACGAACGTCTTGTTTTCGGTGTTCCTGCGGGATATATGTAAATTTTAAGTCTAAAGTAAACTCAACATTCCCTTACCTAAGGTTTCATACGCCTTAGTAATGCAAGTAAAATAGTCATCATCTGTTTTCACATCCTCCCCCTTTGCTTTTCGTTTGTCAGGGTGATGTTGTAAAACCATTTTACGGTATGCACGTCGAATATCCTCATCCGTGGCCTCAAACCTATATAAAAACATAATATGGGATTAAACTGTAGGCGACGTTATCGACTAATATCAAAAGCGATGAAAGCCAACACGGGGGCGTTCTATTTAGCATTGACGCATATTTTTTAAAACAAAACAAAAACATAGCGCAACCGATTTTGTGCTTTTACCTTAACGTTCCTAGTCCTAAAACAGCGTAATGATCCTGATTTTTCCACTCTTTTGGATCCAAAGATTTTAAATAATTTATGTCCACCACAAACTCATTAGATAGTAATTTTTCCTCAGATTCACTACGTTCTATTAGTTCGGAATAATTTTTTTTTCTAGAAATTAAAAATGTATTACCAACTCTTTGCACTTTTCTTTGTGCTGTCAGAAAATTACAATAAATTTCAACAAAATCAGGCATTTTTAAGTTTTTTAAAACGATTTTGTAACTTATATGATTAACAATTTTCACATGTCCAAGGTGTTTTTGTTAAAGACGCGGTAGTATTGCAAGAACAAACAAACTCAACAGTTCTAAACGTCAAAGTAGTCTGCAACACAGGGATGATTTATTTTAGTACAATTGTACACGTGCGAGCATGGTATAATTACCTTACAAGATAGTCTCGATTCACCAGCTGACTATTTATCCTCGTCTTTTTCCACTCGTTAAATCTGTCAAACAGTACGTTTTTTGACATAAAAGAAGATGCTTTTACAACAACTTTATAGCTTTTGTATTGAGTTTGTTGTAGTTGTTGCCTTAGCGATAATACCTTTTAAAGTAATTGTACCAAACGTGCGAGATGTCATAAAACCCGGAGCTGGCAAACTTTTTCCAATCAATTGTAGGTGTGTTCGAGATGATCCACAATCTTGCACATTCCCAAAGTTGCATTAAGCTACCCAAAAATCGTTCCAGATAACAAAAATTGTGCATGAGAGAGTATTTCCACTTCTCTTCATGCACAAAGTTACAAAAACATTTTTTTTGGGTAATAGCCTTTTTACACTTACGTACATTTTGCAGGAACGCATGGAATATGTTAAAAATGTGAAAATTGGGTTTACATTTGTAACATCTTTCATCCGTCAATTTTTACTGTATATAAGACGCCACGTGATAAGAGATAAAATAATGAAAAAAATTATATTAACAGAATTTTTATTTTCAAAATTATTGAAAACAAAATAAAAAAAATGTAAATAAAATAAAAATTGTATGTAAACATTTATTAATTGTTTAATTTTCTGCCTTTGCTAAATTTACAAAATGCATGCATGTTGTGTGTATGTACATACATATATTCCCATTTGTATTAAAAAAACATATGCACACACACATATATATATTTCTAATTGTTTACAAGACGTAATTATATAAGATGGCGTTAAGAAAGCAAATCAACACTTTTTTCATCCATGTTTTATGCTTTTTATGTCAAAAACATGTTTCTGAAATGTCGTTTTTGTTGTAGAAATAACCTCACCTGATAAAAACAATCCTTTATTGAATACATTGTTGTTTTTATTCAACTTCGTTCACTAGTGATGACACCAAAATAATCGAAAAATGATAAGTGAAACCAAATGATTTAGGAACATATTTTAAAGATGACGAAAAAAGTTGACACACAAACCTGTATAATTCATATAGAAGGATGATAACATTTTTGAAAATTGATGAAAGATGAAAGATGAGAGTAAGTGTAAAAAGGCTATAAGTGTGTGCACAAAAAATATTGTCAGCTGTTTTTTTATTTACAAGCATAAAAGTTTTGATTCAGAAAAAAATGCTAATAACTTTTTTAAGAGAAATATATGGAAAATCTTCCAAATTATATAAAAACGTTAGTACAGTCAAATCCCGATAATTCGTAATCACAAGGGACCGGTCATTTCTTACGAATTATAGGCGTTTTTGATTAAGCGGGGTTTCGATTTAACGGGGTTACAGTAAAATATATACAAATTAACGGGGTTTTTCAATTGATTTACTAAAACGATAAAAAGAAACGTAAAAAAAAATTGTTAAAAATAAAATACAAAATAAAATAGCAAATTTATTTTTTTAGCGTAAAATACGTGTAATGCGGTAAACAAAAAATTATTCTTTCCATGTTTCTGTTGTTTTTATTACGAATTATAAGTGGTAGTTAGCAGACAATTACGATTTATAAGAGGTAAAGAAGATTTTATTTGAAAAAATAATTACGAATTAGCGAGGGGACCGAAATGTATGGAACTTTTACAAAAATAACGAGTTTTTTTCAAGGGACCGACAGTTTGTTACGAATTATCGGGAATTACGATTTATCAGGGTACGAATTATCGGGATTCGACTGTATTTGTAATGTGTTTCTATAATATGAAATAGAAAAAGTGTTTGCTTTATACACTAATAAAGAAAGTGTGATGCAGATGTTTTGGTCATGACTTTTAACGTGAAAAACCGCCTATTGGGTAAAAAATTTAAAAGTAAACATCGATAATACATTTTTCTGCTCCAGAAGATTTGGGTAACTTTAATAGTTGGAGGGAGTAATTTCTGTTTTTATTTCCATATGGGCATTTTCATGAATATGTCAACCACGGCTGGAAAAATAAAAGTCATCGCAACTTTTTTTTAAATATACCAAAGAGCAATAAAACACTTAAATTTTATTATGTAAAAGTATTTATAGCTAATTATAATTTTGAAAGAGCAAAAATAGCAGATTAAACTGGTAATCTCTTTGATCAATTTTCAGAATTTGAAATTAACTATTTTCTCTTAACTAGTGGCTAAATTTAGGTAATTGTAATATTCCAATTATACTTTAAAAATAATGTTACAACATCAATGGCCAAGTTCCATTATGAAATTAAAAATTTAGAGTTCGAATAGCGGTATTTTTTATAGTTTGCTTTGAATGATATTCTAATGTCACGTACGTAATGCAAAAACGTTATTTGTCGTCATCATTTGAATTCGACCGGTCGCAAGTATTTAAAAATAAAAGTTCAAAGCAAGATAAATCCCGCAAACAAATATTGATCGATTTTTTTTTAAATTTGATGCAATAAAAATTTTATAGTCTTTCAAAGTTTGTAGCATACGATATTGTAAGTAACACAATTCAATTTAATACTTTCAAATTCCTTTATAATTATAAATATTTTATTAAGATGGGTAAAAATAGCTATGAGACTACAAAGAAATGGAGGGAGGACTTGAAGAAAAACGAAGAACAAATAAAGAAATACCGGAAAAAGGAGGCTGAAAGACAGCATATCTATCGAAAAAAGTTCGCAGATGCAGCCAAAAAAGACAAAAAAAAAATAATTAACGACGAATTAACACACAATAAGTTTGATGTTTACTATTTTATTACAAAAACTATGATTGAAATAAGCGAACAATATGAAGATATATCGTCTATATACATATTTTCTGATTGGAGTAGCGCTCAATTTAAAAACAAATTCATTTTAAAAAGTATTCCCTTTTTTTGTAAACAAATTTACATAGCTGCCAACATTTAGAATGGAACTTCTTTGCCACATCACATGGTAAAGGTGCAGTTGATGGAGTAGGTGGTACTGTTAAAAGAAAGGTCTTGCAAATTGTAAAAGCAAATAAATTAATCTTGCCAGATGCCTTTTCATTTTATGAAAGTGCTCATAAATATGTGGAAGGAGTTAATTTGTTTTATGTTGCTACCGAAGAGATTGAAGGGTTTTCTGCTCATCTTCATGAAAAATGGCAAAATGTCCAGCCCATCCCAAAAATAAGAAAATTTCATTCGTTTACTTATCATGATAGTCAGTATATAAATGTGTCTCGAACTGCGTATTCAGTAAGAGAAAAAATTAAAATTTAATAATTAAGTGCCAGCGCTCAAGTACACAGTGTATAGTAAGAAATGAAAATAACCTTTTATTGTTTTTATTGCTATTATAACCGAATAAACATTTTTTAATTCTTTTTAAATTTGTTATGTATACATATATTAAAAAAACCTATTTTTTTTTCAGACAAATACTATAAGAGAAAAATCTGTCACATACGGTATGTCACGAACGATATTAAGATTTGTTCGTAACAAAATCATCTAAAAATCTTTTTGTATTTAAAAATTATGGATTATCAAGGAAAAATATTTGGCTTGGTGAAAGAACTTAAAGAAAGGAAAAAAACTTTTACAATTCGCAGATTTTCGTATATATGTGCATGCACCTCGACATCACTTCCGTTTTTTGTCACGTACGATATGCGCCTTTTTCGCCCGATATTTTGGCCGGCAAGGTTTTCAAAGTCATGATTTTTTTTTAGATTATAGTACCCTCTAAATGTAACATATTGACGAAACAATTTTTCAGTTACCACTCTTTTTGCAAAATCTACACCACTTTGTAGGCGTACAAATGTCACGTACGATGACATGGAAATGCCCATATGCACAAACATGCCCCAAGTTACTTAGAACAACAGCGATGCAAACTTAGCTATTTTGGAGCTAGATTTAGCGTTTTTTAATTGCTTCTAACTCGAAAATTTTCCCTTTGGCTCCTTTTTAAGAAACAGACAGCTCTTTTCAACTGTGGAAACGGCACGTTTGGCACTTTTTGCATTTTATAGTAAATTTTTCCGTTTTTACCCTACTGTTTTGTTATTGTGGCATTTACGGAATATACAAAACTTTTCACTTATTTATTTCATTTATTGCAAAGCCTGACAAAAAAAATCATTATACCGTCAGGTGCAGAATTTGAATCTTAAATAAATAACAAGTGTTATCTGGATATAACTTTGAGAAAGCATGCGAAGATTCTAATGTAACTGAATCAGATAAACATATCGTAAAACGTAATTTAATACAGTTCATAAAAACTCTAACTTATGAAATTAGAGCAAAGCTCCCAACACATTTCAGATTTTTGACTAAATATCGGCACTAAGCGTAACAAATATGTTTTTGCAGGATTCAGAAAATACTTTATGTGTTATAAAAGAATTTGAAGATGATTTTAAAAGAATTAAAGAGCTGTAAAATTGGTTAAAAAATTGTACCAGTGGATAAATTTAGATAGAACCGACTAACTTTGAATCGAAGTGCATCATTGTTTGTTTTAAATATTATCGTACCTATACTCTAATGCTAAAGTGGAAAAAACATTTAGTGCTATGAATTTTTTAAGAATAAACTAAGAAGAAGCATGGCTTTGAATACGGTAAATAATTTAATTCATATAATATATGGTTTACAAAGGCTTAAATTGTTTAAACTACGAGTTGCCAGCAAGCGTATTTGTTAAAAAAATTAAATTGAAACATATATATAATAAATCAAAATATTTTATAAAAACAAATCTATGGCCGGAAAAAGAAAATGTTACTCTTTTTGTAAACGATTGTTCTTTTTTAACTTAACTTATTTATATGTGAATGTGTATGGTCATATTGTTAATGTTGATAAACATTTGTATCATTTTCTGCTGTAAAATAATTTTTAATTTTTCTATTATTTTTATACTGTAAAAAAATCTTGAAGTACAAATTGAATAATAAATACATTGATAGATTTAAAACGGAAAATTCATAAATTTTATAATTTAGATCCTTTTAGCTCTTTTTGCCTCTGAATTGTTGGCATCACTGTAGAACAAACACATTAACGATGCCTTTTACAAAGTCCGATTATAATTTAACAGGAAGTTTAACCGTAAGTTAGACAAAATTGCATTTCGCAGTAGCCGAAGGCTACTGCGAAGCCGGCGGATCGAATCCAATGGAGTTTTTTTTCCTTGCGCCCGGCCGAAGGCCGGCTATATATGCCACTTATTTTTAAACCCAAAATTTTCAATTCATTGTCACCTTTTGTATCCATAAATAAGATATCACTAACTTAAAATTATTTTCTAAACAAACAAACCAAATGACTGGCGGCCTCCGTCTGGACGCAGGATAAGTAAACTCTCGTGGATCAAACCGCCAGCTTCGTTACAGCTTTAGGACAGGCGCGTGGACTTTAAGCACCTTTTTGGTTAAATAATTTTTTTAATAAAAAGGAGTTATTTAGATAGCCGACCTTCGGCCGGGCGCAAGGAAAAAAAACTCCAGTGCATTCGATCCGCCGGCTTCGCAGTAGCCTTCGGCCGGGCAATGGACTTTAAGCTCTACTGCTTTCCATTAAAGCTCCGCCAAATAAAACATGAATTTTATGACACTTTAGTTATGAAGCTGCAAATACTTCCGATGCACTACAGTGTAAAGTATATTCCCCGGCCGAAGGCTTCTGCGAAGCCGGCGGATCGAATCCACTAGAGTTTTTTTCCTTGCGCCCGGCCGAAGGCCGGCTATATACCCACGGTTTTAAAACCCCTAAACTTTTAAATAAATGTCACCTTGTATACTAGCGTGATTAAATTTTTTTAAATGCTCTGGTATATACACTTGCTTTTAGTAAAATGAAATAACTCCCAATAAAAATGAAATAACTCCCAACAAAAATGAAATAGCTCCCAATAAAAATGAAATAACTCCCAATAAAAATGAAATAACTCCCAATGATAGAAAATGAAATAACTCCCAACAAAAATGAAATAACTCCCAACACTTTGAAAAAATGAAATAACTCCCAACAAAATTTCATTGGGAATTATTTCATTTGGGAGTTATTTCATTATGAAATAACTCCCAATGAAAAATACTGAAATAACTCCCAACGCATTGGGAGTTATTTCATTATGAAATAACTCCCAATTTGTATGGAAAAAAATTGGGAGTTATTTCATTTTTTCATTGGGAGTTATTTCATTTGGGAGTTATTTCACGGTACCATTTATACTTACCAAGGAACTGTATATAACTATTTTAAGTAAAAAATTTATTTAAAAAAAAAAAAAACGAAGACTTCAATATTGTCTGACAGATGGTAAAAGAACTACATCTAGATGGCGTAAGTAAAATGGAAAAAACTTCTTACCGACTCACTACGCCACAATAGGCGAGTGGGTTTAACGGCTGATGTTTACAACCAAATATAATAACTAACAAGCGAACAAAGAGTACTGATGATAAAAATCGTAACTGTTTTTCGAAAATGCATTCTACTCGGCTAGTATCGGTAAAAAGAAACACGATTTTTCAATAAAAAAATTTTCCTTTCTTAACTAACGCTAATAGAGAAAGAACTAAAATATGAATTTGTTTCATTTGCAAAAATAATTAAAATTTAGTAAGTATTGAACTTGAGCCTAAAAATTGAAAATTGTCTTTTTTTTAATTTTTTAAAATCGCTCCAACAGTTTCCAGGGTTCTCCTGCAAAGGTAAAATGTAAGACCGACCCCAATTAATTTGTCTTCCCAAACATTTTTGTGGAACATATTTATCCTCAATCCCCAGCCCATAACATGGTTGCCATCCAAAATTTTAAAAAAAGGGTAAAAACAACTTCTCCGGAGTCGCCCATTAGTTTTTCTCCCTAAACGTATTTCGAGAGTATACATACTCCCTATCTCCATCACCTAAGGGGGCTGCCACACAAAATTTACAAAAATCGTGTTCACAAATCGTTGGAATATTGCTGGACCATTCCTAAGATCAAATGGCATCGTCAAAAATTCGTATTGACACTGCAAAGGCCGTATATCTGTCTGAGTCTTCTGCCATTTTGATTTGGTGGAAACCCGACTTTAAATCCAAAAGCGTAAAATAGTTCTTATCTACTAAGTACTATAAGCAACCCTCGATACGAGGATAATTATCTCGCACAATTTATTCCCCACGCTATATTTTTTCGTCAATACAATTGGCGAAGCGTATGGCGAATTACTATGTCTAATAATCCCCTTATCCAGCCATTCCACAATCATGGTTTTCACCTATCCCTTTTCCATAACAGAAAGCCTTCTCAAAGCACAGAAAGTGGGAGTATCAGAAGCCAATGTTATTCTAGCCTCGTAATCTCTTCCCTTAAATGTTTCACTACCTATCATAATATTCTCTCACTAAAGCCTCGATGCGTTCCGCAATTCCCCCCTTACTTCCCAAACCAATGCCAATTTACTCCGCATTCTCACAAGCACTAAATGTTACATATCTCACTGAAACCTACCTGTACATCCTCAATCTTTCCGTCCTCCCTTTCATTCAAAACTGGTGAATTCAGAACATTTTTGCATCCGTTCTCATTTTTATCAATATTTACAGGAGTAAAATTATTAAATTCAGTGCGCATACATAAATTTATATTAAACGTTTGCAAAACGTCCCTTCCCAATAATGAGCGAACCGGTAAATACTTATCGGGTAAAACAAATAAAGGAAAAAACTTTTGTATGTATGTTCTTATTCATTCTTATATTTATTTAACGTAAAAACTCTTTCCTCAGGGTAAATTTCAATTGAGCCAATTTCTCTAAAGATTTTCGAATAAAGCTATTTGGACTGCCAGTATCATATAAACAAAAAAGATTTTAAAATTGTGGATCAGAAATACAATCAAGATACAGAATTAAAGTTCTTCTTATCTTCTATAGTTGCTACGGTTCCAAAGGGGCATTTAGAATACTGATGATCTGAATTCCCACACTTAAAGCATGAGGCCTTCTTGCGTTTATCCTTAGGACACTCGTTAGCAAAATGGCCAAGTACTGAACAGTTACAACATCGTAAGTTTTTTCGATCTATACTTGTCTTACTTGGTTTATTTCTTTTTACCATACATTTTTCATATTTCGAAAGGAGCTTCTGAAGTTCTGATACTGAACTCACATTACAGAAGATCATAGATGCTGAAGTTTTAACACACAGGCCATCAACATTATATTCAATCAGATCTGATTCGCCTATGTGAGATCCACTCGCTATTTCTTGCATAGTTAAAACATAATAATGCAAACTTTCAGAATTTCAATTCCAAACACGAGATTCTAGCTTTTTATGCACATTTCGAGTATTATTCTTCTTTTAAATTCTTTCATTAAAGCTGTCTTAAGCTCACTCCAGCTTCGTACTGACAGTAGTCCCACAAACAACTTTGCGCTAACAGTTACCATTCGACGACCAAAAAGCAGCTATGAGTTGTCGTACCCATGCGTAATGTATTCAAAATCTGAGATCCATTTCCTCACATTATAAATATCATCACCACTACATTTCAAGATCTTACTTACACAAACGGCTGTTATAACGCTAGATTTTGCCATGCTTAAGTAGCCATTATTCACGTACGTTGATAGCGTAACTTCTTCTATGTGCTCCACCTCATCCACATTAGACACAACATTCTAAAAATTTTTTTCAGGCGCACTTTCGCCAATCGTCTGCTTCATTGAGTTGTTTAACTGCGTCAATGAGGCTGTTTCAGGAAATTGCATTCCCATTTCTTTTAACGCAGCGGCAATTTTCTCCCTGGCTGACATTGTTATATTAATCGATTTTTTGTTGGTCTTTGCGTAGTACTTAAAAAAGTTTTTTTATTACTATCCCACACCTGAATCTGTGATATAAAAGACACGTTTCTTTCAAAAGTTAACGACCAATTGAATGTTTATTATTTTCTTTTTGACTAAGGTTGTCAGAGCTATGTGAATTCAAAAGATTGTTAAGTGGCCTTTATATAACACTTTTCTACTACAGCAGTTAGGGCAAAGGGGAGATAAATTTAATCTTTCTAAGTTGGAATCTTTCTATGTATGGAATTTCTATGGGCTTTCACAGAATGGTGATACAAATAAACAAATTCGTGTAGATAAGGCAAAAGCGCACCTAAACATAAGGCAGCTGAATCAAAACTACTGAACCAAAAACTTTTTAATATCGTTTTTCTACTATCCTCAGGAATTATTGTCTTTTTTATAATTAAAAATTTTTGATTTATAACCAAAAACGTGCAAATGAATGCACCCGTCACAATGAAGCTCCCCATTTCAGGTTGCTTTGTGTAAAAACTACTTGTATGTAATGTCCTTATAATCAACAGTGCACATTTAAAGTGCTTTCAAATATCTGCTACACCAAAAATCGTACCTTATTGTGCGGCTAGTACATAGTTACTAAAATTAGACCAAAACCGTTAAAATTATACAAGTTACGTAGAGGGTCAAGGTTACATAAAATGACAAATGTTACCAAACGGCAACGCTGATAAGGACGGCAACTTGTTTGTGAATTTAAATTTATTTAATTTGAGCAATTCTGGAGTACTTGTTACATTAAAAATAGGCAACTGGTAACAAGACACCGTTTCATTAAAGATAAAAAGGGATAGGTTTATTTAAAATTATATGCAGTGTTTGCATGTGTAAGTTTAGTACCAAGATATATCTATACAAGGTAGTAGCGTGGCATCAGATGATTTTTCTTTATTTTACTTTGTTCACACAGCTAAATTTCAAAGCGCCAATACTGTTAAAATTTGGTCAACAAATTATTGCTGTTCCACATTCTTCCACAAATGTAAAAAGAATTTATATTCAAGTCAACCTAAATAAAACATTATTTCGATGTTCTCTGGAAATCAATCTTTACAAGAAATCCTTTTTTCAAAGGATTACTTAAAATTTATTAGTGTAAACTGTTTCATTGCTGGTATTAAAAAGGATTAAATAAAAATGTCAAATTTAATGTCAGCGCTTTGCAAGTTTTTGTTTTGTAAAAATAAAATATATAGTACATAATTGAAAAAATTATTATTGGTTATATACGATTTTTGGTGCTAGATCGGGAGAAGCAATCTAAAAAGGGATTGCAAAAAAGATGCATATGGGATGAATCGGATCCCCTCTCGTTAACGGATACAAAGTAAGAATAATAAATACATATGTACATATCTTAGTGTGTTTGTCTCCAAATAAAGTTGTCTGCAAATTACAGATTTCAGGAATATTACAGGCTAAATAAAGATGGATTTCGATACCTGTTGAGCGCGCTAATGGAACACTTGCCTCCAACCGGTTTAAACTTACATGTTTTCTTTCAATTAACAGTTCTTGTGAATTTATTTTGTAAAATAATTTGTGTAAATAAACTTTAGCGATGCCAAATTTTTCATGTTTGTGAATTCACTCCAAAAAAATTTTTTTGAAAACAATTTACGATAGAAAATTTGTAAATTTTTTTTTCATAGGAATAGTTATCCGCGATAGGGGTGATTAAAATTGAAGTGTCGATAATGCCGATTTTTTAAAAATTATGTCGAATTTTTACAAAAATTATTTTATTTATTAATTTTTTTCATTTGTGTGCTGTTTAAAGAACACGAAAAGCGAAACATTTACCATTTGGAACAAGATATTGTGTATCTTCAATAGCGTATCAGTTTCCCGAAGCTACCTAATCCATCAACAACAACACTTAAATGGTTAAATATAGAACAGAGATTACAAGTGAATACTTTTGAAATTAACTCACAAAATTATACATGGAAATGCAGCGGAATATCTGTGACCATATCGAATTTGTTGGTAACGTACAGCCGTATAGATTCAGAAATACTGATGACTTCAGATTAATGAGGGCTAATACAAAGGACAATATTTTATAAGGGACTTAAGTTATTTAATTCACTAACGAAAAATATAAAAATGGAACTTAATATTAATATCTATAAAAAAGAATGTGTATATTTTATAAAAAACTATATTATTGTATAAAAAATTATATTTTATTAATTTTTTTAATAATATTATGTTATTTGTTGTTACGGTCCTATGTTTCAAGTAGGAAATTGCAAAAAATATATTTTTAGTTGCCATTGAATCTAGTTGCTGTTTGATAAGCTCTTTAGCGAAACCGGAAGACTATTTAGAATTCAAACGTATGTTGTAATAAAATATTTTTCAGAGGGTAGTCGAATACGTAAAAGCCTAGTTTTAACTATACAATATATGAAACCGATATTTTTGTTTAATTATTACTAGGCTTAGCTGGTAATATTCAATTTTATTTAACACTTTTTTCTTTATTCTTATCTAAAAAGTTACAAGTAAAAATGCATATTTACAAAACCATATCTTACATACGTAGGATTTTTTTCTTAATGCGACTGTACAAAATTCTATTCGTAATATTCTTAAGTTAAGCATATGATAAATATGTAGTTATAAATTACTATTATAGGCAAATAAAGGAATTACAAAGATTTAAGTATTTCTTTATATTTTTAAATAAAATACTACAAGTTTGTAAAACTTAGAAATTAAAAAAACAAAAAATAAAATAAAATACATAATTACGGCTGACTTACTACACATTCTCGAAAATTTTTTATTTTTTGAACAAAATATGATTCTAAAGCTTCAGCACACTTATAAAAAGATGACTCCTTGGGATTATAATAACGACAGTTGTCGAATATTTTCGTCATATCACCAATAAATTCAGAGAGTTTGGAGTACACATTTCTGTTAAGGTTTTCTTCAATTTGCCTTAAGTCTAAAAAGAATGATAAAATTATTATTATTGTTATGTAAATGTTTATATCGTTACCTTACTATAGAAAGGATCTAGCTCGTATTTTTTATAAGCCCAGTTTTTAGTTTATTTCGATTATTCGTCTGCTCATATATCACAAATAGCCAAAAAAAAATCTCAACTTAGAAATACGAGTTGGGGCCTTTCTATATTAGGGTAAAAATATGTATGTATGCACTTATATAAGAACGGTTTGACGCTAACAAAATAGCGTATGTTATAGAATTGGTCTTGAAAATTTTGGGAAATTGATTATGGAGACTCAGAACAGAATAAATTACCATTTTTTTATTTAATTTGATTAGTAGCATTTACATTTATGTACTTTTTATTACATTTATGTATGCACATATACTTATGTATATACATTGTTAACATTTAACATTAGCTCTGTACCTCCTTTCTATAACTTGCAAAAGGTTCTCGCATCAAAAAAATATTTAGAGATCATTGTCATGCTTTTCAAAGCCGATTGAGTGATTGTCTCAAGACGATTTTTTCGTATTTTGTTTTTCTTTACAATAACAAAATACACTTAAATCGTTCAAGACAATCACTCAATTGGCTTCGGAAAACAGCACATGTAACAGTGTTCCAGTCATTCACAGTATGGTAAATTTAATTTTAAAATAATTTTAAAATAAAAAAATTATCTTCTTTACTTGATTTATTTTGCCGTTAACAGGGCAACTATTAATTTATCAGCAAAAAATTGGTTGTTATTAGAATTTCTTATAAAAGTTGTGAATGTAATTAATTTTTTTATTTCTGCTGTGTGAAATATCATTTTACATCAGTAAAATTTTGACGTTTGTAAAAAACAGAAATAAAAACAATTAAATAAAAAATAACTTAAATTTATTTTGAATGAACTTTTTAATGGAGTACTCGCCACTTCTTATCACAAAACACTGCAAGTTTCTGTATTACAACCAGGCGCGGATCGAGGGAGAGGAGGAAAAAAGGACATTTGTTTTTGAAGACACAAGAAAACTTTCGTCTTCACGTGGGGAATCAATACCAATATCTGCACTTCAACAAGAAATTGAAAATCGAGAATGTTTGTTGTCTATTTAAAAAGCTATAATTTCCCTCGCAATGCATAATATAACTCTCCGTAGACATCGGGATATTGGTCCTTTGCTATCTTCTAAAAATATAAGCTCGGAAGGCATTTTTCGTTCACTTTTGCGATTTCGTATAGATGCCGGAGATAAAATTTTAGGCCACCGTTTTCAAGTTTTCCCTTTAGATGAGTCATATACATATATCGAAAACAATTCAAACTGAATTAAATAAAAGTCTCCATAATCTTATTTTAGAAATTATACTAAAAAATATTTATGACACAAAATACTATTGGATTATTTTTGACGAAACCACTGATATATCAGGAAAACCCCTACTTCTTCAGCTTTAATGTATTTTAACGTAAACGAATAGTTAGCTTAAGAAGAATTCATCGAGTTTATCGACGCATTTGAATAGGCTTTAAATGATATCAATTAATGCGAACAAACTATCATCAGTAGTTTTAAGAGCTTTAAAAAACGTAGGTCCAGATTTTGAAAACTGTGTAGAGATTGGAACTGAGGTTTTTGTTAATAATAAAAACCTTTATTGTTCTTCTCTGAGCACTTTCGAATTTATTTGAGAATTACAATGAATTAAATGATATACTTACTGTCACACAGCCGCTTGGTGTAATTCTACAAAAAGATTCACCTCGTATAAAAACCCTGAGATTAATAGGCATGAAGCCCAATAAATAAAAATATTTTTAAAGAGACATAAAATATTTGCGTTGGCTGATATCAACCACAACAGAGGACAGGCTAAATGGCTAAGCAATGTTGTATATTTATATTTAAATTGAAATTGAGGCAAATGTCGTGCCTAACAAATTTGCTTCAACAGGAAACCATAAATTACTAATAAATAAAAATGTTTTTTACATTTTATGTAATAACATTTATTTTAAATGAATTAAACTTTTTTTTGTTGAGTATTTGTTATAAAAAACCGCTAAAAGCTAGTTTTAAATTGTGTGCTTCATTTACAAATTTTCTAAAACTTTGAAAACATTTTGAGTTGTTCAATTGTTTCGAATTAATCGAGTTCTTCGATCAAAATCAAAATTCCATAATCGATTACACAATTGCTTGATAAAGCCAAAACCCGATTAAATGGCGTTTTTTTTTATTGAAATCTGGCAGACCTCTTATGGCAACATGTACGTTCATTAATTTCTTTTTCTTTTACATGTTCGCGGCAAATTTTCTTGTAAAGTGTTTTAATAAGACTGTTTAAAATGAGTTCATCGTTATATCAAATTGAGAAACTAGACGGCAGCAATTTCGATTCCTGATCTATCCAAATGCGAAGTGTGCTGGTGCACAGTGGATTGTTAGCGGCGCGCTAAAAGCGGAGGACGGAAAAGATGCTGCCGAGGTCGAAAAGCTTAAAGGTGACGATGAAAAGGCATTGGCCACTATTTGCCTCAGCGTGAAACCAAACCGTTTAACTATATTAAAAATTGTGCATTATCGTGTGAAGCGTGGCAAAAGTTAAAGCAGGTTTACAGACCACAAGGACCTACACAGAAGGTGACGCTGTACAAGAAATTACTGAATTTGTCTATGGCCACAGATGGCGACATTGTAAAACACATCAATTCGTTTACTTAAATTTCTGACAAGTTGGCTGAAATCGGTGTTTCCCTGCAGGAAGAGCTGCTGAGCGTGATTATAAGGCAATTTTTGCAAAAGATGCTACTTATATTAACGACAGAAATAATAAAATAGTGATGAAGGCCGTTAAAAAGGATAATTTATTCGTCGTTGTTTGTGATGCTGATGAACAGTTGTACGCTGCAAGCTATAATTGGCATGATCGATTTGGCCATTTGAATCACCAGAGTCTGGATATGTTATCCAAGAATGAAATGGTGGTTGGTATGAATTTGAAGTGCAATAACATAACAGAAAAATGTATGACGTGTATGTTGAGTAAGGTGCATGTTTGCCCATTTCCACAACAATCAACGTCAATATCGAATGATCTTCTGGAACTCGTGCGCACAGATGTCTGTGGGCCAATAAAGGTGGAATCAGTTGGCGGTTCCAGATATTTTTTTAATTTTATCGACGATAAATCCCGGCGCACAGTTGTTTATTTTTTAAACGAAAACTTGAAGTATTGGAGAAATTTACAGTTTTTAACGCACAGGTTGAACGCCAAACTAGTAGAAAAATTAAAGCGATTCGCAGCGATAATGGAGGTGAGTACATCAGTAGATAATTTGATGATTATTTTAAATAGTGTGGCATAGGTCGACAGCTCACTGTTCCCTACACCCCTTAACAAAACTTACGCCCAAGCGTAAGTCATTTAAGAATATTTGGTTGTCTTGCAGTGTCACTTAAGAAGCCTCAAAGATCAAAATTCGAAGCCCGTGGTGAAGAGTATATCATGGTTGGTTACTCACTGATGTCAAAAGCATATCAATTATACGATATCAAGGCACACAGCGTTGTTGAACGTCGAGATGTCAAATTTGACGAGACAAAACTTCAAAACGATGATAATAATGGTGGTAGCGATTCTAAAGTATTTTTTTAATTTAAAATTTCAAGCTGCAAAATGAGCAGGAGGTAAACGATGTACCTGAAACCCAACATATTTTGAACAGTGAAATGGATGGCAACTCTGATGATAATGATGAAAATGTAGACTGAGTTTAATACAGCTGATGAAGACTCCGAATGTGATTTTATTGGGTTTAGAACAGGGCCCGGTAGACCAAAATTTTTGAGAAGTGGTGAAACCGGTCGCCCCAGGAAGGTAAAACGTTTGGTCAGTGCTTTATGCAACGATTTCGTTCCCCAGAATTTCGATGAGGCAATATCATCTGAAAATTGTGTCAAGTGAAAAGAGGCCATGAGATCTGAACTTATTGCTCTAGAAAAGAACGATACGTGAAGCCTCGTTGATTTACCAGACGGTCACAGAGCCAATGAAAATGGTGAAATAGAGCGATTTAAGGCTCGTTTAGTTGCCAAGAGCTGTAGCCAAAAATTTGGTATAAACTATAGTGAGACATTTTTCCCCGTAGTGCGTTACGCTACTATACGCACGTTATTAGCGCTGGCTGTAGAGGAAAACATGCATTTGCATCAAGTTGATATTAATACAGCATATTTAAATGGCGACCTGAACGAAGAGATATACATACCCAAAAAACTAAATTTTAAAATTTTTAAATTAGACTTTTCGGGTTAAAGCGTTGTTAAGTTTTGACTAGATTTGGATGTTTTTGAACTAGTAACAATGAATTGATAAAAAAAAATTAAATTCGTTAGAAAATAATTAAAACATATCCAATCAGAAACGTGAACAAAATCGAAAACATGAACCCCTTGGTAAAAATTAGTTCACGTTTCCGCGAGTTCACTGTATATATAATAATATATACTTACCCATTGGTTCTTTTATAACATTGTAATAATCTGGAGCTTCTTTTGGGTCAACGGGCTCTAAAAAGGGCCATGCGCTTTTGTGAGACTATAGAAATAAAAATGTGGATTAATAAACCACTTCTTTGTTGAACAATTTATTTTATTTACCCTTAATAGCTTAATAAGTTTTCTCAACTCGAAAATTTCATGTTCGCTTAAATTTTTCATGTTAGCCATATTAACAGAATTGTTTTTTTGGCACGCTGGGCACACATATTCATCTATAAATTCTGCCTCACTTTGGACAATACCAACACAACGGCCATGAAACCAGTCTTGGCATTTATCACAACATATATAAAACTGTGATTCATCATATGGCTGCTTGCACAAACAATAAAGTTCTTGAGTATCTCTAGCCTTTTTGCAATCGGCACAAACAAATTCCGATAAATTTTTGGAGTCTTCTTCGGTAATATTCACACAATCGCCATGAAACCAATTACTACAAATATCGCATCCAACATAAAATCTACAATAAAATAAATAAATTTCCTCAAAAATTTATTCAGAAACATATGTTTTTGTTTGTTGTTACTACTTTGTGTCATCATATGGCGTACGGCAAACGCAATATAGTTTCTCCTTTTTTTTATTTAGCTTCTTTGGTTGATTACACTGATTTTTTGGAGAAGTGCTAACGGTGGCAACTGCTTTTGAGTATGCTTCTTTAGTTTGTCTGAAAAGAAAATATATACATATGTACAGTGTGCGACAAAATATATCCACGAACTTCTGTTAAGTAGAATATGTCTCAAAAACAAAAGCAAACATATTTAAACTTGGACTCATTTATTTTTTTTTATAAAGTTAATAACCTAAATTCAATAAAATATAAGAAAAACAAATGAAAGTTCTTATAAAACTTAAAAAAATTCATACTATACAATAAAAAAAACAGCTTTTTGTATGCGACAAAACATATGCACGGCTTTAGGAAACTAAAAAAAAAATATTAATATTTAGTTGAGTAGCCATTATTTTTTAAAACTTCTTCACATCTTCGTGGCATGGACTCAATTAGGTTTGATAAAATTTCTCCAGAAATTTCATTCCAAGCAACTTCCACCTGGCGGAAAAGTTCATCCCTATTTCTACAATTATCACGGTTAATTTTACGATCTACAATAGCCCATAGATTTTCCATGGGATTGAGATCTGGCGATTGCGCTGGCCATTTTAAAACAATTATTTTATTAACTGCAAACCACTCTTTGATGCATTTAGCCGTGTGTTTAGGATCGTTGTTCTGTTGATACCTCCACTTAAGCGGCATTTTCTCCTCTGCATGTGGTAGCATTATCTTTTGTAGGATATCCTTGTAAACGAATCGATCCATTATACTATTTATTTAATGAGTTGGTCCGATTCTATGGCCAGAAAGGCATCCCCAGACCAATACATTTCCTCCTCCATGTTTTACCGTACCTTTGGTATATCGAGGGTTAAGGCGTTGTCCTTTTGGTCTACGTACCAGCCTAAATCCATTAGAACTTTTGAGAATAAACTTAGACTCATCAGAGAAGAGTACGGTTTTCCATTGGGTTGTGGTCCAGTTGATGTGCTCGTTTGCAAATTCAATTCTGGCTAATCTGTTTTTGGCAGAAATAAATGGTTTTTTTGCACTTCTATATGATTTTAATACACCTTCACAGATCGTCTTTGGATGAATCTAATCGAGAGATTAAAGTTTAACTGACTTGCAATAGATCTTGCTGAGATAAATGTATCCTTTTTTATTAAGCGCAGTATTGCCTGGTCGTCAACGGCTTACAATGCGCGAAATGACACTGTGGTGAATTCCAAATTTATTTTCAATAGACGTTACTGATTCCCCTTTATTATAATCATTTATAATTTTTTCTTTTAAGTGATCGGAATATTTGCTGTAAGTCATTCTTTTATTAAAATATTGCAAACTATGACCTTAAAAGAATCTAAATATAACAAACGCGTGCAAAATTTTTCAAATTATTCCGTTAAAATATAAAAAATTGTGCATCTCATTTAACGGTTCTTTTTGTTGGTAATTTGTTAGAAAAAATGAAGAACATAAATACCAACTACTTCGTGCATTTGTTTTGTCGCATGTAATATAGCTGTTTTGTAAATTTATTATTAATTTTTTTTTTGTTAACATTTTTTTTCTTTGTTTTTGTCTTGTGTTAGTAAGAGGACCCTATTATCATTACAAAAAAATAACACAAGTAAAAATACGAATGAAATTTTCTATATTATAAAGATATTTCTGATTGTAAGTACCTAGTAGGGACATAAATATTGTTACTACTTTGAACATACCCATTAGAATAGTAAAATTGAACATACCCTTTTATTATCAAATGTTTTTTGAAAAGTAACCTCTGTAGCGTTAGTCAGTTACAAAATTTTTAAATTGTGTTAACTATAACCATGGAGTGGTCAGATAAAGAAAACCGTATCGCAGTTATAGCACTTTTTAAGTGTGGAAAGAAAAAATATGATATTTTCAAAACGCTCCGCGCGCTCGGCATTAGTCGCATGTTCGTCTACAGATGCATAAAATTGTTTGAGGAGACCGGAGATATAAAAGATCGCCCCCGGTCGGGCCGCCCACGTATCGTTCGGACACAGCAAGCAATCAAAGCCGTCAAAGCAAGACTCCAACGAAATCCTCTTCGGAAACAGAAAATCATGGCCCGTGAGATGAAAATCACACAAAAGTCCATGAGTCGTATTATTAAAAAAGACTTGGGTCTTGGAGCTTTCAAACGGCGTACAGGACATTTGTTGACTGCAGCCTTAAAAACAAATAGGATAGAAAAATCCAAACGCCTTTTGGTGAAGTACGCTGATAACTTCTACAAAAAAATCTTGTTTACGGATGAAAAAATTTTTACCGTACAGAAAAAATTTAACAAACAAAATGATAGGGTTTATGCCCGGTCATCTACAGAAGCATCAGAACTCATTCCACGTGTCGAAAAGGGTCATCATCCAGCTGCAGTCATGGTTTGGTGGGGTGTCTCTTATGATGGGGTTACTGACTTGCATTTCTGTGAACAAGGGGTCAAAACATCGGCCAAAGTTTACCAAGAAACTATTTTGGAAACAGTTGTGAAACCGCTTAACAGTTCCCTGTTCCAAAACCAACTTTGGACTTTCCAACAAGATTCTGCACCAGCTCATAAGGCTAAAACAACACAGACCTGGCTTCGAAACAATTTGCCAGCTTTTATATGCTCTGAAGATTGGCCATCTGGCAGCCCTGATTTGAATCCTTTGGATTACAAATTGTGGACGGTTTTAGAGGATATGGTCTGCCACAAAAGATACCATAACATTGAATCTCTTAAGAAAGCTCTGGTTCGTGCTGTAGCCAATTTTCCGATGGATAAGGTGCGTGCAGATATTGATGACTGGCCAATGCGACTTAAGGCGTGTGTAAAGGCCAAGGGCGAACATTTTGAATAAAACAAAGAGTTTTGTATACAATACATATCAATAAATGTATAAACAAAATTTGGTCCAAAACCATTCGTTAGTTTTTGTTTTATAGCCAAACATATTAGTAACAGTATTTATGTCCCTACTAGGTACTATCTCGTGCATATGTTTTGTACTGTATATTGTACGTATATTAAAACCATTTTTGTTGTAGAATGGGCGCCTAATTTAAAAATATGAATATATACCTAATACAAACTAGAGATCTGCATCAAGTCCTATTTCAAGATAATTCAAGACCCGAATGACACAGTTTTTTTAATGCAATGTAGTGTAGTTAAGAATAAAGAGTGGTGTCATGCACTGTTGTTGATAAAACTGAAATACTGTCATGATGTGTGGTCGATAAAAAAATGACTGTGATTGTGTGTGGTCAACAGCCACAAAACTGTGTGTATTATACACAATGTTGAATAGATACATAAACAAACATATATACAAGCAGGCAAATCAATATTAAATTCATATGCAATTACATTACATTACATACATACATTAAAAATCAACCCCCGTTTTTAAAACTGATTATGGCCTATGGCTAAGTTTTATTGAATGAATGAATAAATAAATAAAAAAAAACTATCACACCAAGAACATCCCGTCAACAGTAAAGTTTCAAGATGAATTGAAATTGAAATGTGTGATCATGATGATCTGATGTGCCGTTGTTGTTAACTTAAGTATGCTTAAGTGTATATATACATTAAGGTGATGCCATGTGTAATGTATGTATATTTATAAATTGAGAAACTTACTTTGTTTCGGCGTTCTGAGTGTTAAGTGCAGAGGAGTTGTCATCATTATTTAGTTTTTTTGCCCATATTTTTTTATTCATTTCAATTTTTATTTCATTTTGTATATTCCTTTCCAGAGTCGACCGCTTTTTTAATATATTGCTTTTAAGAATTACTTTGTGTCGTTCCAGTGTTTGCTAAAAAACAGATAATATCAAAATGTTTACTTTAAAATATAGGGTTATTATAAAGAAGCGTTAATAACATTTGAATAGATAAAAAAACACTTCGTTATAAAATTAATGATATTCATATTAGGTAAAAAAAAATCATTAGTAGAGCCTTTATATACTTAATTTGCGCATATATTTTTGCATTTATTGTTTAATGTATGAGTTCTTCTTTTACTACAATATTTTATACGAATTTTAGATTTGTTATTGCATATTTTGCTTACATTTTAGATATTTAATTGTAAAAACATATGTACTACATACTATTTTTTTTAAATATATGGGCAAATACTGCATGACGAACGCACATTCGTACATGGTTTCGAATTAAAGCATAAACATTTGTCAGCCTTTAAAAAGAAATGCCAACAACTTTGGTATAGTTTTTAACGGTTTTAAGGTGTACAAATTAATTAAAATTTTAAAAGCCATGACACTGGGAAATCTAAAGAGCCATTTGAAAATTTAAGGTCCACTCAAAAATTTAGTATCCTGTGTCTTGTTTCTGTGTTGTATGTAGGGTTAATTTCAATTCCCGCTTTCCTGGGTATTCTTCAGCAAGATCCCTGGGAAATTAAAATATAATCTATTTGCTTCTTTTAAAATTTACAAAGCAACTAATAGAGTTTAATTTATTTCGATTTTTCATTAAATTTTTTATAATATTGATTTTTTCAAGAAAAGTTTTGTATTAAGTCACATTTTTGTTACGGATCAGGGGCCAAATCATCGCATTCGATTTGAATGGAAATTTACTCGATCGATAGAGTTGTCGATGCTTTTAATATAGGAGTTCTAGTTAGAAGTTTTAAAGTTCGATTCGAAACGAATGCGGCGAGTTGGCCTCAGATATTTTTTAAAAAACATATGAATGTGCATTAAAAACCAGGGAGCGTAATAATTTTACCAAAAAAATTATTTAAAAAAATAATTATATTTTGATCTTTATAATTTAATTTAAAAAAGAATTATTTTTTGATTTTTACTTTTCTGTCAAAAAAATAATAATTATTTTTTGATTTAATTTTTTTTTTTGCAGAAAAAATAAACAATTGATTTTGAATTTTAAAAAAAAAGCAATTATGATAGCAATAATTGTTTTATTTTTTTATTACATAAGAATAAATATAATAATTATTTTAGCAGAATTTAAAATAAATTATTATTTTCTGAAATAAATATAAAAATCAAAAAATATAGTATTTTTTGAAGAAAAACTAAAAATGTTAACAGTAAAAGCACTGAATTTTCAAAAAACTAACGAAAAAAACAAGTTCCGTTTTGTCAGGATTCACGTCCATGCCGTTCCAGGGAACACCCACAAGGAAAGTGCGTGCAAAAAACGTCGATTGCAGTACCTCCCCGACCGTTGGAAGAAGCTTTCCCCTGACTAAAATGTTACCATCTGCGTATGCAACTATCCTACCTTTAGCATAAAATTTCCCCAATATACCGTTGACCACAATATAGATGAAAAAACTCCACCTTGTGGTGTCCTCCTGGTCACTAATCTACCTCTCCTAGTCTAGGATTTATAACCCTTTTCTCAAGCATCTGACTAAAAACTTTTTGGCTCCTAGTCCCTAAAAACTTCGATTCCAGGGAACACCCACAAGGAAAGTGCGTGCAAAAAACGTCGATTTCAGTACCTCCCCGACCGTTGGAAGAAGCTTTCCCCTGACTAAAATGTTACCATCTGCGTATGCAACTATCCTACCTTTAGCATAAAATTTCCCCAATATACCGTTGACCACAATAGAGATGAAAAAACTCCACCTTGTGGTGTCCTCCTGGTCACTAATCTACCTCTCCTAGTCTAGGATTTATAACCCTTTTCTCAAGCATCTAACTAAAAACTTTTTGGCTTCTAGTCCCTAAAAACTTCGGGCCTTATTACGTAAAATGCAACGCATGAATAAAAAACAAGTAAGAGCGCTATATTCGGCTGTGCCGAATCTTATATACCCTTCACATTGGTCCTTAAATATAACCAGCCGAGTTATTTTGTACTGCAAATAATATAATAAAAATACCTTGTGCCGGTTTTAAAGTCCATAGAAAACTTTACAAAATTTAAACGTTCGTATGGATAACAGAAATAGATAAAGAAGATTTAAGGTCGAGAGTTATAAATGTTTTTGACATTATTCGTATTAAAAGGTTAATAAAAGTTGGAAATTTTTATGGGATCTTCTAGTCCCCCTGCTCCTCTTCAAACTTTTTTTCCAAAATGTAGGTCTTATCGTCGAATTATTTTTTGTAGAACACTAGAAGTTGATAGCTGTTATAGTTTCCGAGATATAGCGTATCGAAAATTTTATAAAAATTGTTAATTTGTATGGAAGCAACTTCTTTTTTTGCCCCACTAAAAAATTTTTCTTTAAAGCGTAGGCCTTATTGCCCAATTACTTTTTGTAGAACATTTGATTTCGATATCTGTTATAGTTTTCAAAATATAGCGTATCGAATATTTCATAAAAATTGTTAATTTGTATGGGAGCAACTCCTTTTTTTGCCCCCACTCAAAAAAATTTTTCTTTAAAGCGTAGGCCTTATTGCCCAATTACTTTTTGTAGAACATTTGATTTCGATATCTGTTATAGTTTCCGAGATATAGCGTATCGAATATTTCATAATAATTGTCGATTTGTATGGGAGCTACCCCTTTTTTTGCCCCCACTCAAAAAAATTTTTCTTTAAAGCGTAGGCCTTCTTGCCCAATCACTTTTTGTAGAACATTTGATTTCGATATCTGTTATAGTTTCCGAGATATAGCGTATCGAATATTTTATAAAAATTGCTAAGTTGTATGGGAGCTACCCCTTTTTTTGCCCCCACTCAAAAATATTTTTCTTTAAAGCGTAGGCCTTATTGCCCAATTACTGTTTGTAGAACATTTGATTTCGATATCTGTTATAGTTTCCGAGATATAGCGTATCGAATATTTCATAAAAATCGTTAATTTGTATGGGAGCTACCCCTTTTTTTGCCCCCACTCAAAAAATTTTTTCTTTAAAGCGTAGGCCTTCTTGCCCAATTACTTTTTGTAGAACATTTCATTTCGATATCTGTTATAGTTTCCGAGATATAGCGTATCGAATATTTTATAATAATTGTTGATTTGTATGGGAGTTACCCCTTTTTTTTGCCCCCACTCAAAAAATTTTTTCTTTAAAGCGTAGGCCTTCTTGCCCAATTACTTTTTGTAGAACATTTCATTTCGATATCTGTTATAGTTTCCGAGATATAGCGTATCGAATATTTCATAAAAATTGTTAATTTGTATGGGAGCTACCCCTTTTTTTTTCCCACTCAATAAAATTTTTCTTTAAAGCGTAGGCCTTATTTCCCAATTACTTTTTGTAGAACATTTCATTTCGATATCTGTTATAGTTTCCGAGATATAGCGTATCGAATATTTCATAAAAATTGTTAATTTGTATGGGAGCTACCCCTGTTTTTGCCCCCACTCAAAAAAATTTTTCTTTAAAGCGTAGGCCTTCTTGCCCAATTACTTTTTGGAGAACATTTCATTTCGATATCTTTTATAGTTTCCGAGATATAGCGTATCGAATATTTTATAATAATTGTTGATTTGTATGGGAGCTACCCCTTTTTTTGCCCCCACTCAAAAATTTTTTTCTTTAAAGAGTAGGCATTCTTGCCCAATTACTTTTTGTAGAACATTTCATTTCGATATCTTTAATAGTTTCCGAGATATAGCGTATCGAATATTTTATAATAGTTGCCGATTTGTATGGGAGCTACCCCTTTTTTTGCCCCCACTCAAAAAAATTTTTCTTTAAAGCGTAGGCCTTGTTGCCCAATTACTCTTTGTAGAACATTTGATTTCGATATCTGTTATAGTTTCCGAGATATAGCGTATCGAATATTTTATAATAATTGTTAATTTGTATGGGAGCTACCCCTTTTTTTGCCCCCACTCAAAAAATTTTTTCTTTATAGCGTAGGCCTTCTTGCCCAATTTCTTTTTATAGAACATTTCATTTCGATATCTGTTATAGTTTCCGAGATATAGCGTATCGAATATTTCATAAAAATTGTTAATTTGTATGGAAGCTACCCCTTTTTTTGCCCCCACTCAAAAAATTTTTTCTTTAAAGTGTAGGTCTTTGCGTACAATTACTTTTTGTAGAACATTTTAAGTCGATAGCTATTATAGTTTACGAGATATAGCGCATAAAATATTTCACCAAATTTGTGCAATTGTAGAAAAAATACCCCTTCCCCTGGTCCTATCTGAAAAAATTATTTAGGTCCCTTCTTAAGGAGCATCCGTGCCAAGTTTTGTGGCAAGAGTGACTATACTTACTGAGATATATAGGGATATATGCACGGAATTTGTCCTAAAAAAATGGGTTACTCTGGGTTTTCGCTTATATCTCGGTCAATCGTCAACCGATTTTGCTGATTTTAAATAGCGATTGTCTCCAGGATATTTCTAATAGTTTGACACCGTTAACTGGTCTGTATCTTTTTATTTGACTCCGGAAACTTGATTTCAACAGACGGACAGACGGACATCGCTAAATTGGCTTCCCTATCTATAAGGATCCAGAATATATGTACTTTATGGGGTCGCAAATGAATAATAAAGAAATTACAAACGGAATGACAAAGTGATATATACCCTTATCACTATGTGAAGGGTATAAAATATTGTGTGGAAAAAAAAATAAAATTTAAAAAATGTTCAATATATTTTGTTTTAAGGCGTTGCGTTTTAGAAAAAAAGGGAGTTCATCTGTAGCCTCTATTTACTATTATTTAAGATTTTTTTTCTATATACAGAAACCCTGTCACTGCACATTTCCTATTTCCTAAGAGTTCAAAAAACCAAATCAGTATTCATAACTTTTTGAGACTTGTCACACATAATGTGATACCTTTATTGGTCAATAAAAGTGCATTTACATTTACCCCATAAACAGGTTATTAGTTGTTTATGGTGTTAAACTAGTTTAAGAAACGTATTTATCCATACAAATCATAAACATGTTTATAACATGTTTTTGTGATAAACTAGTTTCAAAATACTTTTTTGTTAATACAACACTATTTTTTTAATATTTTTCTGGCAACGCTAGTGATATTTGGCATTTGTCCAAGGTGCATGTATTAGGTGGCCTTAGTTAATCAGCTAAGTAACGGTCTTTCGTTATTTAAATGTGAAATTATGTTTATGTTTACGTATTTTTTTCTTTTTTACAAACAACAACTAGTATTCTAAGCATAGTTTGGGAATAATGATTAGAAATTCTAATGATTAGCAATTGAATTAGAAATTTTAGTTGCGCTGAAAAATTGATTAATTACGATTAGTTTGCCTATTCTTATCAATTACTAATTGATTAGATTAGTAATAATTAAAAATCTAATCACAATTAGTGACAATTAGCATTTATAATCAAATCTAATGAAAACAAATAAAAAAAAAAAATAATTGACTAGATTTCTTGATTAGATTTGATTAGATCAACTATTTTTGTGAAAAGAAAATATTTATTTATCACATTTGTTGCTATATTTCATAATGTAACAGTTTTTAAATATTGCATACGGTGCACCCTGTTCTTAAACTAAACACTTGAACCAGCTGTCACTTTGTTGTTGTGTTATTATTAATATTAATTTTCAACGTGTTTTATTCAAATTAAAGTTTTCAAAATTATTGTTAAGCAAAAACGCACGGATTTTTTTTCTTTTATTTATTTTTTGTTTTTTCGACGTCGTGAAAATTTAAACAAAATGCAAGCTTTATATGTAAAACAAAAATTTCCAATTTATTTTTGATATTGTAGTTGTCGTTATGGATCCAATTGTTTTCGAAGACCAAGACTTCTCCGCAGACGATGATGTATGTATGTGATCCAAATTATGTGCCGACGATGTGAAGTGATCCGGAACAAAGTTTTGGAGAGCGAGCCGGCAGTGAGTGCTAAAAGAATGCGTAGTGTCGGGAGTTCGCCCAAATTAATGTTCAACCCTGAATTTTATGTGGCAATGGTTATGTATGTAAGTTTTACCCATTATCTTCCATTAGGTTTGCTGTATATCGTGATGTTTACTTGTGATAAATAAAATTTTTATTGATATTCATTTTAAATCAATATATTAATTGATTCTTCTTGTTGTGACAGACAAATGGGAGTACAACCGCTAAATGCGTGGCCTGTAACAAATTAATAAAAGGCACACGTGAAGTTACCTCCAACTTCAAATCTCATTTAAAGTTCGGCACAGCAAGTTGCATGAAAAGTATATGAGGATGAAAGCAGGTCCTTCCGATGAAAGCACGTCGCAGGCAGCTTTCGAAAAAAAATTATTCGCTTTCTGGTAGACTGCGCGTTACCGGTTTCTGTTGTAGAAAAGGAGTCATTGTGAGACCTGTTTAGTGGCACTGGATTAAAAGTTATGTGTCAGAAAACAGCCATGAAAAGACTCGATGAAACATACAACAGCATGGTGACTACGGTACAGACAGCCATGTCGTCATCGAAATACTTCTGCACCGCAGCGGACATTTGGTCGGGTAATCACAGGAGTTTCTTGGGTTACACCTGTCATTGGCTTGATCAAAATTTCCAAAGGAAGTCAGCTGCGTTGGCGTGTAGGCGAATATTTGATGTCCACTCGGCGGAGAAAATCGCGCAAATGATCGGGGATATAAACACTTCCTTTGGCCTCCACAAGACCAACATTATAATGACCATTACGGACAACGGGTCGAACTTTGTCAAAGCATTTCGTGACCATGGCTTGAGTCAAAGTGATTATGATGGCGAAAATGCTAAATATTTGCTGAAGCATGAAAGGTGTGCCAGTCACACACTGAATTTACTGGCCACCACTGATTTCCAGGGGATTTTTCGAGAACAGCCAGCACTGTATATTCAACACACAATGGTAAAATTTATGCCCTAAACACAACTGGAACGAACGCCGAATTTTTCGTTGCGAATATTCGTCTTAAAAAATAAAACACATTTGTGTATATGAAAATGCACACAAACAGTGCGTCGACTAAAATTCGTCATGCGTAACAAACTCTGCGATAGGTTTATTTCTATTTCTTACGCAGACGAACGACGAATAATTTGGCACAGAGTGACCATTTTTCTTTTATTTTGTTATTAAATAATGTTTTTTTATACTTTAAGAATAATTTTCACTTTTTATTTGTTGCATTAAATACAATTAGTGTATTTTAAGTGTTGTATTTATATATTTTTTAAATAGTTTTTTTTAATTATTATTTTTTTCAAATAGTGCTTCTTTTTTAAAAAATATGGTCTCTCTATCATAGCTGTTTTATTCGTTCTAAATGTGTTTCACTTAACGAATTAACGCAACGAATTTTAACAGACGAATTCGTCGTGTAGTGCAAAATTCGTCGTTCGTCCCAATTGTGTTTAGAGCATTATACATAAATTATTTGAAATGCAGCTTACATTTCACTTACTTATATTGATTTCTTACAGACGATCAAAAAGTGCCATCAGTTATGGAAAAAGTGCAAATGGCCGAAATCCTCCGAAGTCATCCAGAGCATTTTAGGTTCAGCTCTTCTTATACCAGTAGTAACCAGGTGGAACTCACTATATGATGCAATCCTGAAGTAACTACAGTTTAAGAAGAAATTGCATGAGCTTGCTAATGAATTGACTCTGCCTCCTTTTTCAGCTGGTGATTTCAATATTTGGAGTCGTACAAGCTGCTAATGGAGCCCATTGCCCAAACTTTGGACTTTCTCCAAGGTGAAGCCAATGTGAAGTATGGTTGTATTATTCCTGCGTTTCTTTCTTTGAGCAACAAGCTGCTAAAATGATCCAGTGTAGTGATCACGTAGTGATCATGTAGTGGTCTTCTGAGAAAAATAGGATGAGTAAAAAAAAAGGAATTTTGAGTATTGCTAAGCACTCCTGCCGCTTATAATTCCAGCGTTCACACGCCGATTTAGTTGAGAATTAAAAAGAAAGTTTTGAATGCCTGTCAAATTAATTCTGATTTTATTTAATACAAACTTGAGCTTATATACTAATCTTATGTTTATACAGCATAATTCTATTAAAATCAATTTTGTATTGATTTTGTATAAGCCTAAGTTCATTTGCCTTAAAATATATAAAACGTGTAGCAATCTAATCATTTTTACAATATTGTCAAAAAATAACTCTAAAAGCGTGTTTGCAATTAAATATTCTCAAGTATGTGCTCATGTTACATTTGTATACAGAATTGTTTCAAGTTCATTGACGTAATTATGTTCAATTGCTTAAAGAAATGTTTCAGCATAATTTTGCTGACGATTATAAAAGTAAAAAAAATGAAATTAAATTAACAAAGTATTTAATAGTGTATAGTGCGGCGCATAATTATATGTGCACACTCTACACCCTAACCCTTTTAGATTTGGGTATTATTAAAAATAATAAGAAATTGATATTTTTATAAATGTATACGTATAAATGGTAACAATTATATATTACAAAATAATTTTTTTTTTTTGTACATGTTTATTTGAAATATTTTTTTAACATATTTTTATGGATTGTTTTTAATTTAGAATTTTCCGTTTGTATTACTACATTTAAGTCATCTATATCTACTACTTTATATGGACCTCTATATGGTTTTTCATGTTTTCTTCTATTTTCAACTTTAACTAAAACTAAATCTCCTATTGTAATATCTATGCTATTTTGTTTAGACCTTGATTCTAATTGTCTTTTTGTCTTTACTTTTAAAATCAATTCACGTGCTCTTTTCAGTGAATAATGTAGTCTAGCTTTTAGTTCATTTGTGTAATTGTCAAGATTGTAAATTTTCTGTGGTTCTTTTAATTCGTCACTCGGTAGTCTAGGTAGTTTACCAAAAACGAGTTCAAATGGTGAGTAATCAGTATCAATGTTCGGTGTCGTGTTAAAAGCAAATAAAAAAATATGGTATCCATTCGTGCCAATTTGCATCCTCCACAAAATTCAGAAGATACTCATTCAGAACGCGGTGGTTTCGCTCTACTGTTCCTAATGTTTCGTGATGGTATGGAGTTGAAAAATTTTGGTTTATTTTTAATAATTCACAAATCTCTTTCATTAACTCATTTGTAAATTCTGTACCTCTATCTGTTTTAAGAACGTTAAACAAACCATACTTTAAAATTACTTGTTCCACTAGTGTTTTGGCTACTGTCTTTGCGTCTTTAGACTCAATGGGATGAGCAGTTACATATTTTGTCAATTCGCATTGGATAGTTAATATATATCTAAAATTATTTGATGGTCGTAACGGTCCAACTGTATCTACTACTACGATGTCGAAGCTATTTGTTGGCGTATCTGTTATTTTAAAAGGTTCTTTTGTATGTTTATACTGTTTGTTTTTTTTGCATGAATTGCATGTCTTCACATAGTTTTTGACCATTCTATTCATATTCTTCCCTATGTATCTTTGTTTAATTTAGATAGTGTTTTTCTGATTCCAAAATGTCCGCTGTGTGGCGTGTTGTGAAATTCTTCAATTAATCTATATTGTTTTATGCTATCGTTTATCCTTCTTGGCATTCTATATATAATTATTTCGATATCTTTGTTATTCATATTATTATATTCTTCTTTTAATTTATCGGCCGTTATATATTTAAAAATTTCATCATCATCATATAGTACGTACTTCTTGAGTTTCAAATTCTTTAATTTCAATAAGAGTTTCTCCATAAATGTTTCGGAAAACATAGGATTTTCGCTCTTATTACATAATATACGCGTTACTTTATCATTTGTCTCATGTTTTTGCTTAAGCTTCTTATCATATATATATTTTATTCTCTGCAGTTCCTTAATATCATTTATTGACGTGCATTCCCACATATAGAGGTGATCAGTCTCCTTTTGAGATTTGCCGTTCTTTTCATTTTTTAATTCATTTTTCTTATGTAATTCATTTTGTTTAATCATGCCACGTGTTATTGCTAAAGTTTTCTTTTCTTTTTCATCAATACAGATTGGAATCATATTTCTTAAAATTTCGGAATTTATTTCAATACGTGATAATGCGTCTGCATTCGTGTTATTTGCTCCTTTCTTGTATATTATATCAAAGTCATAATCTGATAGTTCGAGTCTAATTCTAGTTAGTCTTGAGGATGGGTTTTTGTGAGAAAATAATGCAATGAGTGGCCTATGGTCTGTCACAACAGTAAATTTTCTTCCGTATAAGTATGGTCTAAAGTATTGTATTCCCCAATGAATTCCTAATAGTTCTTTTTCAATAAACGATTTATTTCTTTCGTGTTTATTTAGTGATTTACTTGCGTAAGATATAGGTAAATCGTTACCAATTTCACCTTGTGAGAGTATTGCTCCTAACGCTACGTTTGAAGCATCTGTAGTCAGTATAAATGGTTTATCAAAATCAGGATATTGTAGTATAGGTGGATTCTTTAGTTTATTTCGTAATGTATCAAATGCCTTTTGACAGTCTTCTGACCAGTCAAATTTTACTTTCTTTTTTAACAAATTATTTAGACAATTGGCCGTTTTAGCAAAATCTGGTATGAATCTTCTGTAATAATTACAAAATGCTATGAATCTTCTAACGTCATCTGAATTCTTTGGAATTGGGTACTGTTCAATTATCTTATATTTTGATGGATCTGTTTTAATGCCGTTTTCTGTAATCAATGTAATTATCTTGTCCCTATACCCTGATACTGTACCTTTCTGTCGAGTATTTCTGATTTCCGAATGAAGACAACTGGCAGTTTTTGTTGGGTAAAAATGTGTGGATAATGATATTTTTAGTTCGCTAAATGTGTTCGGTATGTTCTGTGTTATCAAAATGTTTCTAACCTTATCACTCAACTTAATCGCTGTCACGTACTTTATTAATTTCGATTTACCCTGTTCGTTAAGGTCATTGTAAACCATTTCCACCATTGAAAGAAATATATCAAGGTGTGTTGGTTTTCCGTCAAATGTCGGAATTGTGTCTGAAGATTTTTTGCTGTCAAAGTCAGACATTTTTGGGCTTGTATTCGGTACGTTGGAATGTTCCTCTAAAAGCTCAATTGCTGTTGTTTTTAATGTTTTAAATTCTTTGATTTTCTTTTCCCTTAAGGTTTCTGGTAGATATGCTATTAATTTTCCAAATTTTTCACTAAGTTGTTTAATTAAATTGTATTTTTCTTTTATAGTTTCTTGTGTGTATTTTCTACCTCTTGATTTTTTAGCATTTATTATTATTATCCGAATTTCTTCAAGAATTTGATCCATAGAAAAATTAAGAAAAAAATTTTTTTTGTATATATATTGTAGTTTTTTTTTTTTTTTTTTTTTTTGCAAAATTAAAAGTTAGGTGGCATTTCTTACAATTTGTTTTTTTATATAATTTTTTAAAAATAGCCAAGTTCCTAATAATATAATGATAACTAAGAAAATTATTATAAGTTCTAAACTTAGTGTTATTTTGTTGTTGTTAATCGCGTAGCTGCTGTTTTGCTGTTGTAGATTTGTGTCAGCTATACCCATTGCTTTGATATTTTCTAGAAATAATTGTGCTAGAGTTCCTTTGGTGATGTTTGCGATATTCAACATTCGAAGTTTTTCCACCCGATCTCCTTTAGCTTCTGTAATTTAGCTATGAGTTTTTTCTTTTGGAGACTTGTTGATATGTTTATAACGTTTTGAAGTTCCTTACAACTTCTCTCAAAACGTCTTTTCTTGCCTCCTCTCTTTTTCTTTGTTTTCTCAGTTTTTTGATTATCGTAGAATCCTTTTAAATAATTTTTATATTTTTCTTGCCTTTCCTTATATTGTTGTATAGTGATTGGCTTAGGACCGGCTTCTTTAGGTGTAGCTGTGTACCTTGGTATTGGCTGGATGTTCTTTGTCACAGGCTCCGGATGGTATTCTTCTATCTGGTCTTCCCACTTCTTGAATATTTGGTCAATTTCTTCCTTGGAAGTCATTGAATGGTGTTAATTTTTCGGGAGAATAATTTTGTTTTTTAAACTTTCCGGAAAATATTAAATCCAAATTTAATTTTAATTTTTAAAACTTGCAGGATATTTGTTTCGTAGGATTTAAATTTTGTTCGCAGGATCTAAGATTTTATCCGCAGGATCGCCATGTAGTGATCACGTAGTGATCATGTAGTGGTCTTCTGAGAAAAATAGGATGAGTAAAAAAAAAAAGGAATTTTGAGTATTGCTAAGCACTCCTGCCGCTTATAATTCCAGCGTTCACACGCCGATTTAGTTGAGAATTAAAAAGAAAGTTTTGAATGCCTGTCAAATTAATTCTGATTTTATTTAATACAAACTTGAGCTTATATACTAATCTTATGTTTATACAGCATAATTCTATTAAAATCAATTTTGTATTGATTTTGTATAAGCCTAAGTTCATTTGCCCTAAAATATATAAAACGTGTAGCAATCTAAGCATTTTTACAATATTGTCAAAAAATAACTCTAAAAGCGTGTTTGCAATTAAATATTCTCAAGTATGTGCTCATGTTACATTTGTATACAGAATTGTTTCAAGTTCATTGACGTAATTATGTTCAATTGCTTAAAGAAATGTTTCAGCATAATTTTGCTGACGATTATAAAAGTAAAAAAATTAAATTAAATTAACAAAGTATTTAATAGTGTATAGTGCGGCGCATAATTATATGTGCACACTCTACACCAGATAACAAAAACTCACAAATTTTTTTTTCCTACTTTTGAGCTTTTCTTAGAATATTACAGTTGTTGTTTGTAAAAAAGAATCAAATACATAAACATAAACAAAATTTGGTATTTAAATAAGGAAATACCGTTAATTAATGAATAAACGAGGCGACCTGATATATATGTACGTGCGCCCTGGTAGGTTTAAATTGTGTTGAACATAATTTAATATAAACTCAATGATATTTCAAATTTACATTTTTTTCATTATTTTACTATTGTAAATTGTTATTGAACAAAATTACTGTTTGTTTTATGGTAAAAAATATATAAAAAAAAACAAGTGTCAAATTTAATTCGAACACAAATCCACTTACAACGTAATGAAAACACTTCGACATGATTTCCTCAAAATTACTTAATTTGCTTATAGTGGAAACGTACTATAAAATTCCATACAAAATTTTAAGAAAATTACAGTAAAACCCCCTGCAGCTGCTCTAATCACCGTAAGAGGGTTAAAATATGACACCGATCCCTATTTAAAACTTAGAAATATTTTATAAATAAAAAAAACGGATAAAAATAAAAAATGGTTTGGGGTTTCGAAAGTCCAATGTGAAGGGTATCTAAGATTCGGCACAGCCGAATTTATCACTCTTACTTGTTCATTCTAAGATTTGACAAGTCAAACTTAACTTTTTTTAATGACGATTTAATGATGATTTAAATACTTATGTAAGCATTTTACGAAAACAACCAACAGTACAAATTTTTCCGAGGTCGATGATTTTTGTTTATTGAACAAAACTTTTGTAAAAAATTGATTTTTTAAACCTTTGGTGTATTTAAGTTTTTTTATGATAGTGAAGCAAATTTGTTATCGAAACATTGGACGTTAAGTTATGAGCATGCTAAACATTATTGATTGGTATTGATTTTACTTACAGCCAGCTCAGTTTTGTTAAAATCTGTTGAGAGATTTATATAACTTGCGTCATCTTTTTTGGAATTAATTTTTGTATTAGCATCATATTCATTACATGTTATATTTGCAACATTTGATTTATTTGAATTCAACGTTGAAGGCAATTGGATTATGTTTGAGTTTTCATTGTTTACTGCATTGAGAAGATCATTATTGTTAGTATCTGAAAAAAAATAATTTATCTTAAAATAAAAAAATATCAAAGCATTTTTAATTCATACATTTAGGGGTAGAGCCGTCTTTGATAGATGCTGAAGATGTATTCGTTTGATTAAAAATATCTTGTTCGCCTTCTGCTTCCTTATTTATTAAATTATGTTTAAAATGCATTTTTTGTGGTGTTGTATTAACTTTCTCTGCCGTTGTATGTAGTTGCTTCGTTGTAAAACCGGTTGTCTACCAAATATAATAATTAATATTGTAGTTATTAAAAGTACATTTAATAAATATTTTTGTTGAAAAAGTAAAGACTATCTGTCAGTAATTTTTATGTAAATTTATTTATTTACTATACCAATTCAAAGCATATATATAAAAAAAATATATTAACGCCAATCACGGTTTGACCGAATTAAAATCACGCTTTAAAATACTTACAGTGTACTATATTTGTTACACAAAATGAAGAGATATTAGTATAATTAGTTTCTTTTTAACTATTTTATTTGTTGTAGGTATAATCGAGATCATTCAATCGATCAAAATTGTAATGTGTCGACAACTGGCAAACCAACTAAACTTAAATAATTGACCAACATTATGCTTTAAAACTAAAATTATTAATAGAAAATTTTGGATAGTGTAATTACAATAAAACACATCTAGCTAAACAACGCATTTGGACCAAACCTTTTGTTACCTTTGGCAAAAAATTATTAGGTTCAGCGTTCGGCTCGCAAATTATAGGGTATTAAAGTTTTGAAAATCCCTCTAATAATACACAAATTTTGGGCCATTCACTTTAAATTTTTAACTTAATGAAAATTGAACCCAACGAAAAATTACCTTAAAACACTAAGGAGTCAAACAAACAATACTTTTTTTTATTCACGTTAACTTTAAAATATACATTTGTCAGATAGATACTATCTCTTTTAAATCATTAATTTTTACCTGTTCTTTTGGTAAATATAGAAAGCGAAAAAAAGTACGTTAAAAGTAATTAGCACTTTTCAAAAAAATATTTATCGTCACACTGCCTCATAAGCTATTAAACAGTAAAAGGAATTCTTGCGCATTGAATGAAAACCTATATCAGGACGAAAAAATGTTCAACTGATATTTGTAAGGCAAAGGAGTCAAACAACTATTTCGAAGTGCACCGTAAAGTAAAATGCTCTAAAGCTTTTATGTGCAGAGCCAAAGCTAATGCTGGGTTGAAGTCGTTAAAAGTTCAGAGAATTAAAGATCGGAATGCTGTAAAAAACTTAGAAGAGAAAAAGCTAGCGAAAAGAGATTTAAAAAAAAAGAAAAACCTGTTGTGTAATGGACGATAAAACGTAAGTATGTACTGGGTAACATTTTAGAACTTCTGGTTAAAAATTTTTATGTGGCTGGTGGAAGAGGTACCCGACAAAAAAAATACAATTTCTCTAAAAACTTCTTGTGTGGCGAGAAGCCAATCATTTGTAACATCAGGCACGATAAATACAAAAAAATATTAGGCAGTATCTTAAAAACGGCTTTTCTCTTCTTAAAACAGCACATAATGCCTTCATATTTCAGGCCCCATTTGTCATTATGTCACTGGAAAAAAACGCCTTTGAGCGTTATTCAACAATAATGTAAATTTTTACCACGGGAGCCAAAGTCACCCAACTGGCCAGAACGAACTTCGGCCTATAGAAAAAAGAATTAGAGCACACGAAAAAGGTATCCCAGGACATTCCCAATTTAAAGCGTCCACCATGTCCAGACAGATAACGGAAGCAGCTATAAAATCGGTATTTGGGATATTTCCGAAAAAAGTGAATTAATTGATAAATAACGAGTAATAAGACAATATTTTAATGTTTATTGAATTTGTACAATATTTGAATCGATTGTTTTTTTAAATAACCTTTTTGTAAACTGGTTAAGACTTATTTAACTTGATAAAAGTAAGTTTCTTTCGACTTACTTCTTAAATGAAAAAAAGGCCACAGTTTGAAAAATGACCCCAAGTTAAAAAATTAAAAGTTCCAAAGAAATTTGACCCAAAGGTTTTCACAAAATAGTTTTAAAATATAAACAAATTAACCAAGTCAGAGCGATATATTTGGCTGTGCCGATTCTTATATACCCTTCACATTGGCCTTATACACAGTCACCTGTCCAGGCAGAAAGACAATTAGACCGACGCTAGCCCGATGTTGGCAGTGGACTCTCAATATAAAAATAACACAAATTTACCAAGTTTTCAATGTTGTCTCAATATTAAAAAGATAACGCCAAAAGGCATCAACTGTAAGATAAAAATTACAGCATCGAAATCGCACTTTCTTCTTTCCTGTCTGAATTTGCCAGCCAACGGCTTGTTTTTTTTTTTTTTTTTTTTTTTTTTTTCATATTTTTATTATTGAATCTTCGCTTTTGCGAACTAACAATAAGTATTCAAATCTTAAAACTAAGTAATTTATATTAGTCCAGTCAGTACCAGACCAAAATTTAAGTTCTCATAACAAAGTAAATTAATTTAAACAGTTTCATCTAAGTTCAATAGTGTCAGACGAGTGTGTCCACTATGTTGCAAGATGTTTCGAGCGAGCGGATTTGGATGCGTTTCCAGCTTGTTTAAATACTTGTCCACATAGTTCAGGATTTCGCATTTAACTAGTGGAACTTGTAGATCCTTATGGATGTTGCTGTTTTTAATATACCAAGGAGCACCAGTTATCATTCTTAGGATTTTGTTTTGACGGCGTTGAATTTTTACTATGTTAGAGGCGGAAGCAGTGCCCCATAATTGTATACCGTAGCACCAAATTGGTTTCAAAATCGATTTATAGAGTAGAAGTTTACAATCAAGACGAAGCACAGAGTTTCTGCCAATTAGCCAATGAAGTTGTGTAGCTTTAAGTTTCATTTGCGTCAACTTCGCATCTATATGCGTCTTCCATGTAAGGCGACGGTCCAGGTGAATGCCAAGGTATTTCGTCTCAAATCGTTGAGGCACCATATGGTTGTTAATAAAGATTGGAGAGCACGTTTCTTTGCGTAAAGTAAAAGTAACATGGGTACATTTTTGCTCATTAATTTTTATTCCCCATAATTTTGCCCATTTTTCAACTTGGGTTACGTGTTGTTGCAGCTGGTTTGAAGCCTCTTTAGGGTCTTTGTGAATACTAAGAAAAGCGGTATCGTCAGCAAATGTAGACGTGTGCGTAAAACTGTTTGTTGGCATATCTGCCGTGTAAAGCAAGTACAAAATTGGACCTAGGATACTCCCTTGAGGTACACCAGCCCCTATTGGTTGGTAACAACTTATTTGGTTTCCCTCTTTGATTTTAAATTGTCGACCGGTTATGTACTTTTCTAGTAGGTTGAAAATATTAGCTGGAAGGTTTAGCTTTAGTTTGTTTAACAGGCCTTCGTGCCATACTTTATCGAAAGCTTGAGAGACGTCTATAAAAAGTGCGGAGCAGTACTTTTTTTCCTCGAAAGTTTTCCTTATAACCTGCACCAGTCTGTGAGTTTGTTCTATTGTGCTATGTTGACTTCTAAAGCCAAATTGGTGATCTGGAATGCAGTTGTTTTCATTCAAGATCGGAGTAAGCTTGTTTTTAAGCAGCTTTTCAAACAGTTTGGACAAAGTTGGTAACAAACTTATAGGCCTATACGACTCCACCTTCGCAGGATCTTTACCAGGCTTAGGAATCATCTTTACTCAGGCAACTTTCCATATTGGTGGAAAATGTTCAAGCCGTATTATGGCATTAAAAATAAAAAGAATTATTCTTTTTGCTGTAAAAGGTAGCTCAATGAGCATTTTGTTGCTTATTGTATCAACGCCAGGAGCTTTTTTATCATTAAGTTTAGCTATAGCTTCTACCACATCTGAATATCGGAAACGTATTTCTACAGGACGTCTAGAAACAACAGGCGGTAATTCCCTCACGTCAGTGCATGTATTAGGAGTGAACACGTTTCTTAAATGGCTTGCGAGCAGATCGCATTTTTCTTCATCATTTCTAGCCCAGGATCCTCTTAGATTGCGCAGTGGTGGTTTTGCGATTACGGGTCTTTTGAGACGACTGGCTGATCGCCATAGAGAATAATTTGTTTGAGGAGTCGTGTCTAGACCTTCCAAATACTTCTTAATTGATGCAATTCTGTGTACCTCCAGCAAGTTTTTTAAGCGATTTGTACACTCTTTTAGCTTCGTTTTAAGTTGGGGCGATCTATGCTGTTGCCATTCTCTTCGCGCTCTCCTTTTTTCAGATAAAGGCTCCTCAACATCGACAGAAAAAATTTTGTTGTATTTGACCTGACGGTATGTTGAAGAAGCATGTTCAACGGCTTCTTTAATGTTTTCATTTAGGATATTTAGGCAATCATCGATTTCTTGGGGAGTTTTTAGTGGTATGTGTTCTGAGCAATGAGAGCTGATATATTTTTTATATTTCAACCAATTTACTCTTTTGGATAAGAAAAAATCACTAGTTGCGATTTGGTTAGGACTGCAAATAGTGATAATTGTGGGTGAGTGGTCAGAAGATAAATCCAGAGAGGGTTGCGCCTCAATAAGCTCCGGGGATATACCTTTTGCTACGCCAAAATCTATTACGTCTGGAATTTTATTGTGGTCGGTTGGCCAATAGGTTGGTTGTCCGGTAGAAATAACACAAAGACCCATTTCAGATACGGAATCATACAAGATACGACCTCTGGGACTAATTAAGCGGGAACCCCAGTAGGTGTGTTTAGCGTTATAGTCTCCAGCAGCTATGAAGCGGGGACCTAAAGATTTGTAAAAACTGTTGTACTGATCCTTAGTTATGGAGAACCTGGGTGGACAATACACTGACGAAATAACTAGGTTAGCCAACGGCTTGTTGTTGAAAAATAGTGGACACTGTTTACATAACGCTTTTGAACTTTAAATTTATGCAAATATATTTGTGTATAAAAAGTAAAAGTTAACATGCAAAAATCTTACAGGTGCACATAAAGTCATATTTAAGTTTCCTTTTCTTTGAATTTCATTTATATGTAAAATTTTTTATTTAAAATGTAAAAAATCCTATTTGATATTCATAAGTTAACGCTACGTTTTTGTATCTACAGTATTGACGGTAATATACTTTTAAGGGCCATTATTACAAGTTGGCGACAAAGTTGGCGGTAGTAAATGGTAGCGTTAACAGAACATGGCGATAAAGTGGCCGTTAGCAAATTTCCATTATTACAACTTGCCGGTAAAGTTAAATACATATTTCTTATTGTGTGGCAATACCGTTAGCAATTACCGACTACTTTTGAAGGAGTAATAAGATTGTAGTGGCAACGACGCACTTTTGTTTACATTTTGAAAAGCAAAAATTGTGTAACGGATAGTGCTACCATATTAAAATAAAAAAATATGGTAACTTAAACATAAATCCTCCTTGTAAAACTTACCGCCAAGACGAACTTGCCTTTAATTTATCGCTCATTTTTAAGTTAAAAGAAAGTTGTAATAATGAAAATGTTTTTATTTAAGCGATAAAATCTCACTTTAAGCTAACGCGAAGTTGTAATAATGGCCCTAAGAGTCGAAATTTTGTGTTTACATGGCTGTGGTGGTACATAAAAAATAATTTTCAAATCGTATATTTGTGACTGGGTGATCAAGGCAAGCTGCACAAACCGCACATTTTATACAAAAAATACTTTGTTATGTGATTGAATATAACTATTGATTGATAACTATCATAGTTTTTGAAATAGAAAAATTTAAACAATATTATGTGCGTTACTTCTTTCCGTGCTCCTCCCTTAAAAATTGTCTTTTCAGTTAAAAAAATATTTCGTATCAGAAATTTTATAAAAATGTTCATTAGCGGCTTACACTTTTCCCGCTCTTATCCAACTATTTTCTTTTGAAAATATAGGCATTATTTTACAATTTCTATTTGTAATAAATTTAAAGACAATAGCTGTTACAGTTTTTCAGATTAAGCATATCAAAAATTTTCTAGAAAGGCTTAATTCGTGTGGGGCTTCCGCTCCTCCAATTTTTTATAACTGTCGGCATTGACGTACAATTACTTTTTGTGGTAAACTTTAAATTAATAACGGCAACGGTGTAGGGTGTTCGTCACGGCATATGTAACGCTGCGGTAGGCATGATTTATTTTGCCCAAAAGCAAAAAAAAAAAAACTTGATTTAAAAAAAAAAAACTTGTCAATTAAAATCACTAATACTATTGTTTTTTTATTTTATTTACATTATTTTTTTTATAAAAATTATTAGAATAAAAACAAAAATATCATAAAAAGTAAAAATAACAGAAACAACATCAAAAAATTTAGTAAAAATATGAATATTTAAAAAAACTTAGGAGTTATTTAAAAATATAAATATAGATACTATTGATTTTGCTACATATTCTCTACAATCGAGTGTTGGTAAAAAAATCTTGAAAGTTTTTGCAATTATCATTAAAATTTATTCTTTTTGATTCCACGGCTTTTATCAGGTTCTGTTCCTATCTTTTGTATATAAAATATTTAAAATACTTAATGCTTTTTCACAAAAGGCATTGCTTGTTGGAATAGAAAATACAAAAGAAACCAAATTTTTTAAATTTTGAAAATTGCTTTGAGAACACATTTTTAAACAAATGTGACCATACTTTATCATTTAGTATATTTTTTTGGTAATATGTCGTAAACTTCTCGAAGAACACAGTAATCGACCACAGTTTATCAAAGTCAATGTTATTTGAAATGTCTAATAACTGCGAAAGCTTATTCACAAGTCAGAAGAAACTTTTTATATTTAAACAGGAAATTTTAAACTTGTAAAAAAACTTGACATATGACTTTTCACTTGACATGCATTAAAAAATTTGACAATCAGGCCCGTTTGGCAGCCCTACGCTGCGGCCACAAGTTCAAGTTTTCGCTTTCAAGTTGATCACACATATTGCTTGTCAAATTCATTCGAATTAATGATCGTGACGTAGGCTGCACGCAACTTGATAATCAACTTGAGCATCAATTTAATTTTTTAAGATGGCGTCGTCAAGAAATATATGAAAAATGTTCACTTTGCGGCAGAATATTTGTTAAACGAAACACAAAAATTGTTTTATATACTATTACATGTGTTATTTTATTAAAATTTTTTATTTTTATTTTTTTGACTGAATTTTAGTACAACGACACATAGAGTATTTACTAGACATCTGCATGACTATATTCATTTAATTGCCTATACACAACAAAAACAATATTCATTCAAACATTTTTCATTCTATGGGAGATAAATAAAAATAAGCCAGTAACAACACAAGAAAGAATGTATTGTGTGTTACACTCAATGATACAAGAAGAACACATTCATTTTACAGTTTTCGTTTTGAATGTGTATAAAACACACTTGAAAATACAAAAACATAGCAAAGTCTCATTACAGTTAGAGTTTTTTTAAAAACATTCAGGTGTTTTTTCGAGTTAATGAATGTTTAACAACAACAATAACGACAAATTTGCAAACACAAATGAATAATAATTTTTTACACCAATCATACAGCAATATTCACACATTCTATTCAGTATTTATTTATATGAATGTATGGGTAATATTTTGTTTTCGGTTGAAGTTGTTTTTTATTTGCTTTCGCTTGTGGGTTCATTCATTTAGTTTGTTTAACATTGAATGAAAAACACTATGTTGTTGAAATACAAACGAATGTATTTAAACGGCATTTGGGTGTAGTCAAGCAGACCTCTAGTATTTACATAATTTTATTTTGAAATATTAATATATGAAAAATATACCAAAATTTAGTTAAATTATTTGCGGTAGAATATTTGTATATGCAAACACATGAATAAACGAAAATATACGAAAAATAACTATAACCAGCTGTTAACTTGACCATCAAGTTGAAAGGCGAGTTGAATGGGAAAGTTGATTATAAGTTGCTTTCAAGTTCGAAAAGTTTGGGTGTGTTAGTAAAAATGTTTGAGTGTATTGCAACTTGAAAGGCAAAAATTAAACGTCTGGCCGCTAGTTAACACAGTCACAAACGAATGACGCAATTTATAAATATCCACTATGTGTAACATAAAACTCTCACAATATGACACACTTAAACGGTTGAAACCAGACCTCACACAAATGCATAGTGCAGTGTGTGCTAATAAACATTTTTTGACAACGGTCAAAGCACTTCAATTTTGCAATTTTCGGAAATACATTTTGGCAAATATTCAATGTCGGCGAAATTGATAGAAGAGTAATAAAACAAATACCTTAATGTATGCCACGTGCAATTGTATAGAAATAAATAGTTGCAAGTTGTTATAAATGCCAGAATTTTATTAAATAAAGATCAAAATACTATTTAATATCTGTGTTCTCATTATTTCACCCAAGCACCTTGAACAGTGCTAGGAAAAATTAAAACAGTAAAACAGTAGCATTATTCATAAATACTAGCAACCCCATCTTTCTTACACACACACATAGACAAAAAAATATATAGCATATCAAAAGTTGCTCAAAATTGTTCATTTGTATGGGGGCTACTGCTCTCCCTGCTAATTTTTTTCCTAAAATGTACGTTTTATACTGCAAATACTTTGTACAAGGTGGGCTAAAAGAAATCACCCTATTAGAAGACGCTCTTATTTTTCAAATGGCGGCTATTATCAAATCTGTTTTGACATTTGTGAACCCAACGGATGTAGAATACAAGTGAACAAGCCTTTTTTTATCTATTTTTTGCGTTACAATTCGTCTGTGGTGTTGGTGCAGGGCGAATTCCGTCGCAGATTCCCCGGTCGTCCGAAACGAGCTGCGCAAACACGCGAGACGCTGTGGTCCCATACTCTTCAAGGTTGGTGGCCAAACGGCGCAGTGTTTGCGCACTCGGGGAATTGGCGACGGAATTCGCGCTGCGGCAACACCACAGACAAATTGTTACGCAAAAAAAGACACGATTTTTCCGCATTCTTAGGGAGTGAATCGCTTGTTAACTTGTATTCTACATCTGTCTAGTTAACAAATGTCAAAACATATTTGATATTGTCTGTCATTTGCAGAAATGCCCACCTTGTAAAATACAGAATAAGTGAGAAATTGTGGATATATTACAAGATCAATTCGACCCAAAGCCAAATGAGCTGTTGAAAAATTTTCGTTTTAATATGAGAAAGCAAAAGGAGGGTGAAAAAGTCTCGGATTTCTAGTGGCACTACGTAAATTTACAGCAAATTGTGATTTAGGGACTCATTTGGAAAGAGCGCTGCGGAATCAATTTTCCGGTTATTAGAAAAGAAGACCCTATATTAAATGATGCAATAACAATGGCGACCGCTAGTGAGTTAGCAGAAAAAGGATGCAGCAAATTAAAAGGTAATAGCAGAGAAGCGATTAGTGTGCACAAAATGACAGAAAAAAATAAAACACATTGCGGATAAATGCAAATTTTAGGATGCAACATTTCACTTTTGCAAGAAAATGGACACTTGTTTCAAAGAGAGGAAGCAAGTACACCAGCTTAAGGCAATTTAGAAAATGCATCAGCAGTGGCAACTGTAGAAAAATTTTTGCAAAAAAACGACCCACAAAACATTTTTAGTATCCGCGGAAAGACCACGCACAAAATAAAAGTTAACAACAAATTTATAAACTTTAACCCTTTCAATACTGACGGGACACATGTATCCCGTTGAGTGTTCTCATTTAACTAAAGCACAATTTTTAATATATTTTTGTATGTTTTTGCATCCCATCAGTGTTTTTCGTGTTTACGTTTTATTATTTATTATTTGTGTCCGTTATTATACGAATTTGAACACAAAAAAGCTCTAAACTTATATTTGGAATTAGCATGTGCTATTTTAGTGGGTGTAAGATTATGTTTTTTGTAAAATTACAAGCGATTTTATTTATAATTTATTGAAAAATGACGAAGTACGTTAATATCCATTCATATAAATAGTTACCAGCTAAAAATTAAAAAATATATAAAAGATAAATGGAAAAAGGTTGTATATGGGTCATATATATCCCAGCAGTAACTTTCACTGGGCCACATACGTCCCAACAGTATTGCATAACAACTAATTTATTTGTTTTCTTATAATTAGTGAATGTTATCAAAAAAGAAAGCGCCAGAGAATCCTTAATGATGAAAATATTTGAAACTTATTGGAGAACCCCGACTCTGAAACTGACACTGATTTCGATAGGGACAACATTCTCGATACGTGTATTGAAAACTGGATACACGTATGCCATTGATTTATATTGTGGAACAGAAACAGTTTCGTGCGATGGTACTTTTGGAGAACAAGTTTTAAAAAAACTGTGTTCCACTCTTTCAAATCCTTCAACCCTTTTATGTTGTTCTTGGGTTTTTACTACCATTAATTTAGCTCACAGCTTAGATTTTGGCTAAGTTGGCGCAATTAAAAGAAATAAGAAATTTCTACCAAATTTTGATGGTCTAAAACTAGAAATAGGTTACTACATTTTTAAATTTAGCCGTTCTATGATTTGTAAATGTCATGACACAAAGGAGGTTTTGTTTTGTTGCCATTCAGATGCCGTAGTTAACGTTAAAAGAGCTAACAAAAAAGGAGAGGCCATGGATGGCTTATGCCCTGAGGCCATTTCTTTTTACAACAAATACATGGGCGGTATGAATCTTTCAGGTCAATTTTTATGATCCTGACATAAAATCTTGAAACTGGTGGAGAGTTTTTCAAAAACTACTTATGATTTGTGTTTCTAACACTTGGATCATTTTAAAAAAACTTGATGTATACAAATACCATTAATTGAGTTTCTCGTTAAATTTGCAGATCAGCTTCTTGCCTACGGAAAAGAGAAAGCGAAAGCTAAACGTCGTAATACAAAGCGGGCGTCCTTGATTGCGATCCAAAACACTTTCGGGAGTCAGAGAACACCTTCCTTTTGAAGGAACAAAGTGTCGAGTTGCAGAAGCTGTGCAGATAAGAAAAACGAGCAACGTACGAAAATGATTTGCGTTTCTTGTAATATTTCTTTGTGTAAGATATGTTTTGCTAAATATCATTCTAAATTACTCACATTTGTAATCACTGTACATTTATACTTATTTCTATCAGTTAATCAGTACATATGGCATAATAAAGGATTTAAATTCCAGTCCCTTTTGTTTTGTTTTTCTCTAATTATGTTACTGTTGGGAAGTATGTGTCCCACAGTCATTTACTAGTGGGACAGGATATTCCTCTCTTCCTGATTATCCTTTGCCTAAACGCAGGCAGTGGAAGATAATTGAAGTCATAATCAACCAACCACATGAAAAATAGAGTGTGTATCCTAAAAAAAATCCGTATTGAAAGGGTTAAGAAGAATACGGGAGCGCCTTTGTCTATAATAAATCTAAAGGATACCAAAAATATGGAATTGGTCAGTTATTGTGGGACCCCCTGAAATGCGTTGGTTATATATACATACATACAGAGTTGGGCAAAATACATGCTTTGCTGTATTTGAAATACAGAATACAAAATACTTCTTCCGCTTGTATTTCAAATACAAAATACCAAATACTTTCAAGTCGAGTATTTGAAATACAAAATACAGTATTTTAGTATCTTTTATTTGAAATACAAAATACATTTATAACCATTAATCAATGGGTAAAACATGAACACCAGATTTTTAAAAGTTTAATCAGATAAGCAGCCTCTTGTTGGAAAATATATAAATCCTGCCAAGGTGTATTTAAGATGTTAAGATATTAGTGTACCCTGAATCCTGCTAAAGAAAAGAATCTTTCTACAGGTCCTGATGAACACAGACTGGTGTTAAATTTTATGAAAACAGTTCTCTGCAAGGCCCATTCAACAAGATAAACCCAAGGCGAATTAAAAAAATTCGCCCTCTGCATTTCCTTTTTTGTTTGAACGGTAGAATGTCAGAAAAATTAAAATTTCATATAAAATTAAATTTTTATAACGTAAAAATGTCAAATTGATTTTAATCAGCTGGGCTCTTAATATTACCTGGTTAAATGTTCCTTCGTTCTCTGCAAGGCACATTCAACAAGGTAATATTAAGAACCCAGCTGATTAAACTCAATTTGATATTTATACGAAATAAAATTAATTTTATATGAAATTTTTAATTTTTCTGACATTCTACCGTTCAAACAAAAAAAGGAAATGCAGAGGGCGATTTTTTTGAATTCGCCTTGAGTTTACCTTGTTGAATGTGCCTTAGTTCTCTCTATGTGACCTCATAAAGTATATATATTATGGATCCTTATAGATAGCAAAGTTGAAATCAAGTTACCAGGATTAAATAAAGTGATACGGTGTAGATTGGTGTCAAACTATTGCAAATACTCTGAAGACAATCGGGTTTTAAAACTAGCAAAATCGGTTTACTATTGACCGAGATATAAACGAAAACTCATAATAATCCATTTTTTAGGACAAAATTCGTGCAAATATCCCATCTCAGTAAATATAGCCATTCTTGCCACAAAATTTTTTTGGTTGGAGCCGGAGAAGGTGTAGCTCCCATACAAATAACAATTTTTATGCAATTTTCGATACGCTGTATCTCGGAAACTATAACAGCTATCGACTTCTAGTGTTCTACGAAAAGTAATTGTATGATAAGGCCCACACTTTGAAGAAAACATTGTTTGGGTAGGGGCAGGGGAACGGTTAGCTCCCATACAAATAAACACTTTTTTTGACATTTTCGAAACGCTATGTCTCGGAAACTATAACAGCTATCGATTTCTAGTGTTCTACGAAAAGTAATTACATATATGATAAGGCCTACACTTTGAAAAAAAAACTTTTGGATAAGGCAGGGGAAGGGGTAGCTCCCTTACATAGCAACAATTTTTATGAAATTTTCGATACGCTATATCGCGAAAACTATAAGAGAAATCGACTTCAAATGGTCTGCAAAAAGTAATTTGACAATAAGGCCTACACTTTGGAGAAAAAAAAATTGGGTTGTGACAGGGGTAGCTCCCATACGAATCAACAATTTTTTAACAATTTTCGATACGCTATATCTGGAAAACTATAACATTTACTGACTTCTAGTGTTCTACGAAAAGTATTTCGATGACAAGACCTACATTTTGGAAAAAAAGTTGGAAAGGAGCAGGGGGACTAGAAGATCCTATAAAAATCAACAATTTTTATTAACCTTTTTATACGAATAATGTCGAAAACTAATATAACTCTCGACCTCAAACCTTCTTCATCTACACAGAAAGAAAACACGCTTTCTAAATTCAAAAAATTTTATTTCTGAATTTATCCAAAATCTTTCTTGAAATTTTTAGGTACGATCCTTACTTACATTTTCTTAAATCAAGCCTATTCGGATTGCTTCAAAAAATCATGCAGAAAAGGGCTTGTTGTTTTAATATATTATTTTAAATTTAAAAAGAAAGTGTCTCGGTGGCCTAGAGGTAACGCGCTTGTGCTGCAGTGCAGGAAGTCCCTGGTTCGAATCTCAGCTTCGGTAAGTACAAAAATGAAATTTTTAAATTGTAAATTTTAAGTGTCTAAAAAATAAAAATAAATTATAAAATTCCTCTTCTTTAATAAATCTCCATAAGTCAAAAAAATTACATTTCATTTTGGAATTAATCCCGTTTGCGGCCTAAATCAATCTTTTTTTGGCTTACATCAAGTACGGTTCCGAACTTAAATCAATTTTCTTTTTTGGCTTAATTGTGGCTAAAAGTAAGAAATTCGTACAAGAAAAATCGTACTTGGAGTAAGAAATTTCGTACTTGATTTAAGAAAAAGCTGTGTTGCTAATTTTTTGTGTGTATTTCTATTATCTATACTGACGTTAAAATTTTGTAAAGTTTTTCTATGGACTTTAAAACTGTCACAAGGTATTTTTATTATATTATTTGCAGTACAAGATAACTCGGCTGGGTATATAAAAACACCAATGTGCGGGGTATATAAGACACAGACAAATATAGCGACTTAACTTGTTGTGTTTAAAAGTGTGAATGTCAAAAAAATTTTGATTTTTGCACAAAATTAAATTTTTGACATTCCCATTTTCAAATATCCGCTGAGCTCTTGATATTACCTGAATGAGTGAGTCCTGGCAAAGAATGTGCCTTGATAAGGTTAAGACATGAATGAATACGAACACAAAGTTTTCATTATGTTTTTTTTTTTGGAAATTGTAATATTTTTCAATTTTGCTAATGACAATTTTTGTATAACAACAAAATGTATTTTGACATCATAAGTATTTCAAATACAAAATACTTCAGTGTTAGGTATTTCAAATACAAAATACATTGGAAGGTGGTATTTCAAATACAAATACAAAATACGTATTTGTATTTCAAATACGTATTGCAAATACAAGTATTTGAAATACTGCCCAACCATGCATACATACATATATGGGTAAGTACAGCAAATGATGTTAATACTAATGTGAATTTGTACATATTGTGTTCCGATCGTAAACCATTAATGAGAAGGGAGTGGTTTTACAAAATTAAACTAAATTGGGAGGAAATAATACACAAGTATAATGGCAACGTGGTGAACGTTATACATATAAACAGAGGACCCCTCTCAGCAAAAACAAAAATTTATGCACAATTAATTTCACAGTATTTGAAGAATCTATTGGAAAAATCTTAGAACTAAAGGCTGGGCTAAACGTCAAACCAAATGTGACCCCGCGATTTGTAAAGGCCAGGCGGATTTCTTTTTTTTTTAAATGGACGCTGTGGAAAAACAGTCACGGAGGGTCTTTTAGAGAAGGTGGAGCGAAGCGAGTGGGCTACGCCACGCCTATCGTCGTTTTACAAAAAAAAAAAAAAAAGTGGCACGGTACGGATATGTGACGACTGCAAAATTACGTCAAATGCGGCGCTGGTGGTTGACGAGTACCCATTACCCACTGTCAATAATTCCAATTTAAAAAAAACTCTTGATAAACGTTCTTAAATGTTTAGTCACTTAAATAAATAACGCTGTAATTTTGTTACCAAACAATTTTTAAATATCTTACATTTGTTTTTGCCTTCTTTTTATTTTAACAATATTTCAAATAATAAAAAATTATAATTTCTAAACATATAAAAACAAGTAAATTTGATTTCAAAAAATTATTTAGAACAAGTAAAAATTAACAACTTCCCTTTCCCGTGAATTGAGATACGAAAATTCACAACTCAGTATTAAAATCAAAAAGTGCAAGCTTTGACGCAGGTCTCCATCAGTGCCACAATATACTTTTATTACCCGACCGCGGCTCTATTTAGATCTTGGGATGTTACAAGTCACAGAAAAGTATTATATCTCCAACTTCTATTGATCTTGAAGGTAAGCACCACTTTACACGACGAGTAAGATCAGGTAGATATTCCCTTATCCAACGTTCCCAGAATCCGTTTTTTTAAGTTTTGAAATATTCGCCATTGTTTTCTCGTATTTATTAGTCTTATATCAAAATCAGTTGGAGTTTGAGTGGAACTAGTTGTCCGTAATAGAAAGTGGTTCGGATTCAAAGGTTTAGGGTCTTGAAGAGTAAGTGGAATATGAGTTAGCGGTCTGTAATTAGTTATATTTTTGCTTCATTTAACAAACTGTGAGAGACATCTAGCTTTGGTGAAACTTCTTTTATTAGAACCAGCAAAGTATTTTTAATGAATTGCACCAGTCGTTCCCAACAAAGTTCCGTCCATTATCACTACGTATTTGAACTGGAACACCCCGTCGATTAATGAAACTTCTTAGAGAGAGCGCAAATGAATCCGATGATAAACTGTTTACCACTTCTAAGTGAACTGATCTTACTCTTAGACAAGTAAACAATGCTATCCATCGTTTTTCAGTGTTTGTTCGTATTTCAACATCAAACGGATTAAACAAATCCACGGTCTGACTCTATCTTTAGGTAATATACCCATCTGAGGTTGCATTGGCTTTGCTTTAATTAATTCACATACGGCAACCTAATTTAACACTATTTAAAATTCTCAGAATCGACGGTATCCAAAATTTCTCTCGTACGTCACATATGACCTTCGACGAATTTTAATGAGTTTGTTTGGTGATAATGCTCTATAATTACCCGAGAAAAACGGTGAGATTTTGCAAGTACAATAAGCCTTTTTGTGTATTCAGGAAGAAATGTTGCATTATCTAGTCGACCACCAACTCGTATAATACCCATACTATCAATATACGGACTTAGGGATAGAAGCTCACTTGATTTTGGGATTAATTTTGATGATTTTAAATATAAGAACAAATAACTAACTCAGCATTCATTTCTTCTTCACCACTTCTTTTGCATTGTTTTTGAAAAATGTTGTGTAGAAATCTGCGAATCCATGACAACTGTCTACGAATTCTTAGATATTTTAAATAATGAATTAATAAATTTTCAACTATTTTGTAAGAGTTATGTGCGATCATGACAAAATACTTCGCTTTCAATTTATTATCCGATTCAATTTCTTTTCTTAATTCACCACGATCAACTTGCCACTTCTCTTCACTATCTAAGAGAAACTCAGGCCCTTTCTTCCACGAACCTTCCGGGTTGTATACAATAGGAAATGAATATCTAGTACCTTTATCTGTTGGATTATCTGTTGTGGAGCACCAACGCCATATTGTTTATATTTCCGATTTTCTGAACATATCCAACGAATAACTGTGTACAAATTAGTCCAAAAAAATTTCTTATTTACACATATTTCATAATAGCTAATAATATTTTCTTTTAAACGAACTGCAATTACTGCAGCCTGTAATTCTAACCTTGGTATTGAATGAAAGCGTAGAGGAGCACAGGATGTTTTGCCTACTATAAAACAAGTTTTTATGTCATTTGGATAAATAATTCTCCAGTATGCAACAGCCGCCATTGCTTCTTCACTTGCATCACAAAATACGTTTAATTGTGTATTGTGTTCATTACAGCCTTCAATATAAAATCTTAAAATTTTAAATTCTAATTTTTTCTGAGTTAACCAACCAATTCATAAATTTTGTATATACTGTATCAGGTAATTTTTTGATCCCAATTAATTTTACATCTCCAGGCTTCTTGCAATAATATTTTTATAAAAATCATAAAATCTGCTACAAATCCAAAGGGGTCAAATACAGACATTGCTATACACAGTATTTCTCGTTTTGTGGGAACTCTTTTCATTTCCAAAACATCATTTGCGACCTTATAAAAATTTAAAACAAATATAAATGTATCCGAAATTGGCACCCAGTGCATGCCCAAAATCCGTTCAATTGTTTTTTCGAAGTTCACTGTTCCATTATCCTTTTCTATATTTAGTTCTTTGGCTACCTACTTTGAATTTGTCAGCATATTATGCATTTCAAAGCCCCCCAATTTATGAATTTCCTTTATAGTCCGAACAATTTCTATGGCTTCTTCTTCAGTATCAAAACAGTCTACATTATCATCAACATAATGTTTTTCAATTATCCCTTTCACAGCGCGTGGGCATTTTGTGATGTATTCTAAGGCATTTTAATTTTTAACATATTGTGCTACAGTTGGTGAGCACATAGGAAACGTTTTGCATGATAAAACATTTCTTTTAAATCAGCCACTCCTGATTGTCTAAATTTGAATAATAAGACTAAAAGCGGTTGAATAATATCAGGACAGGGTAATAGAGCTTTATTTAAGGAAATTTTGTCACTTTTCGCCACTTCATCGAAAACCAATCTAAATTTTTTCTTGTTAGGATTCTTAACTTCAAAATGTGGCAGATAATATGTTTTATTTGTGTAAATACTTGCCTCCTCTTCCGGCATAACTCTTGCATACCCTTTTCTTACGTATTCATTTATTTTATTACAATTGTCCAATTCACAAGCTAATGTTATCGTCGTATGCGTCGTCTAATTATATAGATATACAATATCGTATTTTTGTTGTTGGTAATTTTCATACAAAAGTGTGTTTAAATTTTACGATTGTTTTTCATATGTTTTGAATATGTTGTATGTATTTATTTCACACCTGGAAATGTTCCACTTGTGTTATACTTTTGATAAAATCTTTTTAGTATGTGATGAAAAACCCAACAAAATTAATTCTTTTTAATGATTAATATATTCTTAATTAAATTCAAATTAAATTCTTTAGTATTTTATTTAAAATTTCTTATTATATAACATTTATTACCATTTCACCCTCAATTAAAACTCCCACTTCCGGTTTGGTTTAATGCTATCAAATTACATGAATGCCAACTTTAGTTGAAGAAGAACATATAAAAGTAAAAAGCTTAAAAGTTTATTTATGTTTTAAATATTGTCAAAATTCTTTAAATGTAAAAAGATTTCTTAGTTTTTTTTATTTTTTACGCTCGAAAAATATTTATGTGCGTTTACGTTTATAAAAAGTTTGTTCAGAGTTAATTGACTGCATTTAACTGACGTTTTCCATTTTGCATTTAACATACAATGAAGTAACAATACAATTAAATTCTCTATTTACAAGTGAATTTACTAAGGTCATATTTTTTTAAACGATAAGCCATACGACAGAGCCTGTGAATTGGACAAATATTCTTCTGTAAAACTGTTATCCCTGGCCATCTTTCTTTCTACAATACTAAAACGTGCAGTAGCCTTGATACGAATCAGGAAACGCCACAAAGTTTTCTCGCCACAGCAGTCCACATTCACATCTTTCACCGCATCGTTTTGTAGTTTTATTTAAAATTTCTAGAGATCTTTGATCTTCTTTAGGTTATAACTACTTTTTAGGAATTCGTACACCAAAAGTTTCTAACCCAAAATAACCTTTCATTAGGTTTTCTATTTCTGTAAACGGCTCATTATCAGATTTAAATACATGACATGACAAAAATTTTTGATTAGGTTGTTTTAGCGTTCCATAAATAATCGATCCTAATCTGGTTTTTGTTACAATAGGCCCTGTAGGAAATAACATTCTAGGTAACTCAATACCAACAGTCAAAAACGCATGAGCTAAACTAATTATTATTTTTGGTTTAACATTATCGTAATTAAAAAAAAAAATTTCTGATAAAATTGATTCGTAACAGCCCGAAGGAATCATAGACCGATTGAAACATTGTTGGGGTAAATCCAGTTTGAATGTAACAAACATTTTGCATATTATATTTTTTCGAACCGTCATCTATACCACTAACAGGGATATTCACAATTTTTGTCTGCTCACGAGTCACTTGATTATTTATCCATCTCAATTCTAAACATTAATTTTTCCCAGTAACTCCTAAGTTGTCAGCTACTTTATTATCAATCATAGAAACATTTGCACTATCACCAACAAAGGCATTAATAATAATGATATTCTTAGGTCCATACAATCTTACAGGAACAACTCGAAATAGGACTACGTTATTTTTTGTATTTAGATCTGCTCAACAATTTCGAGCTTAAATATTGGTATCTGTCAACAGACTATTTTGTAGATTATTTTCAGATGAATCTATCCCAGAAAATGGAATAGAGCGATATTTATGCAAAAGTTTGTGATGGAAACTAAAACAGGAATTTGTCACATTGTTTCTTCAGAAAGCATTTTGCAGCTTGATGACCTTCCTTAAGACAGCTAAAACAACCCTTAAAATTATTTACTATGTCCCATCTTCATTCTAAAGGAAATTTTGAAAATTCTTTACAGTTCGCTAACTACTTACATTTATTTTTACAAAGCTTAAATTTTTTTAACTTCTACGGATACACAAGCATAGTGAGTTTTGTCATTAGATAGAGAAGCTGAATCTGTTACCATATTTACTATTTTCCTAAGCTCTCCAAGCCAGCTTGAAAAATCAACCATAGTGGGCATTCGCCCCAAGCTCAAACATTTATCAGCCCATTGTAGACGTCTTGAAATAGGCAACTTTATAACTAATTCACCAAACAACATTGGGTTTACTAAGTGATGGCTGCTTCCAACTGATTCAGAAAATGTACTCATATTTGTTACCTTGTTCATAAAAACGATTAAAGAATTAAAATATAATTCTTCAACTGGTTTTATTGACCGAATTTTAAGAATTTGTGACTTAATCAACTGTTCTGGGCGTCCATATATCTCTGCAAGAATTTCAATTATAGAACTTACATTTCTTGAGTTTGATAAAAGAGCCTCAACGGTGACTCTAGCCTCTCCTACAAGAGGTTCTCTAAGATGCATAATATTATGATGATCGGAATACTCAAACTCAGAAATTGAACTTTTAAAAGATTTTTAAAATGTTTGCCAATCTTCAGGTGAGCCGGAAAATGTTGGTAGACTATACATTTTCTTTTGACGATTTTGGATAATTGTGGGTACTGGACATGAAGTGTTAGAGGCCGATGTTTGTGGCTTAATTTGCGGACCGGAATAAGAGATTGCATTCGGTATATTTTCGTTTAACTCTGTATTTGCTATAGGGTTAAAATGGAAAGAGGAGTGCGGTGCTGTTTGCTGAAAATTACTACCGTTATATATATATAATATATATACACATTTGTTATAGGAATGTGTTGGTCATTACTTTTTTGTATAGCAATATTTTTTATTTCGTTAGAAAGAGAGGAGATAGACTTTTGTGTTTCAATGTTATTTGATAACATTGATTGAATAGCGGAAATTTGACGCTGTTTAAATTTAATTTTAATGTGCAATGCGAAAAAGCTTTTATGGGAATTAAAAGCCAAATGCAAATGAACACTGTGTTAAAACATTATGAATCAAGACTAACACTGGTGCTCGCTGTTGATGCAAGCCCTACTGGCGTTGCCGCTGTCCGTAGCCACTTGTATAAAGATAAAAGTGAACGGCCTATACAGTTTTGCGTCACAGACTCATAGTACGGTGCAAAAGCGGTATTCTCAAATCGATAGGGATGCGTATGCATGCGATCATCTGCGAGGCTTGTAAGTTTTATAATTACATTTACGGTAAAAATTTTACTCTAATTAAGACAATAAATAAAGTGGTACCTAATAAGGCCCTGTCGGTGTAATCAGCCACTAGATGCAACATCATGCGTTGTTCTTAAAAAAATTCGATAACGTCATTACCTGCAAAAATCTTAAGAAAACGCAAATGCGGATGAAATGTCGCGCCTTCCAAACACGGACAAGTATATTTTGTGGAAGAAGTGTATGCCATTGAAGAAAAAATGGACGGTAACTTGACCGTGACCTTTCAAGAACAGGTAAAACACACACAAGTTGATAATGAGGTACGACAATTGATTAAATGTTTGGAATACGGTCGTAACTGTAAATCCAAAGACCATTTTGGCATTGCTCAACGGAATCCAGCTTACATGATGGATATTTGTTGCGTGGCATAAGAGTTTATATGCCAAAGCCGCTACGCAAGAAAATTCGATTTTAACTACACTTCTCATATTTTGGTATACATATCTCAAACGATGAGTTAATAAAGAGCTTACTTTGATGGAACTAAATGAATAAGGATATTGAGAACTCGGTATCCAAATGCGCAATATACCAATTCACAAGATCCGTACCAAAACAGGTAACATCAATTCATGGTAAGATAAGACCCAACAAGCCTTTCGAGCGAGTGCACGCGGATTATGCAGGACCATTTATGGGTAAATATTTATTTGTAATGGTGTATGCTTTCACCAAATGGTCAGAAACAGCTATGCAGAAGTGCGGCGAAATATTTTCACAACTTGGCATTCCCAATATATTTGTCAGCGACCACAGGACCCAATTTAATTTAAAACTTTTTTAAAATTATGGGATTTTACATAAACAGGGAGCACCGTAGCACTAAGCGACTAACGGCCAAGTAGAGAGATACATATGTGCAGTCAATTAAATGCAAATTACTAGCTTCAAAATGTACTCAAAATAATTTTACTAGCATAGCGTGCGATACATCCTACGACAGGAAAATCACCGGCAATGTTGATGTTAGGCCGTCAAATTCAATTACACCTTAACCTAATTTTGCCCATCAGCAATGTCCACAGCAATGTTCGTTGGATCTAGGGTTATCTCCAAATTAAAAAAAGGGGACAGCCAGCGCAAAAAACCCGGACTTTTCCGGATATCAACAAAAAAAAATAGTTTCAAACAGTTTTATATATATTTATAGGGTTTTTTTGTAGGTTTAAGTCACAATAAACTTTTTCAAAAAGCCAACAAACCATTTTTCGTTATCAACTGTTTTGATTTTCTTTTTTCCTTATAAAAAACTTAGGTTTGGATCTATCCTAGTAGAACTTTGAATATTAACTATGAAATTGTTTTAATTTTAAATTTATTTTATTTTTAACAAAATCTTACAAACATATGTTTACACATATGTAACTATGTACTGCACACACATTCTTCAAGTAAGTAAGAAAAAAAAACATGATAAAAAGTTAGAACACAATTTTTACGGGGTTGGCATCTTTTTTTAACAATAAAAGATACGTTCTTTTCGGAAAAATAAAAAAAGGATTGCTTCCAAATATTTTTATACCATAAATATTATTTTTAGCCGTTACATTTTGCGAAATAACTAAATTAGCGTTTGTTAAAAAATGTAGGACTTTTCCGGACGCTGATTTTTTTCGAGGACGGATGCCCAAAAAAGAGAACAGTGTCCGGAAAAAAGAGGACGGTTAACAACCCTAGTTGGATCACAAACAAAAAATTCTCATCAGGATAGAAAGTATCAATAAGAGATTATATGTCTACAAACAAATGGCAATTTGGAGTGGTAAAGAAATGTGTAGGAGATGGTCGTAGATGGTAGACACGTAGACCAGATGCGGGAAATAGATGTAAAGGCAAACATATCCAATCAAGAAGTTGACCCAAACCCACGTAAAGAAGATTTAAAGCTATGCCTCAGCCAATACTTCAACAGCAATCAAAAACAACGGTTAATGAAGATAGCACGGACAATGCGGTAAAAGAGGAAATAATTTCACAGTCCGATGCAAATCAGCAACCCACGGGAGACGACGCACCACTTAAACGATCACAGAGGCAACGTTGAACTGCTAAACGTATATAAGAATGATCTCGATGTAAATTTTAAACAATCATATTAAAAAGAACATGTGTTGTATTTGTAAGTGAATTTTAAAAAATTAAGAGGGGGAGAAGTGTTATATAGATCACCAAATAAGTAACACTGTTTTGCTAACAATATGGTAACACGGTATTAATGTGAAGGTAAATGAAAGAAATAATAAATTATATATACACTTTTTATTTAACCACCAACATAAACAGTTGATAAATTATAATTATAAATTCTGCTTTAAAATTCTTCAATCTTCATTTTTGCTAATTTATTAAAAAAAATCGTCCAAATGACGTAAAATTGTTACGTTTGGCGCCTCTAAAACACACACTTCTTTGTGGTGCCAAGCTTTTTGCTTACTAACCCCCTATCTCCTCGCCCTAAGGGGGTTGCCATACAAAATTTACATAAATGACATGAAAATGTCCACAACTTCTTCAGAGTCGGCCTTAAAGCAAAATAATGTAAGACCGACCCCCATTAGATTGCCCTCCCAAACATATTCCTGGAATATACTTACCCCCTATCTCCACCCTCTAAAGATGTTACCATACAAAATTTGAAAAAATTATGATAAAAGCCCCTACAACTTCCCTGTAGTCTCCTGTGGAGCGATAAAAACTGACACCGACCCCTATTTAAAAATAAAAAATATTTTATAAGTAAAAAAATGGATCAAAATAAAAAAAGTTTGGGATTGAGAAAGGCCAATGTGAAGGGTATATAAGATTCGGCACAGCCGAATATAGTGCTCTTACTTGTTTTTAGTTAATTTAAATTAAGCACTGATTGCCAATATTGTCACAAAGCATCAGTTTTCTTGAATAACAATTTATTGCAAACCTTTCACAATAGCTTTCACAATTAATTTAAGGCTTGTATTAACAAACTTTCTATAAGCTAATTTTGTATTTTATATAGTTTTGGGTTTGTTTGTAAAAAAAAAATCGTTCGCGTCGATTATTTTAAAAATTTTAACGTAAAAATGCACCATGAAATACGTAGAAACTTTAAAAAAGAACTAATAATAATTTAATGAAGTAATTTATTATGTAAATCTGGAAATAGTTATAAAACAATTTATAATTTCCCCTCTCTGAACTTACAGTTTTAAATTCAAAGTAGTCAAAAAATCATATCAAAGAAATTTACAAAAGTTATACTACGGCAGCTGTGGTTTTTGCATAGTTTTATTAATTCACATTTATTCATAAGCAACCGTTAACTTGTTCAATTCAATCACGTGAGTTAAACTCATACAATCATCTTAATCACAATTAATAAATTCATGCGTTGGCCAAACAAAGCTGATTTTATTCAAGAAATATTTTTGCTCAACTCACTCAGATTGCTTAAAATTTTAGCATCAGATTAAATCAAGAGACAACGTGATTATGCTCTGTTCGCTGATGTACAGCAATCCAATTTCAGTTGTGTAGTTTACTGAACTAAAATTTGCAATTGTTAGCCGTCAGTTGGGTGCCCCGGTAGGTCAGTGGTAAGTGCACGAGTCTACCAGTCAGGGGGTTGTGGGTTCGATTCCCACCAGAGACCCTGGTAAGTCTGCTTCATTCTTCTGTTATTTCTTTCTTATCTATCCTTCCGTAAATTTCTTCTTTTCTTCCGTCTCAACATATTCTATCTGCCTCTCCAGATAACACAAAGGGAGCGAATTAAGAGGACCCAAGTGAGCTGTATCCTTTCCTTCAACGGCTGCCTGTTATACCTAACCTAGCCGTCAGTTCCCATCTGTTATATAATTTTAAACTGCAGTTGGGTAAATACGTAATCCACACATAAGTAAATAAACAGTTTTAGGCCCCTATTATGGTTTACAACTCAACTCTATTTTAGTTGTAATGTAAAATTTGGTCATGATAACAACCAAACCAAACAACTGCTACTGACGAGTTGTAATTTTTTGATGCTTTTGGCAGCCAAACTTACACAAACTTGTAATAATTAATCTCCCCTATTCTATTTGGAGACGGCAACAACAATTTTAATTAAAAAGCAACATCATTGCTTAATAAGTATTTTCTAATTTTCTTAAGACGATGTTGACGGTTTATCTGCAATTATAATAGAATTGTAATACAATGTAACATACATCTGTTATATTTCGGTCAGCTGACTTTTTTTGTTTGTTGTTTTCGGTGAAGTTTTTGTAATAAATACAGGGTGATCGCGGGTAAGGTATGCTACTTTGTTTGTTTGAAATTTTTGATTTAAGAAAAGAGAATAGTTCCTATATTAATAAATGTTTTATTTAATGTCAGCAGTTATGAATGAAATGCAAAATCAGATAAATATCTGCTTCTGTTAGCCTCACAAATGCAAGCCCTTTTGAGAACATTTTCATTACATTCTCACACATTTTACGCGGTATTTCATCAATTGTATCACGAATATTTTGTTTGAGCTGCTCTAGCGTTTCTAGTTTGTTTGCATAAACCTTGCTTTTTAGATATCCCTACAAAAATACGTCCATAGCAGTCAAATCAGGCAACCGTGGAGGGCAATCAACATCCCCATTTCTTGAAATAGCTTGTTGTGGAAAGTGGTCTCGCAGTAATTCCATTGTAATCCTGGCTGTATGCGATGTGGCACCGTCTTGTTGATACCACATGCTAACCAAGCCCAAAGCATGCAGTTGTGGCATTTAAAAGTTTTTCAATCATATCACGATATCGCTCCCCATTGACAGTTATTGTTACGCCACTTTCCGTTTAAAAAAAAGTAAGGTCCAATGATTCCTTCTGACCACACCAGACTGTCACTTTTAAAGGGTACAAAAAGGTGGCTGATGAATAGTTTTATGGTTTTCAATTGCCCAGATCCGACTATTCTGTTTAATCACATATTCATTCAAATGAAAATGTGCCTCGTCACTCATTATGAATTTTTCATGAAAATCGATGATTGATTTAGATAAAATGTTTTAATGATTAAAACACGTTGGTTTATTCAATATTTTCCCTCAATTAATTTGTCACGTCTCTTCAGGACTGCCAAATATAAACTGTCGAGTCCAGGGTTGTCAGTTTTTTTTTCAGGGTCTATCGCCAAAACGGGTATCAAAAATCGCCAAAAATCGCCAAATAATATTTTTTTGAGTTTAAAAACAAAAAAAGTCGCCAAAAAAATCGCCATAATAAAAATCTATTGTTTTTGATGCAAAAAAACTCAAAAATTATTTTACTTAAATAAACATATAAAATATTAATGTTTTTTTTTATTAAATTATTTAAATAAAAAGAAATAACTATTTAATTAAAGTAAAAATTAAATTTTTTTTGTACACCAAGAAATTAAAAGGAAGAATTGAAAATATGTATAACTAAGAGAATACGTAGAATGACAGTTACTTTGTTAAGTGACATGTTGTTAAATATTAAAAACTTTGCTTAGATTAAAACACCAACTTAATGCAGCATTGGTATTGCAGTAATTTTGTATGTAAAATCTGTGGCAAACAAGGTTATTTTATACAAAAAGGAGTAATATGCGAGTTATGTTAATATTACCTTCAGTATAGTTTTTGAATGTGTGAATCTATACATAGAAAGTTAAAAAGCCTTTTTTTTGCTTATATAGCAACTAATTCAAGAAATTAAAAAGATGCATTTAGTAAGCTATAAACTTCAGCTTCATCTGTTCCTTCTGTTCAATTTTGGGTCTAAATATTGTACGTAATTTACCATTAAAGGCTTTAAAGTAATCTTAAAGTCACGTTCTTTTTACTTATTTATTATTTAAAGGGGTTTCAGACGATATGTATTTTACACATGACTTGTCAATTTTTGCAGTGCGAAATTGATATCTGCCGTCTGAACGCGTTTAAGCATTGCATGTGTGAAGCACATATGTAAATGTCATATGACAAATTTGTAATTAGAGCGTGCTCTATTTTCATCTGACAAAGCATGTGTCATCAGCTGTTTTTAGAATAACAACAAGGAAATGCAAGTTGTTTATTTTGGTTTAAAGGTTATGTCAGATGTAATAACATATGTACGTGTGAAAGAAACCGTCTGTAAAATGACAATTTTGACAGACATATGCAAATACATGTGGATTGCAAAAGTGACTAGTCATGTTTAAAATACATATCGTCTGAAACCACTTTTACTATTCAAAACCTTTGATTGTAAAATGATATTACAAAAAATATTTTTCACAGGCTCTCGTAAAAAGGAGTATGTTAACGTTCTCAAGTTTTCAAGAAAATCACATGGAAAGAAAAAAATAGTTGGCAAGAAGCAAAACTAAACCATTTAAAATATTAACTACAAAAAGCAACATAGCCAGAGGAGTAACACGATATTTTCCACCATCCGATAGCATCAAAAAAAGTACGATCGTAACAACTTTTGCAACACTGATTTGTATTAAATTTGTTCATCATTAGTTAGTTGAAAAACTTTGCCGTTTGTTAAAATAACAATTTTTCCAAATTAAAGGTCAAATTTTCAAAATAAATTTTTAAAAATTTACATAAAGCTAGCAGACAAACTAGAAAACCTTCGATTGGAGGTGAGCCCTTGTTTTTCTTTTCCCTTCGATACTTAGCTAAATTATGCATATTAACAACATTAACACCCATACAAAATTTGGATAGTTTAGCTGTTAGTTATAAGGATATATAAAAAAAAAACTATTTTCGGTACCACGCCCATTCTCAGCCATTATGTACGTTTACAAATTTAACACCCACAAAAAATTTAGAAACTTTAGCTACTACACAAAAAATTATGGGAAGTGTATGCCCATTAATCTCTTTCCATCCACACACAGCCTAATTATGCATATTAATGTTAAAGACATTCATACAAAGTTTGTGGACTTTAGCTTTTACAGTTTTTGAGATATACACAAAATAATATTTTCGTTGTATGTAAATTCCACTTAAATTAATCTTTTTTCCGCTAATACGCAGCCCAATTATGCATATTAACATTATAAAACATTCAAAGTTTAGGAACTTCAGCTTTAGTTGTTATTGGAATATATAGAAAAAACTATTTTCGTTATATGGTAGGTGCCACGCTCATTATTTACTTTCCGCTTATACTGAGCTTAATTTGCACATTAATCACCCTTACTGCGGTTGGCGTTGGCTCGTTTTTAGTTTTTTGGTACCGTCTAACAAATACGCCAATGTTAAATAAATAGCACTCTTGTCGTTTTTGTGTCGAAGTTCGATACGACAACGCCAAACACAATAAGGCTGAATATATACATATAATTGGCCTGTACCAAATTTGGAGACTCCAGCTATATTAGTTATTAAGATATGTGAAAAAAAACTGTTCAATTTGTATGGGAGGTGCCCCACCCAGTCCAAATATCCGGAAAAAATAGCCTATAGGCTCTTTTAAGATATCAGGTATGTCTTTTTTAAAAGTTTCATTAAAATCGGTTAAGCCGTTCTCGAGTTATAAGTATTGTAACTAACAAGAAAAATTACTTTATTTTATATATAAGATGAATAAAGACCATATAACTAAACAAATTTTATTTTCTACATTTTTAAAATAGTTTACGCATGTTAAGGCCAAGATGCACTGTATCACACTTAGTCTTTAACTCTGCCAAAAACGGTATTACTGTTTAAAAATTATGATTGTGTACACCACTACCACAAATTGATTTTGAGTGGCAAATTTTTTAAATGGTCTGTCCGATCTGCAAATCACTTCCAAAATTTAATTTTATTAGGACAACAGAAAATTCTATAAAATTTTTATTTGAGACAACAGTAAGATTGCGTAGGATAGATATCACTAAATACAAATATTACTATATACAGGGTTGGGCAGTATTTCAAATACTTGTATTTCAAATACGTATTTGAAATACAAATACGTATTTTGTATTTGTATTTGAAATACCACCTTCTAATGTATTTTGTATTTCAAATACATAACACTGAAGTATTTTGTATTTCAAATACATTTTTTTGTTATACAAAAAGTTGTCATTAGAAAAATTTAAAAATGCTACAATTAAAAAAAAAAAAAAAAAAAAAAAAAAAAAAAAAAAAAAAAAAAAAAAAAAAAAAAGGAAACTTTGTCTTCGTATTCATTTACGTCTTCGCCTTAGCAAGGCACGTTCCTTTCCAGGGCTCACTCATTCAGGTGATATCAAGAGCTCAGCGGATATTTGGAAATGTGAATGTCAAAAAAATTAAATTTTGTGTAAAAATTACAATTTTTTTGACATTCACATTTTAAAACACAACAAGTCAGATCGCTATATTTGGCTGTGCCGAATCTTATATACCCTTCACATTGCTCTTTTAATATACCCAGCCGAGTTATTTTTAACTGCAAATAATATAATAAAAATACCTTGTGCCAGCTTTAAAGTCCATAGAAAACTTTACAAAATTTTAACGTTCGTATGAATAATAGAAATAGATGAAGGAGGTTTGAGGTCGAGAGTTATTAAAGTTTTCGACATTATTCGTATTAAAGGATTTATAAAAGTTGTTAATTTTTATGGGATCTTCTAATCCCCCTGCTCCTATTCAACCTTTTTTTCCAAAATGCAGGTCTTATCATCGAATTACTTTTTGTAGAACACTACTAGAAGTCAATAGCTGTTATAGTTTCCAAGATATATCTTATCGAAAATTTCATAAAAATTGTTAATTTGTATGGGAGCTACACCTTCTCGTGTCCCCACTCAAAACATGTTTTCTCCAAAGTATAGGTCTTGTTGTACAATTACTTTTTTTGAAACATTCGAAGTCGATAGCTGTTATAATTTCTAAGACTTAGCGCATGAAATATTTCACCAAATTTGTACAATTGCAGAGAAAAAGCTCCCTCCCTGATCCTATCTGAAAAAAATTTTTTCCTTATTGAGGTCCCTATTTTCAGAGTATTCGTGCCAAGTTTTGTGGCAAGAATTACTATTTTCACTGAGATATATAGGGATATATTTACGGATTTTGTCCTAAAAAAAATGGGTTATTTTGATTTTTCGTTTATATTTCGGTCAATAGTCAACCGATTTTGCTAATTTTAAATAGCGATTGTCTCCAGGATATTTCCAAAAGTTTGAAACCAATAACCGTATCAGTTTATTTGACTTCGGAAACTTGATTTCAACAGACTGACAGACGGATAGACGGATATATCAACTTCGCTATCTATAAGGATCCAGAATATTAATACTTTTTGGGGTCGCAAATGGAAAATAAAGAAATTGCAAACGGAATGATAAACTGATATATACCCTTATCCCTATGTGAAGGGTATACAAAAGAAATGCAGAGGGCGAATTTTTGACTTCGTCTTGATATTACTTTACCTTCAATTTGATTTGTTTTTCACATACAAGGCACATACAGACAACCAAGGCACATTCAACCAGGTAATATTAAGAGCCCAGCTGATTAAAATCAATTTGACATTTTCACGTTATAAAAATTTAATTTTATATGAAATTTTTAATTTTTCTGACATTCTACCGTTCAAACACAAAAAGGAAATGCAGAGGGCGAATTTTTTGAATTCGCCTTAGGAGGTTGCTATCTGATTAAACTTTTAAAAAACTGGTGTTTATGATTAATTGCTATAAATGTATTTTGTATTTCAAATAAAAGATACTAAAATACTGTATTTTGTATTTGAAATACTCGACTTGAAAGTATTTGGTATTTTGTATTTGAAATACAAGTGGAACAAGTATTTTGTATTTTGTATTTCAAATACAGCAAAGCATGTATTTTGCCCAACTCTGACTATATATAAGTATTTATTATATATGAATGTATATACGTTACTTATTACCGTAGAAAATATATGCTTTGAATTGGACAAGTTAATATTGATACTTACATACCTTTTTATTATGTTATATTAGGATCAGTTGTGGTACTTATTCCAGGAAACCTTTAAAAAAGTTTTCGAAGAGATTAACAATGTTTTATACAAATTTTTATCCAGTTTTTTTTTTTTTGTTTTTTTTTTTCTACTTGACTTAAATCATCACTACACATCAAATGTAGGTTTTTGTAGCCTCTATTGCGATTAGATGAGATGATTAAAAAAATGAACAAGCCTTTGTGTTATCAAAATTGTTTCAAGATTAAATTTTATATATATTTATACAAATACTTATGCATATGTTTTTTTTTTTAATTTTCATTTATTCTAATTTTTTTGGTTAATCTCTTCAAAAATTTTTTGTAAAGATTTCTTGAATGGCCACTTAAATTCAATTAAAAGTAATTTTTCTCTGCTTTTTTTTTAATTTGAGAGTTAGGAGTTAAAAATATTTTATCATCTCTATTTTGTGTATACAAATTGCATATTAAAAGATTAAATTAATTATAAGTTAAGCGTATAGCAAATGCTTTTTGTCAACACAAAGGCCAATTGCAAATAATCATCCAACTAATACGAAAAGGTTACTTGTTTTGATTTATATTTGTACAATAAAGATGCAATACACAAATTATTATGGTTTATGAAAAAAAAGTATATATATATATGTATATAAGATTCATTTATTTATTTAAATTTTAATTTCTTATTAAGTGAATACTCTAAAACATAAAAATATGTACAAATATATATATATATGCATATATATATATATATATATATATATATATATATATATATATATATATATATATGTATATATATATATATATGTATATATATATATATATATATATATATATATATATATATATATATATATATATATATATATATATATATATATATAATTTCATTTGTTCTTAATCTTTATAAAAAAAAACATGCTGAATTTACAATAATCCAATTCATAAAGTATAATTAAATTTATCAGTTTATTTGCAAAAGGCGCTTGAATAAAACAAGTATATATTTTTTAATAACCTTAACTTATGAAATTATAAAAATAATTGAAATTTTAAAGCAAGAAAGTTATTCCTTATTTAAAAAGGTGCAATTTGCCAGTCTTAAAAAAGAAATTTAACTTTGTATGCATAAAAATAAAAGTCGTCCTTTTCAAACGTCGTTTTTACTTTAATATTAATACTTATTTTTTTTTATTCCATTGTTGTGCTGGGACTGATTTAAAAGGAACCATTTTATATTGTAAAAATGAGTGAAAGCCCATCATGCTAATAGTGCGTTTCCATTAACGTGATTTGCGCTAAAGCATTTAATTTGCTCAAATTAAGAAATTTGCTATATGATTTCCCATATATTTTTCATATGAGCAAATCATCTCAAATGATTTGATTTGCTCAAGATTATGTCGAAATTTGTCTGTGCAACACTGCGCGGAGGCTATTATTACAAATGCAACTTTGGGTTATCCATTATTGGTGACTAACAGATCCGAAAAAAATACAGTAGGTTGCAAGGCGCATGCATCAGGTGGGAGCAGTTCTACAACTAAATCGTCATAAGAATGTCAAGACTCACAAATTCTTTTTTTATCCTTTTTAGCTTTTCTTAGAATACTACAGTTTTTGTTTGTAAAAAAGATTTAAATACATGAAAATAAAAAAAATAAAAAATTGATATTAAAATAACGAAATATCGTTACTCAGCTGATTAAGAGAGACCACCTGATATACGTGCGCCCTGGTAGATTGTTATTGTGTTGAACATAATAATTTAATATAAACTCAATGTTATTTTCCATATTTATGTTTTCTTTATTTTACTATTGTAAATTGTTATTGAACAAAATTACTGTTTGTTTTATGGTAAACAAATATATAAAAAAAAACACACGTGTCAAATTGAATTCGAACGCAAAATTACTTAAAACGTAATGGAAACACTTCGACATGATTTCCTCAAAATTATTTAATTTGCTTATAATGGAAACGTACTATAAAACCAATCTAAAGGGATTTATTTTACACGTAGTATAACTTTCTTAATATTTAATTGAAAAGCAATTCCGCGGGGGAAAAATTAGAAAAAGTTATGAATTTTTGCCCAACTTTAAAGAAAATGCTTATATATTTTTCTTTAAAAATTTTTTTAAAAACATTTTATTAAGTAACATTATATATTGGGCCTTATTGTGTTTGACGTAGTCGTGTCGAATGTTGTCGAATTCGCCACAAAAACGACAAGGGTGCTTTTGATATAGCATTGGCGTTTTTGTTAGACGGTACCAAAAACCTAAAAATTACTACGCCAATAATACAATAAGGGTGATTGTTTTTTTTTTTAATTATAGCTATATTCTTAAAAACTTATTTCCCTTTTTGCGAGTTTAAGAAAGGAGAAAGTCAAGACATACTCTGCGGATTTTTAATTTTAATTTAATTTCATTAAAATTTTGTTGCTGTTTGTTGGTACTTTCTGGTTAAATTTTTTTTATCAATCTTATCAAAATGTGTTAAGACTGTTTAGTCAGTTTTCTGTTTAACCTAATTAGAATATGTACAAATTAAGATAAAAACAAAAATTCTGCAAAAAGAATCTTACTTAATTCATATTTGTAAAGAAAATATTTGGTGAACTAACGAAGTTTTGTAAAATCCTATGTTTTAAAATAACTGAACAAAAATTATGACTGTTGTATATATATTTCTGTAAATAAGGGTGATATTTTAAAACTAAATCAGCTGATACAACCAAGCAGATGTGAAACAAAATAATAATACAAATTTGCTGTTATGACAAAAAGGCAACAACAAAAATTTTAGGTCACTGTGAAATAATATGATAATAGTACTGTTGAAAGTATTATACGGTGGAAATCCTAATTTGTATTTATCTCTACTTTGCCTTTTTGACAGTTGCATTTTTCTTTAATATGTTTTGTTCGTATATCATCTACCAACTTTTTCAATCCTCTTTTTTACATTATAGTTAGTAATTAAAAAACCATCGGATTAAAATCAAAAAGGGAAAAACGTAATTAACAACAGGTTATGGGCCCAGCTTCCCCGTGAAATATAACAGACTATTTTTAGTGCGCTTTTTTTTATTGCTTTGTGGTGCGTGTGGAATTCAACATGAGCTCCTTGTATTAAAAAGAAAAGTGAGATAAAATTAACTTTGGCTGCTAGAGCGTGCAGATAAAAAATGTTTTAATTCATTCTGAGTTGTGAAATGTGGTTAATGGTACCTATAAGAGGTAGATGGTGATGAAAAATTAAATGCTGCTAATGATTGTTTTAAGTGTAAAACCGTCCCAATTAAATTATTTTAAAAATCTTGAAGCGTGGAAGCGTGTAAATAAAATGTACAAACCCGCATTTAGTACTGAAGCTCAACAAAGCAGTATATGGGTTAAAACAGTCTGGAAGGGCATGGATTTCAAAAATAGACTCCGTATTAGGGAAATTTGGTTTTAGAAGCCATGTTTATATTATATGCATAAAGAAGGTACATTATGTGTTATTATTATTTATGGGGACGATAGGTTATGAATCAAAAAGGGGTCTACTACAAATAAAGGCCACAATTATGACGATTCAATGGAAAACTAATGTTTTTCTTATGAAAAAATAACCGGCATACCTATATAAAATAACATATTTTTTTATTAATTTGTCAAAACCTTTAACATATTTATAACCCGATATTTCTTATTGTCACAGCCGTCACACCATTTTGTGGAATCATAAAAAAATTTTACAGCATATGATCATCATGTCAAAGTCCTTCTAAGCTTTAAGTCAGTCCTCTATTGGCTATTTTGAGCAAAAATCATGTTCATTAAGTGCCTTCCTATTTTTGTTTAAAGTATTATATCTACTTTTAGAAATGAATACTTTTTTTAATTCGAAGTTCTAAGATTTTGAGTAAAATGGTCACGCCCGTAACAATGGAATGGTCCAAGTACAAATATTATTTTAAAAATTTTTTATATTATCACACATTTGGATTTTATTTATCAGATATTATTAAAATCTTTTGTAATGTTAAAAAAAAAAATAAAAGATGTTTTGTTTAGCTACTTAGCAAAAAATTTGAATTATTCGGGGTTGTCATGAAAACCGATAGTTGTCGGAATCGGATTTAAAAGCAATTTATAAAAACTTTTTTGTAACGACTTTTTAAAATATTAGTTTGGAGTTTGAATACAAACCAGTATTCTAGTTTAGAAGAAAAAACACAATATTAAAATTTATAACCCTGAAATATTTATAAGGCATTTTAAAAACCGATTTCGACACCTTTCGGTTTCCATGACACCCTGTTTTTTTTTTAATTCTTTAAATAATACTAATTAAAAAATAAATTTCTTTATAAAAAAAACTTAAATCGAAATAAATAAATACAAATTTATTGATTGTTCTTGAATAATAATACAATTTTATTAAAAAAAAAGTTTATCAATTTTTTTTACATAAAAATAATGGTGTTCACACCACATTCGATTTTTCCTACTCGGTATATTTCGGCAGTTTTACACGTAAAATTAAGAAAGAAACCCAGAAACAATTACTTACGAAAAACTTTAAAACAGTTTTGATTTAATTTTTATGTTTTATTAAGTTGGGGATTTTACCGAGTAACATATATCGACCACGGCGTGCATTTTACAAAAGTTGGCAATAATTTATCAAGAGGTTTTACTTATACCAATTTTGTATCTTTAGAGCACATCAAACTAATGTTATTGTTCCATTTGATACTAGGATTACAACCAAACCTGTAAAAAAACTGATAACCCTTTGTTTTAAAATTTCAGCAGAACTAAAATTAGTTTGCTGAGGTCAACTTGATCCGAAATAGGTATTAATTTGGAGGTATGTATACGTTGATGTATTTTGAATGAATAAATGTTATGTCGCCCGTGACTTTAAACAAAACGAGAATTATCATTTAAAACTTTAAGTTAGTTGGATGGCAACAAAAAAACATAAAAATTAAAAATTATCAGTCAAAAAGAGTTAAATTGCTTCAAATCTGTTCTTTTATTTCAACTCATCGGAGCTGCATTGTAAACCATAATAAAAGTGGTAAATTGCAAGTCTGCGTACAGAAACTTATTTTTATTTTTTTGACTATTAAAGTGCTAAAAATTAGCAGCGGTCTTGCTTTGATATTATTGGCATTGGGGGTTTTTAGACAAGACTAATTTTTAATCCGCACAACTTTTGTTCTTTCGTATTTACACTAGACTAATAATGCTGGCATAAAATTGTGCACGTATACACAGCTTTGTGTGTGTTAGTATTTTCTTTGTTTATTTCACGTTTGCCACGTGTGTATGTGTTAGTTTTCTTCTGCTAGTGCGGGGTTGAAGCTGGTTGAAAAATTGTGCCAACCAAAAACCACTCTCTTCACCGAAAAAGCCTACAAACTACGATTTTATGCCATCCCAATTAATCTTGTGTGAAAACCCCCATTGACTAACTAAAAATGTTTTAGTTATGTCAAGTCTTTCCTTTTGCATTTGTACAGTAAGCATGTAATCGCCAAATTAGAAACAAAAGTACTACAAATTTAATCTATGTAAGTATGTGTACATAAAAATTAAAATTTAAATATTGGTTTGTCGTTGATTAAAAATTAAAATATAATACTACATATTTTTTTTTATTTATCAAAAACATCAATAAGATGGATTTAAACATCTTTTTTGCTCTTAACTTAAATAACTTTATATGATGGCAAAAAGAACAGAAATATAAATTGCTTAACGAAAACTTCTTATAAAGTTATGAAAACAAGGTAACATCTTTGCGCTAAACTGCCCTGATAAGTTAAACGAAATTAACTAAACCCTAGAGAAGATTGGTGAAGAAAACTCAGATAACCATCACCTAAAATGTTTGAAAATGTAAATTTTAAATTTCATAAATATAATGCAGCACAAAAGTAGTCGTCTCTATTATAGCTTACTTTCAAAATGTATCAATACAAAGTTTTTATGCAGTTCTGCTACGGTATTTAAATTATCTGTGTACAAGTGTTAAATTACTAAATTAAGCAATTATTAACTTTGTTTAGATTTCCGATATAAAATATATGTTCATACGTAGTGCAATTAATGTATCAAAATTTTAAAAAAATAAAAATTAAACAGAAGCCTAATTATTTTTCTACTGAATGAAAGAGAATACCTATTGGCGAAGTTTTAATAATATTTAATTTTAATAATAATAAATGAAAATGAATAAAATTAAATACACTGCTTATTGATACAAACAAGTACTTGGATTTTGGCTTTAAAGGACGTCAGAAGTCCTTATAATCCTTAGAATTTTTGAAATTTTCGTATAAATTACAAAAAAAGTTAAACTATTACTTTAATAAGTAATGAAAAACATTTGTAATCTTTAGTTTCGAACATAAACGAAACTTTTGTGGTTATTGTAAAAAAATTAGTAACAACATTTTATAATTTTACGAAAGTAACGAAAACTTATTTTTTTTTTATTTTTTAATTTTACGAAGTTTCTAAAGCCAATTTTAAGATTAGAAATTCGTAATTTCTTAAAAGTAACGACTAGCTTTCGTAATACTTATAAAACTTTTTCAACTACAAAAAGGGATAGCTTTTCGTACTTTTTTTCTGTCAAATAGCAAAAGAAAAAAAACTGTTACGCTTTAAGTTCTAAACTTGTAGGCAATTAAAATGCAGTACAGCAGATCAAAGCAAAAAAAAAATGCTTTAAACAAACAGAATGTTTTACATTTTAATTTTTTAGTTTGGTGTTCCTTTGAGAAATGTTCAGTTTGTTTGTTTTAAAAAATTGGAACAGAAATGAACAACAAATCAATTGTTTTTTGTATTTTAGCTGTTGATAATGCAGTTGATGTAGAATTTCCAACACAACCTACATACATATGTATATAGCAACAGCAGAAGCAATAACTGTGTAGCATTTTTTTAAATCCTGATTTTTTATATTTACGAAATTACTTTGTAAAATATTAAACTTACTTCGTAATATACATATGTACATATATATATAAAAGACTTTCGTATATGGGTAACTCCAGGAAAAAGTAACGTAACGCTGGAACGGACTATTCTTTTTTGTTAGGGAAATACTTAAATTTTTACATATTACAAATAATTTTAATTTTTTGTAATTTTTTTTATTTTAGATATTTATACGAAACCTTCGTAGTTATTACGAAAAAAATTAGTAATTAAATTTTATATTTTAACAAAAGTAAAAACTTTTCAAAATATTTTTTAGACCAGAAATTCGTATTTTTTTTTAACTAAAGATTATTTTTTGTAATACATTTTTCGTAATATTAACTTTTTTATATTAATGAAATTACTTCCTAAGATATTAAATTAATTTTATAATCACCCGTATTGGGATTGGGGTAGTCGTTTTTAGTTTTTTGGTACCGTCTAAAAAATACGCCAATGCTATATGAATAGCACCCTTTTCGTTTTTGTGGCAAATTCGACAACATTCGACACGACTACGCCAAATACAATAAGGCCAAATATATACAAAACAGTTTCGTATATTCAACGCAAACATTTCGTGGTGCAAAACAGCGAAAGATTTCGTACAATTTACGAACTAATTCTTTCATATGTTGCAATGATTTTTTTGAGTGTAGTTGTGGTTTATTTATTCCTATAAAATCTTTCAAAAAGTGTTACAGAATTGTGCAATGAATATCATTAAAAAATTAAAAATTTATTTTAAGCAAATTTTTCGATTTTTTCTTGTCTTTGCTATTTTGTGATTTTAGTCACTTTTGTACTTTAAGCATACATTTTATATTAAAAAATATATTTTTATAAATTAACAAAACATCAAACATTTATATAAACCGTATTTTATAACAGCTCCAAATTTGCTAGAACGAAGAAAAACGATATAGCCTAAAAAAATAGTTTTCAAATCGTGCTAAAGGAGGAGGAATGAGGTAATATAAGCTCAGTACACTAAACAAATGGTTTTATCAACGCGAAAACACTTAAATGAAGTTCTTCAACGTCGAATTTTTTTACAATCAAAAGCAGTTTATTTTATTAAAATTTTTCCAATTTTATTTTATATGCACACGCTTTTGATTATACACAAAACAAAATTTTTACTAACTGGGGTTTAATTAGTGTTTCAACAAATATAAATTGATATAGCTGCTGCTTATGTTCAGTTTTTATGCTAATTTTTTTTAATTATCGATCTTGCCCCAAAACGCATTTCTACATTATTTTTGTATATTTAAACCATATAATTCAGCTTTTTTTATATCAAATTTATAAGAATATCTTTGATATATTAAAACAAAACAAGAATGTTAAAAATCGATTAAAATCGTTCGTTACATTTGCCAAAATAAAAGTACTTTACGTAGTTTTCTGAATAATTTAGGTGTAGGACAATTTATTTAGTAAGCGAGAAAAAAGCAAATTAAAAGTTTTAAACCTAAAAAATTGTTTTTCAGGTATAGTTATTTATGTAGTTACATATATGTCTATGACAGTAAGAAATGTCAAAACAGTTGTAAAAATCCAAAATTTTTAACATACAAAAATAATATAAATTTTAAATGTATATTTATTTACAGCAGAAAAGTTTTTTGCGCCTGAAAGAGTTCACCTTGTAATCAGCAATTTTTATTTTATATTTTTTTTATTTTCATAATTATTTAATTAATTTAATTTTAGAAAAGTTGTTTCACTTACATACCTATATGTTTAAAAACTGTTCTTTATTAACTATTAACAGCATGACAATGAGAATAAATTTGATAATTTTAAATACAACTCTGAAAAACAGGATTGTCGGTTTAAGCCTCTTTCAAGTTATAAAGCAAGTAAAAACAAGTATTTATAATTAGATTTTTAACAACTACTCACTTGTTGTTGCGTCTGATGTACTGGTGCAAGTGGTGGTGGCTGCCCGCTAGCGTTAGATGGTTGCACTGCTAAATAAATTTTCGTTGGTCCTAAAACTCCTTGTTTTCCGTTTGATTCTTGTGCTTGAAAAAGTTTAAAAAACGCAGTTTAGTAAAGTTTAATTAAAACATAAAAAAAACTTTAAAAGCAATGAAGTGCTACATCTGGTTGTCTCGAATCTTATATAAATATAGGTATATGTATATTTTATATTTTTATGGGCAATTACATGTAAAATTTCCTAAACCGAAAATAGCAATTTATTACAAAAAAGTAGCCATTGTGGGCATTAAAGCGCAGGCACATAGAGCCCGTTGCACGTCAACCGTCGCCGTTTTTAACTGCCATTAACGTGCGAACGTAAGAGGTTGGCACCAGTGTGACCAGATTTTCAAGTAAAGTTCAAGCTAAATCACGTTTAAAAAACAGCTAAAAAGTGCTAAAAACAAAAACTTAGAGCCAAAAAATAAAGCTAAATTTTTTTATTCGTTTATTAAAAAATTTCTTTGTTATTTAGACATTTCTCATAATAGGAACGAAACGTTTTTGTGCTAAAAATACTTAAAAAGAAAATTTGTTTTTAAAATTTTGGTTTTATTTACGAAAATTTTGTAGACCCATACCTTTAGTAAGAAGAAAAATAATATGTGTTCATATACATATGCATGTACAAGAGCTTTTTTAAAAAGTTTTTAGAAGCAGGTGTTAATTTGCTGCCTGTTTTGGTAAAAAAAACTAATTTGTAAGATATGTATTAAAAAAACAAAAAACAAAAATTTGTTTTAGATATAAATACTCAACACACTTTGTTCGTTCATTTTTTTTACAAAAACACGTAAAATTAAGTAATTTATTTACAAACTTTTTTCATAACTACAAACACATGAAAACAATAAAAAATCGAAACAATAAGATTACATTTACACGATGCAATTTTTTTAATATTCCTTCAATGAAATTTTTGTTTGTTGACAAAACGAGTATAAAGAGACTACTTTTCTATACAGTTCGTTAAAAATCGAAAATTTTCATTCAAGTTACATAAGTACATACATATATCATGAAAAATGCCTTTATTCATGTAAATTTTGTTCAAGAAAAGAAAAAAATATAGTCTTTAATGTAAAAAAGTTGCATTGTAAGAAAGCATTTTTAAAAATATTTTTATTTGTACATGTGTGTCTAAATATGTATTTAAAACCAATGACTGTAAAAATTAAAAAATAAAAAATATTATTATTTGTTAACCCTATCTATCCATAAAAATAATAATTATCGTTATTAAACGTTTTTATTTAAATTAAAAAATGACCGTCCTGCTTAAAAAAAACCAAATTTACAAAGAACATAATTTTCAACAAATATTGTTTAATACCATCAAAATGATGAGCTTGACTTGACCCTACGATGTTTCATTGTGCCTGCTTTTTTCTTGAAAAATTATTTCGGTCCTGTTTGATTTGATTTTTAAAAAAAATAAACTTTAAAATTCTTATTAAAAAAAAAAAAATATTAATATAATAATTTGTTTTAACGAAAGACATAAGTGTTTTACATTTTTGAGCAATACATGAAAACATTTTTTAATTTAACCAAAAGACGGAACAAATGTTTGTGTCGCATTTGGATTTTTTCTCTAAAATTGCCGCATTCAAAAGTATTTGTTTTGGAAAACAAATTCTTACGTTTTTTTATTGAATTCTTGTGCTCTTTCACGTTTTTTTAATGTCGCTTGAAGTAAATTATTAAACAAAACAATGGTTCGGAAACTGTATTATTGTAAATTCAAAGAAAATTTGGAGCTTGATACCTTTCAGAATAATTGAGATATATGTATACCAAAAAATATAATACGACAAATTTTTAACCTTTTATCTAGCTCCAAAAACTATTTAAAAAAGCTTAATTCAATTTTGAAAAAAGCTAAAAAAAAGCTAAGGGCTAAATTTAAATTTTTCGGGCTAAACGAAGAAAAATAAAGCTAAATTTAGCTCCAAAAAAGCTAATATGGCCACACTGGTTGGCACATAGAATACGCCGTTAAAGAATATTAAGTCAGACACACAACAAAAAAAAATCATCTGGTAGCTGTCAAACTACTCGATGTACGTTAAAAGTTGCCCAACTTTCGTACGTCGCGTTGACGAAGACGTATGGAATGTAACACTGTTCATAAAAAATATGTTTTTGTCAGTTGAAAAAGGCGACAGACTCTATGTGGCTCCCTTTATATTAAGCGTTATGCTTTTTTTATTCATTTGGCGATATTTTAAAAATTTTAATTTTTTGCAAAATGTTTTTGTAAAATTGTTTAAGGCTATAATTCGAAATTTACCTTTTAACAACTGCTGTTTCACCTGCTGCTGTACAAGTGCAAGTTGCTGCTGAGTAAAATCATTTCCAACCAAACCTTGCAAAACAATACGTGGCCCTTGTTCTGTTTGAATTACTTGTGCAGTAACGCATTTAATCACCGTTCCAGGAGGTTGTCCTTGTAATAAGCTTTCTTCAATAGACATAGGTTGATTAGCTTGTACTTGTTGTTGCTGAGGTACAATTGATTGTTGCTGTTGTTGCGAAGTTGTAGCTTGAATAGGTTGAGACGTGCTCTAAATGGGGAAAAATAAGCAACATTTTTTTTTAGAAAATATATACTCGTATATATGTATATTGATATATGGATCACCAAATTAGTAACACTGTTTTGTTAACAATATGGCAACATGATCTTAATGCAAAGATGAATTAAAGAAATAATAAAGTAACTATACACTTCTTAAATAGCCACTAACACTTAAATAACCAGTAACACTGTTTTGTTAACAATATGGTAACATGGTCTTAATGTAAAGATGAATTAATGAAATAATAAAGGAACTATACACTTCTTAAATAACCACTAACATGAACAGTTGGTAAATTATAGCAATTATGGCGACGAGTTTTTTTGGTGGTAAAAAAAAAAACTTTTTACTGTTGGATTGTAAGAAGAGTGCTGTTGCACGTTATACAGTAAACGGAAATTAACTTGTATTTGGTATATGTATAACACAGAATGAATTGCGGTGATGCAGCGGCTGTAGAAAATAAAAATGTTTAATTTTTTCAATTTTGAAGCATACGACTCAATGCAGACTACATGGTCTAGATGGGTCAAATATTTTGAGGCTGCGTTAGAGCTATACGAGTGCAATAGAGGAAAACACAAGCGCCTTCTACAACATTTAATTGGGACGGGTACGTATAACTATTGTGTAATAAATAAATCGACACCACAAAAACCAGAAGATAAAGGATAAGGAAATTGTTTACAATATCATTTCGACCCAAAGCCAAATGAGCTGTTGAAAAATTCCCGTTTCAATATGAGGAAGCAAAAGCAGGATGAAAAAGTGTCGGATTTTCTGGTGGCACTACGTAAATTTGCAGCAAATTGTAATTTTGGGATTTATCTAGAAAGAACGCTGCGGAATCAATTTGTTATTGGGTCTTTCACAAAATCGCAAAAAAAAAAATAAAAGACTAAATCTAAAGAAATGTTTTCGTTGCAGTGACCCCAAACACATTGCGGATAAATGCACATTTAAGCATACAAGTACACCAGAATTAAGGCAATCTAAAGAATGCATCAGCAGTAGCAACTGAAGAATAAATTTTGCAAATAAACGCCAACAAAACGTTTTTAGTATCCGTGGAAAGATCATGCACAAAATAAAAGTTAACAACAATTTGATAAATTTTGAGGTGGATACGGGAGCGCCTGTCTATAATAAATCTGAAGGTTGGTAAAAGTTATTTTTCGAAATTAGAAGTGAAGCCTCCCGATATGGAATTGGTCAGTTATTGTGGAACCCTCTTGAATGCGTTGGTTATACTTATATATATATATATATATATATATATATATAACTATATATATTGAATATTGTGGTTATATGATAAATAAGGAGGGCATACAGCAAATTAGAAATTAAGTCGAAGCGATTAAAAATACAAAGCAGCCAGAAAATAAAAAATTAAGTACTCACTTTCCTTGGGATTTAAAAATTATTACGGCAGATGTATAAGGAATGCAACCGACGTGTTATACCCACTTAATCGTCTACTGCAAAATGATGTATAAATGAAATGTAGTTTTGATGCGCAATGCAAAAAAGCTTCTGTGGGAATTAAAAGCCAAATGCCAAGACTAACACTAATGCTCGTTGTTGATGCAACCCCTAAGGTCGTTGGGGCGGTCCTTAGCTACTTGTATAAAGATGGAAGTGAACGGCCTATACAGTTTTCTTCACAGACTCTCAGTACGGAGCAAAAGCGATATTCTCAAATCTACGGGAGACGTATGCGATCATCTATGAGGTTCAAAGGTTTTAAAATTACATTTACGGTAAAAATTTTACTCTAATTACAGACAATAAATAAAGCAGTATCGCAAATATTTGCATCCAATAAAGGCCTTCTGGTGCATTCATCCACTAGAATGCAACATTATGCGTTGTTCTTAAAGCAATTTGATTACGTTATTAACTGCAAAAAATCTAAAGAAAACGCAAATGAGGATGCAATGTCGCGCCTTCCAAACACGGACATAATTTTGTGGAAGAAGTGTATGCCATTAAAGAAGAAATGGTCGATAACTTGCACGTAACCTTTCAAGAACTGGTAAAACAAATACAAGTTGATAATGAGGTACGACAATTGATAAAATGTTTGAAATATGGTCGTAACAGTGAGTCCAAAGACCGTTTTGGCATTGCTCAAACTAAATTTAGCTTGTATGATGGATATTTGTGGCGTAGTATAAGAGTGTATACATCAAAGCCACTATGCAAGAAAATAATAGATGAGCTACATTTCGCATATTTAAGCATATCTTGCATGAAGAGTTTAGCGAGAGCTTACGTTTTGTGGGATCAATTGGATAAAGAATATTGAGAGCTTGGTATCCAACTGCGCACTATGCCAATCCACAAGACCCGACCCAAAAAAGGTAATACCAATTCATGGTTGCATAATACCCAACAAGCCTTTCGAGCGAGTGCACGTGGATTATGTAGAGCCGTTTACAGGTAAATATTTATTTATAATGGTGGAAGCTTTTACCAAATAGCCAGAGGTCCATATTGTTCCCAACATGACAACAGAAATGTTCTTCGGATTACAACCAACAAATTCTAAGCAGGAGACAATATAGTATACTACTAAACGGTGTTCGTAGATAAAAAAGACATGTAGATCCGATGCGTAAAAATAATAATAAAGGCCAACAGATCCAATTAAGAAGTTGACCTAAGCTATACCACAGCCAATATAGGTTATGTTACGAAGGGTAGTGGCGAGTGCAACTCGTCACCTCCACCCACAGGACCCTAGGCCCATTGTAAATCTCTTCCGAAGAGTCGGAAAGAGAAATAAGAAAGACAAGAATTTCATAGGAAGAAATGAGAAAATAAAGCAAAAACGCCGTCCGGAAGAAACCAGTTATCGTAGGCGCTGAACCACCTATCTACCCAGCCACCCAACCCCTTTGATGAATCCTATGATGTTTCCCAGCCCACAACCGGAGACCTCACCAAATTCATCTACGCAGCGCCCTTCCAACCACCTCTGTCGGCAGACTTGCAGCAAAGGCAGTGGCTTTTCCTATCTACCCAGCCACCCAACCCCTTTGATGAATCCTATGATGTTTCCCAGCCCACAACCAGAGACCTCACCAAATTCATCTACGCAGCGCCCTTTCAACCACCTCTGTCGGCAGATTTGCAGCAGAGGGAAGTGGCTGTTCCACAGTCTCTATCTCCTCCTCATTCCCGCACAACCTGCAGAAAACCAAAGAGTTCCTGTCCTATATGTTCGTCATATGTAAATCCCAAATCGCAGTGCCCTGTGAGTAAGCTTAATTTTTGTGCGGTTGGCAATCTCTGCCTGAGTAGTAATAAATGCAAATAGAATGAAAATAAGAAAACATAGGGCTTTATGTGGATTTAGTTTGATCTAAACAATATAAAAATGAATACAATTCTAACTAAAGTTTGTTAAAATAAAACAAATCAGCATTCAACTTATAGTAGTACCGAATAGAATGAGTGCCGACGAAAAATTTGTAGCTGATTTCGAAAATGCATTACACTCGGCTAGTATCGGAATTACTTAATTTTTAATAAAAATTTCCGTTCTTAGCTATCATAAGAATTATTATAAGAAAAAGAAAAGTTCAAATAAATAACTAAAATGTGTTGTATATTATTTTAACTATTCTATTATGTTTTTCTCTCATTTACAATTTATTTTGCAGACAATTTTTTTTTTTATAAAATACATACAAAAAACAAGTTATCCACTATCGTTAAAAAGTTCTTAGTGAATCACTTAACAGCAGCTGCAAACGACAATTTCTGTCGATAAATATAATGTTCGTCGAATCGTTAAAAGTTACTGAATCGCACTACAGGTTTGGCCCACTTTGTCCATTGCCAAAGTCCCTATCAGCTCACAATAGAAACCCAAGGGTGACCTCATCGGCTCATAACCAAGTCCAATAGTTCTGGCCGATCCTCGCCTTGGCATTTCATTGGCAGTCTCATTGCCGAAAAAGTCACAATGACTCGGAACCCAGCAGAGCCTAACCCTGCGTGTCGCCATGATCGCCCTACGGAATGTCCACAGTCGTCCAAAAGTCTAGAGCTGACATACAGGCATGTTGAATATCACTTTTTTTGAAAGTGCTTTGAAATCACAAGAAACAAAAAAACCTTTTTTTAACTTTTTTAAAATTAATTTTAAATTAAATAAATAACTTAAAATCAGAGTTTTGGTTTTAAAATCCAAAGTGATTTGAAATCAAGTGATTTTCAAAACATGCTTAATAATGCCCTTCTAGAGCTTTTAGCGCTTCCTGACTTTCAACGTAGATTATCACGTCCCCTCTTCCATCTGCGTTCTCCCCTATTGATTCGACTCCAAAGTCAAGCTTCACTACCATGCAGAACCGGACCAAACGAGCGGTCATACGTAGGATTAAGGGGCTCACACGTGACCCCGTACCCAACTCCGTCGCCCAAATCGAAACCCTCGAAGGCGCTAGGTCCGGATGGCATCTCGATGCTCATGCTTTGGAAACTTGGCCCAGCAGGATTGGATTATCTCACGCAACTTTTAAATATCTCGATTTGCCAACTGGTGATTCCAGAATGTCTGGAAGGTGGCGAGAGTTATTCCCATTCTAAAACCTGGTAAACCCGCAACACTTGGAGAGTCATTTAGACCGATCGCCCTACTTTCACCCGTAGCAAACCCTACCAGAACAGTGACAGTCATTTGACCGGTCATATGACCGACACAGATGACCGGTCATTCGGTCATTATTTTCTATCATTTTCTTAAGGGCGATGTGAAAAAATGACCGAAACTTTGTGTACGTGTGATCTTGCATCTCTCTCACCCCTTTAGATGTGATAGAAATATTGGTCACAAATGACCGATAAAAAAAATGTTTCAGTGTTAGTTTCGGTCACTCGGCGCACTCGGAATAGCCACCGGATGTGTTTGGATGACGAGCGTGGATCATTTACATGAGGAGACCAATATGCTGCCGGTCAGACAGCACAATGCGCTTGTCATCAGCCAGGAAAGAACAACCGTCAACAGTGGAACTGTTACAACAACATCCACCATTTAGTCCGTCAAACCTGACCGTCGTAGGAGTCGACCACCCCCGACACTTCTAGACACATCTGCACCTGCTCTAATCATACCTGACTCACTGAGCCTAAACAAGTTCCTTGCCGCCATTCCAGCAACGAAATCCTCAATGGGAAGATGACTAATGATATCCAGCGCTGCCTGTGGTGTACTATTCCTAGCCCCTGTAATGCTTAGTACAGCGCATCTCTGGACCTTTGACAAGAGCTTCCTTATATCGCCCCTTTCTAGGACCGGGCCACCACCATACAAGGCTACCGTACGTATGAATTGGTCTTACAACGGATGTGTAAATTCAGTTCACCATAACCGGTTGCAACCCTCAGTTCTTACTAATAGAGTTCCTGCAGGCATAACAGGCATTGAGAGCCTTCCTAACACTCTCCTCCGCATTCGCCTTCCAAGATAACTTGCCATCCAACCCGATACCCAGATACCTGGCCCTATCCACTACTCCCTCAAGTTTCAGCACTACTCACTCAAGTTTCAGCAGCTCAGTCTGCCACCTTGTTCTTCTTGGTGAAGAGAACTAGCTCCGTCTAATCTAAGCCAACACTTCAACGGACAATGAAGATAGCACGGTCAATGCGGTCAAAAAGGAAACCATTCCACAGTCCGATGCCAACCTACTGCCGCACTACTCTGTAACTCGTCAAAGTTAAATATCTATCACTAAACATCTAAAATAGCTTTTTAGCAATTTTATGCTAAGAGTGCAATTCTGTTATTAATATTGCCTAATTGAGCATAGTCCTAAATTTCAATTCGCCGTAAATAAAGTTTTATTTTCTATCCCTAAATTTTCTAATATCAAATTCTCTAATTTTTAGCATCAAATATTTTTTAGTGCTAAAATGTGAGTACAGGATAACTTGTGTCGAAAATCATTTTTTTTGTTTGAATGGTACCATGTTTGTCGAAAAACGATAGAAATCAACATTTCCTAACGATTCTATTACAATTTTCGGTACCTCGAGTGTCGTCAAAACATGTTAAATATTTACTTAAAAAATCGTCGTTAAGATATTAGTTAACGACAGTTAAACAAATATATTAAAAATGATTAAAAAAAATGGATTTCAGCAAAATAAAGTAGCAGCTATACTAAAAAATATAATTAAAGCAAATTTTTTTTGTTTTTTATTTAATACTTTTTAAAAATTAAAACTAAAAATAAAAAAAAGAAGCAAGTTTAGCAAAAGGATATACACAAATACAAGTGAAATTAATAAAGTAAATGTTTAAGAGTAAAGTGAAATTGCAGGTCAACTCAATGAATTCATGAAACACTTTGCTAACAGAAGATTAGCTTAAGTTGGTGTTGAGTTAATACCAGCACCCTTTTCCTTCAGCTGGAAAATATGTGGCAAACATGTTAACCTTATTGGCTATTCTAATTTAGGAGCAATTTTGCGAAGGACATACTTAAAATCATTCTTATTGAGTCTAAAGTATCTAACAAAATTTAAAGTAGACTTAAATTTAATTAAAATACATTAAGTAAAATTGTTTACTTGGAGTTTGGCATGGCAAATATGTTTGACTTTTGCCGAAGCTCCCTACGCATAGTATTATACTCAGAAGTAGTACTCTTCTTCATCCTCAGATGACGAAAATGTAACAACACTTAACATTTTAAATAAAAAATAATTTATATTTTTATTAATTTGTATTTTTATTATTATTTTTATCACAGTCAACAGTTGATTTTTTGCCAGTTTATACAACATGGTTACACAAAATTTACTAAAAGAATATAATATTTTTGTTCTATTACAAAAATGTCGTTTTCGTTAATTTTACATGGTACCGAAAAATATTAAAAACGCCAACGACTACGATAACTGTCGAAATGCGCTGAATAAGGCTGAATATTTCCTTATTTAATGTTGTATAAAAAAAATATTTTTTATTTAAGCAAGAAAATGAAAGAAAAACCACAACTAATTATAAGAGAGTGGCTGTTTTCCTAAACGCGGTATGCTTTGCATCACGAAATTTCAAATTATTTCTGACAGCAAAGCTGAAGGTTTTGATAATATCTTCTGCTCATAAATGAGTGTTAAAAGCCAATTGTTAAAACTGTAAAGGTAGGATCCCACTATCGTCGCAATGTACCGATTTTAGTAATGTACCGATAATGAGAACAGTCTATTGAACAATAACAGGCAATAAAAACATTCAAATCGAGCCGATGAAAGTCACCGATATGTGCCGATGTAAACAAACAAGGACAAAACCCTAACTTTTTAGCAGGCGAACTTTATAGTTAATTATGTTATATTAAGCTTAAATATGAAATTGAATTAATTGAATGACTAATACAGAAAATTAGCAAATTCCTAGACTCAGTTAATTAAAAACAAGTAAAGATGGTCTGCTTAAATCGTGTCTAATTAATGAGTAACTTTTACAAGATGTTTGAAGTTTTGAGTGCAAAAAGAAAAGCGAGGTAGTACTGGTTCCCTGCTACGATGTGTCGAAATTTGTAAAACTGTGCAGATAACATAATTTTTTTTTAATTAAAAGAAGTGTAAAACTTCCAAAAAAATATGATAAATGTTCAGGTATACAAAGTGCTTTTAAACAAGTATTTTCTCGAATAATTACAAAAAACCAAAATTTTGCGCAGTTATTTCAAAATGCAAGTATAGAGAGTGTACTTAAAGAAGAAATTTTTATGGGAAATAACCAGTTTTGTGCAGATTAGTCAAAAGCGCAAATTAACAAAAGACAGTAAATCAAAACAACGTACTAATTTAACATGAAAAATTCTTGTAATATAAGTGGTATTTAATGCCGAAAAATGGAATGATACACGGTACGTAAATACCACCATATAGAAATGGTGACCCAAAGAGTCGTAAAAAAGCACGCCCGTTGAGATATTTATAATAATCTTGAAACTTAAGAATGTTAATTTTAAAATTTTAACATTAGAAGTTCTTAAGTTTTACATGGTGGTTTTACATTTGATGGTAGCAGTTCTTATGCGTACCATTAATTTGATAATTGAAAATTGACTCTGCTTAAAGTTTTGGCTTTTGTCTTTGCCAAGTAAATGCTCTTAATTGAGTCAATAAAGCACGATTGTGTGACCGCAGTGTACCGATTTTTGTCGCAATTTGAGTTTGGCCGATGTGCGCCGAAAAATGTTGTCATAACATGTGCCGATAATGTGACCGCTCAAAAAACAATTGCCCAATTTTTTGAGTTGTGTACCGATGTAGCACGATAAAAATCGGTACACATCGGGCCATTTGCGCCGATAATGGGTGAAGTGGAAGAAGTTAAAATTTCGTGATGCAAAGCATACTGCGTTTAGGAAAACAGCCTGTACATTTCATTCAATACCCAGCAAAAAAAAATTGATGCGATTTTTACAGACCACATTAAAATCACATCTAAAGATGCTATTGCATATTTTCTGGTTTTGTTGCATTTAATTAAATGCAGAAATAAAAACTGGCATTATAAATGAATCGCCGATGTCATTGTTTTGTTTGTATTGAGCAACGATTTACCCTTGGTTGAAGTGTTGTAATAAATTTTAGGTTTATATCACATAAAAAGCTAGATTTAAAAAGAACATTAAATTCGCATTTTAGATCAGAAAATTCCTTCCTTTGTAGGAGTGTTTTTTCCTACATATTAAATGCAGAAAAAGTTCAAGTTTTACATCTACTTCAAAATAACACCTTAGTATGGAAATTTTGTAGCATCGAAAATGTTGATTATATGCGGTTTAAGTTTGGCAAAAATAAAAAGCATCCCTCCAATGACAACCCTATGTAAAATTCATTGGTTTTTCCTCAAAATTTGAAGTGATTCAAGTAAGCTAGTTCTGGGTTTTTTCTACTTCTTTTTCCTCACTTTTTTTACTGGGTATTAGTAGTACTTAGCACATATAATTTCTTTATGAGAGGATTAAAGATTTTTCTACTTCAAGCTGTTAGAATAAATAAATAAAATTTGTGATGGGTAAGGTAGTTTTGCAAACATTTAACTTAAAATCCGTAATAACAAAACGTCTATAGTTTTCAAGGACAACCCTTAAATTTTAAATAACAGGAAGATAATAAAACACATATTGTTTGTATAGAGTAGACTTTCTAATTTTGAGATTTAAGGAGTCTAATTTTAAGATTTAATTTTGTAATTATATTCTGTAAAAATGCCTAGAGATCCCAAACAATTGCTTAGTGAAATTAGTTGTTTAAAATATAAATCATTTCCCAAAATATTTGTAATATCTTTTAACATTAATTGATTTGTTATTTTGGGTCGTTTTACAGCAATATAAGTACAATAAAACATATTTTTCGGCACCTTTCTGTAATAATATATAATATTAATTCTTTTTTGGTCTACTAATTGCAAACATGCATACATATGTATGTGCAAACAATCAAAACTGACATCATATAAACATGATCACAGAGGCAACGTAGAATCTGAAACGTCTATTAGAATGATCTCGATGTAAATTTTAAACAATCAAATTAAAAAGGACATGTGTTGTATTTATAAAGCTATATTTACACTACCTAAGTTCTCATCTGAATTGAGTGACAAAAAAAATAAGTTTAAATTTTTATGAGTGTCAAAAAACAATTTGATTTTCTTATTTTCAGTACTACATTACGTTTAAGGAATTATTTTAGTCCACTAATTATAAAAGTTATTAAACTGGTATAAAGTGTAAGCAATACAACAACAATCATTTAATGCGGTAACTTTTTAAAACTTTCATTTAAGATTCAAATTTAAATAGTTTGAAAATATAATACATTATATTTTCAACTAAGATTAGACAAAAATATTAACAAATAAAAACAGACATGTTATTTATTACATAATACAAATGAGTCTTGTTTGTGAAACTCAGGTAGTGTAAATATAGCTTAAATGAATTTAAAATAATTAAGAGGGGAACAGTTCCATATAACGATCACCAAATTAGTAACACTGTTTTTCTAACAATACCATACACTGTTTTCATAATATCCCAGCAAAAAAAATTGGAAGTTGTTCTAAAATCATTGCATTTTCATTGAATACCAAAAAATTCCGAATTTAATTTTTTTTTAATCTGTATTTTATACAGTATCTAAGTATGCACAAATATTCCAAGGACTTACATAAAACAAGTTAGTAGAAAATAATCAATTATAACAAAGAGATTGTCTACGATTTTTTCACTTTTTGTTTCTTGGATCACTTACCTCCTATAACAAGCACGTGTTAAATTCATTGATGTTTCCCCAAAAATGGAACTAATTCGAGTTGCCTTTCATCAATGAATTTATTAATGATTAGTAATTTTTTTTTTTGCTGGGATATATAGTCTCGGTGTACATGCCATATGAGGATGCGGATCCACCGGGTATTAAAGTAGAAGGGCTGGTCGAGCATGCAAGAGGACGAAAATGCAATCTGGTGCTCGGCTGCAATGCGAATGCACATCACAGTCAATGGGGAAACAGGGATATCAATAAGAGAGGTGAGTCAGTGTATAATTTTATAACTGGCAACTCTCTTTATATATGTATATAATAGAGGTGACATGCCGACATTCAGGAATAGGGAAGCAGTTATAGATCTCACGCTTACCAATGTAGGCAGGGATTTTGTAAGGGAATGGAGGGTGTCGAATGACTATTCCTTCTCGGACCACACCAGAATCACCTTTAGTTTAAATTTCGAGGGCCCCAAAAAGGCTACCTATAGGAATCCGAAAGAGACGGACTAGGAGATCTTCATGGAAGACTTTGCTTTGAGAATAGGGAATACTGAACTTTCTGAGGTTTAGCACAGGAAGTTGGAGAGGGTGGTGAACTTGTTCACTGTTTCGATAAGGGAGGTCTTTCCGGGCAAGAGGGTACAGCCAGGCTGGTGTCAAGATTTAGGAGAATACTATCCAAGGGTCTGAGTGGACTTGGGTACATTCAGAGAACGGATAGCTCGTGGACGGAGTCTTGCTCGGAGACCCTTGAATTGTTGATGAGTACCCACTTTCCAGGGTGCAGGGAATCGGCTGCAAAAAAACTATCCGGGGGCGTGTTTGAATGTCCCGGGGAGATAGCGGAAATGACAGGGGTGGCAGAGTACCTGGTAACGCTTGATAGGGTAAAATGGGCGGTGGATACCTTCCAGCCCTATAAGTCACCGGGACTGGACGGTATTTACCCGTGGATACTACAGAATCTCTCGACGCAGGGACAGCTGCTCCTAACGAGTGTGTTTGCTGCTAGCATCACACTTAGCTGCATACCCTTGAGGTAACGCGAGGTAAGGGTGATTTTTATACCCAAGGCTAGAAATTTTAGTCTCTCGAAGCCAGGGGATTTTAGACTGATCAGCCGTATTTCCTACTAAAGACGTTGGAACGGCTGATCGATCTTTATCTTAGGAACTCAATTGAAACACACGTCATTAGTAATGCTTACCTTAGGCGTAAATCTGTTAAGAGTGCGCCTCATGATGTGGTGGGGTTCATAAAGCACGGGTTGTACAGGAAATAGTGCACACTGGGCGCGTTTTTGGACATTGAGAGAGCCTTTAACAATGTTTCGATAGAGGCTATTGGAAACGCACTGAGGAAAATAAGAGTTCAGGGCATTCTTATGGAGTTGATCTATTCTGCGCTTGGTAGCAGAATAATCAACTCTGAGTGGGGAAATGAACATCTGAAATGAGGTGCGGTTAGGGGAACGCTACAGGGAGGGGTATTGTCGCCACTATTGTGGGTTTTGGTAGTCAACGGGAAAACTCCTGCCCACTACGAGCGAGGTACTGCAGAGTGCATTATCCGAACAGGCAGCGCTGGATATCATTCTACACCTTCTTTCCATCGAGGATTTTGTTGTTGGAATGGCGGCCAGGAGGTTGTTTAGACTCAGTAGGTCAGATATGCGTGGGGTATGTTCGGATGAGCATGCCGGCATTTTGGGAAGGATCGGGGATGGTCGACTCCTGCGGCAGTCAGGTGTGACGGACTATATGGTAGCGAAACTTGACTTTGGGATCCTATCCCAAGTATTGTTTCCGGATAGGGAGGCATGGAAGGGATCAGAGAAGCTGTATGAGGGGTGTGCAGTCTTTACTGATGGATCGAAGATGGAGGTAGGCACCGGGGCTGGTGTCTATATAATGGGAACGGGGGAAGGAATGTGATACAGACTTCCAGACGAGTGTAGCGTTTTCCAGGCTGAAATTCTGGCGGTGATAAAGGCCGCGGAATTGATAGAGGAGAATGCGGATGGGAGAGAGCACGTTATAATCTACGTTTAGTCAGGGCGCGCTTTAGGCTCTAGAGGGACATTATGTCAGGTCTAGACTTGTGGACAACTGCAGACGTGCTCTTAGGGCGATCATGGGGACACGCAGGGTTAGACTATTTTGGGTTCCGGGTCATGACGTTTCCGGCAATGAGATTTCCGATGAACTGGCATGGAAGGGATCGGCCCGGGATATTGGACTTTGTTGTGAGACGGTGAGGCCACCACTGGTCCAAACCTGGAGGGACAGGGCTGATTGCAGGATCTCTAGACTTTTATGGCCCAGGCTGGACAGGATAAGCACTGACCTGCTGCTCAAGAAGAGCAGGTGGGTTCTGAGGTGCATTATTGGGACACTCACAGGGCACTGCGATGTGAGATATAGAACTCTTCAGATTTCTGCAGGGTATGCTTGGACGGGGAGGAGATAAAGACGGTAGAACATCTTGTCTGCCACTGCCCTGAGCTGCAGATTCGCCGACAGAGGTGGTTTGGAGGGCGCTTTTTACATGGACTTGGTGAGGATCCTGGCTGTGGGCTGGGAAGCATCATAGGTTTCATTAAGGGGGTTGGGTGGCTGGTCAGAAAGGTGATTCAGTGCCTATGACTACTGACTTCCTTAAATATCTTGCGGACGGCACTCTTGCTTTCTTTTCCTTTTACCTATAAAATGTTTGTCTTTACTTTTATTTTTCTCCTCTAAACTCTTCTGAAGGGATTCACAATGGGACTGAGGGCCTCAGAGTGGAGGTGGCGACTTGGACTCGCCCCTACCCTTCGTAACCTAACCTACATAGTCTTGATGTTAAGATGAATAAAAGAATTAATAAAGTAACTATACACTTTATATTTAACCCCCAACATAAACAGTTGATAAATTATAATATATATGTATATAGGTTGCAATTCTTACCACTTGTTGAACAAACGTAGATTTTAAGGGTGGCGTTTGGTGTTCTGCAGATGTATTCGTAACAATATGAGCATTACCATCACTTTGTGTCTTAATATGTGCAACAATTTGAGCTTGATTATTTCCCAATGGTTTAATTATAACTTGCTGCCCATTGATTGTCGCCACCTGTAACTTGCCCTGTGCAAGTTGTTGAGCTAATGTTGAGTTTTGAACAATAATTTGTTGTTGATTATTTGTTGTATGAGGCGTCGAGTCACTGATTGCAGGACTTTGACTTATAGTTTGATGAGGTTTGACAACATTAATATTGTTTTGGGCATCAGAAATGTTTGTATTGTTTGTTTGTTGCGGTTGAATAACGATGTGTTTTAAAACCTTCGATGGCTGAACATTTTGCTGAACCGTAGTACTGGTTTGTGGTAAAAGTGTTTTTTGCTGGGTAGTAATTTGCGCTGTTGTTGGAGACTGGACTACTTGCAGTGATGTGTTTGTGTTTTGTGCAGGAATTGACCTTTGTGTTAGAATTGTTTGCCCTGGGCTTAAAATTATTCTTTGACCTCCAACTACAATCTGCTGCTGAACATTGCTTGTATTGACAATTGTTTGTATCACCTTCTGAGGTTGATTCTGCTGCCCTGAATTAATGTGAGTTCCACTTGAAACTGACTGATTAACAATAACTTGTTGCTGACTGACATTTATTGGATTCGTTGTTTGTTGGTTAATCTGTGCAGAGGTTGTTGCCGATTGACCTACAAGGGTTGTTGTGGCTGATGTTGATTGTTGAGATGGCTGAATGATGACTTTTTGTCCTTGTGAATTTTGCCCAACTAATAGCTTTTGGCCGGGTTGAACAATAAGCTGTTGAAGACTTTGATTGTTTGGAACCACTTTTACATTATTTGGAATCGTTGATACAACATTTGATGATACAAATTTTTGTGCTGTAAGTGAAGCTGACGCTTGTTGACTTTGTGGTGTATTCTGTGTTGCATTTTTTGTCCCACTTCTAACAGGCGTTGTTATAATCTTTAAGAAAATGTTTGTTATAATAAAATGCATATGCATTTAGTTATATATATTATATCTTACTTTTTGTACTGATTGAGCTCCACTTGAGCTTTTTGCAATCTGTTTTACTGTAATTTGTTTTACAGTAGGTGAGTTTGGTTGCTTTACTGACAATTTTTTACTACCAATAACATCTGAAAAACACATGAAAGTTAAAAAAAAATAATTATTGCGACAGTTGTTGACATTTTGTAAAAAAAAAATTTATGATGAAGCGCAGTAATGCATTGACAAACAAGCCCAAAGTGTCCCTATAATGGATTTTAACTTGACTCAGTTAAGTTAAAAGGTACTAGAAATAACTCCCAACATAAAAAAAAATAAATAATCAGCCTTATTAAGAGTGTCGTTGGCGTATTTCGACAGTAATCGTAGTCGTTGGCGTTTTTTATATTTTTCGGTACCAAGTAAAATTAACGAAAACGACATTTTTGTAATAGAACAAAAAACACAGAATGCTTCAAAATTCTTACAGTTTTAGTACATTTTGTGTAACCCTGTTGTATAAACTGTCAAAAAATCAATTGTTGGCGGTGATAAAAATAACAATAAAAATACAAATTATTAAAAATACAAACAATTTTTTTATTTAAAATGTTAAGTGTTGCTACATTTTCGTCATCTGAGGATGAAGAAGAGTATACTACTTCTGAGTATAATGCTATGCGAAGGGAGTTACGGCAAAAGTCAAACATATTTGCCATGCCAAACTCCGAGTAAGTAAATAATTATACTTAATGTATTTTAATTTAATTTAAGTTTTTTTCTAAGTTTTGTTAGATACTTTAGACTTAATAAGGATGCTTTTAAGTATGTCCTTGAAAAAATTACGCCTAAATTAATGCAGCCAATAAGGTCAACATGTTTGCCAAACATTTTGAAGCTAGCTGCAACAATGCGAATTCTAGCTGAAGGAAGTTACCAAAAGGGTGCTGGCAATGACTACAACATCAGTATAAGCCAATCTTCTGTAAGCAATGTGTTTCATGAGTGCATAGATGTTATGTTTAAAGAGCTTTGCCAAAAATGGATTACGTTTCCAAAAGAAGAAAATGAAAAATATGAGATTAAAGAATATTTTTACAAAAAAACTGGGTTTCCTGGTGTTATTGGCTGCATTGATGGAACGCACATAAGCATTATATCACCAAAAAAGGAAGAACAATTTAAATACAGAAATAGAAAAGGCTTTTTCAGCCTTAATGCAACTGTGGTAAGCTTTAAATTTTAAAATTTTAAAAAGTATATATAAGAAGTATATTCTTACTAGGTGTGTGATCATAAATTGAGAATTAGATATTTATCGTCTTATCATCAGGGATCTGTTCACGACTCCTTAGTATGGAACATTAGCGACTTAAAGCAGTTTTTAAAAGAAAAATATGACAATGGCGAAAGAAATACTTGGTTATTAGGTAAACAATTTTAAATTGTGCTTCCAGAAGTTACATTGAGTTTTTTTTGTATTTTAAATTTTTTAATAAAAACTTTTTTTTAAGGTGATGCAGGTTACCCATTAGAAAAATTTGTGATAACGCCATTTAGATCACCCGAAGAAGGCTCTCGGGAATGCCGATTTAACAATATACATGCAAAAACCAGGAATATAGTTGAAAGGACAATTGGCGTTTTGAAAAACAGATTCCGGTGCATACTAGGCGCTAGGCAGCTGCACTACACACCGGATATGGCCGCAAAAATTACAGCTGTTTGTGCATCTCTACATAACATATGCGTTTATTTTAAAACCGAGTTACCTGAAATTGAAGAAGCTGGTGAAATAATTTCAACAGATTCTGTAGTAAGTGATGATTCCAGCGCATCAAACATAAGATCCTCAATAATGCAATCAATAAATATTTAATTCATTTTCATTTATTTTTTTTTACGTTTTTCAATAAAAAATAGTAAAAGTAACATAAAATAAACTTCATTTGTTTAACTACTTAACAAAAAGATTTATAAAATTAATTTAAATATGTACATACATTTAACATTTAGTAATTTAAATAAAACAGAATATTTTATTTCATATTATAATAAGAAATCGAAAAGCTTCAATTTTTTAACGTTGTATTCCATTTTTTAGTTCTTCCAATTCAATTCGTCTTTTTTCAATTTCTATTTCTTCTTTTCTAAGTTCTAAAAGTTGTCTTCTATAATCTTTCTTACTTTTTAATGCCTCCTTGTAAAGTTCGAGTTTTTCTTTTTTACTTTTTAATAGTTCCTTATGAATTTTTATTTTATCTTCGTTAACCCTTGTGTCTACAACCACATACCCGGGTATGTTTTCTGTTTTTAATTCGATATAACTTCACACCCTGGTAAGATATCGGTTTGAAATTTTTAATATGCTTCTAAAATATTGTTTTTTAACTTTTAAAAATTAATTTGAAAAAAAATTTTTTTAGGGGAAAATCTATGGGCCGTTTTTGAAACATACCCCTTAAACATACAAAAGGCTTACCTGGGTAAGCACTAAAGATTCATGATTTTTTTTCAATGTACCAAAATATATTGGTTTTTTATTTTGAAATAATAACGTTTTATAGTTTTATTTTATTTATACAAAAAATACTAGAACATTTTTAAAAAGTCTATATACTTTTTTTTAGTTTGAGAATACATTACAAACAGTAATATTCTCTGAATGTTGTGCACCTGCTAGCTTTTGACATTTTTGCAAGATTTTCTTGTTGGTCTCGTTTTTTCACCAACATAACGATTTATATAATACTTAGGTCTTCCAGAGTGATCTCGTTCTTTTGAAGCACGAACTGCGTAGTTTTCTGATATTACTGGATAGCCTAAAATACTTTCTTTTCTACCACGGGGCGAAAAATGCTTCATTTCTTGAGGATTTTGTGAGCAGCGTTCAATTTGCTTCATAGTTCACTCAGCTGTTGGAGAAATATTTTTCTACAATTTGTTGATACCTTTAGACGCGGGTTATTTTCAGTATATATAATAAAAACAATAAAAATGCTAAAGGTCATCTATTTGTTATTCTCTTTGTTGTGTATTCTTCTAGACATTTGTCCATATTATCAACTCCACCTTTGTTTTTATTGTAATGAATTATTAAAATTGGTTTACTTTTTGGACCTTGAATATCACTGCTGTAGAGAGTTGAGATAAGCACAACCGATTTGTTTTTTTTTTTTTGGAATATGGGAGCACGTACTAATATTATTGCTGAATCCTAAAATTGATTACTCAACTACTCTTACTTTTGGGTTGTTCCAGATGTTCGGAGTTTTCTACTGTTCTAATAATGATAAATTGTGGTCTAACATTAACGTAAAAGTCAAACCGAAACTTATAAAATTTGTCACAAATGACGTTTTGACTTCCTTGAAAGAGATTACAAATCTTTAGTATCGTTCGCTTTGATTTTTTTCTCTTTCCCCAGAAGGCGCCAAGCCAGTAGATTGCCCTCTGAGTGGATAAGAACTATAAGCGACGTTATTTGTCATGTAATGGGTTGCAGCTAACTAAAACTGGCGATAAAAATATAAAACAAACGATTTTTCAAAAAAATCCCTTACCAAACAGCAATGCTTACCCAGGTATGATGGTTGTATGTTTGACGAACAATTTTTGGTTGTAGACATAAAGGTTAAGCTGAAAGTTCTTACGTGCGTACCTTTTGATTTCGTTTAAAGATTGACACACTTCTGTATACAATGATGTTTGTACTTTTAGCTGTTCATCTAAGAGATCATTTTTTGATGTTTTTTTTAATTGGGCTTTCTTATTTAAAATTGAAAAACTTTGTGCTCTTGGAAATTCATAATTTTGGGCTGATTTTTCTGTTGAGTTTAGTGCTTGTACATGATCAAGGATATTGTTGTTTTGTGCAGTGGGTTGTTTGGACGTTTTTTGTGTCGAATATGAGCACGTTGGTTCTTCGTGCTCTATGATTCCCTCATCCATTATATTTTGTGCTCTATTCAAATCGTTTTCGACGTTAATGGGCCGAATACCAATTGAAGGACCAGGTGGGTAAACAATGGTATTTAACTGTAATAAACTCGCGGCAGCTTCTTCTGTAGGTGATAGGATGAACTGTTTGAATGGACCACCTCCGGTAGCATGGCATTCAGATTTATTGTGAATCAACTTTTTTTTTATTTTAAACTTGTAGTCAGCCCAAACCTTTATCCAGCCTTCACTTGTACGAGTTGGTGGTCCTAAAACATTGAGTTCAGCTGCAATTTTGCTCCATTCTTCTTTAACGTTTACTTTTTGAGTTCCACTTGTATATCCTTTTGCCAAATTTGGATTCTGTTCCAGCAGTTCTACCATCCTGGTGAACTGGTTCGTGTTTGTTATTTTTGATCTTAATTTTATAAAAAGAATTAAATAAAAGAGTAAAAATATTTGTTTTGGTTATATTTTTTAGAATAAAAGGTACTTACTTTTTGTTTAAATCCATTTTTAATTGTTTTTAATTTATTTTTTTTATATGTCGTTAGCAAAAACCTTAACGATGAATTTTGAAGCATTTGACATTTATTGACGACATTCGTGGTAACGAAAATTGTAATAGAATTACAAAAAGTGTTGCATTCTGTCGTTTTTCGACAAACATGGTACCATTCACACAAAAAGAATGATTTTCGACACAAAAACGATTCGACAACGACACTCTTAATAAGGCTGAATAACTCCCAACGGTAAAAATGAAATAAGCCCAAACGACTGAGAGCTATTTAATAATAGTCTAAAAAAGTGTGAAATAACTACCAAATAGTTAAACCCCAACAAAAATGAAATAACCTCCAATTGAAAAAAAAATGCTTTAAATGAAATAAGTCTCAACAGAAATATGTAGAATGCGACAAAAATTCGTTTCCTAAATAAGATTTCTTCAACGCGAAATTAGTCTCCAAACGACTTTAGTGGATTTAAACCGCCGGCTTTTGTTTGTAATAATATTTATCATTAAGCTTCAATTATTGTAACCAAGCCCAGAGGGCCATTTATGGCTAAGCAAAAAACTACTTAAAAAAAATACAACAGAAGAAAAAAAAATAAATAATAAAAAAAATATAAAGAAAAAATGATTAATAATTAAAATAAAATAAATATAAAATTAAATAATGATAATAACAAATGCTATAACAAATAAATCTATAACTGAGCATAGTTTTTTTTTTTTGTATCCTTGTTTTACTTCAAGCAATAGGTAATGCAAAAGTTGCAAACGAAAATAAACAAAACATTATTGAGAGAAGAATAAAAAGAAAGGTAATTACAAGTTAAACAGTTAAACAAAGTCTATCAGGTTCCGCCGAAAGATACGTGGTGAGACAGAAAAACGACTCAGCTCTCTAGGCAGGGAGTTCCATAATCTCGATAACCTTACCCTAAAAGACCTTTCAAACATTGTAGTATGGAAAATAGGAAGCGTCAATTGAGGGTTTCTATTAGAATAGCCAAAATGAAAATTATCAATTAAATAATCGGGAAAACCCATTTAATTCCACCTTGTAAAAAACAACAAAACCCTAGTTGCAACATAGTTTTCAAAGGAACACCCAAGAAATCTTACTACATACGTGTTCAAATGCTGACGAGGTTTTAAACTATAAACAAATCTGACAATTCTGTTAAAAATTTTTTTAAACTTAGTAAGTTCACGACCCGTTGTACCAGAAAAAAACCTCTACACCATACAAAATATGGGGCATTAACAATGCTGTGGCCAAAAGTATCCTAACAAAAAGGGGAATAGGTGTTAAGAGAATATAATCTCCTTAACAAAAACGATATTTTTGAAGAGATGCCATTGATATGAGATTGAAAGTTTAAATGATCATCGATTATAACCCCCAAACATTTCAACCTATATACAAACTCAACGCGTGTTCCATTTAAAAGAATCTCCATATCACCAATACGACCACCAAACCCCATTAAGCTGGTCTTCGTTAAATTAACTGTAAATCCATTTACAGAGCACCAAGACAAAACTCTATTAACCAGATTCTGAACCACCTCCTTTAAATCCTCAACAGACTGTGACGCTGAATAACAGACAAACTGAACATGATCTGCATAAACAAAAGGGTTACATGACAAACCATCCGCTACTCCAAGAAGGTCATTTAAGTATAACATAAAAAGAAGTGGGCCAAGTACGGATCCCTGAGGAATACCACTTATTATAGGAAGAACAGAAGAAGCTGAGTCACTAATCGTGACATACTGGCTCCTACCAGATAAGTAAGAGGAAACTAGTCTGCACGCCGCTGACGAAACAAAAAAGGTTTGATGCAATTTTTTGATAAGCCTAGAATGTATAAGCCTATCAAAAGCCGTTGAAAAGACAAGCGACACCAGAACTGTGTTCCTCCCATTATCAACCGATTCCCGAATTGAATCCGTCATACTTATAAGAAGGCCACTAGAACTATAACCATGCCGAAAGCCCGACTGAGATGAATGTATAAGTGAATTACCATCAAGGTGGGAGGATATTTGGTCCTTCATAATATGCTCCACTATCTTAGAAATAATCGGAAGAACAGAGATAGGTCGTAGATTGTCTAAAGCGTTGGATTCACCACTTTTACGTTATGGCACCACACGTGCCCGTTTCCATTCCACAGGATAATCAGAAGTCATAAAGATGGTATTAATTAAATGAAGTAAATGCGAGGCGATATACGGAAATATTATTTTTAAAAACTTCATAGAAAGTTTGTCATGGCCTGCTGCATTCGACTTTATTTTACTGCAAGCAACATACAATTCCTCAGTATCAACACAGCGAAAAGAGAAATCACCTCCAAAGCTTTCACTTAACAAATAATTTGAAGTAGATGTATCATTTTGGCATGATACAAAATACTCATTAACCTCATTATGATTTACAGAGGAAACACTATCACCAACATCCAAGCAACCATTAGTCCTTAAATAGTTCCACATTTGCTTTGGAGAAAAATTACGAAACTTTGTCGAATAGGCACTGATTATTCTCTTTGCACGATTTCTGTGCTCGCAATAAATTGACCAGTTAGGGGGGTTTCATTCCGTAAGTAACATCTTTAGGCAATGTTTCGCAAAGAGATGTGATACTGAACATTGCGCGAGTTGAACCAGTTCTCAAGTTGATGCGAAATCCTACGACGTACAATTTGCACCATGGCATGTAAGACGCTAACATTCATCATCAAAGTCGACAGTTGAGTATTAACATCAGTAGTCAAATACATACCACTAAAGTCCAATGACCTGAATGTTCGTTCAAAAACCTCCATATTAATTGCATTATAATCTGGATAAGATACATATTGCGGAACACAGCTAACCTGTAACTCAATAGACATAAAAATAAAAGAGTGGTGCTATAGCTTTCGGCCAGGCGCGTGGAGTTTGAGCTTTGCCAAAAATTATATGAACTTTATGGTAGTCTTTCACTACCAATCTGGAAGATGGTTTAAGCGCTACACTAGCTGGTGTTATATATGTATATAGAAAAAAAAGAAAGTGTTGGAATGTAATTGTGCATTACATTACAACTCTGTTGAACAATGCGAATATTTAATACTCTGTTTTTTTCTTTTACTGTACAAATTATCATTTTATGTTCTAGAACCACTGCGTAATCTGAGAGGATCCTGGGCTAGAAATGATGAGGAAAAATGCGATATGTTTGCAAATCAGTTAAAAAACGTGTTCACCCCCAATACATGCACAGACGTGAGGGAATTACCGTTTGTTGTTGCCAGACGTCCTTTAGAAATACGTTTCCGATTTACAGATGTTGTAGAGACTATCGCTAACCTAAATAGTAAAAAAGCTCCTGGCGTTGATAAAATCAGCAAAAAAAAAATGCTCTTTGAGCTACCTTTTACAGCTAAAAGAATAATTATTTTTAACGCGATAATTCGGCTTGAACATTTCCCGCCTATATGGAAAGTGGCCTTAGTAAAGATGATTTCTAAGCCTGGCAAAGATCCTTCGAAGGTAGAGTCTTATAGGCCTATTACTTTGTTACCCACAATGTCAAAATTGTTCGAAAAATTGCTTAAAAATAAGCTGAATCCGATCTTGAATGACAACAACTGCATTCCAAATCACCAATTTGGCTTTAGAGGTCAACATAGTACCATCGAACAAACTCACAGGTTGGTACAGGTTATAAGAAAAGCCTTTGAGGAAAAGAAGTACTGCTCCGCAATATTTATCGATGTCTCGCAAGCTTTCGATTAAGTATGGCATGAAGGCCTGTTAAACAAACTAAAGTTCAACCTTCCAGCTAATATTTTTAACCTATGAGAAAAATACATAACCAGTCGACAATCTATGATCAAAGAGGCAAACCAAATAAGTTCTTCTCAACCAATAGGGGCTGGTGTACCTCAAGGGAGTATACTAGGTCCAGTTCTGTACTTGCTTTACACAGCAGATATGCCAACCAATAGTTTTACACACACGTCGACATTTGCTGATGATACTGCTTTCCTTAGTATTCATAAAGACCCTAAAGAGGCTTCGAACCAACTGCAGCAACACGTAACCCAAGTTGAGAAATGGGCAAAGTTATGGGGAATAAAAATAAATGAACAAAAATGTACCCACGTTACTTTAACTTTACGCAAAGAAACGTGCTCCCCAATCACTATTAACAACCATATGGTGCCTCAACGAACCGAGACAAAATATCTTGGTATTCACTTAGAACACCGCCTCACATGAAAGCCTTATACACAGTTGTGTTCAAAAAAATAGGAGTGCTATTTAATGAAAATCTAAATCTCCGTGTTTTTAAAAATTATTATTTTATTTTAGTTTTTTGACTATATTATTAAATGATTGGTAATTTAATGTTTGGGAAAATCAAATGTTCATTTATGGCAAAAATATATAAAAAAAACCCAAATAAAGAAAAAATTACGTAAAATTGATTGTTCAAAATAATAGGAGTATTTACTATTGGTTCAAAATTCGTAACTTAAAAGTAGTTATTGTAAAGAATTATTTAGGAAAACATGGATAACTAATAATATTTTGTTGAGTAGTCTTTGCTTTTTAATAACTGAGAAAATCTTTGGGGCAATCAATAAGGTCCTGGCAACTTTTCAATGGGATTTGCCGCCACGCATCTCGAACTGTACTCCACAGTTTGTTTGCATTCGATGGCATTTTTCTGCCACATATTTTCTAACGTCCCCCATTAATGCCCAATAGGATTAAGGTCAGGAGACTGAGCAGGCACGACATAACCTCAACCATATTGTTACGAAACCACTATTTTGCCAAATATACTGGTGTGTTTTGGGTCGTTTTGTTGGAAGACCCATTTTAATGTCATATTCTACTCTGGAGTATGGCAGCATCACTTCGTCCAATATTTTTACGTAGACATCCTTGTCCATTATTCCTTTTAATTGATGAATTGCACCAACTCCATTGTTGGGGAAGCATCCCCATATCATAACTTTTGCACCACCATGTTTGACAGTTTTTTTGGTATATTTTCCTTCATATTCAGTGTTAGGAGGACGTCGAACATACTGTCGGGAGCCGGTTCCACCAAATAAAACAATTTTAATTTCGTCTGTCCATAAAATATTTCTCCATTTTTCCTTTGGCCAATCGACGTGCTCTTGGGCGAACTTTAACAGTGCAGTAGCCTGCTTATTTGTTAACAAAGGAACCTTTCGTGGACTTCTTGTCTTCTCGTCTGCGGATGGTTACAGTACTGTTTTATCTTTTTTGATGACGTCGAAAGCTAACTCTTACTGAATCTAACTTTAAGGCGGTCATCTACACTAGATGTTTTTTGTTTTCGGCCACGAGTTTCAGCCTTTTTTTTGTAGTTAACGGCATTGGCTATCATTTGGTCTGAACATCCGAGGGTTTCTTCAATTTCTTTGTAAGTTTTTCCTTTTTGTCTTAAATTTTTTATGAGGGCTCGCTTCTCTTCAGAACAGTGTTTTTCTTATGCCACTAATCGAAATATTATATTTTAAAACTATAAAAAAAAGACATAACGAAACTTTTTCAAACTAACTTTTAAATTTCTTACTTCAGAACCAATTTTATTTAAAAAAAATCAACCACACTCCTATTTTTTTGAACAGTTGAAATTGTTCGACCATAAAAGAAAATAACAAATAACAATAGCAACACAATTTTTCAGTACATTATCACTTAAATATTACTCAGCACATTCCATTGCAAACGCCGTTAAAAAATTGCGCGCTTTAGAAGCTGACATACTAGCAATTTTTGAGCATTGCAAATTGGGTAGCCACACTCCTATTATATTGAACACAGCTGTAGATGCGAAGCTGACTCAAATTAAACTTAAAGCTGCTCAAATCCACTGGCTAATTGGTAGCAACTCTGTGCTACGTCTGGATTGTAAACTTATATTCTACAACTCGATTTTAAAACCAGTTTGGTGCTACGGTATACAATTATGGGGCACTGCTTCCTCCTCTAACATAGAAAAAATACAACGACGTCAAAACAAAATTCTGAGAATGATAACTGGTGCACCTTGGTATATTAAAAACAGCAACATCCACAAGGATCTAGAAGTTCCACTAGAAAAGAGCGAAATCCTAAACTATGTGGACAAGCTGGAAACACATCCAAAACCGCTCGCTCGAAGCACCCTGCAACATAGTGGGCACACCCGCCTAAAAAGAAGTGATACTATTGCTCTTACATGAAACTTTTGAAATTAGTTAATTTTATTGTGAGAACTTAAATTTTTTTTAATTACTTAGTTTTAAGATTTGAATACTTATTGTTAGTTCGCTTAAGCGAAGATTCAATAATAAAATATATGAACAAAAAAAAATTTTCTAGAACTTAACTTAAGTTGCTTTCGCAAGATACGTATTTTACACATGACTTATCAAATTTTGCAGTGCGAAATAGATATCTGCCGTCTGAACTCGTTTAAACATTGCATGTGTGAAATACATATGTAAAAGTCATCTGACAAATTTGTAATTAGAGCGTGTTCTATTTTCATCTGACAAAGCATGTGTCATCACCTGTTTTTAGAATAACAACAAGGAAAAATAAGTTGTTTATTGTCAGATGTATTTACATATGCACATGTGAAAGCAAAAATTATAAACCGTCTGTAAAATGACAATTTTGACAGACATACGCAATTACATTGTTACGGATTTTAATCGTACCGTTTTTTTTTTTCTTAACGTCTAAATAATTGGCAAACCCTTCCAACGATAACGCTCCTGTAGAATGTAATGTATAGTTAGTTTTCATATTTCTTCTTTCTATACTTCATACACGTGGTATGAATTGCCGTTACATTTTTTCGTCGACCAATCAGAACAAGACACGTACACAAAATTTGCATGTAAGAGGCTAAGTAAAGATCAAAGAAATAAAAAGAAGGGCATTAGGTTTTCTAGCATCGAAGTGAACAGTCAAAGTGTAAAAGACAAGGGTTAGATATTTAATAAGAAATATCGGTTGTGAAGTGAAAAAAAAGGGGTTAATTAGTCTATTTAGTCAAAAGGAAAATAAGACTACAAAAATAGCTATATTTAACCAAAAATTTAAAAAAAAAAACCCGAAATACAAAAAAATTAACGAAAATAAAAAACCCAGAAAATGATTGTTAAAAATTGGTTTTGTCATTTAAAATTTAGCCACAAAAATTTGGCAAATATTATGTAGTGATTTGTATTTGCAAAAGCGGAAAAAAAAGAAAAACTTAACGTAAAAACCCTATTAAAACTAAGTCATAAAAACAAAAAAAAACATGTAAAAAATATACATTTATATAAGTATCTTATAAAAAAAAAAACGAAGACATTTTGGAAGCGTCATAGTTATTAAACGAAAGGAGTAAAAAAAAGCGATGAGAACGCACATAAGTAATTAGGTGAATCTGTTAAAAAGAAGAAAACTTAAGACGGTTAAATCTGCAAAATTTTGGCAAAATAAAACTACACCAGTTCCAATTAACAAACTTAGAACAAAAAAAAAGTAATGAAAGCTGTGTAAATGGAACCCCAAAAATATTAATAATAAAACCAAAAATAAGAAAACCAAAGCAAAGAAAAACCAACGCATTTCCCAGTAACCTGTCATCAAACCAGAGATCATCACCCATAGCTCTGCCACCAATCAGGAACCTACTTCTACCTATCAACAACCCATACACCCGGCAAGACGTAGTTTAAGTATATACAGTGTGCGACAAAACATACGCACGAACTTTTGTTAAGTAGAATATGTCTCAAAAACAAAAGCAAACACATTTGGATTTGGACTTTTTTATTTTTTTTATAAAGTAAATAACCTAAATTCAATAAAATATAAGAAAAACAAATGAAAATTATTATAAAACTTAAAAAATTTCATATTATACAATAAAAACAGCTTTTTGTATGCGACAAAACATATGCACGTCTTTAGGAAACTCAAAAAAATATTAATATTTAGTTGAGTAACCATTATTTTTTAAAACTTTTTCACATCTTCGTGACATGGACTCAGTTAGGTTTGATAAAATTTCTCCAGAAATTTCATTCCAAGCAACTTCCACCTGGCGAAAAAGTTCATCCCTATTTCCGCAATTATAACGGTTAATTTTACGATCTACCATATCCCAAAGATTTTCAATGGGATTGAGATCTGGCGATTGCGCTGGCCATTTAAAAACATTTATTTTATTAACTGCAAACCACTGTTTGTTGCATTTAGCCGTGTGTTTAGGATCGTTGTCCTGTTGATACCTCCACTTAAGCGGCATTTCCTCCTCTGCATGTGGTAGCATTATGTTTTGTAGAATATCCTTGTAAGCGAATCGATCCATTACACCATTTATTTTATGAATTAGTCCGATTCTATGGCCAGAAAAACATCCCCAGACCAATACATTTCCTCCTCCTTGTTTTACCGTACCTTGGGTATATCGAGGGTTAAGGCGTTGTCCTTTTGGTCTACGTACCAGCCTAATTCCATTAGAACTTTTAAGATTGAACTTAAACTCATCAGAGAAGAGTACGGTTTTCCATTGGGTTTTGGTCCAGTTGATGTGCCCCTTTGAAAATTCGATTCTGGCTAATCTGTTTTTAGCAGAAATAAATGGGTTTTTCGCACTTCTATATAATTTTTATCCACCTTCAACAGATCGTCTTTGGATGGATCTAATCGAGACATTTAAGTTTAACTGACTTGCAATAGATCTTGCTAAGGTAAATGGATCCTTTTTTATTAAGCGCAGTATTGCCTGGTCGTCCCGTTTGCTGGTTTTCCGGGGTCTACCACCTCTGTGTACGGTTGCCAACGATCCTGATGAACGGAAATGGCTTACAATGCGAAAAATTACACTGTGGTGAATTCCAAATTTATTTGCAATCGACGTTACTGATTCCCCTTTATTATAATCATTTATATTTTTATCTTTTAAATGAGGGGAATATTTACTGTAAACCATTCTTTTATTAAAATATTGCAAACTGTGACCGATGACTTTGAAAGAATATAAATATTAATAAACACGTGCAAAATGTTTCAAATTATTCCGTTTATATCTAAAAAATTGTGCATCTCATTTAACGGTTCTTTTTGTTAGTAATTTGTTAGAAAAAATGAAGAACATAAATTCCAAATACTTCGTGCGTTTGTTTTGTAGCATGTAAAATAGCGGTTTTGTAAGTTTATTATTAATTTTTTTTTTTGTTAAACATTTTTTTTCTTTGTTTTTGTCTTGTGTTAGTAAGAGGACTCTATTATCATTACAAAAAAATAACACAAGTAAAAATACGAATTAAATTTTCTACATTATAAAGATATCTGATTGTAAGTACAATCTCGTGCATATGTTTTGTCGCATACTGTATATACCTAGTTTACATTACCCTGAATTGTCCCCTATAAACATATGCATGCATATTTACGAGGGCTGTCAGTCTCCCCTGCGCAGCAGCGATATCTTTTCTTAATACATATATATTCTTGTGAACATAATATGCCTGCATATGTTGTAGGATCTATGTTATAATACAATGATATTGTTTCTACTTTATAAATTTTTTTTTTTAATCGTTATACCTATATTCGTGGCCACAATAATAGGTAGACACCATTTATATACATTTACAATTTACTGCAATAGCCATATTTTGTAGTTAGTACGTTTTCTTTTGCGAGAGAACTAAATTTAAGACCTAATTATCTTACCTTTTTCCCTTACGTTAATAAAATTTTATAATGAATTTAAATCTTGAATAATTTTTTTTAATAAAAGGATGCTAGAGAGAAACGCGGCTAAGGTTAAGAAGTAGACGGTAAGTGATGTCATAGGGACAGAATTGAAAGAAGTAGGGTAGTATTTCTGTCAAGGAGTCTGGCTGTAAGTCAGCGGGGTGGGCAACTATACCCTAGATGTCAACCACCACGGCATCAACAACCATCCATACTCATTACCTCCGTCTCGTGAGGTTTCTCATACAAACATTATATTCGGTATACATGGTAGGTATTAATGTTCAGGCAAGAGTGTATATCTATGTGTTAGGCGTTTAAGGAATCCGGGTTAAGAACCAAAAAAAAAATAAAAACCTTGTTGAGCTAGCTGGAAATCTTTTCTTGCCTCTTAACTACCGCGCTAAAATCAATTTAATAATTTCTTTAAAATTGTTCATACTTGAATGACGCGTAACAACATGTGGATTATAAAAGTGACAAGTCATGTGTAAAATACATATCGTGCGAAAGCAACTTTAGGAATAAACGTTTAAAGTGTTAACAAGTGTTGTTTTTTTATAACAAGAGTTGAGCGATAAAATTACTGCGCACTAACAGATTATGGGTCCAGTGGCATGAAATTAAATTTTAACAAACATATATTATATTTTGGGATTTGGCAACACTAGTGTTTCAATCTGACAACTAACAGCTCTATCGTAAAATTTGACATTTTCTAAGTTATACGTACTCAGAACGTTTTAAAAAGTCTTTGCACAGTCGGAAAAAATCCCTATTTTTCCTTACGCGCTCAAAAATTTGTCACTACAAAAATCCCTACTTTTTAATGCAAACGTAAATCAACACAAATAAAAGGAAACATACGTATGTATTTAGGTTTTATACAAGTAAAATGTATTTAAAGTTTTTGTACGTACATCTATATACGCTTCTTGATTTTGATCAAGTTACTTTGCCAAAGTGGTTTATTTTCGTGTCTAATTTGGTTTGTTTTTGATTGTGTTAAATTTTGTAAAAATTGTTTTAAACTGTTTAAATTTTAAAATTAAATTTATACACTGAAGTGCAATTTATACGTCTATACATATTTTCATAGCAATAAAATAGTTTCTTTGCAAGTGTGTGTTTTACATTGTGCGAATTTGCTTTGGGTTTTGACAATGTAACTAGGCATTTTTTCTTTTACCTTGTATGAATTTGCCTTGTACATAAATCAGTCTTTTCATATAATTAAAATAAAATAACGAAAAATAATAATAAACATAAAAGCAAAGGATATAAATTCATGCGAGTCACAAATCGTTAATTAAACGAAACAGAAATTTGCTTTTTGTACATTTGGGTTGTGTTTTCTTATAAAAAAAAAATAACGCTTGTTTTGAACGATTGTTTCCTCATTAATCCATTAAAATTTGCTTTAGTAACATCTACTTATGTCGAACGAATTCAATTGTATTCAACTTTTTTATGTGATCTTAAAAATCATTTCCTTTTGAAAATATTCAAAAACTATGCAGTCAAAATTGAATAAAACAAATCTCTACAATATTTTCTTTCGTTTCAACTTGCTCTGTGTATAAGTAAAATGAAAACGGCAAAATTAAAAAAAATATATTACAACGTAAGCATCACCGCAAATTGTACCAGGGGACTTTAAATCTTCAACAAGAATAATTTTTCAACGTTACATTTTTTATAAAAAACACAACCAAGTTTTTAAATCTCATACTGTTTTGTTTTTTTTTTTAAATGTATTTCTTTTTACCAACAGGCTTTTGGCACGTTTCTCGATGGCTACTGTCAGTAATTTATGCTTCATTAAAAAGCATTTTAGATGCTCTTTAAAATTTCGGTGTCCAAACCAAACTTTTGGGCAGCACTAAATTTGATTATATGTGACTCGCCATTACGCCATAGCCATATGTTTTGATTTGTATTTTTATGTCAAAAAATAATTATTAAGTATATTTTGATTTTTATTTATTTGGCAGATATAATTATTATTTTAAAATTTTGACAACAATCAATTATGATGACAATAATCGTAATTTTTTATTTTTATCTAAATTAAAACTATAACAATTATTAATATTACCCTGTTTTTAACATTTGATGTGATTGGTTTGTTATAAAAAATTTATAATTGGTAATTAAAAAAAATATTACCCCTTATGAAAAGCATATTTATTTTTCCGAAAAAAAAATGATTTATACTAAAATTTTTTTTAGTTTTTATGAAATCACTACCCAGGAAAAAATATAGATGTGATTATTTAAAAACCACATTTTAATCAAACCTAAATATGCTACTGCATGCTTTACAAATTTGAATAAGTTATTTGAAAGTGGATTTTAAAACAATTCAAAACCTACATTGTTGATTTACTTTTGCTTTGATCCAAAATTTTTTTTTAACAAAAGTAAAATTTCTTCACATTTTAGTATTGGATTTTTTAAAGCATTTGGTTTTATTTTATGCGGTTTAAATTCTGCAAAAATGAAAACCGTCGCACAGTGGGGCCAAATTAAAAAAAAAATGGTAATAAATTTGTATCTTCGAAAGTATTTGTCCAATTATAAAATAATGTATGAAGCAGTTGTAGAGGAGGACCCAAGATTTTAGAAAATAAAATTTTGGACTTCCCTGTATATACGTACGTTGAGATACAGGGTGCCAAAGTTGACCTCCTCGGGTTTGCAAAACATTTCTATGCTCATAACTTTTGCAAATATCAACCGATTTCAATGATTTTTAGATTTATTTGATGAAAATTAAAATCTGAAAAGAAAACATATTTGCTCTTACTTGTTACCTGTTACAGTTTAAAAGATATTTGGGTTTGAAATTGTTGTTTTTGACCTTGACTTTATTTGGTTTTTGGCAAATTTCTGCAATTGTAGTTATGCTAAAAATATTTTTGTGTTTTTAAAAAGTTTGTTAAATTTTCAAGGTTATTCCAAAAAGGCATAATTTTGACAAAAATTGAGCACAATTGATTAACTTTTTTTGCAAATAATTGTGAAAAAATTATTTCTTTCTTTACATTTTTTGAAAAAGCAGACTTTAAAATATATTAGTAGTATATATTTGAAAGGATTTAGGCGTGCACCCTACGCCAGGCATTGGTCGAAAATATGGAATTTTTCAACGATATTTCAAATTTATTTTAATATACATACACAGAAAACAATATTTTGTACAAATTTTTAATTATACAAATAATGTGAAGTTAATAAATTTTAATTACTAACGTAATTTTATCAACTACTAGAATAATCAAACACAATATTATGAAATACTTTTACAAAAAATTGAGTGATTTAAAAAAGCATTTTTAGTTATTGAATATACAATAGGTTTAACAAACTTTTTAAAAACACAAAAATATTTTTAAAAATATTTTTAGCATAACTACAATTGCAGACATTTGCAAAAAACCAAATAAAGTCAAGGTCAAAAACAACAATTTTAAATTTCAAACCCAAATATCTTTTAAACTGTAACAGGTAGCAAGTAAGAGTGAATATGTTTTCTTTTCAGATTTTAATTAATCAAATAAATCTAAAAGTCATGGAAATCGGTTGATATTTGCAAAAGTTATGAGCATAGAAATGTTTTGCAAACCCGAGGAGGTCAACTTTGGCACCCTGTACCTCAACGTATGTATATACAGGGTAGTCCAAAATTTTATTTTCTAAACCTTGGGTCCTCCTCTACGACTGCTTCATACATTATTTTATAATTGGACAAATACTTTCGAAGATACAGATTTATTACCTTTTTTTTTTTGCATTTGGCCCCATTGTGCGTCGAATCAATATATTTAAAGCAGTGCGAACGGCGTTAAGTTAAAATTTGGTTTTTCGGGGACCAGTTGATTTAAAAAATACTTACTTGGACTTCCAGACGATGCTAAAGACGTTGAGCTTGATGAGTTAGAAGCTGTTAGAACATGCAGTTTTCCATCTGGCATTTGAATTAATTGCTGGCCGGGGCTAAGACCTCGTACACTTACTTTCCCGTCTGGGCCCCTTATTATTTGGACTTTGTGTTGTTGTGGGGACGAGGAAACGGATGACGTTGAATGATTTCCAGTTGAAGAAACACTTTGTGCAGATGTTTGCGGTGAAAGATTTGCTGAAGTTGGTGTTACGCTGGTAGAGGTTGAAGCCGAACTTGTTGTATTATTACTTGATTTTGATGCTGGTGATGCTAAAGTTTGTTGAATAATTCTCGTAGTTCCATCTGGATTTTTCACAATTACACGACGACTTCCAATTATTTGGCCTTTTGCTAAAAGAAAAAAAATATTGATATACATATACATATATACGTATATTGTTGGAAATATAATTATTTGGCAACTCTGTTCTTATTTTTGGCAATGTGAACGTCGTGCTTTGTGTCATTGTTTTTTCTTTCTTTTCTTTTCATCTTGAACTTTCAAAAATTACTTTTAAATAAAAACTCGTTTTGTAATAATAATTATAAAACATTAAACCTAAAAACATATATACATCTTTCTATTTTTAGTAACTATTTGGTCATGTTAAGTGTTTACAAATAAAACTATAAGGGGGTTTTAGTTTATATACACTGAAAAAAATATAGATATGCTAATTTAATATTTATAATAATCAAGGTTGGCAGGCAACCGAAATGAATGACAGTACGCTAACGGTATTAAAAGATTTGTCATTTCGGTATTGGTAATGGTTTTTTTGATTATATCGGTATCGGTATATGTAGGTACTAACCCAACGATAAAAAATTAAAATTGTTTAACTATATTTTTATTTGTATGTTTTATTTTTTATTAGGCTAAAAAATGAATTGTTTACTAATGTAAAAACACCAACTTTAAACATTCATTATTTTGTAGCCTTATTCACGCTCTATTTTGATTGTTGTTTGTTTGACGATTCAAAAGAATGTAATGAAATATCATCTGGCAACTCCGCGATGAGCAGATAACTAAATTGTGGCTGGCAAAAATTTTTTCACAACAAATTGAGTTAAATTAATAAACTGATAATTAAAGTGTAAATGTTAAAAAAAATTTAGCCCTACGTATTGCTATATAATAAAATACTAAATTAACTGTTGAAATCATTAAACACACGGAAATTGATAAAACTAAATCATTAAAAAGAACACCTGTGAACATAACCTATAATTCCCGCCTTTTTCTTTAGTTGTGGTATTGTGCATTATTTACATAAAATGTCTCCCTCTGAAACTATTTGCTGTTCGTTGCTATCTGCGGAAAAAACATAACGAAATCCCAAGGTAGCATTTGCTGTGTTGTGTGCCAAAAATGGTTTCATGCAAATTGTGTGGGCATGAATTCAGAACAACTTTCTGCACTGGCCAAAGGTAAAGGTGCTCTAAATTTCATCTGCGAGGTATGCAGAACATCAAAATCCGATATTGGATATTCACTCCGAAATGATTTGAGGATAGGTCTTGCTGACATTCAATCTAAATTTGATCAAATTTTATCTGAGGTAAAAATGGAGCTAAGCACCAAATTCACTGAATTGAAAAACAGCATTGAGAGTTGCAACAAAAAGATTAATCTTATCGATGCCTCAACAAGTAATAAGCTGAAAGATTTGGAGGAGCATAATGAAGTCTTGCAAAAACGTCTTAACAGGAATGATATCATTATAAATGGCCTACCTAAATACCAAAAGGATATTGATGATGTTGTGTTAAACCTTTTTAAAATTCTAAATGTCGATACTAATCCGTATGACATCAACTGCTGCTACTTTTTAAACAAAGGAAATACCTTGCTCGTCAAACTAAATAGTGTTAAGAAAAGAGATTTAATTATGCACAATTATTATAAAACAAGAAATTTGGTGCTGTCTTCAGTTATTAAAACCGATATTAACAAACGAATTTATTTTAATGATCATCTTACTGCCAAAATGGAGAAAATGCTTTTTCAATGTCGCAAACTACGAAGGGAGAACAAAATTGCACATTTTCGTCTCATTACTTCTGACAAACCGAAACTGAGAATCACCTTTAATGATCAAAGTACCAAGATTTTTGATTTTCCTGGGTTTAATGCACATTTCAACTTTATAAGTACTGCAGTTTCCAATGATTCCCTGATGAACTGATATAAGAGGTACAGCTGGATTACTTACCTAGTCTTTAATTATTCATGATCTCTCAACTACTGTGAATTTATATTTTGCTTTTAGCCAATTTAATGGATACATTTTAAAACATATATACTCCTTTTTCGTTACAAATCTATAAAACTTTTTATTTAATTTTTTTATTTTATTTCGATTTAATATGAATAGAAATAGTCACTTAATGCCAAATCTTGGCCCTATAGTTAATGATAATAGTGTGTTAAGAGATAATTTCAGTGAAAATAATGGCTTAAGACTTGTGCATATTAATATCCAGAGCTTGAAGCCTTCTTTGAGAAATACGAAATTTGATGAGTTTAGTTACATTTTTAAAGAATCTCTTGCAGACGTGATTGCAATTTCAGAAACCTGGCTAAAACCACACATTTCTGACGGCTCTGTGAGCATTCCGAACTACTATATTTTGAGAAATGATCGCGAAGGTATGAGGGGTGGAGGCGTGGCATTATATGTCCGTGAAGGACTAGTTGCTAAAGTTGTTTTCAAACGATCTGACCCTCTAAGTTTTGAATGTCTCTTTGTGGAAGTTCTTAATCAGGAATCAAAAGCTTTAATTGGTGTTGTGTATGCACCTCATGGTAACCTTAATGGTTTAAACGAAACTTTTAGTGATTTGTGCTGTCAATATGAGTTCCCTATTATGTTAGGTGACTTCAATAATAATCTTTTTAATGATTCTAAGGCTAAATTTATAAGAGATTTATGTCAGGTAAACAGCTTGAGCTATGTACATAATTGTCTGCCCACTCATCTTGATTCACAACATGGTTCAACTTCTTTGATAGATTACTGTTTCGTCAGCGACTCTGCATCCTTACAATGTTCTGGTCAACTTTTAGTACCTTCCCTTTCGCTTCATGCTTTTATATTTGTTTGTGTAGATTTCCCCTTAAGAATACCTGTTACTTTTATAGAATATAAGGATTATAATAACATTGATTGGAGCTTAATGGGTAATATTTTTTCTACCTACAATTGGAATGCTATTTTTTATACCAACGATGTAGACAATCAGTTAGATTTACTTTATCTTCTTCTAAATAAGCTTTATGAAAAAGTTCCTATAAAAAGAGTTCAGAGGCGTGTCAACAAAAGTTTTATTGATATCAAGGAATTAAAGGAAGCGAGGAATATGAGGGAATTATCTTTTAAAGCCTACAGGGAAAATATGAATGAGGGTAATTGGAAAATCTACTGCAGGTATCGGAATAAAGTGAAAAGTACTTTGAGAAGATATAAAGCCAAGTTTTGGGGAACCAAATTTGATAATACTAATAGTAAAGAAATGTGGAAAATAATAAATAATGAGAGAAGAAATTCTTCAAATTGTTTTGACACTCATGATCCCGAAACGTTCAACCGTTATTTTGTCTCTTCTCAAGTTGCTTCTGATAATATTCGTCCTAATTTCAATGACATATCGATAGAGGGGTTCAATTTTAGATGTATTAATATGAATGAAATTCTTTTTGCGCTTTTTAAGATAAACTCCAATGCATCAGGACATGATAATATTCCACTTAAATTCATAAAAATTATTTTTCCTCTCATAAAGGAATTACTTCTGCACATCTTCAATACTATTATAACGACCTCGTGTTATCCCCGTATTTGGAAGATTTCAAGAATAGTGCCTATTAAAAAGAAGGGATCTAGTAATTGTTTAGATAACCATCGTCCAATCAGTATTTTACCCTGCCTTTCTAAAATATTTGAAGTTGTTTTAAAGGAACAGATAATATGCCATCTAAATTCACATAATCTGCTCAGTGATTGCCATTTTGGTTTCCGAACTGGGAGTAATACTAATGACTTGCTGTTGAGTGTAACTGAATATATTAGGCATAATTATAATGACAAGAAAGTTTCAACCCTTATATCGCTTGATCTAAGTAAGGCATTCGACACTGTGAATTATACTGTTTTGATTAACAAACTTTCTTCTCAATTTGGTTTCAGTACTTTCTCATGTAAATTGTTGTACTCATACCTAATGGATCGCAAACAGTTCGTTGGCGTGGGGTGTAATAGCTCATCGATTTCTAATTGTTCCAGTGGAGTGCCACAAGGGTCAATTCTCGGTCCACTTCTGTTTATTATTTACATGAACGATTTTGTAAATTTTATTGGTACCTCACAATGTAGACCTTTTCTTTTTGCTGATGACATTAATATTTTGTTTTCTGGTGAAATCCAGTTTCTCGACTGTCATGAAGTTACTATTAACTACATTCTGTCCTTAGCCTCTAACTGGGCAAAACAAAACAAACTTTATTTTAATCCAGCCAAAACGAAAGCCATAACTTTTGGACCCAGCAGCTATGACCAATCGTTACTCAAAATTAAGTTCGATGGAATTTGTGTTCCCTTTGTTGATGCTATCAAATGTTTAGGCTTAACACTTGACCGTAACCTTGCTTTTGATATCCATATAGCCAACGTTAGTTCTAAGGTGAATAGTACACTTAGAGCTTTATATAGCTTGAATTGTTATTTACCCTTGGCAATAAGATATAAATTAGCTCATTCCTTACTCATGACACACATTCTATATTGTTTGGATATCTATAGTGGTTGCACATTGTTGAACCTAAATCAACTGCGACTTATATTTAACCGAATCATAAGATTTATTTTTAATTTGCGTATTTATAATCACGTATCCAATCCTACTCGAATTTTTCTAAAATGTTCTTTTCAAAATTTTATAAAGATTAGAATCTTATTAAATTTTTATCGTATTATGAAAACAAACGCCAACTCAAATTTGAAACATTTGTTTCAGTTTTCGAGGTCTACCCGAAATCCCCAGTTGCTCTTACCTAGAATCAACAACAATGTATTTGATAGGTCGTTTCTTGTAAGAGTATGCCGACTTTTCAATGAACTCCCCATTTCTCTAAGAAGTTTTGAACTCTCCGCTTCAAGATTTAAACATAAGTTATATGAATTATACAACTAAAAATTGCTTCTTTTTAAAATATTCATATTCAAGAAGAATCGTATGAAAACTTTTTTATTTTTAATCTATTGTAATTTATATTAAATTAATTATAAATTTGTCATATTAATTTTAAATATATTCTTGTTACATCGCAACTTACATCATTGTAATAATCATATATGGCCCTATGGGCTCGATTATATTATATAATAATAAAATGAAAAAATGAAAATGAATGTCATGAGTGCCAAAACAGTAAATTCAATAAATATTAATAATAAATAAAATTTATGCGTACGTAAATGGCTGTCAAAACTAGAATGGCTTACATTTTACAGTAAACTATAAGTAGTTACAGTACAAAATGGGTCCAATGTAAGCAATTTTGCCTTTAAACACTATTTATAGTTCGAATGTAAAAAGTATGTATTTACATATTTACACAAGGTAAACACGGCCAGTGTGTAAAATAGCTGATGTTTACAACCGAGTTACTAACAACCAATCAAATAGCACTGAATCTGAAAATCGTAGCTTCTACCAGGCTAGTACCGGGAAAAAACTTGACTTTCAATAAAAAATCTCTCTTTTTAAAAGTAACGCTATTAAAGTGAAAACTGAAGAAAATATTGATTTCTTCATTTGCAAAATATAAGAATTTAGTAGGGATCGAGCTTGAGCCTAAATAAATACAGTGCACTCGCGAAAACGTGAACACTCGAAAGTGTGAACGTCTCAGAAATGTGAATGAATTCATTTTTCCACAGAGTATTCTAAAACGTGAACAAAATCTGAAAGCCCAAAACGTGAATACTTTTTATTTATTGTTTTTTAATCTGTTTTTAAATTGGGAAATCCCCGAATTACTTGTTACTTGTTTGTTTATATATGATTAAACGTTTTTTTTTTTCATATATGTATGCCTTGACCTGTTAGTTGCTCTTTGACATTGCTACGTAGATGAGGCAAGTGATTAAAAAATTTAATTCGTGAAATTAAAAAATGTCATTAAAAAAACCTAAAGATTTAACTTTAAAAGATAAAGTTGATATTCTTGAATTATTGCAAAAGGGGTACAGTGCTAGTGGCTTGGCAAGAAAATATGGAGTTGCCAAAGCAACAGTTTCTTCCATTAAAAAGAAAAAACGGGAAATTACTAATCGTGTAAGTAATACTCTTTATGGCACTGGAAAGCGTAAAACATTACGCGCTTTTGAACTTCGGAGATTGGAAAAAAGTCTTTATAAGTGGTTCCTTCACATGCGGAATAAAAAATGCCGGTAAGTGGACTGATGTCAAAAGCCAAAGCTTTAGAAATTCACGATCAAACTAAAGAAAATGATCGTGGTTTTAACGCCAGTGGCGGATGGCTCCAAAAACTTAAACAGAGGAGGTTCGGCGTTCGCCGTCTTAAAATTTCCGGAGAAAAAATTTATGCGCAGTCACAACCTGTTGACCCATTTAAGGAAAAGCTAAGAGCAAAAATGGAAGAACTATCTCTATGTGAAGATCAGCTTTATAATGCTGATGAATCAGGGTTATATTGGAAGCAGTTGCCAAATAAAACATATGTGTCATTATTGGAGAAAAGTGCTCCAGACGCAAAGATGGAGAAACAAAGAATAACTTTCATGGGTTGTTCAAATGCGTCCGGAGCTCACAAACTTAAACTGCCTAGTACCTATTAGTTTTAGTTTATTTTTTGTTGTTTTTGTTAATTAAATATGAATTTATTGTATCCTTTTTTTTATTATTTTTTTGTTATTTATCGAATGCAAAGTGAACGAACATACATATTGCATTTTATGTTTTGTTATTAAAAATTAATAAAATAATTAATGTAAAATAGTGTTAAGCATTTTTTCTTATTAATATATAATTTTTATACTAAATAGGGTAACTTTTTGTTTTAAGTTTAGGTACTCGATAACGTGAACAAACTCGTAAATGTGAACTGCCTTGGTAAAAATTAGTTCACGTTATCGCGAGTTCACTGTAATAACAAAATTGTGTTAAAACAAATAGTTCAACTCTAAATATATAAAAAATTAAATATTAGGAACATAAAACGTATGATAATTTTTATTTATTGTTGAACTAATTGTTTTTATTACAAATTTTTACTTTTTAGTTTGGCTTAAGTTCATCTAATTTCTTTTTATTAGAAGAAATTAACATTTTTCCGTTAATGTTGAAAGAAACTTTTATTTGAAAAAAAAACAGATTTTTCTACCGATACTAGCCGAGTAGAATGCATTTTCGAAAGCAGCTACGCAATTTCATAATCAGTACTCTTTGAACGGTAGTAGTGTCTTTTGGTTGTAAACATCACCTTTTTAACTTACATGTAACAGAGAAAGACAAAAAAAGAAATTAAAATGATTTACCCCCCTATTGTATAATATACAATAATAAAAAAGCGTTTCATTCCATCTGAGAGATGGATTAATGCTTGACCGTTAGTCAAGTGTTGCCGAACAGACTTTAAATGCAAAAAAGCATATTGTATATGAAAATTAAACTTCGTCCTAACTTACAGAATAAGAGAAGAGGGAAAACAGTCATGCCGTATCCCTTTCTCTGTTACATGTAAGTTAAATATGTGATGTTTACAAGCAAAAGACACTACTACCGTTCAAAGAGTACTGATGAAGTTGCGTAGCTGCTTTTGAAAATGCATTCTACTCGGCTAGCATCAGTAGAAAAATCTGTTTTTTTTCAAATAAAAGTTTCTTTCAACATTAACGAAAAAATGTTAATTTCTTCTAATAAAAAGAAATTAGATGATCTTAAGCCAAACTAAAAAGTAAAAATTTGTATTAACATAAAATTTAATATAAAAAATTTTTATTTTTAATGAAATAATTTATATTTAGCGCGACACTTTTGTTAGGCACAAAACATTTACGAAAAATTCATAAAGATGTTCTTAGTAGAACAATAAATTAAGCAACACTAGCACACTTATATGAATTCTTTGTTTACGAAAACTACACAACGAAAATATTGTTGGAAAAAGAAACAGCAAGTAGACTGCAATCACCTTTATAAGTTTGTTTTGTAAGAAAACAAAACAATAACGTCATTACAATTATGGAACGTAAAGTTAATCAACAAACTATTTTTTTTTACTAGCATTTAAAATAATTTTTACTACTTGCATAATTTCTTGTATTTTTATTACGAAACGTGTATTCGGTATTTCGATACCGGTATCAAGGGAAACGGTATTTTGCAACACAAGTTATTTTGGCATTGGTATGAATACCGGTAAACAAATATAAACGGTTTCGGTATCGGTGCCAACCTTAACAATAATATATGCAAAACTTTATTAGTTACTACGAAATATTAATGAAGTTTTTGTACATATGTATAACAAAAAAAAAAGTTATACGAAACTTTCCTTATTATTGCGAAAAATTATTTAGTAATAAAATTTTAAAATTTTAAGAAAACTTTTCCTCAACGTTTTAATTTATTTATTTATTTTCATAATTTCTTAAAAGTAACGATATTTCGTAATCAATTTTTTGTAATATTTGCGAAACTTTCATTCAAAAAAAGTTTAAGTCTTAAAATTTTACAACAAAATCAAAAATTGTTCGTAAATTTTTTTAAAATTAAAAAATTACTTCCTAATATTAGCCGTTTATTTTGAACGTGTCATAAGTCACTTTTTAAAAAAATCGAGTTATTGACAACACTAAATACAATTGAACGACGTTTTTTTATATCGTTAATTATCTCGAATTAAAAAAAAATTATGCCACTTTCAAAACAAACGGCTCATATATAAAATTAATTTCGTAAGACATGAACTTGGTGAGATCTCGGGTTGTGGGCTGGGGATTTACAATGGGCCTAGGGGCCTCTAGGTGGTAGTGACGAGTGTTCGTAACCTAACCTAGGGCTATTGACCCCATATTAAAATCGAAATTTATAAAAATTAAAAACTATAAATTCTGGATTTTGCAGAAAATTATGCAAATCTTACATATTATAATAGTAAAGATTAAAAACTTCGCTTACGAAGTGTCGGGTTAATTGTATCACCCTGTGAATAAATAAAACTGTGAGCATGCCTGACATTTCTCTTTACCTGATATTCGTCTGTTGAAAAATTATCATATTAGAAAAAGAGTGTGAAAAAGGCGTATCGAGAGTAATGAAAAGACGGTCGGCAGCCATAAACTTACATTTCTTTTATTTTATTTAATTATTGTTCGTGGTTAAAAATACTTTATTGAATTTTTAAAAAAACATTCCTGACATTATTACAAATATTCGTTTATTATTCATATTTGTTCGACTATTGATGTCCTCGCAGTGACATTATTTCAGAAGTGGAATACCTTTGCGAATATAAAAAGTGTATCCATGCGCAACGATTTCATACGTACGTACGAGAAAATATTTAAAAAAAAAGTAACCGGCTTTATAGTTTCTGAGACGCACAAACATAAAAATTTTCGCAATATGACTGTTAAGAATCTACAAACGAAATGTAGAGAGAATGGTCTACCATGTACGGGAAATAAGAAACAATTAATTGAACGCCTGGAGAATAAAAGTGAAGCACGAAGTCTGCCAACTATTAGTGAGCGAATTGAGCTGTTGGAAAATACATTAGCAAACATGAGAGCAGTGACAAGGAGACTAAAACCGTCACCATCGTTTTTGCCACTGCAACCTGTTGCTTGAAACGAACGCTCTCCAGCGCGTTATACGAATGTTACCGTTTCGTCATGCAGCTTAGTTAGTGGCACACGTACAACAGCCACAAACGTGAATAAAGATAATGAGCACCAGATTGAAATGGGGCAACCGCCTGTGCAACACGTGATTTCGTCGAGTCCCACATATCAACAACCTGAAATGCTGCCAACGTTATTGCAGCACGTGAGTTTCAGTTCTCCAATTCAACATCCGTCGGCTTAACCAGTATTCTTCTTCAATCATAGCGTATATCAACCGTCAGCTAGTATTTCGTATGTAAAAAAAAAAAAAAAAAAAAAAAAAAAAAAAAAAAAAAAAAAAAAAAAAAAAAACAGTTGTCGTGCAGAACGGTGCCCATCGTCAGCACCTAACGTTTATGAACGATTCTTCTGTCCGAGCAATAACGTCTATATGAGCCCTTATGGTGATGTAAGGGAAATGATTGCTATTATACCCGATTTCGACCCGTCGTCTGAACAATCGCTGAGCTCGTCACAATTTGTCAAGCGAGTCAACGTTTTAAGACAGGCTTATGGCTGGAGTGACTATAACTTAATATTTGCGGTACAACAAAAGATGCAAGGGGCCGCAAAGTATTGGGTTGACTCTTTACAAATTGTTTTAATACCTAGCCGATGTCCATATAAAGATGTGTCAAACCAAGAGACGTCAAGGTGAGTCGCCAAACGAATACTACTTTAAAATGTATGCCCTAGGTAAAAAAGGTGGTCTGCCCGAGTCAGCTATAGCTAGGCACATCATAAACGAACCAGACACGTAACGAAACGCGGTCATTTGTGGACCCTGGTAGTAACAGGTCCTTAATTCGTGCAACGTTGGCTGCTACTGTCCGTCAAGTAGAAAATGCGAATATTTTCTAAAAAGGTTTTGGTGGTGGCCATTACAATTGTACTGGTAAAGTTCATGTCGTTTTGCTGATTGATAACAATACAGTCGAAGTTCATCTACTAGTTGTCGACGATATGCCACTAACTGAAAATATACTACTTGGTAGGGATATTTTATGCGGAGAAGGTAAACGTTTGGTTATCGAACAGGACGACTGTAGACTGGAGAAATTTAATGAAATTCAAGCCAATGATAAACTTTAAACATCCGAGAGGGAGAGTTTAAACGTTTTACTTTTGAAGCACCGCAAATGTTTTGCCGATAATACGTCCGATCTTGGTCAATGTAGGATCGCTAGAATGGAGATTCAGTTCACGTCTAACAAACCTTTTCAGTCGAAGCCTTATCGAGTCCCATTCGCCAAACGTTCAATTTTGACTGACATTACCAACGACCTTTTGAAACACGAAATTATCCGAGTGTCCGATTCGTCGTACGCCTCACCGGTTGTTTTAGTCGGCAAAAGTAATGGTGAATATCGAATGTGTGTCGATTATCGACAATTGAATTCAATAACGTCCAAAATACCGTATCCAATGCCTATTATAGATAAGCAATTCGCGCAGCTGGCAAATAACAAGTATTTCACGAAACTGGATCTTCGCATGTGGTATCATTATATAGAAGTGGACAAAAATTCAAAAAAGTTTACGGAATTTGTTTCCCACGATGAGCATTTTGAATATAACCGAATGCCGTTTGGGCTCGTAAATGCCCCAGCAGTTTTTTAGTCGGTCATGAATAAACTCGTCGCCAAAATGAAACCTGCCCCCCTGTTCTGTAACTTGCGAGAAGTTTTCGCAGAGAAAATTTTTTTTATTGTCATAGTCTTCCGTTTATTAACAGTGTGACTTAGATAATACATAAACTCTTATTATACAACTTTAAAAGTTAAAATAATTAGGTTTATCGTGTTCATCCTGTCTTTTACAAGGCGACTATAAACTTTTCGATGCGAGAAGTTCTCACTAAAGTTACAGAACACAGGCACTGGTGAAATTCTTGTCTATTTGGACGATGTCGTGATTCCTAGTCAAACGGTTAAAGAAGGTCTATCAAGGCTAGAGAGATTTCTGAATATACTTACCGAAAGTGGCCTGACTTTACGATATGGTAAATGCGGGTTTTTGGCCACGAAGATTTCTTATCTTGGACACGTGATCGATGAAAGTGGTATACGCCTACAAATACAACAGAGGTACAAAGATTCCTTGGTCTGACAGGATTTTTCAGAAAATTCGTGTAGGATTACTCTTTAATAACAAAGCCGATTACAACGTTGCTGCGTAAAACTAATAAGACTTTCGTTTGGGGCGGAGAGCAACAAAAAGCGTTTGAGAAACTCGTCAAAGCGCTCGCTGAACAACCAGTTCTTGCCCTTTACGACCGAAACGCTTTCCATGAAGTAAATACTGACGGCAGTAGTACTGGTTTAGCAGGTATTTTATTAAAATCCGTTGATGGTTAAGATTGGAAACCCGTTTTCTATTACAGTCGGCACTGTACCAACGCCGAAAGCCGATACCACAGCTATGAGCTTGAAGCCCTTGCCGTCGTTGAGGTGCTTGATCGTTTCAAGATGTATTTGTTGGGGTAACATTTCCGGCTAGTTACTGACTGTTCAGCCGTCGCCCAGATTAAAGCTCATAAGGAGTTAAAATCACAAATGTCAGGAATTCGATTTTACTCTAATTCATCATGAAGGCAGCCGAATGGCGCACATCGATGCTTTAAGCCGTGCCCCCGATAATCTGCCGAATGAAATGGAACCTGCAGGATTTATGATGAAAGTCACCTCAGAAGTCGATGATTGGTTAGTCACGATGCAACTAAAAGATAAAAAACTACTTAAGACAATGGGCGTTCTCAATGGAGAATTGCAGTCCGATCAGGAAAAGCAAATCAAAACCGACTATTGCTTGCGTAATCACCGACTATACCACAACGAAGAAACTGGCCCGAAATTAGTTATTGCTAAGGACATCCGGTGGCGAATATTAAAATGATGACATGGGTCATTTCGGACTCGACAAAACGATTCAACGAATCAAGTGTTGCTACTACAAAAATCGTACTGGTAAGTCCGAAGCACGTTACACTTTAGCGACATTCAGCCTATTCCGTTCCATACCGTCCATATTGATCATCTGGGTCCGAAAAGCAAAAGAGGACACTGCTACGTTTTAGCAATCTCAGACTCGTTTAGCAAATACCTTATCGTAAAAGCTGTCCGCAACACGAAGACTGCCCCTGTAATAAATGCCCTGAATGAGATGACCTCGTATGTCGGCCTGCCCAAAAATATTGTTAGCGATCGATGCACCGCCTTCACTGCGAAAACCTTTGAAGACTTTTGTGATCACCACTCTATTAGGCATATTAAAACTGCTGTACGTACGCCGAGGGCAAATGGGCAAGCCGAACGTGCCAACCAAACCATCTTATCCTATCTCCATACTACAACTGAGGATCCGAAAGACTGGGACCTCACGTTGCGCGAACTCCAATGGGCTCTCAACTCCCAAAAGAATTCCACGTCTGGTTTTACTTCCAACGAACTCGTGTTTGATTTGCGATTACGTGACATATCTAGTAACCATCTGATGGCCGCTGTCCATGATGATGTAGTTGAAAACGGGAATAAACGAAACCTGGCTGTGGAAAACATACGAAAGGAAAGGGTCAAGTGGGAGAAACGATTCAATTCAAAACATAAAGCCCCAAGGCAATGCGCCGAAAGTGATATAGTCATTATAGAAAATGAAGCCCCGCAACAGGTGACTCACAAAAGCTTGAACCCAAATTCCGTGGTCCATATGCAATTGCCAAAGTTTTGGGTAACAACCCGGGAATTCAAATATCGAATCGAAAGTTCTCATCCGACAAGATCAAACCCTGGTGCAGTAGTTGTCCAACCCTTGATGAATCACCCGATGAAATCGAGGACGATTCGGAGTCAGAATAGGCCGAGCTGTCACCCTGTGAATAAATACAACTGTGAGCATGCCTGACATTTCTCTTTACCTGATATTCGTCTGTTGAAAAATTAACGTATTAGAAAAAAAAGAGTGTGAAAGAAGGCGTATCGAGAGTAATGAGAAGACGGTCGGCAGCCACAAACTTACATTTCTTTTATTTTATTTAATTATTGTTCGTGGTTAAAAATACTTTAATGAATTCTAAATAAACATTCCTGACATTATTACAAATATTCGTTTATTAATCATATTTGTTCGACTATTGATGTCCTCGCAGTGACAATTGTTTGTTAAATATGTTTGTATATATTTTATAGAAACGCATTTATTTGGTTTAAGTTTTTTCACACTAGCTATTTATTTTCTGGCGTTGACACACAACAGCGTGGATAAATATTGAGATGGAAACATCAAATCTTACTGAGAGAGAAACTTCGTAAATTTTACGCAGAGTTTCGTGGTACTAAATAAAGAGTTTATGTAAAATGTGCGAACGAATTCGTTCATATATTGCATGCATTTTTTTAAGTGTACATACGCATTGGGAGAGTTACCCATCATAGTCTTTTATTTCGTGTCGCATTTAGACTATGCATGAAAAAACTTTTGGGCAATCAGTAGCGTGACTCCTTTACATAATATGATTATAAAGGGCACTTCACGATATGTTGATTTATACGTTTTGTTGAAAATTTAAATCTTGAATTATTTTTTGTGAATCATATAAAAAAGAAAAGGTAGAAAGAAGAAATCTTTACTATTTTGAACGGCTAATTTTTTGATAAAACAGAATTTATTTAAATCAAGATAAAAATTTAAAAAAAATCAACCTGCAATCATTTTTTTAAAAATAACCGAAACAAAATTTTTGGCATTTCTGATCATTAAGGTCTTAAAAATTATTCTTACCTTGAGATGGTGTCCGTAGTATTTCACCACATTTCTTTTGTGGATTGGTGGCGACACGTTGAAGTCTTGGTTGGTTTTCTATTTTTATATCCTCATTTGCATTTCTGGAACTACACAAACTTTTACTAATGGTTCCTGAATTCGTATTTACAACTGGGGAAGATGAAGAATCATTTTGTCGCTGTTGGGTAATTGAACGTGTCGTTGCTGATAATTTAGCTCTTTCGATTTTTTCTCCGATTAATTTGATTTCCCATAAATCCAGTTTATCCTCTTCTACCCATTCTTCAGATATTTGAGGCTCGGTTGGTTGCGGAGATTCAGCACGTTTCCTTTTGCGTAATCCTGATCGTATAGATGTTACTTCTGCGTAAAATATGTTGAGAGATAATATGATTTGTTAAACTACGTAAATTTTTATTTTTTCTCTTACCTCTTATTGTTTTGGGAAGTTCCAATGGAATAACAACCTTGCGGCGTAAGTACTGAGTTCGTTCCCCATATCTGCCTGAGATTCTTTGTTTCAACAACTCTAAGGTAACAATTTCTGTTTCTGTATTTACTTGATGTTTACCATCAGCAGAAGGCGGTTTTGCAATCATGTCGTCCCATCTAAGACAACACCAGAGGATACGAAGTTGAAGCGCAATAGCTGATAAAGTTGAAACATTTGATGTACGATATGACCAACATGTCTTAAAAAGTGGCCTAGAGCTCTGATAAGGCCACACAAGCTGATTGTTTTTAGATAAATGATGAAATCCACTTGCAGGAATTTTTCCACCACCTCTTGCTATTCGCATAAGCTCGTACCGAGGTAAAACAAAAATATTTTTTTTAAGTTTATGTGTTAAAAAGCTAGATATAAGTGGAAATTTTGAATACGGCCGTATGGTCTTTACAGCTAGTTTGTTGGCGGTATCAGCTGTGTCGTTTGTTTTATCCATCCTATTCGGATTATATTTTTCAATGTTTGAAACAAGGTATACGCGACCTCTAGTACATGTAGTAGAAAAAATGCGTTCTTTTCCATTGGGAAAGTATTCCTTTTCACATTTTGTTTCCTCACGCTTAAAAACTCTTTGATGAATTGGAAACCTGCGGTTTTGCTTCTTTTGTTTGACATCGGTTGTTAAAGTTTGATCCAAAACGTCTTTGGTTCCTATATAGGTTTTATTTCTAGTTTTTGTATTTTTTTTACACTTCCTAGAAAGAAGCTGCTCATTGGTCTCCTCTAATGTTTCTAAATTATTAATCGCCGCTAATGAACCATCATTGGTTGTTTCAGAACTCTCGATTTCAACGTTACTGCAAACATCTATGTTGTCAATGTAATCCATTTTCTCTTCCCCACCAAAAACACTGGTGCTGTTATCAGTGGCGTCCTCTTCAGTTTTTATAACACTTTCTGCTAAAGAGCAGTCTTTGTTTGGTAAATAACAATCTTGAAGTATTTTATCATCAAACGGAATTGCAGTACTTCTTGCGTGTTCCCAATCACCCGCTAAATCTTTGGGAATGTCATCCAACCACTTGTAGTCATCTAGTTCATCTAAAGGTGAAAGTGTTAAACAATCTTTCTTTCCTTCAGTTAATTTTTGTTCAAGAATAGACGGTTTTTTCACAGCACCTAAAATGGCAGCCACTGTTTCTTTAGATCCATTTCCAGCCGTATGTGCTTTTCGTAATAGGAGAAGCAATTCTTTTTTGGCTCTAGCCTTTTGCAAACATAGCGGCGAATAACAAGTATTTTGAGTGATTTGAGATACAGCATTAGAATTTGTATTGCATTCTTTTGTGTAACAACGATATTGTTTGGCGAAACGATTAAGTTGGCTAAATTGTAAGCGTACACTTTGAATTTTTTTAGCTAAAGAATTAACAAGATCTATGTTTACATTTGTGCTGTTGCTATTTTGCGACAAACTAGGTTTTGATACCTCCATTAAACGTAATAAACGCTTTTCCAGAAAAGTTTGTCGTGTTGTCTGGCAACCGTTGCTATCGGATCCATTTTTTGTTTCCGAATCTTCATTTTTCACAAATACTCGTTCTTCGGCTTCTTTGAGCTTAATGCGCTGAAATAAAAGATCATCCAAGCAGCTTTTTTTTGCTATCTTTGGATATAAAATTCGACCAGCCATTAAAAGTGACTTGGAAACATCAATTATACCAATATTTTTGCAATCAACTTTGTGTAAATTAATATTTTTGTAGTTTTCCAAATAATTATAGGTATAGCCTTGAGCAGAATCATTTTCACATTGTATTATAAACTTGTAAGTGCGTGGATCGACAGTTACGATTTCATCAACATCTGCACCAATAGTGTAGTGGACATTTATCTTGAAGGGCAACATTGCTTGGCCTCGAATAGCAGAACGACGAGAACGTCCACAACGTCTACTGGATGAAAGCCACATCCATCCCCATTGCCCATGTACCCGATATTCTTCTCCTTTTTGCTTCCACACTTGGTGCTTTAATCCAAGTGTATATTTTATATAATTAAAAGCTAACCGATTGCGTTCTTCTTCGTCGTCTCTTTCTCGTTTCTCACGCTTTTCTATTTTTTTTCGGTCTTCACGCTCAGCTGCAGTTATGCGCCGCAATGAAGTGTGACCTAATTGTTCATGCCATACATTTGCAAACACTACATTTTTAATAGACGATTGAAAAAGCAGCAATACCAAAGCGAAATGTGATGGCGATCGACAGCACATAATAGCCGACGACCAAAGTTTTTTTAATGTGCTCCAATTGGGATTTAAAAAGGAATTGGCAATATTTTGCTCAAAAGAAATCAAGGTCTGTCGTAAGGTTGTTATAATGTTGTCGGATGTGCCCATTGTGACGCCTACCCATTTAAACTCCGATGCTGTTGTTAGTGAAAACTTATGAGATAAATGCCGACGTTTGTCTCTTTCTTCGTTTCTTTGAGGTTTGTTCAGGGCAATTGTATTTGATGTATATTGATTAAGATAACTCTTGAAATTGTTTTCCATACCAAGCTTAAAGTGAGTTGGTGTACCATTTGACAACTGCAGAGATTTCTGCCTTGTAATTATTTTATTTTCAGGCAACTTTGATTCTATGTCTTCTGCGTTGGAGTCCTCATTTTCTCCAGCCTTTTTCTCAGCTTCGCTGTTTTCTTCTTTAGCAAATAATTGGTTTTCCATTTCAATATATGATTTTTTATTTTGCTTGTACTCATTTGTAAGAGTTTCCGTTATTTTAAGTTGTCTTATAATTTCTTCTTTCATTTCAGTTAGCTGCGAATAAAGTCTGGATTCCAGATCATCGCCATCAAGCAAATTTAGTAATAAATGAAATTTTGATATCGAACTATAGTACCAAACATTTTCACTGGATTGATCTTCTACAAAAATTCTTCGGGCAATAAACCAAAACTTTCTTCCATGTCTATCCAAACCTAAGCTATCATGTCTAATAAGCACTCCCTGTTTTTCTTGCTGTAAAATACAGTCTACAACACCACTTACTTTATGAGCTCTACAAATACTACACTGCCAATCCTCTGTTGGTACATCCAGCATTGGAGGGTCCACACACTCCAAATGGTAAACAGCGGGACACGTTTCACAACACAACAAATCGCCTAATCTATGACAAACACGACAATGATCATCGTAGTGTATTGGCCCCTCCTGTAACATAACATCGCGAATTGCATTTGTTGTAAGTAATTGGTCTGTCAAAAACTGTAACACCAAAATCCGATGAACAGCACTAGTATATGGGTACTCTCCAGCGCAAAGAATTTTGTAGACATTACGGTCAAATGAATCATCACTTTCAACATAGCTTCTCAAAACTTCAGGCCATGTTACTGCGTCAATTAAATAAAGGCTTATGTTGACAGTATCTTTTTGATCTAATGGACTGAAATGTGTTCCTTGTGCGTCTTCTTCACGTAATATAGCTTTTAAAAGCATAATGTGAATGTCGGTTAAAAGTGCACTTTGTTCATCACAAACTAGAGCAGCGCAAAAATCTTCAAATCGAAATGGTGATAGACGTACCAAATGACGAAATCTTCTTAAAACTTCATAAACACTAACTGCATTTAAAACATAACTGTTTTCTATTAATAAATCTTTGGACGATTCTGGAAGCTCTAAAAATGCAAACTGGCGATCTTGTAGCCAAATAGGATCTGGACTAGGTGGCCGATGCGGCCTACCGACACCTGGTTGAGTAAAGCTGCAAACAGAAAATTCTGATTCACTCTCATTCCCACCATCAAGACTCTCATCTTCGGAATTAGACATTAAAATATCATCATCGTCACTTTTTTCTGACGAATCTCCGAAATCTGAACCGTAATGGTATTCTGATTGATAACCTTTAAATACAAAAAAAAGCAAAATAAAATTATATTTTTTATGTTTGTATGTTATTGTTGTAATATAACGTATTTGGTTAATTCTGAGATAAGGGTTATTTTTGCAAAATAACGCATTTTAAACAGGTAACTGCATTTATTTAAATAATAGCTACCCAATTATAATAGGTTCACATCAATAAATTTTAACCATATTGTGCAAAGTTTTTTAAAATATGTCCCAGTCGACTAGTAAAAAACAAAACATTTCTCTTTAAAACTAATTATTTTATTTCAGGTCTATTTTAAGGTCCAAAAATATGTATTTTAAATAGTCATTCCCATGGCTATTTTTGTTGAAAGGAGAATGACAAATATTTTATTTTTTAATTTCATTTATTATATTTAATTGATCCCGTAGGGCCATATACCATATACAATCCTAGAAATATATATCAAGTTAATATTAAAGATTAACTCAAAAAACACAAACAAAATTATATTGAGCTTTTTTAAAAAAACCACACAGGGTAATGACGAACCGAAGGCTACGTTCAAATCAGTTAAATTTTGGCCTAAAAAACCGTGACCATTTAATTTATTTGATAAGGTCAGCCGAAAAATAGTTGAATGTCTTTATGCACTATTTAGTGAGAATTTTGTTAAGAAAATTTTAACAAATGAAGAGTTATGGAAGGCGGCTACAGATTACACATGCAGCAAATTTCATAAAGCAAAATTTATCGATTATTGCTGATTTCGATATTTTAAGAATGAATGTAAAAATACATCTTAATATTGCAAGCGGATTAAATTTTTTTTTAATTTTCAACTACAATGGCAGCTCTGTGCTCGAAATTGTGTTTTGTGTTTTTTTTTTTTTTTTTTTTGAAACTGGAATGTATAAGATTTTAGGGTCTCGGAAATCCAATTTCAAAAGAAGTTTTTAAAAATATTTTATAATGCTTATTTTATTTATTGTTGCACTAATTGTTTTCAATACAAATTTTTGCTTTTTATTTTGGCTTAAGTTCATTTTATAATTTGTTTTATTAGAAGAAATTACTATTTTTCCGTTAATGTTGAAAGAAACTTTTATTTGAAAAAAAGCTGGGTTTTTCTACCGATACTAGCCGAGTAGAATGCATTTTCGAAAGCAGCTACGCAATTTCATCATCAGTACTCTTCGAACAGTAGTAGTGTCTTTTTGGTTGTAAGCATCACCTATTTAACTTACATGTAACAGAGAAAGGGAAACGGTATGACTGTTTTCCTTCCTTTTGTTTTGTTAGTTAGGACGAAGCTTACTTTTTATATACACTATGCCTTTTTGTATAAAAAGCCTCTTCCGCAACACTTTTTTCAACAATAATGGAAAAATAGTTATTTCTTCTAATAAAAGAAATTATATAATGAACTTAAGCCAAAAAAAGCAATATTTTATAATGTTAGAGCAAGTCGTCATAAACGAAAAAAAACATTTTCTTATTTTCAGTTGATTCTTCAATTAACGCCTGAAATAGAGTAAAATTGTGAAAAAAACGACTTCATTTTTTCTACTTTTGTGTTTTTTTCTAATCTAAAAACAGTTAAAATTTTTGATTTTTAGTTTGGCTTAAGTTCATATAATTTGATGATGAATTTGCGTAGCTGCTTTCGAAAATGCATTCTACTCGGCTAGTAGCGGTAGAAAAACCCAGCTTTTTTCAAATTAAAGTTTCTTTCAACATTAACGGAAAATAAAAATTTCTTCTAAAGGAAATTATGTATATGAACTTAAGCCAAACTAAAAATCAAAAATTTGTATTAAGAAACAATTAGTTCAACAATAAATAAAAATTAGCATATAACTCACACATGGCACGGTGCAAAATGATCTTTAAAAAATTATTTACGCCCCTTGTATATAATATACAAGAATAAAAAGCGTTTCATTTCATCAAGTGTTGCCGAAGAGACTTTTAATAGAAAAAAGCATAGTGTATATGAAAAGTAAACTTCGTCCTAACTTACAAAGTAAAAACGAAAGAAAAACAGTCATGCCGTATCCCTTTCCATGTTACATGTAAGTTAAAAAGGTGATGTTTACAACCAAATACACTACTACCGTTCAAAGAGTACTGATGATGAAATTGCGTAGCTGCTTTCGAAAATGCATTCTACTCGGCTAGTAGCGGTAGAAAAATCTGCTTTTTTCAAATTAAAGTTTCTTTCAACATTAAAGGAAAATAAAAATTTCTTCTAATAAAAAGAAATTATATGAACTAAAGCCAAACTAAAAATCAAAAATTTGTATTAAAAACAATTAGTTCAACAATAAATAAAAATTAACCTATTTTATAAATATTTTTTTTAACATTAATATTTTTTTCATTTTTATGCATTGTATTGACTAAAACATGTTGATCCTATCTAATATATTTTTATTTGAAGCAAACAAATATGTCTGTCTAAAACAAACTTAAAGATCCTTAGGCTTACATAGGGTTTTTTAATATATTTTTTTGATATTTAATGCATAAATTTCATATATTCGATAAATCATTGTTATAGTAACTCACAATAACTAATTTATTAATAAAATAAATTGATATATTTTACAAAAATAATTTTGGCCAAAAAAAATTAATTTTTGACCAATGTGCGTTCGTTTGGATAATAGAAATAGATGAGGAACGTTTGACGTCGACAGTAATAAAAGTTTTTGACATTATTTATATAAAGTTGTTAATTTTTATGGGATGTTCTATTCCCCCTGGTCCTCTTTAACTTTTTTTTCAAAATGTATGAGTTATTTGATTATTAATTTTTGTGGAATATTCGAAGTCGATAGTTGTTATAGTTTCCCAGATGTGGCGTATCGAAAATTTCATAAAAATTGTAAGTTTGTATTAGAGCTACCCCTTCCCCTGCCCCTGCCCAAAAAACTTTTTTTTTTGAATGTAGGTCTTATTATCCTGTTACTTTTTGCAGAACATTTGAATTCAATTTCTGTTATAGTTTCCTTAATTTAGCATATCAAAAATTTCATAAAAATTGTTAATTTGTTACACTCATTCACACACTTATACCAAAAAGAACAAGTATGTACAAGGTATATCTGTTTTTGCAATACTTATTGTTCTATTTATGCACGTGTTTAATTTGAACATGACAATAAATTTTTTAGTGTTACAAACAAAACTTGAAACAGATTGCCAGAAAAAAAGACACGATTTACAAGCACTGCCTTAGTTAAGAAAATGCTTTTGCTTCTTTAAAAGTTTGGAAAATGTAATAACGTACACTGGGCCAAAAAAGCATTTTAAATTAAAAATTTTGCGTTCTTGTTTTTAAGTTGCATCATTTTTATAAAATCGTTTTAAAAAAAATGTTTTTTTTATTTTGAAAATAAACAATGTTATATAAAAAAATAAGGCAAATAAATGGTTTATGTTAGAATATTTTTTTTTTTTATTCTTTGTTGTGAGTACAACACTGGTTCGCAACATACATATTGTATGAATATACATACACATATGTTTTCTTAATCCTTTTTTGTGCTTGTTCGTTTTTTTGAAATCAACGTTTTATAACTTACTTTAAGTCAGTCGTAATAAAGCTTTTGACTATACAACAAGTGTTTTTATTTTCTCCTGGATAAACTGAAAAGGCCAAATTATTCAACAGTTTATTTTTATTTGGTTTATAGTACGTTAAAATCTATGTAGAAACAAATACGCGCAATTTGAATTTAAAGATGCTTGATTTTTAATTTCAAAATGCTATATGGGCATTTCCAGCGACAGGCCTACCGAGATCGAAAATTTTTATGCTTACAAAGAAATGATTTTTCAAACAGTATAATAAAAAAGTGTCTTAATTTTGATAAAATTATAAATTTTAAGCTTATCTTAGGTGTTATTGGGAGAAAAATGATTTGGAAACTCAGCATGCCTACTTTTGTTATCTTCTTTACTTTTAATTATATTTTCTCTTTAGTAATTATTTATTGAATATTTATATTATAGTTGTAAGTTTCCTTTAAAATATTTCAACTAACAACTTTATGCAATAAAAATAAAAGAAACCAAACTAAAAACAATTAACGGTAAATGTTATTATATTCATATTCCAACGTCGCGGTTTTTCCACAAAATAAAGTTTTTCATCATTACTTCGCGAAACCACATAGCTAAAAATTTTAGTTTAAATTAAGTGCATTCTACTTAAAAAAAATTTTAGATAAAATAGTCAAACTAAGCATTTTATTTCTATTGTCAAAGTTGGTCGCGTGCTCCATTTTAAGTGATTTTTTAAAATATTTTTATGTACTAACTAATGTGGAAAAATAAGAGGGATGCATCTAAAAACTACTGGGAAAAAATTAATACAGATCCACTTAAGGATAAAACGCAACAATGCGTTATTAGCATACATATAAGAATCATACAATAAACATAAATAATTACACATAGGTATGTAATGTTCATAAACATTCATACATATAGACAAGTATATAAAAATATTTTTGAATTTAATGCATTTTTAGTTAAAATGCGTGTTGTATTGAAGTCTGTTTAACATTTAACATTGTGTTAATATTTGTATATCGATCACATTTTTATATGATTCTCATAGCCTTATTTTGAAGTTTTTGCATTCTTGCCATTGGAGTGTGTTCGTACTATACTCGTGCACAAATAGAACAAATAAGTATAGCAAAAACAGATATATCTTGTACATCCATGTACTTACCAGTTCTTTTTGGTGTAAGTGTGTGAATAAGTGTAAATGATATTGTATGGGTTTGCTTTTGCGCACTCACTCTACTCTTGTAAACAAATATTGTTGTTTATGGTTTTGCATTGAGTGCATTACTGTTGATACAACAAATACACAAGATCGTTTATATAAAAGGTTGTGAATGAAACAAAAATTTGATTTTTAAAGTTTATTGTAGCTATAGTGTTTAAAAATGAATAAAATAAATTTTAAAAAAGCTTTTTTTTATCTCAAGCTCAAAAATTAAGATAAAATAATATATATTTATTTTGTATTTTTTAATAATTTAAATTTTAATTTTAAATTTGACTTAAATGTATATATTTACGATGCAGTTTTAATTTTTTTAGCTAAATTTGTTTAATTTATTTAAAGAAAATTTAAAAAATAGAAAAACTGGCTCATGTAGCCAGAATAAGAAAACACACCAAAAGTACATATGGTTAAACATCATTAATTGTATGTACAGTGGTTCAAACGTATAATTGGACACTGGGTGTGCCATTATTCAAATGCCAATTTTTTTACTTCTACGACAAAATTTTAAAAAACTTTTATACCGAGTTATAGGTTATTGAAAGACCTTTAAAACAATGTATAATACTTAACACGTTTAATTCAAAAACATTTTTAAAAATAAGAAATAAAACAAAACCATTAAATTTTGTGTCAAACGTATAATTGGACAGTCTGTAGTTTTGGGTCTTGGAAGCAAAACCTTTTGCTTTTATTACTGTTTTCAACCGCCTGGGTATCGACTGCACGAGTTTGATGAAAAAATCCGGAGATTTGTTGTTCCACTCACGCCTTATTCCCTGCTTCAACTGCTCCGCTGTGTTGAAAGTGGACTTATAGAGTTAACGGGCAAGTTTTTTAAAATTATTGTCGTAGAAGTGCAAAAATTGGCATTTGAATAATCGCACACCTAGTGTCCAATTATACGTTTGAACCACTGTAACTGTTTCAACGAAACATAGAAAAACAAATTTGTTGCTCTTGCTCTCATTTTACCAAACCACACCATATTTAGTTAGAGAACACACCAATACCAACTTATAACAAAAACACAAAGCTACTTATCAATACACACTAAAAGCTGAAAAACACACAAACTGGTTGTTAAAGATATAACTTTGCAAGAGTTTAGTTCGTACATGTGTATATTATAGTAGACCCATATTCGCAATGCGGTTTTATTATGGTATTATAAATATTTATTGCAGTATTTTTTGATATTTTGTTTCTGATTCTTTTGAGAAAGTTTATTTTTTTACCGATTTTTTTTTATAAGTGCTCAATATGATCATTGAAATTCAATTTTTTATTGATTATAAACCCGAGATACTTTAAATGCTCGACTTTTTCTATTTATTTATTTATTTTAAATGAATTATTTATTTTAAATGATTCGTTTGAATTTATATTAATTTCTATTATCTTTGTTTTATTTTCATTAAGTTAAAGTTTATTCATTTTTAACCAGACATTTATTTTATCAATGTTATATATTTCATACTTTCACGACATTCTTCTTCCGTTTCTGCTATTGTATATATTAATGTGTATAAAACTATGTTACATCTTTCTATTATATTTGGCATGTCATTAATATATATTATAAACAGCAGTGGGCCTAGAATAGATCCTTGTGGTACTCCATAGTCATTATTTCCTCCGATACATAGTTATTTACCTTGGTTGTCTGCTTCCGATTTTCCATGTAAGATTTAAACCAATTCAACTCCTTTTCTCTAATTCCATACATATACAGCTTTTTCAACATAATTTCTCTATTAATGGTTTCAAATGCCCTTTTGAAATGTATGTATGTATATCTTTATTAGTATTTCTAATACTTTTAAATTTCATATTGATTATAATTTAATATAAAATAAATAAATAAAAGAAAAATAAAAATGTTTGTTACATTATGAAAAAAATTTTTTAAACATTTAAATTATTTTTGACAAAATTTACACATTCCCTTTTAAATATATAATTATTGGTTTCCATTTTTATATCGTTTGGAAGAGAATTGAATAATTTGAAATCAAGAAATATCGCCATCAATTTCTTACCCATTGCTATGGTTTTCCATTTACTAATTAAATAGTTTACAGTTGGCTCACAAAAGTGCTTTTTACGGAATCCTGATTGGTATTTTGATAGTATATTATGTTCTTTTATATATGTTTCTACTTGACTTTTTACAACCGTTTCTAGTATCTTTTCACATGTTTTTAAAGTATTTAATGGCCTAAATTCATCGCACTTTTTTGTTTTTGCAATTTTTTCTATTGGTATTACCATTGTTTTCTTCCAATTGTTAGGAAAAGATCCGGTCTCCAAAGATGTGTTAATTATTTTAGCAATATGCTCCCAATCACATCCCAGTTGTCCAAAATAATTTTATTTGATATTATATCATAATCAGCCTTACTTTTCATTTGTTTTATTAAACTATAGAGTTCCATATTATTTATTATACGAAATGTAAAAAAGACAGTTATATTGCATGTTATCCGATTTACGTATTGCACATTATCTATTGATTCTCTTATACTACTAGATGCAGTCAAAAGCTACTTCCATTTTTTGTAGCGTGCGCGTCCGCATATTGACAGCTCGTATATAAGAAACAGAATACTTTAAAAAAACTTTATTTTGTATTATACCTATGTATATACTGCTACTAAAATGTTTTTAAATTAATATCAAAAAAAACAAATTTTTCAGATTTCTTTATATATTTTTTAACTTTAAAGACGTACTAATTAGGGACTGGTAAATCGACTTCGGTTATAGTCGAAAATCGGTTTTGACCCCAAAAAAATCGATTTTTTGTAATCGGCTTTTTGTTGACGATTTTATACTGAAATCGATTACTGAGCCCAAAAAATCTATTTTACCTAAAAAATTTTAAAATGCTATAAATTTTAAGAATTATTCAATTAACAAAATTTATTTTAAATTATCTGCACCAAAACTCAAGTGTTAATATGAAGCGTTAGTGTATTATTTTAAAATTTGTAATATTTAACGCCGAATGTTAATTAAAAATGCAGTCAGATTTGTAAAAAATTTTAAACAATTAAAAAAGAAAAAATAGCTCAGTACACAGTACACTAAAAATTACTTATCGTATTTGAAAATTGAATATGTATATCTGTTGTGTGTGCGTATTTAAATTTCCAGACTTGCTCTCTTAATCTCCTAGTGTACGGACGTGTCTACGCGAGTGTATATTTGTAATAGGTGATATTTGTAATAAGTTACAAAAAAAAATTGTTAATATACATACCTACAAGACATAAGTGAGAATCGAAAATAAAAACAAACTATACAAAACAAAAAAACCAAACGGTTAATGAGTAACAGTAATCGTTGTGACAGTGGGCCTAATAGCCGAAATGCTTACATTGTGTTCAGCTCAGCAAGCGTTATCAATGAAAACATTAGAGACCCTGAATATAATAGAAACTATTTAAGTGCAAAACCAAAAACAAATACAAATAATTTAAGTGCAAGTGTGCCTAATTTGAATAAATGTACTGAACAAGGGACAAATTTAGCCCAACCTCTGTTTAAAAATTATAAAAAAAATACCGAGGTGCCATCTTCATCGCGGTCTTCTTTATCAAGTTCTGGTGTCGCACCAACAGCTGCTAAAGGCGCTACGGGCCCAATTTCTGCGTGTGCTCCTAAGATCCAGGTAGGGATGGACAGGTACGTAACAGTTCTTAAAAGGGGAAGGAGCCCTAAATCGGCAGAAGCATCTCAACCTGCAAAAATTTTAAAAGACGATGAAAGGCCAACCTCATCGCAAAATCGTTTTGCAATTTTGCAAGAGGATAATGAGGCCCCTGTTAGTGAAAAAAAGTCCTTTAAGCCACCTCCCATTTATTTGAGGGAAAAAAACTCAAATGATCTCGTCAAAATTTTAGTCGGTTTGATTGGGGAAAATAACTTTTATGTTTCAAACGTTAAACGCGGTAACATATTTGAGACAAAAATTCAAGTGAACCATGAAAACGCCTACCGCGCCACGGTTTCGGAGCGCGAAAAACTCAGAAAAAACTTCTATACCTACCAACTCAAGACCGCAAAAGGCCTTCAGGTAGTTATTAAAGGCATTGATTGTGTTTACGCCAAGCTGGGTTTGAGAGTGATAAACCAATTTATGTAAATGAGAACTTAACTCCTTACAATCATAAAATATTTAAAGAGGCCCTTCTTTTAAGAAAAGGCAGTAAGATTAAATCAGTATTTACCTTGCGTGGACTTGTTTACGTTAGAAAGTCTGATTATGATGACCCTGTCCTGCTTGAATTTTCTGAAGACTTGGAGCAGTTTTTTCGTGAATGATGAATGGATTTCTGCTAATAATTATAATAACAATAATCCTTATCCTATTTTTAATTTACTACAGTATCTTACTCTTTATTATTATTTTTCTAAAATCACTCCTATTTATTTATTACGTTACCCTAAATACATAAAAAATTATTTAGTAAATTTATTGTGTCTATTTAATGCTAAGCTATTAAGTTTGTTGTGTATTAAAAAATCTTATTGTGTTGCGCTACTTAATAAATATGACAAATTTATCATATGATCAGCTTGGTTCTAGAGATGGTAATTTCAATATGATTCGAATTTTAGCTAAATACGCACATGGCTTTACCATTTGCCATATAAATGCACAAAGTTTGTTTCCAAAACTTGAGGAATTTCGCTTTCTGTTTGAGTTTTCCGGTATTGATGTAATATGTGTTTCTGAAACATGGTTTATACCTGAAATAAGTGACAATACCTACAAGGTAGATGGTTATCGTATCTTTCGTTCTGATAGGCCCAGTCATGCTGGAGGTGTTGCTATATACATACGTAAAAATATTTCTTGTAAACTTGTTTGTTCATACAATGTACCTAATGATGTTGAATACATCTTTATAGAAATAAATTCCAATAATGACAAAATGCTACTTGGATGTTGTTACAGGCCAGACAAAGACATAAAGTTTGACACACTAGTTGAGAAATTGGAACTTTTCTCAATTAAATACTCTGAGGTAGTTATTACTGGCGATTTCAACTGTAATCTGCTTCGGAATACAAATTTAACAGACACCATGTCTTCTTTTAACTTATTTGCTGTAAATACTTACAGTCCAACACATTTTTCATCCACAACAAGCACGTTAATTGATGTGTTCTTTCTAAGCAATTTGAGTAATGTATTGAATTATGAGCAATTATCTGTATCCTCGTTTTCTAAACATGATTTAATTTTTTTATCCTACAATTTTGCAACTACAGATAATGTTCACACTTACAATTTTCGTGATTTCAATAGCATTAATACTATTGAACTGCAGCGGGATCTTGAAAACGTCATGTGGAATCAGATCTTCCATCTACCAACTGTAGATGAGCAACTGAATTGCTTGAATAAGTTTATATTGCTAACATATAATAAACATGTGCCAGTTAAAAATAAAATAATTAATAATAAAGTAAAGCCATGGTTTACAACTGAAACTAAATTATTAATTGAACATCGTGATAAAATTTACTATTTGTGGAAACGTTACAGGACACCCGAATTAAAACATGAGCATCACCTGGCTAGAAAATCTGTTGTTTCCAAAATAAAACGTGATAAATCTGCATACTACTTTCATAAATTTAATACTGCGATTGACAGTAAGAAGACTTGGAGACAAATACGTGAGCTAGGTATTGGTAACTCAGATAGTCATACTGTGGTTTCTGATGTTGACTTGCTCAATGAAAATTTTATCAATATTCCTATGCCAACTGTTCAAACTGATTTTTACGATCATTATCCCTCTTGTAACACTGTTGAATTTAATTTTAAGTGCCTTAATGTGTTAGATGTTGTTGATGGTTTCAACGCAGTGAAATCTCTTTCTGTCGGCTTGGATGATATAAACCCTAAATTTATAAAAATTATTTTGCCGTGGATTATCAAATTTGTTACTCACATTTTTAACACAATAATTACAACCAATATCTTTCCAATGTGTTGGAAATATGCCAAAATTGTTCCGGTGCCAAAATCAGGAAATGACTATCGTCCAATAGCAATTCTTCCTTATTTTTCGAAAGTTTTTGAACATTTATTACATAAACAAATATATGAGTATGTTAGAGACAATAACCTATTTACTGATCGTCAATCAGGATTTAGACCTCAACGTAGTTGTATAACAGCATTATCTGATGTCATAGAGGAAATTCGTAGTAATCTTGATGATAAAAGAATATCATTTTTGGTGTTATTGGACCACTCTAAGGCCTTTGATACTGTGCATCATAAAATGTTATGCCTAAAATTATCGAAATTATTTAATTTTTCATCGCTTGCTGTTAGACTGATCTCATCGTACCTTACTAGTAGATCGCAATCGGTTATAAGTGGTGATTTAATTTCACATCCGCTTCAAATTACAAGAGGTGTTCCACAGGGTTCCATACTTGGACCGTTGCTATATTCATTATATGCTAATGACTTACCACAACAACTACTATATTCTAAAATACATATGTATGCTGATGACGTTCAGTTGTATATTAGTTGTTCCAAGGAATTAATCACTGAGAAAATTTGGGAATTGAATAATGATTTGGAGAAAATTTCTACGTGGGCCTCTGCAAACGGATTACGCCTTAATCCAATGAAGTCAAAATGCATAATAATAAGAAAAAAGAATACACTCATTGATGATGGCATTAATATTATTCTTGATGGCTCAAAAATAGACATAGTAAACACAGCTAGAAATTTGGGTGTAACATTTAACAAATCTTTAACTTGGTCGGATCAAATTAGCCAGGCGTGTGGCAGAACATACAGTGTGTTGCGAAATTTATGGGCCACTCAACAATTTACCCCGTTGAAGGTTAAAATCCTTTTAGCAAAAGCATATCTACTGCCAACACTTCTCTACTCATCAGAAATTTTTTCTGGTTGCAACTCAAATGACATGAGAAAACTCACCATGACGTATAATAACATTATTCGTTACATTTATGGTCTAAGAAAATTTGATCATATCACTCAATATTCATGCCGTATATTCAACATGTCTTTTCCCACTTATTTAAAATTCAAAAATATAATTTTTATTCACAAAATTATAACGACAAAGGAGCCAAAATATCTGTATGATAGATTACAGTTTTCAAAATCAAGAAGGGGAAGAAGTATAGTTCAGTTTCGCCATCGTGACCATGCTTCAGAATGTCAATTTTTTATATTTACTATACGTCTCTGGAATCAACTTCCTAATTATTTGCAGATCACTAGCAACACAATAAGGTTTCGTAGATTACTTGTTGAATATTTTTCATAATTATTTTTATTATTATTATTTTCATAATTATTGTTTAGTTTTGTTTAGTTTTCATATTATTAATGTATTAATATTTTATTACTCATTAATGTTTTTTTTTTCTTGTTTTTATTTTATTTTTAATATCTTTAAATAGTGTTATTGAATAACTTTTCTGATTCTGATACTATAATTTATAAGATAATTTGTCTTGTTGTATCAGAAACCCAATAAATAATACAAATACAAATACAAATACAAATACAAATACAAATACAAATAACGTTGACCCAGAAGAGATCAAGACCAGTTTGCTAAACAAAGGGTTTATGGTTAGGACTGTATCGAATATGAGAAACAGGGAAAAACACCCCCAACCATTATTCCGAGTGGAGCTTGAGCCTGGTGATATCAAATTGAAAAAAAGTGAAACTCACCCCATCTACGATTTAAAATATATTATGCACCGACGAGTCACTGTGGAAGTGCCACATAAGCGATCTGGGCCCGTACAGTGCTTAAACTGCCAGGAATATGGCCACACTAAAACTTATTGTAAGTTGCCTACTGTTTGTGTTGTGTTGTGTGTGGGGATCTGCACGATACGACCAAGTGCGACAAGCCAAAAGATGATCCTAGGATAAAGAAATGCAGCAACTGCGGGGGAAACCACACTGCCAACTATAGAGGTTGTCCTGTTTTTAATTCAGTTAAGCGATCAACTAAGCCGAAAATAGTTCCTGCCCCTCCCCAGCCTTTAAATATACCAACTACAAATATGCCTCCATTGGCACAACCAACTACAAATCAAGTTTCTTACGCCGCCGCATTAAAGTCTAACCAGCCTAATTCACGCAAGTCTACCCAGCCTACAACACAACAAGAAGTGCCAACAAACGAACCAACCGGGCCAAATTTTAGCCGCCTAGAAGCCGTAACTGACAATATGGTCAAACAATTTACGCAGATTATGGCGCAAATGGCCAACATGATGCGAGAAATGCAAAAAATGCAGTCTGCTTTTCTGCAGGCTATGCTTAAAAGACCATGAACTGCCTCAGGGTTTGTTTCTGGAACGCAAACGGCATCCGCCAACACAAAAACGAGCTCGAATATTTCTTGATGAACCAAAAAATCGATGTTATGTGTATTTCTAAGACTCATATGACATCTAGAAGCACTTTTAAAATTAGCGGTTATTCTTTTTACGATTCAAAGGATCCTAGGAATAGATCATGTGGTGGCTCGGCTATTCTAATCAAATCAAGAATTAAACACGTCTGCATTGATGAATTTTTCCATAACCTTGTTATTTCATCAGTTTACTGTCCACCCAGATTCTCCATAACGAAGGATCAGTACAACAGTTTTTACAAATCATTAGGTCCCCGCTTTATAGCTGCTGGAGACTATAACGCTAAGCACACATACTGGGGCTCCCGCCTAATTAGTCCCAGAGGTCGTGTCTTGTATGATGCCGTGTCTGAAATGGGACTTTATGTTATTTCAACTGGACAACCAACCTACTGGCCAACAGACCACAATAAAATTCCAGACGTAATTGATTTTGGCGTAGCAAAAGGTATATCCTCGGAGCTCATTGAGGCTCAAGCCTCCTTGGATTTATCTTCTGACCACTCACCCACAATAATTACTATTTGCAGTCCTCACCAAATGGCAACTAGTGAGTTTTTCTTATCAAAAAGAATAAATTGGTTGAAATATAAAAAATATATTAGTACCCACTGCGCGGCAAACCAACCGCTAAAAACTCCCGGAGACATAGATGATTGTCTGAGCGTCCTAAATGAAAACATTAAAAAAGCCGTTGAACATGCGTCTTCTACCTACCGCCAGGCTAGGTACAACAAAATTTTCTCTGACGATGTGGAAAAGCTTGTATCTGAAAAAAGAAGAGCCCGCAGGGAATGGCAAAAACATAGATCGCCCCAACTTAAAACTAGGCTGAAAGAATGTACAACCCAACTAAAAAGCTTGTTGGAGGCTCACAGAATGGCATCACTGAAAGAGTACCTGGAAGGTCTAGACGCGACTCCTCAGACAAATTATTCCTTATGGCGATCAGCCAGACGTCTTAAAAGACCTGTTATCGCAAAACCACCACTGCGCAATCTGAGAGGATCCTGGGCTAGAAATGACGAAGAAAAATGCGATCTGTTCGCAAATCACTTCAAAAACGTATTCACTCCCAATACATGCACTGACGTGAGGGAATTACCGCCTGTTGTTGCCAGACGTCCTTTAGAAATACGTTTCCGATTTACAGATGTTGTAGAGGCTATTGCTAACCTAAATGGTAAAAAGCTCCTGGCGTTGATAATATAAGCAACAAAATGCTCTTAGAGCTACCTTTTACGGCAAAAAAAATAATTCTTTTTATTTTTAACGCAATAATTCGGCTTGAACATTTCCCGTCTATATGTAAAATTGCCTTAGTAAAGATGATTCCTAAGCCTTGCAAAGATCCTTCAAAGGTAGAGTCTTATAGGCCTATAAGTTTGTTACCCACAATGTCAAAATTGTTCGAAAAATTGCTTAAGAACAAGCTGATTTCGATCCTGAATGAAAACAACTGCATCCCAGATCACCAATTTGGCTTTAGAAGTCAACATAGCACAATCGAACAAACTCACAGACTGGTGCAGGTTATAAGAAAAACTTTCGAAGAAAAAAAGTATTGCTCCGCGCTTTTTATAGATGTCTCTCAAGCTTTCGATAAAGTATGGCACGAAGGCCTGTTAAACAAACTAAAGCTAAACCTTCCATCTAATATTTTCAACCTTTTAGAAAAATACATAACCGGTCGACAATTTATGATCAAAGAGGGAAACCAAATAAGTTCTTCTCAAACAATAGGGGCTGGTGTACCTCAAGGGAGTATACTAGGTCCAGTTCTGTACTTGCTTTACACAGCAGATATGCCAACCAATAGTTTTACACACACGTCGACATTTGCTGATGATACTGCTTTTCTTAGTATTCATAAAGACCCTAAAGAGGCTTCAAACCAATTGCAGCAACACGTAACCCAAGTTGAAAAATGGGCAAAGTTATGGGGAATAAAAATAAATGAACAGAAATGTACCCACGTAACTTTTACTTTACGCAAAGAAACGTGCTCTCCAATTCTTATTAACAACCATATGGTGCCTCAACGAACCGAGACAAAATATCTTGGTATTCACCTAGACCGCCGCCTCACATGGAAGCCTCATATAGATGCGAAGTTGACGCAAATGAAACTTAAAGCTACACAAATCCATTGGCTAATCGGCAGAAACTCTGTGCTTCGTCTTGATTGTAAACTTCTACTCTACAAATCGATTTTGAAACCAATTTGGTGCTACGGTATACAATTATGGGACACTGCTTCCGCATCCAACATAGAAAAAATTCAACGCAGGCAAAACAAAATCCTAAGAATGATAACTGGTGCTCCTTGGTATGTTAAAAACAGCAACATCCACAAGGATCTACAAGTTCCACTAGTTAAATGCGAAATCCTGAACTATGTGGACAAGTATTTAAATAAGCTGGAAGCTCACCCAAATCCGCTCGCCCGAAACATCCTGCAACATAGTGGGCACACCCGCCTGAAAAGGAGGGATACTATTGCGCTTATATGAAGCTTGATAATTAATATGAGAACTTAAATTTTAGTCTGGCACTGGCTGGACTTATATTAACTACCTAGTTTTAAGATTTGAACACTTATTGTTAGTTCGCCACAGGCGAAGATTCAATAAATATATGAAAAAAAAAAAAATTTAATTTTACACATTAAAATTATAATAGATATTTGTTATGTATGTATGAAGTTAAACTTTTTGACCTGCGTTCTTTGTAATCATTAAATAGGTACGTAGATACGTACACCTTTTCCAATAATACCTTTCTTTGGGAAAAGTTCACTTAAATTACTTAAAAAAAATTTTTGAGGGTATCTATTCATTTTAATAAAGCATCAAAATAAAAGTCGACTTTGAATTATAATCGATTATGAGCTTCGATTAATCGACTTTGAAAATCGAGATTAAAATAGTTGATCGTAAAATCGAAAATCGATTTTCGGCTTTGCTTACCATTCCCTAAGGGTGCCCCGGTAGGTCAGTGGTAAGTGCACGAGTCTACCAGTCAGGGCGTTGTGGGTTCGATTCCCACCAGAGACTCTTCTAGGTTAGGTTAGGTTAGGTTAAAGGACATGCAGTGAGATACGCTCACCGCATCACCCAGAGACAATTTGTCCATTGTGATTGTCAAAGAATAAAGCAAGGAATAAATAGAAAGGTATGCCCAGATATAGGAACATGAAAGATATAGGTAGAAAGAACAGAAGTTAGATTAGTAGTAGACATAAGTAATGAGAGTGTGGCAGTGTCCATCACGAGCAGTGTGACCAGATTTTCAAGTAAAGTTAAAGCTACATTACGTTTAAAAAACAGCTAAAAAAAGCTAAAAACAAAAACTTAAAGCCAAAAAATAAAGCTAAATTTTTTAATTCGTTTTTTAAAAAATTTCTTTGTTATTTAGATATTTCCCATAATATGAACGAAACGTTTGTGTGCTAAAAATATTTAAAAAGAATATTTTTTTTAAAAATTTTGATTTTATTTACAAAAACTTGGTAAGCCCATACCTTAAGTAAGAAGAAAAATAATATGTGTTCATATACATATGCATATACAAGAGCTTTTTAAAAAAGTTTTTAGAAGAAGGTTTTAATTTGCTGGCTGTTTTGGTAAAAAAAACTTATTTGTAAGATATATATTTAAAAAAAAACAAAAAACCAAATTTGTTTTTGTGTTAAATATAAATACTCACACACAATTCGTTCATTTTTTTTACAAAAACAAGTACAATTTAGTAATTTATTTACAAACTTTTTTTATAAATAGAAACACATTAAAACAATAAAAAATCACGATGCAATTTTTTGAATATTCCTTCAATAAAATTTTTGTTTGTTGACAAAACAAGTATAAAGAGACTACTTTTCTACGCAGTTCGTTAAAAATCGAAAATGTTCATTCAAGTTACATAAGTACATACATACATACATACATATATCATGAAAAATGCCTTCATGATAAAAAAGATAATCTTTAATGCAAAAAGTTACATTGTAAGAAAGCATTTTTAAAAGTATTTTTATTTGTACATGTGTGCATCAATTAGTATTTAAAACCAATGACTGGAAAAATGAAAAAATTAAAATCAAATAAATAAAAAATATTATTATTTTTTTAAACCTATCTATTAAAATAATAATTATCGTTATTAACCGTTTTTATTTAAATTAAAAAAATTACCGTCCTGCTAAAAAAACAAAATTTACAAAGAATATGATTTTCAACAAATATACATAGTTTAATACTATCAAAATGTTGAGCTTTACTTGACCCTAAGATCTTTCTTTGTGCCTGCTTTTTCTTTAAAAATTATTTCGGTCCTGTTTGATTTGATTTTTTGACAAAAATACACTTTAAAATTCTTATTAAATAAATATATTAACATAATAATTTGTTTTAACGAAAGACAAAAGTGTTTTTACATTTTTGAGCAATATATTAAAATATTTTATAATTTAACAAAAAAACGAAAAAAATGTTTGTGTCGCATTTGGATTTTTCTTTAAAATTGCCGCATTTAAAAGTATTTGTTTTGGGAAAACAAATTCTTACGTTTTTTTATTGAATTCTTGTGCTGTTTTTTTACGTCTTTTAAATGTCGCTAGAAGTAAATTATTAAACAAAACAATGGTTCGGAAACTGTATTGTTGTAAATTCGAAGAAAATTTGGAGCTTGATACCTTTCAGAATAATTGAGATATATACCAAAAAATATAATACGACAAATTTTTAACTTTTTATCTAGCTCCAAAAACTATTTAAAAAAGCTAAATTCAATTTTGAAAAAAGCTAAAAAAAAGCTAAGGGCTAAATGTAAATATTTCGGACTAAACCAAGAAAAATAAAGCTAAATTTAGCTCCAAAAAAGCTAATATGGCCACACTGATCACGAGTCGTTGCCGGTTGTCCAGTTGGCAGAGACTATTGTAAGTCTGCTTCATCTTCTGTTCCTTCTCTCGTTCTTATCTATCCTTCTCTAAATTTCTTCTTTCCTTCCGTCTCAACCTATTCTATTTGCCTCTCCAGGTAACACAAAGGGACTGTTAGAGGGCGAAGTGTTGCGAAAACGACTCTGTATTAATTTGAAGTTTCTTATTGCATTGGAATTTATAGCATAGTATTGCATCAGCAATTTTCTTTTTCTTTTCACACACATACATACACATACATAGTTTATTTTAAGTTTTCATTCGTCACATTGAACTCAAATAATAAAGACGTTATTATAAAAACCAACACCTGTGTTTAAATTCTCACAGGTTATGGGCCCAGCCTAAACGGAAACGCATAAAGATTCAAATACCGAAAATTCTATTTAGAAACGAAAACGATAATAATGGCAGGAGCAGTGGTACGTATTGAACCATTGAATGCAGAAAACTACGACACGTGGAAACTTTAAATGAAGGCAGTTCTGATTAAAAATGATCTGTAGTCATATGTCGATGGAACAAAGACCTGTCCGGAAACAGAAGCTGGAAAATGGAAACAATTTGATCAAAAGGCGTGTGCGGTCATTACGTTGTCGATAACTCCTTCGGAGCTAAGTCAAATTACAGAATGTCAGACTTCAAACGCAGTGTGGTTGAAATTAAAATAAACGTTCGAATCGAAGGGGCCTGCGAGAAAGGCTACACTTTTGAAACAAATTGCGTTAACACGCATGCGTTAACACGCATGACTGAAGATCAAAATGTAAGAGATCATCTAAATAATTTCTTCGATTCTGTAAAGAAATTAAGAGAGATAAACGTTACAGTGGGCGATGATTTACTTGCGATATTGTTACTGTATAGTCTCCCTGCATCATATGGAACTTTTCGTTGTGCCCTCGAGACAAGAGATGAGTTACCAGATCCGAAAATGTTGAGAGTGAAAATTTTAGAAGAAAGTCAATCACGTAAAGCAGCGGAGGATAGAAAAGATAAAAACGCGTTATATGTGAAAACAAGCAAAGGTGGAAAAAATCATGTACAGACAAACAAAGTAGAGCAAGGGCAAGGTGGTAACAAACGACCGTCCGTAAAATGTTACAGGTATGGTAAAATAGGCCATTTTGCGAAAAATTGTAAAACAAAACGTACTGAGAGACAAAATGGCGGAGTCAGCGAACAACAGTCAATGTATAATACGAGTACGATAGAGGCAGCACTACTTTGTTAAGGTATTGACAATAGTTATTGGTGTTTAGTGGTTGTGACGTAGGAGAGGTTGGATACCAAGCAACGGCTCTGATTGGCTTTAACCTGGCAAAGCCCAGACCAATCTTGGTCCCTCCTTCATCTCAACTGTGGATACTCACCTCCTCGTGGTGTCACCTGGGGTAGCTGCTTTTAATACCCATTAAAGGTAGTGAGCTAACGAGTGCCGCGCGTTCACCCCTAAGAACGATAAAATTGGGTTGAGGCGTCGGGTTAGTAACCCACCCTTGTAAAAACTTGCCTACTATGAAAAAACGAAGAAAAAGATTAACGGACCCCCCTAATGTTGACGACCCCCGCAAACGTTTAAAGGACCATGATTTGCGAATCTGCACCTGGAATGTCCGAACTCTATATAGAGAAGGTGCAGTGTACGCACTGGCGGATGTACTTGAAAAGTACAAGGCCGATATTACCGCCTTACAGGAAGTGCGATGGAATGGGAAAGGCATCACAACTACACCAAAAGGTGACGCACTGTATTATAGCTGCCATGAAACAAGACATGAGTTTGGCTGTGGATTCGTGGTTAGCCGGAGACTCAAACATCTTGTCTCCAGATTCACTCCGGTGGATGAGAGGCTAGCCGCAATTCGTATAAAAGCCAAATTCTTCAACATCAGTCTTATATGTGCCCATGCCCCGACCGAAGACAAGGACGAACAAACCAAAGATATATTTTACGAGCGCCTAGAGAGAGCATATGACCGCTGCCCCGACCATGACATTAAAATCGTCCTAGGGGATTTTAACGCAAAAATAGGAAGGGAAAATATCTTTGGTCCAACAGTCGGAAAATTTAGCCTCCACGAGGAAACATCCGATAACGGAATGAGGCTAGTAGACTTCGCCGCGGCAAAAAATATGGTAGTTAGCAGCACCAGATTTCGACATCTCGATATACATAAGGCCACGTGGCTGTCACCAGATCAAAACACGAGAAACCAGATTGATCATGTTGTGATAGACGGAAGGCATTCATCCAGTGTGTTAGACGTACGATCGATCCGAGGAGCGAACATCGATTCGGATCATTACCTTGTAGCAGCAAAGGTTCGCACCCGTCTGAATGTGGCGAGAAACGTACGATCTGACACAGCACGGAAGCTTGACGTCGGAAAGCTGCAGTCACAACAAACAGCAACGTCTTACTCCACTCGACTGACCCAACTGCTTGAAGAAAGCATTCCTTGTCCCGATAATGTTGCAGCGCAATGGCAAAGCATTGCCAACTCCATGGAAGAAGCCGCAATATCCGTACTTGGGTACCAGAAGCCTTCCCCAAAGAACCCATGGTACGACCAGGAGTGTCGTAATGCTACTGAAGCAAAAAATGCGGCATATAAGGCAACACTACAGTCAGTAGCAACGCGTCTTGCAAAGGAAAGGTATCGGGAGAAAAGGAGAGAGGAAAAACGTCTATTCCGCAGAAAGAAGAGAGAAATGGAAAGGCGTGAGTGTGAGCGTATCGAGATGTTCAGGAGCCAAAATGAAGTCCGAAAATTTTACCAAAGAATAAAACACCAAACTGAAGGCTTTGGTACAGGCACATTCTCCTGCACAGATGAGGAAGGTAATCTGGTGACTGATACAGATAGTGTGCTAAGGACATGGAAAAATCATTTTTCACGCCTGTTGGTATCCGATAGTACCGATGATGAAGATACCACAGAACCAATCCCAGAAGACGGTATTGAGTGCATACCGCCTAGCCAGAATGAGGTCGAAATAGCAGTTACCCGGCTTAAGAATAATAAGGCAGCAGGAGCCGATGGGTTGCCAGCTGAACTATTTAAGACCGGAGGCGACACGCTGATAAGGTGTATGCATCAGCTTGTTCGTACAATCTGGCTAGAAGAACGCATACCCGAGGATTGGAACATCAGTGTTTTATGTCCTGTACATAAAAAAGGAGACAAGACAGTATGTGCCAATTACAGAGGAATAAGTCTCCTTCCCATTGGTTACAAAATACTATCCAGCGTATTGTGTGAAAGATTAAAACCAAAAGTCGACGAGATAATTGGGCCATATCAATGCGGCTTTAGACCTGGTAAATCCACCATCGACCAGATATACACATTACGCCAAATCCTGGAAAAGACCCAAGAAAGACAGATTGACACATACCATCTATTTGTCGACTACAAGGCCGCTTTCGACAGCCCCATACGTTCAAAGGTGTTTCAAGCTATGTCTGAGTTTGGTATCCCTGCAAAGCTTATACGACTCTGCAGGATGACTTTAACTAATACGCAATCCTCAGTTAAGATAGGCAAGAATATCTCTGAGCCTTTCAGTACCAAACGAGGTTTCAGACAAGGAGACAGCCTTTCGTGTGATCTTTTTAACATCCTCTTAGAAAAGGTTATACGAGACGCAAATGTGAATAGAACTGGCACACTATACACAAAACAGCAAATGTTACTTGCCTACGCCGACGATATCGACATCATGGGGCGAACATTGCGAGCAGTAACTTCCACCTTTGAAAAAGTCGAGAAAGAATCAGCCAAAGTGGGTCTGGCAGTAAATGCAGAAAAAACGAAGTTGATGGTATCAACGCACAAGACGTCCAGTAGACTTGGGCAGACAGTGGAAGTTGAAAACTACAACTTTGAAATAGTCAACGACTTTATCTACCTCGGCACCGCCATAGATAAAACAAACAACATCAGTTATGAAATAAAAAGAAGAACAATATTGGCCAATAGATGCTACTTTGGACTAAGTAAGCAGTTTAAAAGCAAAGCCACCTCCCGACAGACCAAAATCACCCTCTACAAGACACTGATACTACCCGTGCTTATATATGGTTCTGAAGCATGGGTACTTGCGAAAGCAGATGAGACAGTGCTTGGAGTGTTCGAGAGGAAAATTCTTCGAAAGATCTATGGACCGGTCTGCGTTGACGGAGAATACCGGTGTCGTATGAACCGCGAGCTGTATGAGCTGTTTGCCGACATTGACATAGTTACGCGTATAAAAATTCAACGTTTACGTTGGCTAGGTCATGTTGTGAGAATGAACGAAGATGCTCCAGCTAGGAAATCTTTTGAATGCGAACCTGGTGATGGATCACGCAGAAGGGGAAGACCGAAACTCCGATGGAGGGATCAAGTTGAAGAAGACATCTCGAAACTTGGTGTCAGAAATTGGAGAAGAAGCGCAGAAGATCGAAGCGAGTGGAAATCGATTCTACGTTCGGCTAATGGAACAAACGTTCTGTAATAGCCACTTAATGTAATGTAATGTTTAGTGGTTGTACAACTCACATTAGCGCAAATGAAAATAATTTCACGGAAGTTAAACCAATAAACAAAATACTAAGTTTGGCGAATCATAATGAGGCAAATATAACAGGGGTAGGCAAAGTCGAAATTGATATACGGGAAAATGCTGTGTATCCAGAATCAGTCTTGACGAGGTAATGTATGTATCAGATTTGAGAACTAATTTGCTGTCGATTTCTAAAATTACAGACAAGGGATTCAATGTGTCATTTTTTCGAGACCAGGCGGTAGTAACAAAGAACGGTCAACATATATATACAGCAAAAAGAATCGGAAACTTATTTTATTTGAAAACACAACAAGATCAAGTAGCTATCGCTGAAAATACGACCGGCAAAATAGACACATGGCATCAACGTATGGGTCATCTTAACGAGGGTGACTTGAGAATTATGTTGCAAAGAAAGTTGGTGAACGGAATGAAATTTGCAAAGGAGGAAAAATTGTCCTCGTGTGATATATGCATTTCACAGAAACAAACACGTAAAGCATTTCTAAAAAGTAACGATAGTAGAACGTCAGACATATTGCAAATTGTTCACATTGATGTCTGCGGCCCCATGAGAAATGAATTCATCTCTGGCGCAAGATATTTCATTACTTTTATTGACGATCATTCTCAATATTATGAGGTATTCTTCATGAAACATAAATCTGAAACGTTTGCTGCTTTTAAAAAATATAAAAACTGATAATGGTACAGAATATATTAATAATGATTTTATCAAATATCTTGAGGCATGTGGTATTAAGAGATGGTTGACAGCCCCTACCACACCACAACAAAATGGCATTACGGAGCGAAAAAAACAGAACCTTTATTGAAATGGCCAGATGTATGTTAAAAGATGCAAAGATGCCTCCTGAATTTTGGGCCGAAGCAATCAGTACAGCATGCTATATCAGAAATAGATGTCCTACCAAATCACTGCACAGTGAAGTGCCATTAAAGATATGGACACGAAAGACACCAAGTGTTTCGCACATGAGACTTTTTGGATCAAAGGCATTTCTTTTGATAAAAGACAAGTCAAATGGAAAATTTGACTCAAGGTCAGAGGAATGCATTCTGCTCGGATATTCGGCTGAAGCCAAGGCTTACCGTTTGTGGTCTAATAGCAAAAGGCACGTAATTATAAGCCTTGATGTAAACTTTTCAAACGAAAAGTTCTATGACAACAGCACTGATGAACAAAGTGTAAATAAACACGGCGACTTAAGGGAAATAGAATACATTTTTCCTGCAGAGACTGGTACAGATGATAATGAGATTTTGGTAAAAGTGCGTATAGATGAATCAGACAGAAAAGAACAATTATCAAACAAGCCTGAAGGGCAGCCTCATGTTACGCGACCTGGCTTACGTCCTAGGAAAGGTCGCAAATACTGTAATTATAAATATGATACTGACCAAGAGGATCAATCAGATGACGATATGTATTTCAAAGGGTGTGAGACTGCAAACTTTACTGTGGCTGGTGACCCAATTAACATGACAGAGGCTTTTAACGGGGAGGACCGTAATGAATGGGCTCGTGCTGTTGAGGATGAGTTTTTAGCACAAATAATAAACGAAACCTGGGACATAGTCGAACGGCCTTAAGAAAGGAAAGTTATTGGTAATCGTTTTGTTTTCCGTACTAATGAAGATGGCAGAAAGAAAGTACGACTTGTAGCCAAGGGTTGCTCGCAGCGTCCAGGGGAGGATTTCGAATCAACCTATTCCCCAGTAGTGAGGTCCTCATCAATCAGAATCTTGTCAGCTATAGCAACAGAAATGGATTTAGAGATTCATCAAATAGATGTGGTCACAGCGTACTTGAACTGTGATTTAAGCCAAGACGTTTACATGGATCATTTATTGACTGTGTTGCAAAAATTAAAAAGAGGTGAATCACTGGGTACATCTGTTTTTAAGACGAATAAAGCCAAACAAATTGCTGAAGAATGGTTGAGAAAATTCGAAGCATTCGAAAAACTAGCCTGTAACTTAAAGAAAGCGTTATACGGTTTGCGCCAATCGGGATTAGAGTGGTACCAAAAACTCACAGCTAAGCTTAAGGAACTTGAACTTTTCCCTCCAAATATGATCCCTGTTTGTTTACGGCGCGAAGAAATGGACATTTTATGATTTTGTCACTTTATGTGGATGACATTCTCCTAGCGTCTAACGACGGTGACTGGGTAGTTGAAATTAAAAAGTTTTTGGCACAATGTTTTGAAGTGAGAGATTTGGGCCATGCAAAGTCTTGCCTCGGCATACAGTTTGAGCAGAATCTTAATGCGCACAAAATTCATTTAAGTCAGTCCAACTACACGGCTGAACTATTACGTAAATTTTCAATGGAGTATTGTAAGCCAGTTCAAATCCCAATGAAAGCGAACCTTAAGCTTGAGAAGTCACTGAACAAAGAGGAGATGGCGAATTATCCATATCAGAGTTTAATTGGTGCACTTATGTATTTATCTGTAATGACACGACCTGATATTGCTTTTGCACTGGAAGGCAGCCAAGCGAATATTAAGATATCTAAAGGGTACAAGGGAATATGGATTGCTATATCAAAGAAAATGCTCAAGACTGTTTGGCGTTGTTGATGCGGATTGGGGCGGAGATGAAACAGATAAGCGCTCTTACACTGGATACGCTTTCATACTTTCGGGAGCAGCCATCAGCTGGCAGGCGCGTAAGCAGCTTACTGTTGCATTATCTAGCACTGAGTCCGAGTACTTAGCTTTATTAGAAGCCACTAAAGAAGCACTGTATTTGAAAGGACTTTTAAAGGAAATTGGTTTGCAACAGGAAACGGTAAAAATGTACAACGACAGCCAAAGTGCTCAGAGTCTCGCAAAATCCTTTGGCTATCATCCGCGCACCAAGCATATTGACGTTCGGCACCACTTTATTCGTGAGAAACTTGACTCAGGTGAATTAATAATTTTATACCTGCAAACCGACGAAATGCCAGCGGATGTGTTAACAAAGGGACTACCTACAGAGAAGCATGCCATATTCATCAGGGATCTTGGTGTTGTTTTGCCTGACTAGAACATTCTTTCTACTTCGAGGGGAGGTGTTAGAGGGCGAAGAGTTGCGAATACGACTCTGTATTAATTTTAAGTTTCTTATTGCATTGGTATTTGAAGCATCATAGTATTGCATCAGCAATTTTCTTTTTCTTTTCACACACATACATACACATACATAGTAGGGGCTTTTTGTTGACGATTTTATACTGAAATCGATTATTGAGCCCAAAAAATCGATTTTACCCAAACAATTTTAAAATGCTATAAATTTTAAGAATTATTCAATTAACACAATTTATTTCAAACTATCTGCACCGAAAACTCGAGTGCTGATACATATAAGCGTTAGGGTATTGTTTTAAAATTTGTTATATTTGACGCCGAAAGTTAACTAAAAATGCTGTCAGATTTGGAAATATTTTTAAACAATTAAAAAAAAATAGCTCAGTACACAGTACACTTAAAATAACTTATCGTCTTTGAAAATTAAATATTTATATTTGTTGTGTGTGCGTACGTATATTTTGACTTATTTAATTTCATACATTGAAATTATAGTGGATATTTGCACTTAAGTATATATTAAGGTTAACTATCTGAATTCGTTTATGACCTGCATTCTTTGTAATCATTAAATAGGTACGTACATACATACACCTTTTCCAATAATACCTTTCTTTAGGAAAAGTTCAATTTACTTACTTAAAGATCATTTTTGAGGGTATCTATTTATTTTAATATAGCATCAAAATAAAAGTCGACTTTGAATTATAATCGATTATCGTTGATCGTAAAATCGAAAATCGATTTTCGGCTTTGCTTACCATTCCCTAATACATAGTTTATTTTAAGTTTTCATTCGTCAAACTGAACTTAAATAATAAAGACGTTATTATAAAAACCAACACCTGTGTTTAAATTCTCACAGGGACCGAATAAGCGGACCCAAGTAAGCTGTATTCTTTCCTTCAACGGCTGCCTGTGCCTGTGTTCTGTAACTTTAGTGAGAACTTCTCGCATCGAAAAATTTATAGTCGCCTTATAAAAGACAGGATGAACACGATATTATTTATTTATTTTTTTTATTTATTTGTTTATTAGTATATTATATACTTAAGTAAAGATTCCTTCTAAATGAATTATTACATATTTTAATTAAAATTTATATTATTATTATAGCTCTGTACAATGTTTATATATTCTACAATTTTCTTCCTAAATATATTAATATTTCCCTCATTTTTTAAATTGTTTGGAAGTCTATTATAAATACTTAAACCTTTGAAGAAAAGTGATCTTTGCATTGTGCTGCTTGTTGCTCGCTGTAACCGAAAATCATAGCCATTTCTAAGATTATATGGTTGTACATCCCTTACATATGATAACTGCTCACATAGGTATTGCGGTAAAGCTCCAATTTTCATCTTATGTATAAAAATCACAGTGTTAAGTTCAAGTCTTTGATGAATGCTTAGCCACCTAAGACTTGTTAACATAAAACTAATAGGTGCATAACGGTTGACTTTTAATATTGAACGCATTGCCTTATTTTGGAGTTTTTGAAGTCTTATTATCTGCTGGTTTGTGCAGCAAGTAAAAAGTATTGTCGAACCATACTCAAAATGCGGTTTTATCATTACGTTGTAAATATTTATAGCTGTAATTACTGATATTTTTTTTCTAATTCTTTTAAAGAAACCAATTTTTTTGCCAATTTTCTTACATATATAGTCTATGTGTTCTTTGAATCTTAATTCTTTATCTAATATGAAGCCGAGGTATTTAATTTTGTTAACTTTTTCTATCTCTTGGTTATTTAATTCAATTTTAATGTCACTGTTCATTTTTATTTCCATTAGTTTTGTTTTGCTTTCATTTAACTTTAGCTTATTCATTTTCAACCATCTATTCACATTTGTCAAGTCATAATTTAAGTTTTCTTGGCATTGTTTTTCTGTCTCGGCTTCCACATAAATTAAAGTGTCATCAGCATACAAACATATTTCACATTTTTCTAAAATGTTCGGCAATTCGTTTATGTATATATTAAATAAAAGTGCACCCAATACTGATCCTTGGGGTACACCATAGTAATTATTTATTTTATTAGATATAATATTATTTACTTTAGTCATTTGCTTTCTTTCACTTAAATATGAGTCAAACCATTTCAGTTCTGTGCCCTGTATGCCATAATTATAGAGTTTCTTTATTAGCAAATCTTTATCAACAGTTTCAAACGCTCTTTTAAAATCTAAGAAAATTGCTATTATTTTTCTATTTTTATCAACCTTTTTCCATCTGTTTATAACATAATTCAATGCCGTTTCACATGAGTAGTTCTTACGAAATCCGGATTGATATTTTGTAAATATATTATTTTCTTCAAGATAATTTTCTAACTGTATTTTAACAACTTTTTCAATAATTTTTTCGCACGTTTTTACTACATTTATTGGCCTAAATTCTTCACATTTATTTGTTTGAATTACTTTCTCTATAGGAGTAACCATTGTTTCTTTCCAGCTATCTGGAAAAATACCCGTTTTCAACGAAGTGTTAATTATATACAAAAGAACTATTTTAACTTTTAACGTTGTATAATGAGAGTTTATGTGTTATCTAAGTCAGACTGTTAATAATCGGAAGACTATGACAATAAATTGTTCTCGCTGAGAAAACTTCTCAAGTTATAGAACAGGGGGGCTGTTCTACCTAACATAACCTACCCTAGTACTAATGGCGCGTTCTCCATCCTGGAAATGCCTATATTTTAAATAACTTCTATTATTAGTTTAAAAATATTGTATTTTTAATTAAAAAAAATTATTTTTACTTTAAAAATGGTATTTTTTTTAAGCTTGTTTAGATTTAACAACAATAGACAAACTTTAAAAATAAAATACATAACCATTTTGATTAAAAATGTTTTTGGATAATACCAGGGTACACTTGTACCCTGGATAATTCCTTTATTTAAAAAAACAAGAACGAATCTTTTTTAAATAAGAAAAACAACCTTAGTTCGATTTTATCACGGCTTTATATTTAAAATTAGATTGTTTATGCTTGATTTTTAAAACTTTTTCTCAGGTAATTTTTCATTTAATCTGTTTAGGCATAAAAACAAAATTAAACACAAATTTTACTGACAATTTTTTAAGAGTTTAGATACTTACTTTTTCTGCTTGAATACGACGAGTTTGCATTTGGCTTGCGCCCACGTCCTCTGTTGCTCAAGGATTTCCGGTTGTTTCTACTACCATCACTTTCTGGTGGTGATGAAGCTCGCGATGCTGAAGGTGTACTTAATTGCGAATCGCTTGTTTTACTTAAGTACTTAGGTTTTTTTAACAGTTGGTAATTAAACTTTGCACCAGATCGTTCGCTGGGAGTTTTTGGAGGCCTTCCTCTTTTCCTACTCCCACGACCACTCATATTTATACTCGACAAAATATTTTTGTGTTTATTTCCAAAAACACAATCACTTCTTTAGAAAGTTTTTTTTTTAAATAATTACAGCTGTCTCACATGAAGTACAAAATCACATATAAAATACATTTGTAAAATTAAAATTTCCTATATAATACTTCTCTTTTTACTTTTCTACCAATGAAAATTGTATGTTCTCCAAAAATATTGTTTATCAAGGAGTTTAAAATATTGAAGGCATATATTGGGACAAGCAATTCCACATTGAGGAACGCCACTGAAGAATTAGCTTTTTTAGTGTTTAGACATATGAATCCGCGTAATGTTTCTTATAATTTAAAAAACAAAAAGTTGTTCTTTATTTTAACGATACTGTATAATGGCACCAAGTATTATTTATATTTTTATTTTGAAATTTAGAACAAGAGAAAAAATTTTCACTCCAAACTCTTCGCAGAATTCAGCAGAGCTAATATTTTAAATGTTGGCAGCAGTGCAAACGTTGGCGTGATTTTTCCGAAATAAGGCAAATGCGAAAATGAGAAGAATATAGTAATGCCGCATTAATTGAAATTTTGCAAAACAACCCTCTGTTCAGAGATGCCAAGTCCATTGTTTTTACATATAAATGAGGGTGCACGAATATCAGGTGACCTCGTTTAATCAGCTGAGTAACGGTGTTACGTTATATAATTGCCAAGTTTTTTATGTATATTTTTCTTTTTTTACAAACAACAACTGAAGTATTCTATGAAAAGAAGAAGAGAGATTTTTACAGTTTTGTTATTTTTGTAGAACTGCTCCCACCTAATGCATGCACCTTGACATATTTATTGTGTCTAAAAAATTTTTTATACCCCTTCATGATACAAAGAATCAGGTAGTCTCGTCGGCTCAGCTGATTAGTGCCAAAATGTCAAAATTATGCTCTCCTTGTGATAATAAAACAACAAAAATCATTACTCATCGTTTTTTTTCTATGAGCTTTTGTTTGACACGTTGGTACTAATTTGTAGTTGTTGCAGGGACGAGATAACCTGATTAGTTGTAGCATGTACCCCTTTTTCATCATAAAATTACTGTAAATACCATGGCGCAATAATTTATCAGGTGGTGTTGATTTTACAACAAAATTTGGTGAATATAATTTTCGTTTTTGTTGTAGCTTTCGTTGGCTCTGTTGTCAAAAAAAGATATGTAAAAGTAAACAACTTTGACTACCCAGCCTCGATTTATGCATGAAAAAAGTAGATCAGCTGTGCTTGTAACACCACCTGGTACAATAACTTCACCATGGTAAATACCAACGGTTAAAGGCTCAAATATACCATACAAACTTCCTTTAATATCATGCAGAGTACACTAAAAGGGCTGAATTTGCCTTGAAATTTTGTAAAAGTGATTGTCAGATTTATTCATTTTGTTTAAAATTTAAAATTTTTTAGACATTCACTTTATCAAACACAAAGAGGAAATGCAGAGGGCGAGTTTTTTGAAGCCGCCTGGATAATACCTGTATTAGTGTACCCTGATATCATGTGATTATTGCAACCCAAAGAATTACAAGAAACTATCTTTTAGTTTCAAAGTTAAACCAACACTCAATAAATTTTATTGTTCAGGAGAAAAATTATTTTTCCAATAACCAATGTTACTATATGTATGTATATAATTTTAAATAAGTAGTTTTGTTGATAAGCAAACAATATAATCTAACAGTGATTGTTTAATTGAGCTTTAAACATTTGCTCCATAAGTCAGCTTTTACAGATGGAAATACAGAGGAAAGACATTTTTTAGGTACAAAGAATAAGGTAATCTCGTCGGCCCAGCTGATTAGGGTCTAAATGTCAAAATTACGCTCTCCCTGTGAAAATAAAACAACAAAAATTATTACTCACCGTTTTTTTTCTATGAGCTTTTGTTTGACACTTGTGTACTAATTTGTAGTTGTTGCAGGGACGAGATTACCTGATTAGTTGTATCATGGTACAAAGGCTTAAGCTTTCACAATTGAGAAATTAATAGACAGTAACATGGCGCAATAATTTATCAGGTGGTGTTGATTTTACAACAACAAAATTAGGTGAATAAAATTTTCGTTTTTGTTGTAGTTTTCGTTGGCTCTGTTGTCAAAAAAATGTATGTAAATGTAAACAACTTTGACTACCCAGCCTCGAATAATGCAAGAAAAAAGTAGATCAGCTGTGCTTGTAACACCACCTGGTACGATTATTTCACCATGGACAGTAATAGCCTTTTTACACTTACTCACATCTTTCATCTTTCATCAATTTTTAAAAATGTTATCATCCTTCTATATGAATTATACAGGTTTGTGTGTCAACTTTTTTCGTCATCTTTAAAATATGTTCCTAAATCATTTGGTTTCACTTATCATTTTTCGATTATTTTGGTGTCATCACTAGTGAACGAAGTTGAATAAAAACAATGTATTCAATAAAGGGTTGTTTTTATCAGGTGAGGTTATTTCTACAACAAAAACGACATTTCAGAAACATGTTTTTGACATAAAAAGCATAAAACATGGATGAAAAGAGTATTGATTTGCTTTCTTAACGCCATCTTATATAATTACGTCTTGTAAATAATTAGAAATATATATGTGTGTGTGTGTGCATATGTTTTTTTTAATACAAATGGGAATATATGTATGTACATACACACAACATGCATGCATTTTGTAAATTTCGCAAAGGCAGAAAATTAAACAATTAATAAATGTTTACATACAATTTTTATTTTATTTACATTTATTTTATTTTGATTTCAATAATTTTGAAAATAAAAGTTCTGTTAGTATAATTTTTTTCATTATTTTATCTCTTATCACGTGGCGTCTTATATACAGTAAAAATTGACGGATGAAAGATGAAAGATGTTACAAATGTAAACCCAATTTTCACATTTTTAACATATTCCATGCGTTCCTGCAAAATGTACGTAAGTGTAAAAAGGCTATAAGACATTTTTTTAATTCTCTTTTATTAATTGCGGTTGTGATATAAAATACAGAGCCAACAATATAGAATGACGACGACTTGAAAGGAATAATGTAAAGCAACAAGATGGGAACCACGGAAATAAGAAAAAAAAACGAAAAATCTCCTTTTGACCCCACTCCCTCAGCTTTCGTCTGTTTGTCCAAGTGTAAAAGGGCAGTAAGCATTTAGTCATTTTTCAATTCTCTTTTGTCTGTCAATATAAAGACAAAAATTTTTTAATTCTTTTTTATTCATTTTGCTTGTGCTTTGAATTACACAGCCAACAATATAAAGTGACGGTGACTTTAGAAAAATAATGTGAAGCAGCAAGATCATGGTCATCTTGTTCATGGTAATTGTACCATGAACAAGATGACAACACAAAAAATAACAAAAAGGAGCAAAAAATATCTAGTGCGGAGAGTCCAAGGCGCATGTATACAAGAGACCTTAGTTAATCAGCTGAGTAATGGTACTATTACGAGAATTTGCCCGAGCGCCCAGTCTCACCAGATTGTAAACACCAAATACAAACGCAGTTATTTAAGTTTTATTAAAGTATTTCATGTATTTGAATGTTAAAATTCCTATAGTATTAAATTTCATTGTTAGTAATCATGGTACAAGTAAGAAGGTATACTCAATTGGCCAGCTGATTGTCAGCTGTTTACCCTAGTTTAGTGTACCATGATTGTGAGTTGTCAAAAATTGTAAATATTTTTGTACTTTTTTGTTTACGTTTAACTAATATTTTGTATGGTTTGAATAAAATTTATCTAAACTCTATAAGTTCAATTTTATACTACCAAACAAGGATTTGCAAATATCTTATGTTTATTTGTTTTTAATTAGTTTATTTCAAATCAAAAATTTTTTGTATACATCATTTAAGTGATTTCATAAAAATGTTTTATATTTGAATCTATTGCATTAAAAAACTGGTTTGTTTGCATTTTATCGGGGGAAGAAGAAGAACGATTCAAATTCATTTTAATCAATAATTTAATCCAAAGAACTTAGTTGTTACGTTGTGTATTCTACCTTAATAGACATAATATAGATAATATATTAGTAAAAATAATTAAAAAATCTTTTTCTTCTTGATAATCAGAGCCATGATGTTGATACATAATAGTATCAATATTTTCTTGCATTCCTTCATAGGGAATCTCTAAAGCACCATCCAATTGCTCAATTAAGGCATCCCCATCGCTACACGCTTGATCACCTAAAGCTTTACCAATGGTGTCATTTCCGTTATCACCACTACCACCAACACCAAGTGCAGCTGCTGTAGTGATGTTTTGTTGTTGAGTAGGTTGTTGCATAACTGTACCCTTTGATGACAGTGTGATGGTGCGCTGTAGTGTATTGCCGGTATTGAATATATTAACAAATCCTTTTTTTCCAGCTGTTGATGCTGCATTAGTTGGTAACATAACTAATTTGCCAGTACCGCCACTAGTGCCTCCTGTGGTTATAATTTGATTTTGAGTTTGTGATTGGCCACTATTTGAAGCGACTAAAGTTACAGTTTTTGGAACTGCTGTTATAGTTGATGGGTTAGAGGACATTTGCACCGTAACAGCTTTGCCGCCCAATGTAATGGTTTTTTGATGAATTCCCGCACTGCCTGCACTTACGCTAGCAAACTGTTGAGTCTGATGTGTACTTAATTGCTGTTGGTTTGTTCCATTATTACTATTTCCAGTTGAAGAAGTAATAGTTATAGGTCTAACAGCACTGGTCGGTACATTACGCATCATTTTAATGCCGGATTGAGTGTTAACCACGTTACGGGTTGTGGTTGAAACAGTGGTAGATGTAGAGCCAACTATCGATACTAGGTTGGAAGATGATGCGTTTGTCACCACGCCAGCCGACGGTATAGTACGTATACCAGAACCTGTAGTGACTATAATTATTTGTTTTTGGTTTTGCCTGAAAATTATTTGTTTTTAAACAATATTTCTTTTTTTTATTGTGCACTTCAGCTTTAATGTTTATATTATTTGTTTTTTCTTTTGCACAAAATTTTCTTCATTGTTTAATATTTGTTTAAAGACAATATTTAACAATTTTAGCAATTTAGCAACGCGGCGGTTTTCCTTATTTTTGCTTTTATATTTGTGCGGTTGTAGTCAGCTGTTTCTTGACAACTCACAATATTTTACAAGAACAAAATGCCTGTTGTTCTTGTATAAAAATTGTTGTTTTAGTTGTGAGTATACCTTGTTTCTTCTACCATGGTTAGTAATAAATAAAAGGAAATGTAGAAGGTTCAATATACATAAATATACAAACATATACTAGTGTGAGAAGAAAGCACGACAAATTGGATAATGTACTTCTTGCGTATTTTATAAATTATATATTTTACCAAGTTAGATATATATGGCTGATAGCTTTAATACACAGAAGCGCGTGTTTAAGCTTGGGATATTTCTGACATTAGATCTGGGTGTTAGTGATCACAAGCAAAGCCTATCGATAAATGCTTGATCAACAGTGGTGTTAACACCCCACCGCAGTATGGCAAGAAGACGTTCGCAGCTCTACCCCTTATTCTGAGCCACGTCGAGTAAAGCCAGCTTTGCCACTGGTCTCTCTATCACCCCACATTTCGTCATAACCTTGGCTCTGGGCATTTGACCATCGCTGGCAACTGTAGTCTCATGGTGAAATTATAGTACCAGGTGGTGTTACGAGCACAGCTGATCTACTTTTTTCATGCATAAATCGAGGCTGGGTAGTCAAAGTTGTTTACATTTACACATCTTTTTCTGACAACCGAGCCAACGAAAACTACAACAAAAACGAAAATTTTATTCACCAAATTTGGTTGTTGTAAAATCAACACCACCTGATAAATTATTGCGCCATGTGTAGTCTCCAACACCTTTTCTCTTGCCACACATTGCGAGGACTGAGAGGTTCAACTACAACAACAAAATCACCCTGACTTAAAGGTTTCGCCTTTTCAAACCATTTTGTTTTGCATGTGAGCGTCGGTAGGTATTCAGCTACCCATCTTTTCCAAAATTGCTGGGCATATATTTGTGAATATAGCCATGACGTCTTGACCACTAACGCAGAGTCGTCGTAATTAGATAATGGTTTCATACCGTTTGAACATCCTAGTAACAAGTGATTGGGCGTTAGCGCCTATTGATTTTCGCTGTCTATTGGCACATATGTTAGCGAGCGGGAGTTAATTATGTTTTCTATCTTAGCCATCATACATCGAATGGTTTCATCGTTAGGTGATCTTGATAAAGCTATTTTATGTAGCACAACTTTAATGGTGGCTGGTGGATTAAAGCTCCACTTAGTAGTAGCGGTTGTAAAACTGCGCACAAATTCATTGGTGTCAATATCTTTAACGGCCTCGCGTAACTCTCTTTCTGCCCCCACGAAATTAGTTCCATTATCGCTGAAAAATTCCCTTGGCGTACCACGTCTGGCTAATAAAATTTCGTATTGCTAATATACATGAACCTGTATTCAGGGAGTCCACGATCTCAATGTGAACGGCTCGCATAGTCATGCATGTAAAAAAAGCTCTGTATCTTTTTTCCTTGTGTCAATTGGTGGTTTTCAGACAAGACTAATTTTTAATCCGCACAAATTTTGTTCTTTAGTTTTCACACAAGAATAACTATGCTGGCATAAAACTGTGCACGTATACAAAGCTTTGTGTGTGTTAGTATTTGCTTTGCTTCCCAGCATACCATATGCGCTCTAAATGAGCTCATAAAGACTCTTTCGTCGGAACGCTGACGCTCATAAAGAGTTCATAAAATAATCATAAACAGTCATAAAACGCTCACTTTTGAGCGGCTTTTTCCACTAAACTGGTCACTCATAAAAGAGCTCTAAATTTTATGCATAAAAGAGTATTTTTTGACTCTTTTTTTAAAACGCATTTTGAGCTCTTATTCCAGTTTTCGTTTACACTCTCTCTTTCTAAAATACGTTTACTCTCACTATTTTCTTCAACAACACTATTATTTTTAATACTACATGCTGGATTTTCTTTTCTTAATTTGTTTGAACGAAGTTCACTTATTATTTATTTGCTTTATTTTTTAGTTTGCTCTTTTCATTATTTCAATTATGTATTATTTTTGTATTTATTATAAGATAACTCACAATTTTGTCTTTACGCTTCCAAAAATATTCACTAATAAATCAATTTGAGCAACTTCTTTCTTCTGCTTAGCTGGAATTTACCGTTATCTGTCAGAGTGCAGAAATTACTCATAAAAAGCACATAAAGTCGATCGTTTATGAGCTCAGAAATATGCACGCAGGAAACACTCACAGAAGCTCATAAAATCGCTCATACATGAGCTCATATATAAGAGCGCTCCGGTAATGGTATGCTGGGTTATTTCACGTTCATTAGTGTGTATGTGTTAGTTTTGTTCTGCTTGTGCGGGGTTGAAGCTGGTTGAAAAAATTATGCCAACCAAAACCACTCTCTTCACCGAAAACGCCATAAAACTGCGATTTTATGCCAGCATAATTAGTCTTGTGTGAAAACCCTCATTGATCGTTACCATAATTGGGCGAAAAAAATCAATGCCAGTAAAAGTAAATGGTGCGACATGTGTTGATAATCGTGCCATATGAAGTTTTGCCATTTGTGGGAAAATTGGTTGAGCTTTACTTAAGGTACCTTTACATGGTAATACATATATTATGACTTGTCAAAATATGTTGTAGAATAATACAAAATCTCATCATGTAAAAGCACAATGTACTGAGTGGGAACAAATACGGATACAAAATTAGACAAATGTTCGGTAAATGTTTATTTGCTAAACCATTTTAGAAACTTGTGTATTCTCATCACATCAGAGGTGTGAAAGATTGGCAGCACTTAGAGCATCTAATGAAGGTGGCTACACTTAATATAAACAATATACAAACAATCAAAATCAAAGCAGATTTTTTTCATGTTGTTTTTGTTAATATTGTAGAACCTTAACCATGTGGCGTTACCCCAAAAAGAAACTGGCAAGAAACAATCGATTTTGATTTTACCAACCTCATCCGTGTAAACATGAAAAATAGTTAGAACAGATTTTTATTCTCTTTTTTTAAACACGGAGAGAATTTTATAATATTTTGATTCTACAAAATCTAATTACTTTGTATTACCGTTTAAAGGTACCTTTACACACATTTGACATTTTCGTATAACTTATCTAAGGGTTGTTCGCAAGCGCGGCACATAATACCTCTGTCGGACTTCGTCCACAGCCGTTTCGTGGTTTTCGTGATGGTATTGTGCGTGAAAATATAATATTATAAGCTTGGTAGTGTAATTTTATTTCGACAAACGGCAGGGTGTTTGAATTCGTCTATCTATTAGCATAGTATTTTCTGCCGTTAATACGCAAAACATCATCGCTATCTAAATAAACGGTTAGCTTATAGAGGGAGCTACTTTTTGTAATTATTCCGCCACGTTTAAATGCTACTATTTCGTCGGAATACCCGTCCGTTTGAGCTTGCTTCATGAGAATGACTTCTGCCTTTTTAAGTTCGTCCTTAGTAGGTTATTTCCAATTTTACGATTTTTTAGTTTATTTAGATAATGTATTATAAAAGCTCTTAGTGGGGTATTCCGCCGTCACGTACAGACAAATTCAACTATTTTTTAGCACTTATTTTACATACAAATAGAGAAAAGATGCCTGAGTAAGAAATTACAACTAACAACCACGCTTACTTATGATGATAATAAATTTTTAATAAAAAATATATTTATAGGTAAAAAGTAACTTTTTTATTTTGTCACGTACTGACAAATGGCGTCATGTTAGGGACACAGTTGAAATAATTTTTATAAAATACACAAAAATCAAAAGTTAATTGCAGTTTTGTCTACAGATAAGCTATGCTTTTCCACTCCACGATATTTTGATTGGCTTTGATGAAATAAAAGCTTGAAATTCCTCTAATGGCATGGTGATTCAGATTAAATGTTTTCTCAGATTTTTGAGGATGGCACATACATAAATACCCGGGGTTTTAAAACTAATTAAGAAGCCAAATAAGCAAAAGATATATGTAGCTGACTAAATGACAATTTGTTTGCTTTGGCTTATCATTTTCTCTCATACCAATCTCCTTATATTTTCGCCGGTTCCATCTATTAAAACTTTTCCATTAGTTGTAGCAAAATATTTCCAAAAAATGGCTTTGCGTACTTTTCGCTCAGCATTGATATTAATTTTACCATATAGCGGTTTTTAAATTCTGATGCCGAGCCATTGCTCCAAACTATTTCCACTAAAGCTAAATCTTCATTTTGCGTATTTACTGAATCGAACAGCTTATTTAGAAAATAAAAAAATGCATCTTTATCTTTAAAATTTGCATTCGAGCATATAAGGTAGAGTAAGTGCGGGTAACGTGGTATAGACCGGTAAGGTGGTATAGTAATATAAAAATAATATAAAAAATAACAACAGGCTAAATATATTGTGGCTCTCAGAAAATTAATAAAGCAATATTTTAATTAATATTTGCAAGTAATTTTGGGAGTCAGGTGCAAAAACTCATTTTGGTGTGTGATCGACTTTTTTGCTGGTGTAAAAACACAAGTTTTTTAAAGGTATTTTTCAATAATTTTAAATTTGGGATTAAAGCAATTGGTAAGTACTAAACAAGCGAAAATGCATGCAGTGGCTTTATAAAAATAGTTCATGCTTTTCTTAAAATATAGAAATATTTGCATCAAACACGAGTGCGGCTATTGTGGTATAGCTTGTGGCAGCTGTTGGTATGGTATACCCAGGGTACACCTATCAGGTAGCCTCAGATAAACAGCTGAGTAACGGTATTTCGTTATATTAATGTCAAATTTTGTTTATGTTTATGTATTTTCTTCCTTTTATACAAACAACAACTGTAGTATCGTAAGAAAAGCTCAAAAAGAAGAAGAAAGATTTTGTGAGTTTTTGTTATTTGTCTCTGACATTCTTATGACGGTTTTAGTTGTTTTTGTAGAACCGCTCCTAATTGATAAGTGTACCCTGGGTATACCACATTACCTTCCAAAAAAAAAACACAATACTCCAAAAAAAAGTAAAGTAGGAAAATTGGTGCCAGAGGATATTACGAGAACTGTAAAATTACAATAAATGTTAATTTACATAAAAAAACTTTTGAAAATTAAGGAAAAACTATGAACTCGTAATATCGTACACTATACCACATTACCCGCACATTTTTAAAAGTTGCCTTTCAGAGTACTTGTAGTATTTTCTGACAATATTTATGAAAATTCTGGTTAAATATTTTTCGCAAATAGCTTCGTGGAAACTTAACACATATACCATGTTAGTAGTCAAATTTTTTATTTTCTTTTCAAATTTTTATTATTGAATCTTCACCTCTGGCGAACTAACAATAAGTATTCAAATCTTAAGGCTATATATTTAATATTAGTCCAGCCAGTGCCAGACTAAAATTTTAAGCTCTTATAAGGAAATAAATTATTTCATCTAAGCGCAATAGTATCCCTCATTTTCAGACGGGTGTGTCCGCTATGTTGCAAGATGTTTCGAGCTAGCACACACAAAAAAATAATAGAGGCTAAATTGACTAAGCTTCGTTAGTTAATTTCTTTTTGTAAGAACAGAAAAAACTAAGTTTTACTAACTAAGTCAAATATATGATTTCAAATCCCATTTTACAAAAAATCCAAGCTAGCGTTACTAAGCGAATTAGGTATCGTCTTCAAAATTATTTTTTACTTTTCTTTTTACTTATTTAGTTGTCAATGCAAAAAATGTTACAGAATTTATATAAAATAATATAAAAAAAATTTTAAATTGGAATTTTTAGGACATTCAGAAGAAATTCATAGTGATGATTTAAAAAGTAATTGATTCAACACATTTGTTGCTCTTCGAGGTTTTTAAATAAATAATTTTCTTATCAACAGAACTTTTTCCTGTAGCCAGTTCAAGAAGCAGTAGGGAATTAGAAATTTCCTTTGGAGTCCGGTCATAGCTTTGCTCTCAGGTATGTTCCAGAGGTTAATTTTGTATTGACGGTACCCAAAGAGTCAAAAAAAAAAATGCCATTTAACCATGGAATTTTTTTTCTTGTTTTGAAAGGCTTTTTTGCGCTTAAATCAACTTTCGAAACAAGTTAACCTCTTGACCATACCTTTATCAAATAAAAGTAAATAAATAATAAATAATAAATAATAAATAATTTTCAATAAAATATTGTGAATTAAAATAAAAATTTTAGTTTGGTTTGGAGATTAGCTAATTCGAAAAGGTAGATTTTGCTAAAATTATAAGGGTAATGTACCTTGCTATCGCTGTTAGTTTAATAAAGTTTGTAAGTAACTTTGGCTAAATTTTTAGTTGATTTTTCGAACATAGGAACCAACTAAAATTTAAGGCATATTACCTTAGGAATATAGTTACTGCCATTCTACCCTTTTTTTAAGTTAAATTTATACCAAGTTTTAAGGAAATATAACCTATAGAATTTTTTGTGTGCAGATTAGGATGATTTTCAAGCTTATTTAAGTACTTGTCCACATAGTTAAGGATTTCGCATTTTACTAGTGGAACTTCTAGATCCTTGTGGATGTTGCTATTTTTAACATACCAAGGAGCACCAGTTATCATTCTTAGAATTTTGTTTTGACGGCGTTGAATCTTTTCTATGTTTGAGGCGGAAGCAGTGCCCCATAGTTGTATCCCGTAGCACCAACACAGAGTTTCTACCAATTAGCCAATGGATTTGGGCCGTTTTTAGTTTTAATTGTGACAACTTTGCATCTATATGGGGCTTTTATGTGAGGCGGCGATCCAAGTGAATGCCAAGATATTTTGTTTCAATACGTTGAGGCACCGTATGGTTGTTAATAAAAATTGGGGGGGCACGTTTCCTTGCGTAAAGTAAAAGTAACGTGGGTGCATTTTTGTTCGTTTATTTTAATACCCCATAAATTCGACCATTTTTCCACTTGGGATACGTTATGCTGCAGTTGTTTCGAGGCCTCTTTAGGGTCTCTATGAATACTGAGAAAGGTGGTATCATCAGCAAAAGTCGATCTATGAGTAAAATTGTCTGCGGGCATGTCTGCTGTGTAAAGCAAATAGTAGTTAAATCATACCAAAATCGTCACAAAATTAAAAAAGTGGCAATCTAAAAACATATAGGTATACCACATTACCCGCACTTACTCTATGCTTGACAATTTTCTCTGTTAAAATTGCAGCTTAAGCAACAGCACTCGTTCGCGACCATAGTGATAGTGCGCTTTGAATTTTATTATGGTATTCACAAGCGAAAGGCATTGCAAAATCAATTTGAAGGGTACGTACACCTTCATTAAATTGATCGTTTTGAAATTCATCTACTTGGATTCTTTTTAAATTAACATGTTTCATCATAATATGAACTGAATTATTCAGTTTGTCTTTCAGTTCAACTGAACTTGTTTAGTGGGTTGTTAAACGTGATTTATTATATGAATTTTTTCCCTTTCTTTCCTTTTGAACAGCTTTCGATAAAGTTTGTTTGGACTTGTAAGGGGATTTTGGTACTTACAGAAGGTTCGTCAATATTTTGACCTTGATTTATTAATTTGGCCCTTTGAAGGCTTTTTTATCCCTTTCCTTAACTTGCAAAGCTTTTTAAATCGATTTTTGAAAGACTTCCTCTTTTTCGCTTATAAAGCTCACACATTCTTCTCGATTGGCTAGGGCTAAAGGTTGGATCATTTTTCTTACGCCTTTCGCGAAGTTTCCAAATATGGTCAGTACTGGTGGAAGATTGTGTTTCAAGCATATTTGGACGAGCCACAAATGTAGTGCAGTAAATTATAAATACAGTTTGTAGATGGCAGAAAGATTGAAAGATTTCAGATATCTTAATTCTTGCGTTCACGTACAGACACTTTTTTATTTTCTAAGTGTTTAAGTGGAAATTTTTTTGTCAGCTTTTAGATAATCAAAAGTTAGCTGTAAGCAATAAAAATCAATTTTTTTAGTTGACTTGTCTTACAGTTTTTATTAAAAAAAGGAAAAAGGCTTCACGTATGGGACATAGAAATTTACCTTTGCATTGTAATTACTTACTCGGGAACAAAGCACTTTACACAAATGAATATTATACAGTTTAATATCGCTCACCACTCCCTTGAACCCTTGAAAAGAATATAAGTTCTTATGTGAAAAACAGTATTAGCAGTGACCTCTAAAAAAATAGTGTAAAATGAAAAACAAAAGCTAGATTCTCTATACTCTCAAAAAAAAAAATAACGATATTTATGCAAAAAGTGATCTACTCGTCACGATGTATGCCAATTTTTTGAGATGAGAACTTAATCTCTCTATGTAGATGCAAAAATATAAAAAAAGTTTATGTTTGTAATATTGTTCAGATTTCCCTTTTTTTATGGAATGCTCCTGCTTCTGCGTTTCCTACAAAAAATCAAATTCTAAACGTTTTTTTATATTATTTTATATAAATTATTTTACGGACCTTTACTTTCTTAAACATTTTTTACCATTGACAACTTACAAACAGTAAAACATTATTTCGAAGACGATACCTAATGCGCTTATTAACACTAGCTTGGATTTCTTGTAATATGCGATTTGAAATCATCTATTTGGCTTAGTTATTAAAACTTAGTTTTTTGTGTTCATACAAAAAGAAATAAACTAACGAAGCTTAGTCAATATAACCTCGATTATTTTTTGTGTGTGGACTAATATAATATTACTTAGTCTTAAGATTTGAATACTTATTGTTAGTTCCCATTCGCGAAGATTCAATAATAAATATATAAAAAAATTCGTACTTGCACACAAAAAATTCTATAGGTTATATTTCCTAAAAACGTAGTATAAATTTAACTAAAAAAAAGAGTAGAATGAAAGTAACTATGTTCTTAAAGTAATATGTCTTAAATTTTAGTTGGTTTCCATGTTCGAAAAATCAACTAAAAAATTAGTCAAAGTTACTTACTAACTTTATTAAACTAACAACGATAGAAAAATACATTACCCTAATGACTTTAGTAAAATTTACCTTTTTTAATTAGTCAATCTTCAAACCAAATTAACAATTTTTTATTTTGATTTACAATATTTTATTGAAAATTAAAAAAAATAATCTTGCTTTTACTATACATTTAACTCTATTTATACAGGTATGCTCTAAAGGTTAATTTGGCTCAAAAGTTGAAATAAACTCAAAAAAGCCTTTCCATGGTTAAGTGCCGTCGAAACAAAATTAACCTCTGGAACATCCAAAGAAAATCTTTAATTCCCTATTTGCGGAAGCAGAGGAATAAGGTATGAATTTTGAGAAGCCAAACTTGCCCTAAAAATACGACTGCATTGCTTCCTGAACTGGCTGCAGGGAACATTTCTGTTAATGAGAAATTGGTTTTCTAAAAACCTCAAGGTGCAGCAAATGTTTAAGCTTACTTAAATAACGAAGCTTAGTCAATATAGCCTCGAATATTTTTTGTGTGTAGGTTTTCCAAAAATCATGTCCATTAGATTTATTTAAAAAAGGCAAGCAGAAAAAAAATTGTTTTGAAATGTATATATATAGGTAGCCTAAGTGGTAGCTAGCTGGTGTTGCAGTTCGGAGAGTTCCTGCTTCAAATCCCAGCTACACTGTTGCAATTTAGCTATTTTCTCGTCAAATCTAGCGATTTTTTTATTCACATTGCTATAAAATATCTGATTTAGCTATTAGCGGAAAATCTAGCGATTTTTTAAAGGTCAGTTTCAATTTTACTTAAATGTTATTACTTGTCAACATTGTTATAGCTTTATCCAAAGAAAGGTTAATTCACAGACAAAGTGTTTTTGTGTCTTGCTTTTTTGATCTACTGAGTTTGACACTAGGAATACTAAAAGCTTTCATAGCAAATAAGCGGTATTGTAAGTACATCTTTGAAATAAATTTTACAAAGTAAAACTCCCTGCAAAAAATCTTGGACCACATGGTCCGTTTTAGCTTAAATGGACTAGTTACAACATGGTCCTTGTGTAATGCAGTCATGGACCATGTCTTTGTCAAACAAGAACTTGTAGTTACTTAAGTGATATGCGTTCGTGTTTTAACGATTGCGTACCGAGTTGTCGTTGTTTGTAGGTAGGATAGAGTAGTTTTGAAACTACTCCGACGTAATGCAAATCTGGGTTAAGTGGTCCGGCCCTAGGACATCATAATGTTAAAAAGACCATGTTTTTTACATGCACTTGGGTTAGTTTTGGAGTAATCCTACTCCTTTATGGACTAGTCCATACACGCATGTATGGACTAGTCCTGTTTTCTGCAGGGCTCTAAAAACGGTATTTTTAAACATACACTTACATATGTACGTATTCTTATAACTAATTATGTATCTAGGTATGCATGTATATGCATATCAGTTTTAAGTGGTGTAAGTGTATTTTACAAGTAAAAATAACTGCTGGAACTACGAAGTACCAATATCAATACTACTTAAAGTGGGTATTAATTTGACCTATGAAAATTCAGATGTAAAAGATTGACTTCAGATATTTAATCAAACAAACTATAATATCTAACATTGTTTTTCCTTTTTATTATGAATTATATTACTGATAGTTAACAAATTTACCTAAATTTTTCCTGCCAAGGACTTTTAATTTAATTTTTTTCAAATGTTTAAAACACTGACGCTTGTATTCATAATAATTGTGATAGATTTTTTTATGGCTTATTTGATAATTATTCCATAGAAATATGTCAAATAAGCCCTTAATAAACCTTCAATAATAATTTTGAATACGTGGGATAAATTATATACATACATATGTACATTATTTTTTTAAAGTGTTTTATTTCTTTCGTGGCCTGAATTTCTTAAAAATTATTATTTTCTAATAAATAAAATTCTTTCAGATGCCACACTACTTTGGTTTTTTTTAATATTAAAAAAAGATTGAAACTGTTTCCATTGTTAAAACTATTGCAAAATAACAAGATACACCTTTTTTTTTTTGCAAAAGTGTGGCCAGAAAGTTAAAAAATGACCTTTTGGCTATTTATAGCTAAAATTTTTAATAATTTTTAATTTTAGCTATTTTTTTTAGCGTTTTTTACTATAATTTAGCTATATTTTTGCGAAAAAAGTTGGCAACAGTGCCCAGCTACAGCAAGCACAGAAAAAAATATTCGAAATTATAAATATATAATTTGTTTAAAATACACTTAACAAATTTAAGACCATTTTGTTATAAACATACATTATCATTTTTGGATTAATCCCGTTTACGCTTAAATCAATTTTTTAAGCTTTCAACAAGTACGGTTTCGAATTTAAATCAATAATTTTTGGCTATAACGGGGCTAAAATTAAATAATTATTACTAGATAAATTGTTCTTTGCTTAAAAAAATCCGTAATTGGTTTAAGCTTGATATAATTATTTTAGCCAATTTAAACAGTTAGTAGTTTGGAAAAAATTTTCATTTTGAAGAAAATTGTAAAGTACACAAAAACATAAAAAAAATAAATTAAGCCAGTGTATAAATATGTTTTCTTTAAAAAAAGTTATTTTGTGCTTAGGTAAAAAAATTCAACGAAAAATTGTTAAACCGCAGCCGGCAAAGATTTTTGATCTTCAGCCGCCGCCGATTATTTATTGATCGGCTTGTTTCTCTGCTCCTTACCCGCGCCAAAGTTAGTTGGCTTTGCTTTATAAGAGCACATGTACAAAAAGTTTGTTTAGAATCAAAATATGCCAAAATCGAAAAAGGACAAAAAAAGTAAATTTCATGCATAACCGCCTTAAATCTTTTAAATAAAGCGTTTTTTATTTCAGTTTCGCTTACAAAAACAGACCGAAAAGGATTAAAATGGAAGCAACAAATAGTTGACGATATACGGAGGTGTGTCAAAAAATATCCAAATATATTTGTTTTTCAAATTCAGAATATGCGTAATAATTTGTTAAAAGATCTGAGGCATGAATGGAAACAGCATTCAAGATTTATTTTTGGAAAGAATCGTATTATGCAAATAGCTTTAGGTAGAACGAACGTTGAAGAAGTAGAAGTCGATTTATGTAAATTATCGAAGACCCTAACAGGTCAAGTTGGATTATTATTTACTCAGAAAAGTAAAAAGGAAGTTTTAGAATGGGCCAAAGAATATTGGGCAGTAGAGTACGCTCGAAGCGGCTTTATCGCAAATGAAACTGTTATATTAGATAAAGGGCCACTAGAATTTTCGCACTCTATGGAACCACACTTGAGATCGTTAGGAATACCCACATCTTTAAAGAAAGGCGTAGTTACATTGATTTCCGATTACACTGTTTGTGAAAAGGGAAAAGTATTAACACCTGAGCAGGCTCGAATACTCAAGCTATGTGCAAAACCAATGGCAAAATTTCAACTGACTATTAAATGTTCTTGGACCAAATCAGTGGGTTTTGAGTTACATGTGGAAGATGGTAATGATAGAACTTATGATCACGACAACGGAGAGATGATGGATCAACTTTCGGATATCGCAACATAAAACGTTGTTCCAGAAATTATTTTTAAGTAAACGAAGTTTTACATGAAGGTGTAATGTAATTTTTTTTTTAGATACCTATATTGAAATAAATAAATACAAAAACTATACAGATTTAAGTTGAAGAACACCTTCGCTTCCACCACAATTTCCATTTCCAACTTTTTTGGTTTGCTTATATGATATAACATAACGTTGAGCAACCGGTAGTGGTTCTGCATAACCATTTGTGTAGGAGGAATCCTCAAACAAAACCTCATAATCTTCAGTAGCTGTCTGTGGAAGACGATGAATTATTGCCTTATAAAAGCACGTAGTTTGTGGATAAAGAGCCATAACTGAAAAAAACAATTTATAGGCTTCAATATTCATGTATACTAACTAAATTTTCTACCTAATGTATCTTTTAGGAAAAGTGCATGCCCATCAGTCTCTGGGTTCGCTCTCATAAGTGGCAAGGGTATAACTTTCCTCTTACTTAGAACGTGTCTATCTTTTTGCTCTTCGTCGATGTCCACAACGTCGTATTTATTCTGTCTGTTCAAAAATTGTACTACTTCTGCCAGAATCCAGTTTTCTTCATCTTCTACACCTTTTACTAGTGCCGCCACATTATCACCAACCTTTGCAATATAATTACTTTCTGCTGGAATAGCACCGCAGAGTGGCGGTACTTTTTCACCAGGTTTACTTACAAATAAAGGCAGTGTCTGTGCAGAGATCTGTACCATTTTCATTAAAGCCCCTCTTCGTATAGCCTCCTTATTACCAGCATTTCGAGCTTGTATGCGACGCTCATTTCGTATGTTTCGAATTTCCTGTATCTTTTCTAATGCTTTACGTATACTATCTTCTTCGACAGTTGCATCTTGTATACAAATTTTGTGTAAACTCTTTATTTTCTGAGCTGGTATATTACTATGGTAAGACCGGTTTAGGCTATTAATATTGCTTTCAGAACGCCGTCGATCTTCGTCAATTTGATGTATTAAACGTTGTATATCCCTAAGCCGTTCCTAAATAATCATTCTTTATTAGTATAAAAACCGATATTATTCATATTCTACCTGTATTTGAAGTGCGGCATTTTCTGCTGTTAAAGGCATTTTTTGCAGAGACAAATCAATTCACAATAGAGAATAATCAAAGCACGAAGCCGGTATATTAAAATCGTCGGCGGCCGCTGACGATAAAAGCCAAGAGCAGTGTGGCCATATTAGCTTTTTTGGAGCTAAATTTATCTTTATTTTTCTTAATTTAGCCCGAAATATTTACATTTAGCCTTTAGCTTTTTTTTAGCTTTTTTCGAAATTGAATTTAGCTTTTTAAGTAGTTTTTGGAGCTATATAAAAGGTTAAAAATTTGTCGTATTATATTTTTTGGTATACATCTCAATTGTACTGAAAGGTATCAAATTCCAAATTTTCCTCGAATTTACAACATCACGGTTTCCGAACAATTGCTTTGTTAAATAATTTACTTCTAGCGACATTTAAAGAACGCAAATCAGCACAAAAATTCAATAAAACAAAGATATAAGGAAGGTATGGTATTACAAAAAAAAACCTTAGAATTTCCCAAAATAAGTACTCTTAGATGCGGCAATTTTAAAGAAAAAAATCTAAATGCGACACAAACAGTTTTTGCCGTTTTTCGGTTAAATTTTTAAATCTATTATATATATATTATATATATATTGCCTAAAAATGTATTAGCACTTACACATGTCTTTAGTTGAAATAAATTTCTATATTAATGTTTTTATTAAATAAGAATTTTAAAGTATATTTTTGTCAAAAAATCAAATAACAATGAAACATCGTAGGCTCAAGTAAAGCTCATCATTTTGATGGTATGAAACTATATTTGTTGAAAATCAAATTTTTGAAAATTTTGTTTTTTTAGCAGGACGTTCATTTTTTAATTTTAATAAAAACGGTTAATAACAAAAATTATTAGTTTTATAGATAGATTTTAGCAATTATAACATTTTTAAAAAGTAAAAAATACTTTCTTACAATGTAACTTTTTACATTAAAGATTATCTTTTTTTTTTTTTTGTTTTCTTGAACCAAATTTAAATGAAGACATTTTTCATGATATATGTATGTAACTTGAATGAAAACTTTCGATTTTTAACTAACTGTGTAGAAAAGTATTCTCTTTATACTATTTTTTTTTGTCAACAAACAAAAATTTCATTGAAGAAATATAAAAAAATTGCATCATGTAAATGTAATCTTTTAGTTTCGATTTTTTGTTGTTTTTGTGCTTTTGTAAAAAAATTAACGAATTGGGAGTGAATATTTATATTTAAAACACAAAACAAATTTTCCTTTTTTTGTTGTTTTCATATATATTTCATTTAATATTATGTACATATATTCATATTCGTTTTTTTTACCAAAACAGGCAGTAAATTAACGCCTGCTTCTAAAAACTTTTTAAGAAGGTCTTGTATATGCATATGTACTTAAATTAATACATGTTATTTTTCTTCTTACTGAAGGTATGGGCCTACTAAGTTTTTTTTAATAAAATCAAAATTTTCAAAACAAATTTTCTTTTTAAATATTTTTAGCACACAAACGTTTTGTCCATATTATGAAAAATGTCTAAATATCGAAGAAATTTTTTAAAAACGCTTTAAAAAATTTAGCTTTATTTTTTGGCTTTAAGTTTTTGTTTTAAGCTCTTTTTAGCTGTTTTTTAAGCGTGATTTAGCTTTAACTTTACTTGAAAATCTGGCCACACTGGCCAAGAGTCGACTAAGGCCGATGTAAGGCTAATTGAATACAAGTTTGCAGAACTGCCACACCTAGCGTTGAAACTAATGGTAATCAAATTCAACTTGATAAATTATTTTACGACAATTTTATTTTCTTTATCAGGCTCAAGTTCAATACTTTACTAAATTCTCATTTAATTGCAAATGAAGAAATTAATATTTTTAGTTTTACTACTTTATTAGCGTTAGTTAAGAAAGGAAAATTTTATTGAACAAACAAGATTTGTACCGATACTAGCCGAGTAGAATGCATTTTCGAAAAACAGCTACGATTTTCATCATCAGTACTCTTTGTTCGGTTGTTAGTTATTAAGTTGGTTGTAAACATCAGCCATTAACCCACTGATCCATGTGGCGAGGTGAGTCGGCACGAAGGTTTTTCCACTTAAACCAACTAAACCAAATCTTTTTCTTTTTTCCATTTCCTATTACTATACTAACGCCATCTATAACTTAATTTCAACACTAAGTTAGCGTAGCGTAGCCTTAACCATCTATCAGATGGTAATAAGAGGCTACCATATTTTTTATATGTACAATTTTTTTCAAATTGTTATATATCACCGTGCCATGTGTGCTTTATGTGTTTTCGTTTATTTTATTAGTTGAACTATTTGTTTTAAGACAATTTTATTTTCTTTATCAGGCTCAAGTTCAATACTTTACTAAATTCTCATATAATTGCAAATAAGGAAATTAATATTTTTAGTTTTACTACTTTATTAGCGTTAGTTAAGAAAGGAAAATTTTATTGAAAAAACAAGATTTGTACCGATACTAGCCGAGTATAATGCATTTTCGAAAAACAGCTACGATTTTCATCATCAGTACTCTTTGTTCGGTTGTTAGTTATTAAGTTGGTTGTAAACATCAGCCATTAACCCACTGATCCATGTGGCGAGGTGAGTCGGCACGAAGTTTTTCTACTTAAACCAACTAAACCAAAGCTTTTTCTTTTTTCCATTTCCTATTACTATAGTAACGCCATCTATAACTTAATTTCAACACTAAGTTAGCGTAGCGTAGCCTTAACCATCTATCAGATGGTATTAAGAGGCTACCATATTTTTTATATGTACAATTTTTTTCAAATTGTTATATATCACCGTGCCATGTGTGCTTTTTGTGTTTTCGTTTATTTTATTAGTTGAACTATTTGTTTTAAGACAATTTTATTTTCTTTATCAGGCTCAAGTTCAATACTTTACTTAATTCTCATTAAATTGCAAATGAAGAAATTAATATTTTTAGTTTTTACTACTTTATTAGCGTTAGTTAAGAAAGGAAAATTTTATTGAAAAAACAAGTGAGAGAGCTATATTCGGCTGTGCCGAATCTTTTATACCCTTCACATTGACCTTTCGCAATCCCAAACTTTTTTTTCTTTGTAACCACGGGTGACGGGGAAGTTGTAGGGGTTTTTATCCTAATTTTTAAAAATTTTGTATGGCAACCCACTTTAAGGGTGAAGATACGGGGTAAGTATATTCTAGGAATATGTTTTGGAGGGGAAATTAATGGGGGTCGGTCGTACACTTTATTGCTCTAAGGCCAATTCTGAAGAAGTTGTGGGCATTTTCATATCATTTTTGTAAATTTTGTATGGCAACCCCTCAGGGCGTGGAGATAGGGGGTAAGTATATTCTAGAAATATGTTTAGGAGAAGAAATTAATGGGGGTCGGTCGTACACTTTATTGCTCTAAGGACAACTCTGAAGAAGTTGTGGGCATTTTCATATCATTTTTGTAAATTTTGTATGGCAACCCCCTCAGGGCGTGGAGATAGGGTGTAAGTATATACTAGGAATATGTTTGGGAGAAGAAATTAATGGGGGTCGGTCGTACACTTTATTGCTCTAAGGAAAACTCTGAAGAAGTTGTGGGCATTTTCATATCAATTTTGTAAATTTTGTATGGCAACCCCCTCAGGGCGTGGAGATAGAGGGTAAGTATATTTCAGGAATATGTTTGTGAGAAGAAATTAATGGGGGTCGGTCGCATACTTTATTGCTCTAAGGCCAACTCTGAAGAAGTTGTGGGCATTTTCATATCATTTTTGTAAATTTTGTATGGCAACCCTATTAGGGCGTGGAGATAGGGGGTAAGTATATTCTGGGAACATGTTTGGGAGGGCAAACTAACGGGGGTCGGTCGTACACTTTATTGCTCTAAGGCCAACTCTGAAGGAGTTGTGGGCATTTTTACATAATTTTTGTAAATTTTGTATGGCAACCCCCTTAGGGCGTGGTGATAGGGGGTAAGTATATTCTAAGAATATGTTTGGGAGAAGAAATTAATGGGGGTCGGTCATACACTCTGAAGAAGTTGGGGGCATTTGCATATCAATTTTGTATGGCAACCCCCTTAAGGCGAGGAGATAGGGGATAAGCATGTTCTAGGAATATGTTTGGGAGAAGGAATTAATAGGGGTCGGTCGTACACTTTTTTTCTCTAAGGCCAACTCTAATGAAGTTGTGGGCATTTTCATATCATTTTTGTAAATTTTGTATGGCAACCCCCTCAGGGCGTGGAGATAGGGGGTAAGTATATTCTAGGAATATGTTTGGGAAAGTAAATTAATGGGGGTCGGTCGTACACTTTATTGCTCTAAGGCCAACTCTGAAGAAGTTGTGGGCATTTTCACATCATTTTTGTAAATTTTGTATGGCAACCCCCTCAGGGCGTGGAGATAGGTGGTAAGTATATTTAAGGAACATGTTTGGGAGAAGAAATTAATAGGGGTCGGTCGTACACTCTATTGCTCTAAGGATAACTCTGAAGAAGTTGTGGGCATTTTCATATCATTTTTGTAAATTTTGTATGGCAACCCCCTTAGGGCGTGGTGATAGGGGGTATGTATGCTCTAGGAATACGTTTGGGAGGAAAAACCGATATCGCATAGACCCGAATGTGGTATCAAACTGTCACAGATAGTCGCGAGAAAATCTTTATTGAAATTCAGCAAAATCGCCCGATAAATAACCGAGATATAAGCAAAAAACCAAGACTACCTCGGTTTTTTGAGTCTACAACAACAACAAAGAACATACTTTTACTTATAAAAAAAAAACAACAAAAAAAGAAAAAAACAGAATCAGTCATGTCTATATTATTGAAACCCACCCAAAACAAAAATTTTATTACGTTAGTGTTCATACATATAACAGCGTTGCCATACAAAGCTTAATTTAAACATTTTTAAAATCGCTCCTACGGCTTCCAGGGTTCACCTACAAAGGTAAAATGTAAGACCGGCCAGAATTATTTTTTCCATCCAAACATTTTTGTGGAACATACTTACCCTCTATCTCCAGCCCCTGACATGGTTGCAATACAAAATTTTAAAATATATGGTAAAAATCGCTATAACTTCCTCGGACTCGCCCGTAGAGGAAAAAAATGTATCACAGACCCCCATTAATTTCTACTCCCAAACATATTCCTTAAATATACTTACCCCCTATCTCAACGCCCGAAGGAGGCTGCCACACAAAATTTACAAAAATGATATGAAAATGCCCCCAACTTCTTCAGAGTTGGCCTTAGAGCAATAAAGTGTACGACCGACCCCCATTAATTTCTTCTCCCAAACATATTCCTAGAATATACTTACCCCCTATCTCCACGCCCTGAGGGGGTTGCCATACAAAATTTACAAAAATGATATGAAAATGCCAACAACTTCTTCAGAGTTGGCCTTAGAGCAATAAAGTGTACGACCGACCCCCATTAGTTTGCCCTCCCAAACATATTCCTAGAATATACTTACCCCCTATCTCAACGCCCGAAGGGGGTTGCCATACAAAATTTACAAAAATGGTGTAAAAATGTCCACAACTTCTTTAGAGTTTGCCTTAGAGCAATAAAGTGTACGACCGACCCCTATTACTTTATTCTCCCAAACATATTCCTAGAACATACTTACCTCCTATCTCCACGCCCAAAGGGGGTTGCCATACAAAATTTACAAAAAATGATATGAAAATGCCCACAACTTCTTCAAAGTTGGCCTTAGAGCAATAAAGTGTACGACCGACCCCCATTAGTTTGCCCTCCCAAACATGTTCCTAGAATATACCTACCAACATATCTCCACGCCCTAAGGGGGTTGCCATACAAAATTTACAAAAATGATGTAAAAATGCCCACATATTCTTCAAAGTTGGCCTTATAGCAATAAAGTGTACGACCGACCCCCATTAGTTTGCCCTCCCAAACATATTCCTAGAATATACTTACCCCCTATCTCAACGCCCGAAGGGGGTTGCCATACAAAATTTACAAAAATGGTGTAAAAATGCCCACAACTTCTTTAGAGTTGGCCTTAGAGCAATAAAGTGTACGACCGACCCCTATTAGTTTGTTCTCCTAAACATATTCCTAGAACATACTTACCTCCTGTCTCCACGCCCAAAGGGGGTTGCCATACAAAATTTAAAAGAAATGATATGAAAATGCCCACAACTTCTTCAAAGTTGGCCTTAGAGCAACGAAGTGTGCGACCGACCCCCATTAGTTTGCCCTCCCAAACATGTTCCTAGAATATACTTACCCCCTATCTCCTCGCCCTAACGGGGTTGCCATACAAAATTTACAAAAATGATATGAAAATGCCCACAACTTCTTCAGAATTTGCCTTAGAGCACTAAAGTGTACGACCGACCCCTACTAGTTTGTTCTCCCAAACGTATTCCTAGAACATACTTACCTCCTATGTCCACACCCTAAGGGGGTTGCCATACAAAATTTACAAAAAGGATATGAAAATGCCCACAACTTCTTTAGAGTTGGCCTTAGAGCAATAAAGTGTACGACCGACCCCTATTAGTTTCTTCTCCCAAACATATTCCTAGAACATACTTACCCCTTACCCCCTATCTCGACGCCCTAAGGGGGTTGCCATACAAAATTTACAAAAATGATGTAAAAATGCCCACAACTTTTTCAAAGTTGGCCTTATAGCAATAAAGTGTAAGACCGACCCCCATTTGTTTGCCCTCCCAAACATGTTCCTAGAATATACTTTCCCCCTATCTCCTCGCCCTAACGGGGTTGCCATACAAAATTTACAAAAATGATATGAAAATACCCACAACTTCTTCAAAGTTGGCCTTATAGCAATAAAGTGTAAGACCGACCCCCATTAGTTTGCCCTCCCAAACATGTTCCTAGAATATACTTACCCCCTATCTCCACGCCCTAAGGGGGTTGCCATACAAAATTTACAAAAATTATGTAAAAATGCCCACAACTTCTTCAAAGTTGGCCTTATAGCAATAAAGTGTAAGACCGACCCATTAGTTTGTCTTCCCAAACATGTTCCTAGAATATACTTACCCCCTATCTCCTCGCCCTAACGGGGTTAGGGTATATACCCTTCACATTGATTCGGCACAACCGAATATAGCGCTCTTACTTGTTTCTTTTTCTGTTGTTTTTATATTATTACATGTAAAAGTATGTTCTTTGTTGTTGTTGTAGACTCAAAAAACCGAGGTAATCCTGGTTTTTTGCTTATATCTCGGTTATTTATCGGGCGATTTTGCTGAATTTCAATACCGATTTTCTCGCGACTATCTGTGACAGTTTGATACCACATTCGGGTCTATGCGATATCGGGGGGCTTCAGAAAGTTGATTTCAACCATAACACGGACAGACGGACAGATCGGTTTCCCTATCTATAAGGATCCAGGATATATATATACTTTATGGGGTCCCAAATGGATAATAAAGGAATTACAAACGGAATGACAAACTTATATATACCCTTATCACTTATGTGAAGGGTATAACAAGATTTTTACCGATACTAGCCGAGTAGAATGCATTTTCGAAAAACAGCTACGACTCACCTCGCCACATGGATCAGTGGGTTAATGGCTGATGTTTACAACCAACTTAATAGCTAACAACCGAACAAAGAATACTGATGATGAAAATCGTAGCTGTTTTTCGAAAATGCATTCTACTCGGCTAGTATCGGTACAAATCTTGTTTTTTCAATAAAATTTTCCTTTCTTAACTAACGCTTATAAAGTAGTAAAAACTAAAAATATTAATTTCTTCATTTGCAATTAAATGAGAATTTAGTAAAGTATTGAACTTGAGCCTGATAAAGAAAATAAAATTGTCTTAAAGCAAATAGTTCAACTTCAAGCACACATGGCACGGTGATATATAACAATTTGAAAAAATTGTACATATAAAAAATATGATAGCCTCTTAATACCATCTGATATATGGTTAAGGCTACGCTACGCTAACTAAGTGTTGAAATTAAGTTATAGATGGCGTTAGTATAGTAATAGGAAATGGAAAAAAGAAAAAGCTTTGGGTTTAGTTGATTTAAGTGGAAAAAACTTCGTGCCGACTCACCTCGCCACATGGATCAGTGGGTTAATGGCTGATGTTTACAACCAACTTAATAACTAACAACCGAACAAAGAGTACTGATGATGAAAATCGTAGCTGTTTTTCGAAAATGCATTCTACTCGGCTAGTATCGGTAAAAATCTTGTTTTTTCAATAAAATTTTCCTTTCTTAACTAACGCTTATAAAGTAGTAAAAACTAAAAATATGAATTTCTTCATTTGCAATTAAATGAGAATTTAGTAAAGTATTGAACTTGAGCCTGATAAAGAAAATAAAATTGTCTTAAAGCAAATAGTTCAACTTCAAGCACACATGGCACGGTGATATATAACAATTTGAAAAAATTGTACATATAAAAAATATGATAGCCTCTTAATACCATCTGATAGATGGTTAAGGCTACGCTACGCTAACTTAGTGTTGAAATTAAGTTATAGATGGCGTTAGTATAGTAATAGGAAATGGAAAAAAGAAAAAGCTTTGGGTTTAGTTGATTTAAGTGGAAAAAACTTCGTGCCGACTCACCTCGCCACATGGATCAGTGGGTTAATGGCTGATGTTTACAACCAACTTAATAACTAACAACCGAACAAAGAGTACTGATGATGAAAATCGTAGCTGTTTTTCGAAAATGCATTCTACTCGGCTAGTATCGGTAAAAATCTTGTTTTTTCAATAAAATTTTCCTTTCTTAACTAACGCTTATAAAGTAGTAAAAACTAAAAATATGAATTTCTTCATTTGCAATTAAATGAGAATTTAGTAAAGTATTGAACTTGAGCCTGATAAAGAAAATAAAATTGTCTTAAAGCAAATAGTTCAACTTCAAGCACACATGGCACGGTGATATATAACAATTTGAAAAAATTGTACATATAAAAAATATGATAGCCTCTTAATACCATCTGATAGATGGTTAAGGCTACGCTACGCTAACTTAGTGTTGAAATTAAGTTATAGATGGCGTTAGTATAGTAATAGGAAATGGAAAAAAGAAAAAGCTTTGGGTTTAGTTGATTTAAGTGGAAAAAACTTCGTGCCGACTCACCTCGCCACATGGATCAGTGGGTTAATGGCTGATGTTTACAACCAACTTAATAACTAACAACCGAACAAAGAGTACTGATGATGAAAATCGTAGCTGTTTTTCGAAAATGCATTCTACTCGGCTAGTATCGGTAAAAATCTGGTTTTTTTTCAATAAAATTTTCCTTTCTTAACTAACGCTAATAAAGTAGTAAAAACTAAAAATATTAATTTCTTCATTTGCAATTAAATGAGAATTTAGTAAAGTATTGAACTTGAGCCTGATAAAGAAAATAAAATTGAAATTTAATAAAAATTGTTAATCTGCATGGGGGTTACCACTTCTCCTGCTCCTATCCAAAATGTTTTTTTAGAACTTTTGAAGTCGATAGCTATTATAGTTTTCAAGATATAGCAAATAAAGTATTTAATAAAATTTGTGCTATTGTAGGGCAAACATCACCTACCCTGATCCTATCTAAAAAAAAATTTTCCTAATTTAGCCCCTATCTTTAAAGTATTCGTGCCAAGTTTTGTCGCAAGAGTGACTATATTTACTGAGAAATATAGGGATATATGCACGGATTTTCCCTAAAAAAATGTTATTTTGTGTTTTCGCTAAACTTATCTCGGTCAATAGTAAACCAATGTTGCCGTTTTTAAATAGCGATTGACTCGAGATATTTTTGATTGTTTGATATCAAAACGTTTTATGTGTGACTTTATTTGAGTCCAGAAACTTGATTTCAACAGACGCACAGACTGGCATTGCTATATCGACTTCCCTATCTATAAGGATCCAGAATATAAGGTATTAAGTGAATATTGTAGAAATCAGAAACGGAATGACAAACTGATATATACCCTTATCACTGTGTGAATGGTATAATTATTATATTAATATAAAATATTTTCGGCTTGTATACTTACGTTCTGATAAAAGTCAAATTTTTAACAAACGCGATTTTACAAATATTTGCCTTACAAATACTTTTATTAATTTAATTATATGTTTATTTTTATTTATTGTTGAACTAATTGTTTTTAATACAAATTTTTGATTTTTAGTTTGGCTTTAGTTCATATAATTTCTTTTATTAGAAGAAATTATTATTTTCCGTTTATCAAAAATTTGTATTAAAAACAATTAGTTCAACAATAAATAAAAATTAACATATAACTCACACATGGCACGGTGCAAAATGATCTTTAATAATTTCTGTCAATTTGTCGTTGACAAAAAAAGAAATTAAAAAGTGATTACCCCTATTGTATGATATACAATAATAAAAAGCGTTTCGTTCCATCTAAAGGATGGATAAATGCTTGTCCGTTAGTCAAGTGTTGCCAAAGAGACTTTTAATGAAAACAAGCATAGTGTATATGAAAAATAAACTTCGTCCTAACTTACAAAATAAAAACAGAAGAAAAACACTGATACCGTATACTTTTCTCTGTTACATGTAAGTTAAATAGGTGATGTTTACAACCAAATACACTACTACCGTTCAAAGAGTACTGATGATGAAATTGCGTAGCTGCTTTCGAAAATGCATTCTACTCGGCTAGTAGCGGTAGAAAAATCAGGGGCCAAATCGTCGCATTCGATTCGAGTCGAAATTTCGCTCGATTGATCGAGTTGTCAATGCTTTTAATATAGGAATTCTAATAAGAATTTTTAAATTTCGATTCGAATCGAATGCGACAATTTGGCCCCAGCTTTTTTCAAATTGAAAAATGCTTTCAACGTTAACGAAAAATAATAATTTCTTCTAATAAAAGGAAATTATATGAACTAAAGCCAAACTAAAAATCAAAGATTTGTATTAATTTAATTATGTTTTCCTTAAAACCTTTTTTATTATATGTCGTTTGTATATTTATTTTAGTTTGTTTCTTTTCACTACTCTTTTGGCTTACATAAATGCAATCCATCGCAAAATGTTTAACAATCGATTTTTTACAATATATTAAAATGGTTATTTCATTATATACATATATACATAGTTTACTACATATTAAATCAATACTAAGTTGAAACAAGAAGAAAATTTAATAATATAAACATTTCCATCCATGGCGTTAACATGTGTACATAAATTGTGTAGCATTAAAGGCGGTGGCACATAGAATCCGTCATACTTCGCCTTTTTTAACTGACATTAACGTAACAACGCAAGAGGTTAGCACATAGAATCCTTTATAAATCTATGTTAAATCAGCAGGTGGTGGTGATTCTACAACAAAATTTGGTGATTATAATTATTGTTTTTGTTGTAGTTTTCGTTGGCTCAGTTGTCAAAAAAAAGATATGTAAAAGTTAACAACTTTGACCAGCCAGCCTCGATTTATGCATGAAAAAAGTATATCAGTTGTGTTCGTAACACCACCTGGTACACATAATTTAAGGTTATGAACCAGCTGGTAGTTGTCAAAGTACTTGTTGATAATGCAGATCAGTACCATCGCTAATTGTCTGTTATGTCATTTATTATTTGTTACTATTCGTTTATTTCTTCATTCGTAGTCCATTTTTAAAAAAGCAGTAAGGCCAACATTTTAATTTAATTAATTAAGGCTTTATGTAGCCATTTTGTTTTGTAACTTTAAGTTAGTCAGTCTAGTCGTCCAAAATAGTTTGTGCTCGAAAAAAATGTAAGTCCAGTCATTATTAGTTTTAAGCAACTTTTTTTATATAAATGTAACTCTTTTTTTTTTAGAGAATAAATTACTCAAAATATACAAGATTTCGGCAGAGTTTTTTATTTATTTGAAGGACGACATCTTTATTCTATTTTTGGGCGATTTATTGAAACTAAGTGGCGATTTCACCATTTTTGACTTATTGGACACTGTGGTGTTGTATTCGTGGTTCGTGACGTACATTGTGACCAGTTTTGTATTTAGTTTGTGTGCACGTCAAACTTATTGTTGTTTGTACAGCGTATGGCGGAACAGTCACCAAGAAAAAGTGAACGGTCCAATAAAGGTGTGCCACCAAAACGTTTTGTCGACATGGAAGAAGCATTAGGAAAAAATACTATAGCTACAGGGTCTTCATCTACAAATACTTCTGCAGTGTCATCACCCAGCCAGCCTAGTGGAAGTAAACCACCACCACAAACATCACAGGCTGAGATTTTGCGCATTGTTGCGGATATGCAGAAAGAAATGATGAGACAGATTGGCACAGTAACAAAAAATTTACAAAATTTGATAGTGGCCCAGAAGGAACAGACGGCCGCCAGTATAGCATCGCTGCACCAAGAAATTCAAATGGTATCGCAAAATGTAAGTCTTGGTACGCAGGCAGTTGCAGCGAATAGTAGTGGATCCGGCAGGCTTCACAATGGAGCATCAGTATCTAATGACACCTTGACACCATCAACGGAAAATAACGGTGAGTCCTTTACTAATTATTCTTCCCACAGCCAAGTTTCAGCATCCGCAAAAGCCAGAAAAATATATCCCCTCCCGAAATTCAGCGGTCTCCCTGAGGAATGGCCGACATTCAAAGAAGAATATGAACAAACCACCAATGAGTTTGAATATAGCCCTTTGCAAAACATTATACGTATTCGTGAGGCACTTATTGGCCCAGCAAAGGAATCGGTGGAGTCTTTGTTATCCAGTTCAAAGAATGTCGACGTCATCTTTCAGATTTTAAGTGAAACCTACGGCCGCCCAGAACAACTTATAAAAAGCCAAATAAACAAAATAAATGCACTTGCTTGTGTTCCCGAAGGAAAGCTCGATTTATTGGTGCAATTTGCTACTAAGGTTACAAACATGGTACGGTTTTTGCAGACAGCCAATGGAAAACATCATTTAAGTAACCCTATGTTGCTCAGCGAACTTGTCTCTAAATTGCCACCCACAAAACAGATGCAATGGGCTGAAAAATGCATTACCTTTGAAGAGCCAGCCAATTTGTTACAGTTCTCGCAGTGGCTCGATGGTATAAGGAAAATTGCATTCATGGTTTCTGATGGTCTACCGTCGTCATCGTCTGCAAAAAAGGCAAGTAAAAATAAATTCGCATTAAAAACAACAGCCGTAAAGAAATGTGCTGTTTGCGCTGAAAATTGTGGTTCACTTATCGACTGTCCAGTTTTTAAGAATACCTCTATAGATGATCGCTGGAAAAAGGTCCGTGAGCTTCGCATTTGTTTTTCTTGTTTGAAAGGGAACCACCAAGTAAGTAAATGTTACAAAAAACAACGTTGTGGCATAAATAATTGTAATAAAAATCACAATCCGCTTTTACATGCAACATATGAAAATAAAAGTAAACAAACCGCTGGCGTTGCCACCGTTGTAGAAAATGAAAATGCCAGGGAAGTTGTAAACCTGCATGCTGGCACAAAAAATAGCGAAATTTTATTTCAAATGATTCCGGTAAAATTATATGGGCCCAAACAGTGTATATCCATTTACGCATTTATAGACGACGGCGCTGACGCCACTATGCTAGAGTGGGATATAGGAAAACAATTAGGTTTGGAAGGTAAGCGGGAAAGTTTGAAATTACAATGGCTTAATGGGCATAGCAGTAGTCAGCAAACTGAAACAGTAGCGCTGACAATAAGTGGTTCCCAAGACGAAAGCAAAATGTATAAAATTTCAAATATTTATTTGGTTAAGAATTTAGAGTTGCCAACGCAATCATTTATGTTGCACGGTATAAATTGTAAAAGTCATCTTGACGATTTGCCTCTTGTTGATTATTATAAAATTAAACCGAAAATGATAATTAGTCTGAAACATGCCTTTTTGACAGTACCTGTTGATATACCCAGATGTCCAAATGGAAGTGGCCCGATAGCGGTGAAGACAAGGCTTGGATGGGTAGTTTATGGCCCAACAGGTGAGGTAAGGGAGGATGTTATCAAAAGTGTGTTTATGGCCCGACAAGAGGAGGCTGACGCTCGTATAGAGCAGATGATGAAAAATTATTTTGAAACAGAAACTTGTTTGGTAAAGCTCGAAGCGAAACCCGTTGTACCAAAAAACGAAGAAAAGGCGCTTAATATTTTAAAAACAACAACAAGGTGCTGTAATGGTCGATATGAATGTGGGCTTTTATGGGAAAGTGAAACAAAGTCGTTTCCTGACAGTTATGGTAGTGCTTGCAGACGTCTTCAGCTGGTGGAAAAGAAATTTAAAACCAACCCAGAATTTGAAAGAGAGTATAGAGCAAAAATAAATCATATTTTAAATGAAGGGTATGCCCGGCGTATAAGCCCTGAAGAAGAAAATGTTTGCTCCTCCCAAACTTTATATTTACCCCATTTGCAGTTTTTAACCCCAACAAGGAAAGCTTGAGATTAGTTTTCGATGATGCTGCAAAGGTACAAGGAGTTTCCTTGAACGATCGTTTGTTTCCCGGCCCAGATTTGAACCAGCCCTTAATCAGCGTTTTATTTAAATTTCGTGAGCAACCAATAGCCGTCTGCGGCGATATTAAGGAGATGTTCTTGCAAGTAGGTATCCGTAAAGAGGATCAAAATTTTCAACGTTTTTTGTATCGTGAGAAGACTAGCGAACCGATCGACCAATATGTGATGACGAGAGCGATTTTTGGAGCAACATGTTCACCCACAATAGCTCAATACGTTAAAAATATTAACGCAGAAAAATTTATAAATGAAAAGCCGAGAGCCGCAGAAGCCATCATTAAACGTCACTATGTTGATGATTATGTCGACTGTTTTAGGTCAGTTGATGAAGCTTTAAGCGTGGTCCAAGATGTTGTTAAAATTCACAAGGCGGCAGGGTTTTCTATGCATAAAATTGTTTCAAATTCCAGCAAAATAAATGAGCACTTTAGCAACCGTGGCACAGGCACAGTAAATGTAGCAGCTGATAATACAGAAAAAATATTGGGTATGCAGTGGTGTCCAGTTAAGGATAAATTCGTTTTCAAATTTGAATTTAAACGCGTTCCCTCTGATATATTGGAAAATAAGCGACCTCCAACGAAACGTGAAGTCCTTAGCCTAGTAATGTCAGTTTTTGACCCCTTTGGGTTTTTATGCGACTTTACAATTTCGGGTAAGATATTTATGCAGTCGCTTTGGAGGCATAGTCTGGAGTGGGATGACGAAATTCCGGAGGCTTTGCGTGATCGCTGGAATTCTTGGATAAGTGGTTTGATAAAGGTAAGGGACTATTCCATTCCAAGATGTTATTTTTCTAAATTTTCTATCCGAGGTACCACGTTACATATATTTTGTGATGCGAGTGAAGTGGCAATGACACAGTGGCCTATTGGAGGCTCGATAATGGCAGCGAAAAAATAGTTTCTTTTGTAGCTGGTAAAAGTAACTGTGCCCCGAACAAGTTCCTGACCATCCCGAGGCTCGAGTTACAGGCCGCCGTAATGGCAGTTCGATTGAAAGATGGCATCATCAAGCATCATAATATTCAGCCGAATGAAATATGGTTTTGGACTGATTCCAGTACGGTGGTTAAATGGCTTAAGTCCGATCATCGTCGCTACAAACAGTTTGTTGCTAATAGAGTCGCAAAGATTTTAGAAACGTCACAAGAGAATCAATGGCGGTGGGTCCCAGGCGATATGAATCCGGCAGATGAAGGAACTCGTCCTCGTGTAACTTACAATCCTAATGGCCGTTGGAAAAGTGGTCCTGATTTCTTGCGGCGTTCTCCAGATTTGTGGCCCTGCGACCGTGAACCCCCGGAAGAAAGAGACAGTGATGAAGAGTTACGAAAAGGCCACTACGTATTTTTAACTCAAGCCAGTTCTAATTTGTTTGATTCTGAACGTTTTTCCAATTATCGAAGGCTTAAAAGGTGTGTGGCATGGGTACTTAGATACGTCAACAATGTCAGAGCAAAACGTAAGCACACGCAAACGAAAAATGGAGATCTGTCGATAGAAGAAGAAGAACAAGCAGAACGATTTATTACAAGGTCAGTACAGAGAACAGCGTTTGTTGATGAGTATGATTGCATTTCGAATAAAAGGCCCGTTAGTCCGACTAGTTCTATAAAGTCTCTTAACCCGTATATTGACGAGTTTGGAAACCTTCGTTGTGGTGGGCGGATCGATAACGCACCTTTTGTCTCCTTTGGTACCAAACGGCCTTATATTTTACCAAAAAATAGCCCTACGACACGCCTAATAGTAAAATGGTATCACGTGCAGCAAAAGCATATTAATGATTCAACCGTTATTTGTGAAATACGTCTTAAATTTTGGATTCCTTCTGTACGTGTTGTTTTAAAGAGTGTGAAGGCGGCCTGTTGTGAATGTAAATTGCGGAAGTGTAAACCGTTGCAACCCATGATGGGTCCTCTTCCTACTGATCGCTTAACTGCTTACGTTCGTCCATTCTCATATACTGGCCTGGATTACTTTGGCCCTGTTTTGGTGGCTGTACGCCGTAGCCATGAAAAGCGTTGGGTTGCCTTATTTACATGTTTGACCACTCGTGCTATCCATTTAGAGTTGTCCACGGATTTGTCAAGTGATTCGTGTTTGCTGTGTATTAGGAATTTTATTAATCGGCGTGGTGTCCCGATCCAAATTAGAAGTGACAACGGAACAAATTTTATTGGCATCAACAAAGAGCTCGGTAACGAAGATAATTTTATTGATTTTGGAGAAATTGATGCTGGATTAAAGCCACTGGGAATCAAGTGGATATATAACACACCGTCTGATCCCAGCGCTGGGGGTTCGTGGGAACGTCTTGTCCAGTCCGTTAAAAAAGCGTTGACCGCGACACTAAAAGAGAAAGTGCCTCGCCCAGAAACGCTATACAGCTTGTTGGTAGAATGTGAGAACATTGTGAATTCGAGGCCCCTCACTCATTTACCAGTTACTCCCGATGAGCCAGAGCCATTGTCGCCCAATCATTTTTTATTGGGCTGCTCCAATTCCACACAGACTCCAGCTCCCTATGACCCTAAACTTTGTTCGCTTAGAAAGCAATGGAGGATTTTGCAAAATCTTAAGAATGGTTTGTGGAAACGATGGGTGCTAGAGTATTTGCCGGAATTAACTCGAAGGACAAAATGGTGTCTTCCCTCTAAGCCGTTGTCTACAGGAGCTCTTGTTTTAATTTGTGAAACTGACCAGGCGAGATCTAAGTGGAGGCGAGGACGTGTCGTAAACTTGTTTGTAGGTAAAGATGGAGTGGCCCGGTCGGCGGACGTTAACACATCGACAGGCATTCTGCGACGTCCGGTGTCGAAGCTTGCAATATTGAACATTCAAGATAGTGGTGAATCGGACATCCCTGGGTCCATTCACGGGGGTGGGGATGTTGATAATGCAGATCAGTACCATCGCTAATTGTCTGTTATGTCATTTATTATTTGTTACTATTCGTTTATTTCTTCATTCGTAGTCCATTTTTAAAAAAGCAGTAAGGCCAACATTTTAATTTAATTAATTAAGGCTTTATGTAGCCATTTTGTTTTGTAACTTTAAGTTAGTCAGTCTAGTCGTCCAAAATAGTTTGTGCTCGAAAAAAATGTAAGTCCAGTCATTATTAGTTTTAAGCAACTTTTTTATATAAATGTAACTCTTTTTTTTTTAGAGAATAAATTACTCAAAATATACAAGATTTCGGCAGAGTTTTTTATTTATTTGAAGGACGACAGTACTTGACGTACGTTGAAAGTTATAAGTTGCCTAACTTTAGTACGTTGCGTTGAAGGAGACGTACCAAGGCGAATTCACACAAGGTGGACGCAGGCGAAAAATTCGTACCTAAAATGTCAAACACAAATATGGCATCATTGAAAAAAAAAACACAAATTATTTGTATATGGCATCATTAAAAAAAAAAACACAAATTATTTGCAGAAGAAAAACGTGAATAAAATAAATTTTACACTGTTTTTTTTGCACAAAGCACAAGAACGCATCATTTGGTTTTACTGTTTGTTAATTAAAAACACTTTTTTAAATTTTTAGTGCAAAAATCTAACCGACGCGTAATTTTTTTGAAATCAAGAAGAAGCACATATACAAACTTTTGACACATTACGAGGAAAATAGCACGAGCAAAAAATAGTCAGCTGATCTGTCAAGACCACCTTCTCATGAATTCGCCTTGAGACGTACTGAATGTGACATTGTTCATAATAAAACATGTCTGTCAACTTAGCTGTCAGTTAAAAAAGGCGACGTATGACGGATTCCATGTGCCACCGCCTCAAATTGCAATGCATTTTGCAAGGAATTACCACTTTTTTTTTTAAGTTTTAAACCTATTTTACAATTATTTATTCTTATATTTATAGTTTGAGTGCAAATTATGGTTTGCAAGCCCTTAAAATGGTAATAAATTGAATTTCTTCAAAAATATACCATAAGTTCAGAACTAAATTAACATGTTCAAGCGATTTTTTTTTTCAAATTTCAAAAGTTTGTCAATCGATTACTTTTGACTACAAGTCTTTTTGGTTTTGTGTTACATACCAAAAGATTGTATTGAAGTTCTGTTTAAGCAGGTATAAACGACATATGCGCACCAAAGACAGTGTTGGAATTATAAGCGAAAACTAAATCCGTGATTTTGCTGTTAAAGTTTGTATGCTTTTTTTACTCTTTCACGCTAAAACTTTTGACGAGAAGTCTCTGAGACTTTGAGTTATATGTTTAACAGTTCATATTAAAGTCCTCAATCGATTCCTGTAAAAATTTATTGTTGTGGTTTTGGATAGTAAAGAAAACCCCAAAAGTTCTTATTTTAAACAATTCAGTTATTGTTTTATTTAAGAGTTACAAGAAAACGAGGTTTTTTACAAGACTAAAAACTTATAACCCAAGATTTTAGGTTACAGGAAACAAAAATAAAAAAATAAGAAAAAATGACATTTTAAATGCATGGTTGCATTAAGAGCGTAGTAGGTTTACACTCCCACAACATCTCCCCTTCTTAAGAAGTGTTGTAGTCAATCATCCAGGCAGGTTTCCGTACTTGTCGGCGTGGGCGTGGATTTATTTCTTCCACTGGTTTGTAGGGCTTTCTACTTCTGGCTGTATATCTGCTGCACTGTGTCGGGAATAATCCGTAGCGCCATCTATTCCAGATTGAGCAACTTCTTCATTAGGGTTTTATCATTAGAGGAATTTCGAATATGTTGAGATAAGTTGTAAAGGTCAAAACTGTCGAACAGCAATTGCGTTAAATCACCTTCGCCTTCGTTTACATACCTGCGTTTCAACTGGTTTATATGTGATCGTATTAATTTCCGATTATCGGTGAGCAAGATGTTGTAATTTACAGCTCCAACTCTATCGATAACGGTGCCAGGAGTCCAACACTTGCTGTTTCGTGAATATACTCGAGCATACACTAAGTCACCTGCTTGCAGATTTCCTAATTTTCTTTTATGTTTATCTTGGTTTTCTGAGATTATATTTTGTTGTTCTTTTTGATGCACTGGGCTTAGCAAGTCTAACGATGTTCTTATTTTTCGATTTAAGAACGCTTTTGCTGGTGTCTTGAAATTTGGAACATTTGGTATGGCGTGCACCTGTATGTTTGCAGGAATGTTTGCAGGTTTCTAATACTCGTCCCTTCGTTTTTAAGTTTTGCTAGTGCTCTCTTAAGGGTATCTACAAACCTCTCTGCCTGCCCATTTGATTGTGGGTGATAAGAGACAGTGCGAGCGTAGTTTACTCCTCTTTCCTTCCAAAATTCTTGAAACTGAGCACTCACAAATTGTGTACCATTGTCAGACACAATCGTATTGCAATTTCCGTATCTGGCAAAGGTCTCGTCTACTTTCTTTATCACAGCTGATGAAGATATACATACTTCTGATGTCGAATATCTCCGGCCATTTAAAATGATTTCTTCATCTACGCCAGGCCAAAACACATGACTCCTGGCTACGGATTTCATCCTTTCCTTACCAGGATAACCTCTATGCAACTGTTGCAGCACACGACTTCTTAAAAACCTTGGTATGATAACGCGGTATGACAACCGTTCACTATACTTAACGAATCTCTGCTCCTATAATATGGGAGCAGGGCATCTTCAACATTCGCCTCCCACCTTGAATTTAGGGCTTTAATAACTTTTTGTAACTGCTCAGATTTGGTTGTAGCTTGTTTTACCATATTAGCAGTGACTGGGAAACCACTAATTTGATCATTCAGGATTGAGGTCATATCTTCCTCAAGTTAAGTACACGCTATTACCATATCTTCATTTCCATCATCCTTAATCAATCTCGACAACGCATCCACACATCCAAAATCCTTTGTATTTACGTACTGCAACTCTAAATCATAACGAATCAAAGTGAGAGCCCATCTTTGCAATCTGTTTGCAGTATGCGCTGGGAAAATTGAGAGCAAAGGCTTATGATCAGTCCATAAAATAAATTTTCTTCCAAAAATGTAGCGATGGAACTTTTTCACTGCAAAAATTAACGCAAGCGCTTTCTTTTCTATCTGAGAGTATTTTTGTTCTGCTGGCGCACAGTGGTAATAAATCTGTATCTTCGAAAGTATTTGTCCAATTATAAAATAATGTATGAAACAGTCGGAGAGGAGGACCCAAGGATTTAGAAAATAATAATTTTGGACTACCCTGTATATACATACGTTGAGCTACAGGGTGCCAAATTTGACCTCCTCGGGCTTGCAAAACATTTCTATGCTCATAACTTTTGCAAATATCAACCGATTTCAATGATTTTTGGATTTATTTGATGAAAACATACTCACTCTTTCTTTCTTTAAAAGATATTTGGGTTTGAAATTTAAAATTGTTCTTTTTGACCTTGACTTTATTTGGTTTTTTGCAAATGTCTGCAATTGTAGTTATGCTAAAAATATTTTTAAAAATATTTTTGTGTTTTTAAAAAGTTTGTTAAGCCTACACAAAAAAATTTATTTAATTATCTTCATTTGTCTAGCCGTGAAAAATATTCAAAGTCAAAATTTTCAAGGTGATTCCAAAAATGGCATAATTTTGACAAAAGTTAAGCACAATTGATTGACTTTTTTTGCAAATATTTGTAAAAATAATTATTTCTTTCTTAACGTTTTTTGAAATAGCAGGTTTTAAAATATATTACTAGTATATTTTTGAAAGGATTTAGACGTGCACCCTACGCCAGGCATTGTTCAAAAATATGGATTTTTTCAACGAAATTTCAAATTTATTGGCCGAGAAAAAAAAAAACGCAAGCCAGTTTTTGAAAAATTGGTTCAAAATTAAAATAACTTATCTATTGAGGTTTCAGTTTTTATTAAGTTATTCACCGCCCGCTCAAAAATAGGGTCACGACGGTAAATTTTATTAATATAGGCAAATTTTAATATGCGTGCAATGTAATAGCTTAGAAAATAACTTAAAGTTTACTTAATTCTTTTTGTTTTTTGTTTAAATAATAAATAACATAATATTATTATAAAGTTTTAAAATCCATTACGTTATCATAAATCAACAATATTTTATAAACTTTCATATATAAAAAATTTTCAGAAAAAAAACTCTAAATATAATATTTTGGATTCTTTTTAATCTGACCCCTTATTTTTTTTCTATAGGTAAAAAATATGATATGTATGCGAATCTCCATCTGCTTACCTTTTCAATAATATATAATATTTGTATATTATTAGTTATTTAATACTATATTAACTGCCCTTAAAACAGCTATCTTGCGTCAAATTTGTTGAAAGTCCATTATTTTGTAGAGTGTGTATATACATTAGCTATGGCATAGTGATATATGAAAATTTTTGTAACGAGATTTTGAAGTGCTCCCGGCTTATATTTTATTAGACTTGGAAAAAAAATACATATGGAAAAAAATGGGGGTGTTTGGTTGTGGGTAAATGGCGCCTCATCGAGGTCAAAGTTCATCGTAAAAGCAAAAAAATCATAAAATGTCCAATAACTGCCGCGGAGTCGCTCCTAGAGTAGTAGAATGTAAGATTGACCCCATTATAATTTCCTCCCCAACATTTTTGTAGAACATACTTTCACCCTATCTTTACTCCTTAGGGGTCTTGCCCTACAAAGGGTTAGTTTTCATAAATTTTACCCCAACCGTCCTAACAAGTTTTGGAGAGCCTCTTGAGGATTCAAAGGTACGACAAACCCCCATTGATTTTTCCCCTTCGACATTATTGTAGAACATACTAACCTCCTATCTCTGCTCCTTAGGATACTTCCCCTTAAAAAAAGATATAGAAATTTGCCTTCTCCTTACTAATTTCAGGGCTACTATGGAGGACTCAAATGTATAATCGACCATTGATTTTTCTCATCTTCCTACCCTATCTGCTCCTTTGTTCGTTAGGATACTTCCCTTCAAATAAGTTTTTTTTTTTAAATTTGACTTCTTGCCTAACTACTTTTGGAGGAGTCAAAATTTTTCCTGTGTCCGGTGTAACATAATGATCCAAACTTTTCTGCAGGAACTCATAGTTTACTTCCTTTGGTGTCAATAAAATTCTTTTAACACTTTCCAAGTCGCAAAAATTTACTGGAGAAACATTCACTCTACCCGTGGCACGTGGCATCTGGTGAATAACGCCTTGCACGGCAGGGATATTGTCCTTGGATGCGATGCCAATGCTCACCACTCGCAATGGGGTAGCAAGGACATTAATAAAAGAGGTGAGTTAACCTTTGATTTCATATTAGGCTCAGGTCTTCGTATTTGTAATAGGGGTAATACCCCCACCTTTCAAATTAGAGATAGGGCTGAGGTGATTGACATAACGTTAACTAACCTGGACGAATCGCGCATAAGAAATTGGAGAGTGTCCAACGAGTGCACCTTTTCGGATCACAGAAAGATACTCTTTGAGTTAGACTTTAGGAAAAACCGGCAAAAACCCTTTAGGAACCCTAGAAGGGCGAATTGGTCGAGGTTTTCGGAACTAGTTACCTCTTGTCTTGAGTCGAATCCGGTCAACGCCTGCACGACGAGAGCGGAGGTTGAATTAGCGGTTGATAGACTCTCTGGCTACCTTACAGAGAGCTTTGAGGAATCCTGTCCCTTGTCATACCCAGGTAGAAGATCACAGCCAGTATGGTGGAATCGAGAACTGGGTTTTTTGAGGAAGGATTCGAGGAGATTATATAATAGGGCCAACAAGACCAAGCAAAGATCGGATTGGGACGACTATAAGGTCAGTTTCAATCGCTATAAGAGCGAAGTCAGAAGGGCGAAACGAGCCTCCTGGCTAGGATTCTGTGAATCGATAGAAGGAGTAAATGAGGCGGCGAGATTCCGCAGGCTGCTCTCTAGGGACCCGAAGACCCTGGACAGCATCCAACGCGAAGACGGCTCATAGACCGAGACGAGCTCGGAAACATTGTATCTACTTGCTGCAACTCACTTTCCTGGATGCATGGAAGTGGATGAGGCACAAACCATGACGGAGGACGTTTTTATGGTCGATCCGAGCATGGAGGGGCCTCTAGTTGACTGTATAGTGGACGATGAGAAGATTGCGTGGGCGCTGGATTCCTTCCAACCCTTCAAATCACCTGGGCCGGATGGTATCATCCCAGCAATGCTGCAAATGGCAGGGCCAATGCTGTTACCATCACTGGCAAAAATTTTTAGGGCCTGCCTGCAACTATCGTGCATTCCCTTGGCCTGGCGAGAGGTCAGCGTTGTCTTCATTCCGAAGGCAGGGAAGACGTCTCACTCCAAGCCGAAGGACTTTAGACCTATCAGCCTGTCTTCCTTTCTGCTGAAGACGGTGGAGAGACTCATAGATCTGCATATCAGGAGTTCGATGAACACTACGTCACTAAGCGCCTGTCAACATGCATACCGTAAGGGTAGATCGGTGGAGAGTGCGCTTCACGATGTAGTTAGGACTATCGAGCACAATATGGCGAATTCCAACTTTACGATGGCGGCCTTTCTGGATATTGAGGGGGCTTTCAATAATGTGAAGCTGGAATCGATACATGAATCCCTCGTTTCGACTGGTGTTTCCCCTTTCCTGATAGGCTGGATTGATAAGATGCTAAAGGGCCGAATTATCAGTGCGCAAATGGGCGAAGGCTCCATACGGAGAATTGTTACCAGGGGCACACCACAGGGCGGGGTCCTTTCACCTCTATTGTGGCTTCTGGTGATAAATGGAATACTGGAAAAATTCGAGAGGGATGGAACGAAAGTCGTGGCATACGCAGATGATGTGGTCATACTTATTGGAGGGAAGTTCTTGTCTACATTAACTGATTTGATGCAAGGGGCATTGAGATCACTGTCTGACTGGGCCAAGTCCAATGGACTCGGAGTAAATCCTACGAAGACCGAAATAGTTCTCTTTACTCGCAAGCGGAAGATCGGGGATTTCTGTGGACCGGTACTGGATGGAGTAGAGCTACAACTGTCTCCGGAAGCTAAATACCTTGGCGTTATCCTGGACCAGAAACTCAACTGGAAAAGGAACATCGAGGAAAGAGCTAAGAAGGGGCTGAATGCTCTATATGCGTGCAGGAACTCAATAGGGAAGAGTTGGGGACTAAGGCCGGGTACTGTCCATTGGTTGTACACGGCAATTGTCCGACCCATTGTCACCTATGGTTGTCTGGTTTGGCAAACCGCCACAACGAAAACCTCTCTCCTCAAAGCGCTGAACAAAGTGCAAAGGGCTGCTTCTATTTGCATCACGGGAGCGCGTGGGAGCACCCCACAGGCTGCACTGGATACAATGCTGAACCTTTTACCTTTGGAACTTTTTGTGAAGCGGTTTGCGGTTAAAGGAGCTTTGAGACTTCGAGAATCAGGAACTTGGCGCGACTCTCAATCGGGACATGCCAGCATTTTGATCGAGATGGGGAGGCTTGAGCAGCTAAGAGACTTAGTCGGGAGCACAGATTACTTGCCATCTTACCTGGACTTCAACTCTGCCGCTGTGATAACCATTCCTGAAAGGTCGGTATGGGATGATGGTCACGTTTCGTACGGAGGAGTAGTCGTTTATACTGATGGATCGAAGACTGATCATGGTACTGGAGCTGGTATTTTTAGCGAAGCACTCGACATTGCGGAGTCGTTTAGGCTAGGCGATCACTGCAGTGTCTTCCAAACGGAAATATTTGCGATACAGGAGGCCGCAAGATTGATTGGACGCACTAATCAAGGCCATAATGAATGGGTCACCATTTACGTGGACAGTCAAGCCGCCCTAAAGGCTTTGGGTTCAAACTCTGTAAGGTCAAAGGCGGTAAGAGATTGCAGGAAGGCGCTTAGGGAGCTTGGTGGGGCCGTAAGGCTATGCTGGGTTCCCGGTCACTCCGAGATACCCGGTAACGAATATGCCGACGAATTGGCACGGAAAGGAACCGAACTACCGGCCACTGGGGCGGTCACATCGATCCTTCCCCTCTGTGCGAACTCTACGGAATAATCGATGGGCACTTTAGAGTCCTGGCGAACCAGAAATGGACGAATACTGCTGGATGTTGGGTCTCAAAATCCCTATGGAAAGCAGCTTCGGAAAACCGGACGAAAACCCTTCTATCTTTGGGTAAGAGGGACCTTAAGCTGATCACCGGTCTTCTGACCGGTCACTGCAGTATAAGATCGCTGGAGGCACACTGGAAGCCAAACTCGGTCGACTTCTGTCGACTATGCGAAGACGAAGAGGAGATCGAGACTGTGGAGCACCTGTTGTGTCGATGCCCGGCGATCGCTAGGAGAAGGAACCGGTACTTTGGTGTACCCTACCATGACCACCTCTCTGCGCTCGCCGACTGTGACCCAATGGTCTTACTGGGATTCGCGAGAGGGATGACATGGCTGGCGAGAGGTTGCGACTAGTGCCAAATGGACAACCGGCAACGACTCGTGACGGACACTGCCACTCTCTCACGTACTTACTCTACTACTACTACTCTAACCTCTGTCCTTTCTACCTTTATCTTTCATGTTCCGAATCTGGGCACACCTTTTTCTATTTTACTCTTTCCTTATTTTTTTTTTCTTCTCATAGGACAATCACAATGGGCAAATTGTCTCTGGGTGATGCGGTGAGCTTTCTCACTGCATGTCCTTCTAACCTAACCTAACCTAACCTACATTTGAGTCCTCCATAGTAGCCCTGAAATTAGTAAGAAGGAGAAGGCAAATTTCTATATCTTTTTTTGAAAGGGAAGTACCCTAAGGAGCAGAGATATGAGGTTAGTATGTTCTACAATAATGTCGAAGGGGAAAAATCAATGGGGATTTGGCGTACCTTTGAATCCTCAAGAGGCTCTCCAAAACTTGTTAGGACGGTTGGGGTAAAATTTATGAAAAACTAACCCTTTGTAGGGCAAGACCCCTAAGGAGTGAAGATAGGGTAAAAGTATGTTCTAAAAAAATGTTGGGGAGGAAATTTTAATGGAGTCAATCTTACATTCTACTACTCTAGGAGCGACTCCGCGGCAGTTATTGGACTTTTTATGATTTTTTTGCTTTTACGATGAACTTTGACCTCGATGAGGCGCCATTTACCCACAACCAAACACCCCTATTTTTTTCCATATGTATTTTTTTTTCCAAGTCTAATAAAATAAAAGCCGGGAGCACTTCAAAATCTCGTTACAAAAATTTTCATATATCACTATGCCATAGCTAATGTATATACACACCCTACAAAATAATGGACTTTCAACAAATTTGACGCAAGATAGCTGTTTTAAGGACAGTTAATATAGTATTAAATAACTAATAATATACAAATATAATATATATCATTGAAAAGGAAAACAGATGGAGATTCGCATACATATCATATTTTTTACCTATAGAAAAAAAATAAGGGGTCAGATTAAAAAAATTCAAAAATATTATATTTACAGTTTTTTTTCTGAAAATTTTTTATATTTGAAAGTTTATAAAATATTGTTGATTTATGATAACGTAATGGATTGTAAAACTTTATAATAATATTATGTTATTTATTATTTAAACAAAAAACAAAAAGAATTAAGTAAACTTTAAGTTATTTTCTGAGCTATTATATTGCACGCATATTAAAATTTGCCTATACAGTAATCCCCCGGTTTACGAAGGCTCGCTTTACGAAATTTCGAAGTTACGAACATCAGTAATAATTCATTAAATTCGTTTTGCGAACATGAAATTTCGAAGTTACGAACATCAATAGTTATGTAATTAAAAAGTTTAAAATTTACACAAAAAAATTCCCGTTTTTGTTGTTTTGTTGTGCAACAACACCAATTGCTGCCACCTAGTACATAGTGATTTTACCATGGTGCAAGTGGTGTATTGTAAAATTTTAATTTAATTTGGGAACTCCCCGAAAACAATTAGTTGTGTTCAACCATTCATTGAAAATTTCTTTTTTATTTTTAAAACGAATAAATTTCTTCCTTATCATTTTGTTATACATAAATGTTTCTAAAAACGGGGTTTCGCATAGCGAACATTTTGGGTACACATCTATGTATTTTTAGTACAAACTTATGCTAATATAGATCTCGTTTTACGAATAATTTTAGTCCCTGGAACGTATCTATTAATTTTTAGTAATATGTCGTATGTATATTGAGCTCGCTATACGAATATTCGATATACGTCCACTTTCACAGAACGTATCCTATTCGTAAATCGGGGGATTACTGTATTAATAACATTTACCCTCGTGACCCTATTTTTGAGCGGGCGGTGAATAACTTAATAAAAACTGAAACCTCAATAGATAAGTTATTTTAATTTTGAACCAATTTTTCAAAAACTGGCTTGCGTTTTTTTTTTCTCGGCCAATAAATTTCAAATTTCGTTGAAAAAATCCATATTTTCGACCAATGCCTGGCGTAGGGTGCACGTCTAAATCCTCTCAAAAATATACTAGTAATATATTTTAAAATCTGCTATTTCAAAAAACGTTAAGAAAGAAATAATTATTTTTACAAATATTTGAAAAAAAAAGTTAATCAATTGTGCTCAATTTTTGTCAAAATTATGCCATTTTTGAAATCACCTTGAAAATTTTGACTTTGAATATTTTTCACGGCTAGACGAATGAAGATAATTAAATAAATTTTTTTGTGTAGGCTTAACAAACTTTTTGAAAACACAAAAATATTTTTAAAAATATTTTTAGCATAACTACAATTGCAGACATTTGCAAAAAACCAAATAAAGTCAAGGTCAAAAACAACAATTTTAAATTTCAAACCCAAATATCTTTTAAACTGTAATAGGTAACAAGAACGAGTGAGTATCTTTTTCTTTTCAGATTTTAATTTTCATCAAATAAATCCAAAAATCATTGAAATCAGTTGATATTTGCAAAAGTTATGAGCATAGAAATGTTTTGCAAGCCCGAGGAGGTCAAATTTGGCACCCTGTAGCTCAACGTATGTATATACAGGGTAGTCCAACATTTTATTTTCTAAAACCTTGGGTCCTCCTCTCCGACTGCTTCATACATTATTTTATAATTGGACAAATACTTTCGAAGATACAGATTTATTACCATTTTTTTGCGTTTGGCCCCACTGTGCGTCGTTTAGAAATACATTTCCGACTTACAGATGTTTTAGAGGCTATCGCTAACCTAAATGTTAAAACAGCTCCGGGCATTGATAAAATAAGAAACAAAATGATCTTAGAGTTACTTTTACAGCTAAAAGAATAATTCTTTTTATTTTTAATGCGGCAATTCGGCTTCAACATTTTCCGCCTTATGGAAACTTGCCTTGGAAATCAACATAGTGCCATCGAACAAACTCACAGGTTGGTACAGGTTATAAGAAAAGCCTTTGAGGAAAAGAAGTACTGCTCCGCGCTTTTTATCAATGTATCACAGGCTTGTTAAACAAAGTAAAGCTCAACTTTCCAGCTAATATTTTCAACCTTTTAAAAAAATACATAACCGGTCGACAATTGATGATCAAAGAGCGAAACCAAATAAGTTCTTCTCAACCAATAGTGTTTTGCTTTGACGGCGATGAATTTTGTCTATATTGGAAGCGGAAGCGGTGCCCCATAATTGTATACCGTAGCACCAAATTGGTTTTAAAATCGAGTTGTAGAGTAGAAGCTTACAATCAAGACGTAGCACAGAGTTTCTACCCATTAGCCAGTGGGTTTGAGCAGCTTTAAGTTTCATTTGCGTCAGCTTAGCATCTATATGAGGCTTCCATGTAAGGCGGCGATCTAGGTGAATACCAAGATATTTTGTCTCAGATCGTTGAGGCACATTATGGTTGTTGATAGTGATTGGAAGGCACGTTTCTTTGCGTAAGGTAAAAGTTACGTGAGTACATTTTTGTTCATTTATCTTTATTCCCCATAACTTTGCCCATTTCTCAACTTGGGTTACGTGTTGTTGCAGCTGGTTTGAAGCATCTTTAGGGTCTTTGTAAATACTAAGAAAAGCAGTGTCGTCAGCAAATGTCGACGTGTGTGTAAAACTATTGGTTGGCATATCTGCCGTGTAAAGCATGTACAAAATTGGACCTAGTATACTTCCTTGAGGTACACCAGCCTCTAATGGTTGAGAAGAACTTATTTGGTTTCCCTCTTTGATCATAAATTGTCGACCGGTTATGTACTTTTCTAAAAGGTTGAAAATATTAGCTGGAAGGTTGAGCTTTAGTTTGTTTAAAAGGCCTTCATGCCATACTTTGTCGAAAGCTTGCGAGACATCGATAAAAAGCCCCGAGCAGTACTGCTTTTCCTCAAAGGCTTTTCTTATAACATGTACCAACCTGTGAGTTTGTTCGATGGTACTATGTTGACTTCTAAAGCCGAATTGATGATTTGGAATGCAGTTGTTGTCACTCAGGATCGGATTTAGCTTGTTTTTTTTAGCAGTTTTTCGAACAACTTGGACATTGTGGGTAACAAGCTTATCGGCCTATAAGACTCTACCTTCGAGGGATCTTTGCCAGGCTTAGGAATCATCTTAACTAAGGCAACTTTCCATATGGGCGGAAAATGTTCAAGACGAATTATCGCGTTAAAAATAAAAAGAATGATTCTTTTAGCAGTAAGAGGTAGCTCTATGAGCATTTTGTTGCTTATTTTATCAGCGCCAGGAGCTTTTTTACCATTTAGGTTAGCGATAGCCTCTACAACATCTGCGAATCGAAAACGTATTTCTAATGGATGTCTAACAACAACAGGCGGTAATTCCCTCACATCTGTGCATGTATTGGGTGTGAGTACGTTTTTGAAATGATTTGCGAACAGATCGCATTTGTCTTTGTCATTTATAGCCCAGGATCCTCTCAGATTGCGCAGTGGTGGTTTTGCAATAACAGGTCTTTTAAGACGTCTGGCTGATCGCCATAATGAATAACTTGTTTGAGGAGTCGCGTCTAGACTTTCGAGGTACTCTTTAAGTGAAGCTATTCTGTGAACCTCCAGCAAGCTTTTTAATTTGTTAGTACATTCTTTCAGCTTAGATTTAAGTTCTGGCGATCTATTCTTTTGCCATTCCCTTCGGGCTCTCCTTTTTTTAGATAAAAGCTTTTTCACATCGTCAGAAAAAATTTTGTTGTACCTAGCCTGACGATAGGTAGAAGACGCAAGTTCAACGGCTTTTTGAATGTTTTCATTTAGGACGCTCAGGCAATCATCGCTGTCTCCGGGAGTTTTTAGCGGTTGGTTCTCCGAGCAGTGAGCGCTAATATATTTCTTATATTTCAACCAATTTATTCTTTTAGATAAGAAAAACTCACTAGCTGCTATTTGGTGAGGACTGCAAATAGTGATTATTGTGGGTGAGTGGTCAAAAGATAAATCCAAGGAGGCTTGAGCCTCAATAAGCTCCGAGGATATACCTTTTGCTACTCCAAAATCAACTACGTCTGGAATTTTATTGTGGTCCGTTGGCCAGTAGGTTGGTTGTCCAGTTGAAATAACATAAAGTCCCATTTCAGACACGGAATCGTACAAAACACGACCTCTGGGACTAATTAGTCTGGAGCCCCAGTACGTGTGCTTGGCGTTATAGTCTCCAGCAGCTATGAAGCGGGGAGCTAAAGATTTGTAAAAACCGTTGTACTGATCCTTCGTTATGGAGAATCTCTGTGGACAATAAACTGACGAAATAACGAGATTATGGAAAAATTCATCAATGCAGACGTTTGTTGCTTGCATTCAGATAGGCCACCCAACCATTGGTGCTTAATTCTTGATTTGATTAATATTGCAGAGCCACCACATGATCTATCCCTGGGATCCTTTGTATCATAAAAATTGTATCCACTAATTCTAAAAGTGCTCCTAGATGTCATATGAGTCTCAGAAATCAACATAACGTCAACTTTTTGGTGTGTTAAAAAATATTCGAGCTCGTTTTTGTGTTGACGGATGCCGTTTGCGTTCCAGAAACAAACCCTGAGGCAGTTCATGGTCTTTTAAGCATGGCCTGCAGGAGAGCAGACTGCATTTTTTGCATCTCCTGCATCATGCCAGCCATTTGCGCCATTATCTGCGTAAATTGTTTGACCATATTGTCAATTACGGCTTCCAGGCGGCTAAAATTGGGACCAGTTGGTTCACTTGTTGGCACTTCTTGTTGTGTTGTTGGTTGGTTTGGCCTTTGTGCATTGGACTGGTTTGACTTTAGTGCGTTGGCGTAAGAAATTTGACTTGTAACTGGCTGTGCTAACTGGGAAATGTTTGTTGTTGGTATATTTAACGACTGGTGAGGGGCAGGAACTACCTTCGGCTTAGATGAGCGCCTAACTAAATCAAAGACAGGACAACCTTTGTAGTTGGCATTGTGGTTTCCACCGCAATTGCTGCACTTCTTCACCCTAGGGTCATCTTTTGGTTTGTCGCACTTGGTTGTAACATGCAGATCCCCGCACACAACGCAAACAGAAGGCAACTTACAATAAGTTTTTGTGTGGCCATATCCCTGACAATTTAAACACTGTACAGGCCCAGATCGCTTATGCAGAACTTCCACTGTAACTCTACGGTGCAAAATATATCTTAAGTCATAAATGGGGTGAGTTTAATTTTTCTTTAATTTAGCATCACCAGGCTCAAGTTCAACTCGGAACAATGGTTGAGGGTATTTTTCCCTATTTCTAATATTTGTCACAGTCCGGACCTTAAAACCTTCGTTGCACAGACTGGTCTTTATCTCCTCAGGGTCAACATTTGAGTCAATACCTTTTATGACTACCTGGAGGCCTTTTGCGTTTTTTAGCTGGTAAGTGTAAAAGTTTTTTTAATTTTTTTAAATTCCGACACCGTGGCGCGGTAAGCGTTCTCGTTATTCACTTGAATTTTGGTCTCATATATGTTACCACGTTTTATGTTCGACACATAAAAGTTCTTTTCGCCTATTAATGCAACTAAAAATTTAATGAGGTCGTTCGAGTTTTTTTCTCTTAAATAAATTGGAGGAGGCTTAAAATTTTTTTCCGTAACGGGACCATCATTATCATCTGTTTGCAGAATGGCAAAACGATTTTGCGATGTGGTTGGCCTTTCATCGTCTTTTAGAATTTTTGCAAGTTGACTTACTTCTGCCGACTTCGGGCTTCTTCCCCTTTTAAGAACTGTAACGTATCGGTCCATTCCTACCTGGATCTTAGGAGCACACGGTGTAATTGGGCTTAATGTCCCTTTAGCAGCTTTTTGTAAAAGTCAAGACCTTATTAAAGGTGAGCGCGATGACAAAGGTCCCTCGGTATTTTTTTCATAATTTTCAAAAAGAGGTTTGTCCCTTGTTCAATACTTTTATTTAAATTGGGTGCACTTGAACTCAAATTTTTTATAACTATATTTGGTTTTGCATTTAGATAGTTTTTATTATACTGAGGGTCTCCAATATTTTCATTGCTCACACTAGTGGAGCTTAACACTATGTATGCATTTCTTTTATCAGGCCCACTGTCACTACGGTTACTCATTTACCGTTCGATTTTTTTTTATTTAGTTTGTTTTCATTGTATTTTCCCACTTATTTGTGTATGTTTGTATATTAATAAATTCGTTTGCCACTTATTACTAATATCACCTATTACCAATATTACACTCGCGTAGACACGTCCGCACACTACGAGATTAAGAATGCAACTTTTATATGAAAATTTTAGTTTTTTTAAGTTATGTAAAGTTGTAGATATGTATGTCGAGCGATGGTATTGAAATAACTTGGTTAACTGATTGAGAACACGAGACATTATTGAAATCTTCGAAAACGGCATCAGAGTAGGTGGTAGAAAAAAAATCGGCAAACATGTTACTTATGAAAACACTATCGCTAGATTCACAGTCATTAAACTTCATTACTGCAGGAAATACTGTAAGTTTTCTTTTTGAATTCACAAAGTTATAGAACGATCTTGGGTCATTTTTAAAATTAGTCCCCATTTTACGTAAATAATTGGTGTAGTAATGTTTGTTTAACACATTGTATTCAGTACGAATTGTTATATACATATTTACTATAATCAACTTGTCTGCCAGACTTTTTAAAAATTTTATACAATTTATTTTTTCTGTTTTTAACTGAGGACAAATGTTTAGTGTTCCAAGGAGATCCGCAAAGTGTATAGAATGATCTTTTTTTTTGAATACTTGTGTTTATCAGGGCATAGATTTTGGTATAAAAACGATTTATTGCTTCATCTACTGAAATACTAAACGACGAAAGTAGCTTATTCCAGTCGACGTTGCTCAGGAGGGTGTTAATTTGTCGATAATTAGCTTTTTTAAAACACAGAGAGTTGTAATCAGCAGCATTTGGTGGGGAAATAGGTTTTAAAGACATTGGTAGGTTTACTTCAATCGTAGGATGATATCGATCTTCCGGCATTGTAATAGGTTCACAACGCCTTACAACAATGTCCTCATATTCATTTGCAAAAACTAAATCCAACATCTTGCCATAATCATTTAATTTTCCATTAAATTGATAAAGCGGTACTTCTAAAAGAGAGTTGAGAAAATCTGTGTAGATAGTATTATTTAGAGACGTGATTGGTACTAATAATCCATCATCAGGTGAAAAATTCCATTTAATAGAAGGCAAGTTAAAGTCACCAGCAGAAACAATCAAATCATTCATTTTAGCATTAGAATATATATGTATACATACTTAATAGCTTCAGCATTTTCGACGTAAACTAAAAGAGGTGATGCCGGAGGAATATAGGAGCGTGTAATATAAATATTTTCATGACCACCTTTTTTTTACGCTAATAATTTCAATATTGGAAGGTGAGTCAATGGCTAAGGCTTCAGGCGGAAAAATATTCGAAACAGCAATGATGACGCCTCCTGATTTTTTATTAATTTCTCGATCTCGTCTAAATACTTGGAAATAATCACAAACTATTTCAGAGTTCAAGACATTTTCAGTAAGCCAAGTTTCAGTAAAAATTATTATCTGATGATTTATGTTAAAACTATTAACGAAAAGAGATGAAAATTTGGTATTAAGTCCTCTGACGTTTTGGTAGACTAAGGAAATATTGTCCACAGTATTAGCACTTAGTTTTTTGAGATATTTGTGTTAACTTAAGGAAGGCGAGCAGAGGATTACGATATCCTCTAGAGGTATATTCACGCACAAATGTATTTACGGGCCAGAAAGTAGGATCCACAATTTAATAAAATATGATGATGCTGCAGATGTTTGAAAGCCTCTTTTATGAATACTGAGAAAGGCGGTATCACCAGCAAATGTCGACGTGTGTGTAAAATTATTGGTAGGCATATCTGCTATGTAAATCGAGTACAGAATTGGACCTTGTTCAACAGGCGTTCATGCCAAACTTTATCAAAGGCTTGAGAGACATTAATAAAGAGCACGGAGCAGTATTTCTTTTCCTCAAAGGCTTTTCTTATAACATGTACCAATCTGTGGGTTTGTTTGATGGTCAACATAGACTCTGAAAGCGATATTGGTGATTTGGAATACAATATTGTCATTCAAGATCGGGGTCAACTTGTTTGTAAGTAATTTCTCGAACAATTTAGACATAGTTGGTAACAGACTTATAGGCCTGAGACTCCACCTTTGAAGAATATTTTCCAGGCTTAGGAATCACCTTTACCAAGGCAACTTTCCATGCTGGCGGGAAATGTTAAAGCCGTAATATGGCGTTCAAAATAAAAAGAATTATTCTTTTTGCAATGCTGCAAGGCAGCTCTTACAACATATTGTTGCTGGTTCCGTCAATGCCAGGCGCTTCTTATCACTAAGATTTTTAATAGACTCAAAGATATCTGAAAGTTGGTTAAGTGTACCCTGCAAGGCGAATTCATAGATTAGGTGGTGTTACGAGCACCGCTGATCTGCTTTTTTCTTGCATAAATCGAGGCTGGGTTTTCAAATTTGTTTATGGTTTCATTTTTTTTGACACAGCAGACAACGAAAATCACAAAAAAAAACGAACATTTTTTTCGCCGTATGTATCAGAAATAAAAGTGCTGCTTTCTCACTATTGGGTAAAGTTCGGTAAATGAATAACTAAAAATTGATGTCCCAAAACAACAAGAACACACAAAAGCTCAAAAATAAATTCTTTTAAAATTCCAAAAAAATTTTTTTGAAGAATATATATGTATTGGCTGGATTAAAATCTACTAGTTTTTGCATGTAAACTAACTAGCATCAACAAGTTTCCCAGACAGCATTTTTTTTGTTTTTCAAACAGCTGATTCTTAGAGACTTTTCCTAATGAACAGGAAAAAAGTACGGGCTGCTGTACTTACAGATGACATATATTTCTCATAAGATCCCGAAAGTTGAGTTTAATTAATAACAAGAAACATTAATTTAAAACTAGGTTACACTAATACAGATAGTGTTAAGAACCCAGCTGATTACAAATTCACCTTGAAAAAGGAAATGCAGAGGGCGAGTGTTTTGAATTCGCCTTGATACTACATGTATTAGTGTACCCTGTTTAAAAGTTTATAAATTAATGTGACTTTACTTTTAAAAAGTCCTTCTAATGTTACTTTTGTTTTCTTGTAACGTTGTTTTTGTCACTTTTAAAAATTATCAGCGGTCACCCTGATGTAGCTGTAAATATACTACACCTAATAACCTATTTGGCTCGGTACTGTCTGCAGAGAATTTTTTGTATTGTAGTGCTTTTTTACATTAGTTAAGATTGACAACACTGATTGCAAAAAAAAAACAACGATTCGCCCGTATAAAATTCCTATACGCCCGTTTTTAATATAAGAAGTTATTATGATATATACAAAATTGAATCGATTTTGCAAATAATCTTGTTTCTTTCATGTAAAATATGAAAAATAAATAAATATCTTGAAAACGGGTTTGATAAGTTTGATTTGTGGATGTAATTGTTGCAATGTAAAATAAATATTTTTTTGTATAAGGAATTAACGTTCTGAACTAATTAAAATTTGATAAAATATTGTTAAGGATGACAAAAGCTGTATAATAGTGTAGTGAAAGCAAAAAAATTGCTGCGAAATGCCAAAGGGTACTGGCAAATCTAAAACAAAAAGCAATGTAGAAGTAAGGTCATGTAAAGCTGCCTCAAAAATAAAAACTACAAGAAATGATAACGAAAAAGAAAAGATTGTTGAAAATACTTTTGTATGTGATTCTAAGGAAGTTGTTAGTGGCGAGTTATTCCATAGAAAGTCTGGAAGACGAAGAGTTGCTCGGGATATATTTTTGGTATTTGAAGAGGAATCAAGTACTAGACGAAGTACAAGAAGAGTAACTAAAAAAAAACAAAAGTTTGCCCACCTACAAGTAGAAGAGTCAGTCAAGCATAAAAGCTTGTTACGAGATATAAAAAATGAACCTAGGTGCTACCTGAATCCGTGTAATATAAATGTTACAAATTTTCTCGTTCCTCCTGCTCAAGTTAATGCAAAGACCAAGGCAACGGTTTTAAATCAGACTAAAGATAAAAAGTCAAAAAAGTGTATCATAAAAAAAACTGTATCTTGTAAAACTGACAATTTGACAACTTTAGATAATGACAAATCCAAACAGAAATTTGTTTCAGCCTCAGAAACACCTAATTGTTCTTTAAATATTAAACCTAGGTTGGTTCCCAGGGTTAATCCAATTTTTTTATGGGTAAAACAAGATGACACACGCATTGTTGAAGTTCGCTGTGAAGACTATGACAAAAGAAATCGCATACGAATCACGAAGACGTCAAATGGGTGGCGGGCTATTCCCAGATCTGATCCTACATCATCAAGAGTATTGAAGTTTAATCCTACACCTTTAATGAAAGTTAAAAGAGAAAATAATGTTTACGAAAAAAATACCGAAACAAAAATGCAAACTGAAAACAAAAAAACAATTTTCTGCGAACAAAATATTTTCCCTAAAAGCGCAGAAAATAAATCACAAAATTTAGTGACTGTTGAAACATTATGTAACCCATTCTCTCTCGATGTCAAATCTAAAACCAAAAACAAAAAAGCTAAAAAACTAAAAAAAAAGTCGCACTCTAAGAAGTTACAGAAAAAAAATAAGAACAAAGTCACTGCCATACAAGATCAAGTTGAAGTTTCTGGGTCTTTAATAAATCCCTTAAATGTTCAGTTAAATGCAAAATCTTCGAACACAATCGCTGAAATTGTTAACACGCATTCAAATGATAGGTTTAAATGTGATTCAACTGTCGAACAGAAATTTGAAAAAGGCTTGTCTACTAAGAGTTTATTTGAAAATACCCACGTTAAAAATACGGAAAATGAACAACGCTCAAACGAATTACTTAACTTAAATGTACCTACCGAAACACATTCTGCATATCAAAAGGTATCTAAAGACAATATTTATTTTCATTTGTGTCCAAAAACTGGATTATTTTTGCCAAATGATGTAGAATGCTTTGAAAATGAAGACATTCAAAATGCTACAGATGTAGCTTCAAGCTTTTTTCCTAATTTAAGAAAGGAAGAATTATCTGCGAACTTAGGAAAAGTTAATGCTGAATCAAAATTACAAATGACGGGAGAAAGTCTAGAAAGCTTAGAAGCAAAAACAAAAATTCTTAAAGACCTTCTTGATGATGCCGATTTGTTACAGCACTGCGATGACAATGCAAACAGCGATGCTGAATTGATAGACTCTCTAGTAAAAACTAGTTGTGAAAATAACTTGATTCAAGGAAATGAAATAATAAAATCACCTGTGCACTTATTACAGCAAAAAACATCAACGATAGATGTTAGCGCAAATGAAATGACAGTCAATCTTATAACTGATGTTACTGATCCACCAAAATGTTTGTCATTTAATGAAGCCGGTGAGATAGAGGGCTTAAATGGCGAACTTTTTCAGTCAATTACATATCTGGAAACTTTTGACAAGCATTCAAATAACGCTTTGGCGGCGGAGCCCCAAACAACATTTCATTCTACCACATCAATAGTTGCAGCATCAACACCTCAAAGACCATCCACATGTGAAAACGTCGAATCAATTATCACAAATATGGGCATTAACAATTGTAAACAACAATCGTTTAGAAATATAGAAGACTCGCCAAAGGACCTTAGCTATAAAAAGCGTGAAGAAGTTTGCCCACCTTCCGAATCGCGAAGCCAATGTGCTGTTACATCTAGTTCCGATGTAATAAAATCGCCACAACGAGAAGATTCATCTTTAGCATCCTCTTCAGAAACATTTAAAAATCTTATAATAGAGCAATTTATGAAATTAAACGCTTTTTCCAACCAACAACATCAAAGAGATCAAATAGAGATTGCTGAACAGAGGCACAACCCTTTATCTAATATGGAATCAGTATACAACTCTGGACAAAGCACGGATTTCATGGAGACTGTAATTATTGAAGATGACGATGACAATAGTGACTTTAACAGGGAACATGAAGAAGAACCACTAAAAAAACGTTTAAGACTTAATAAGCAAAGTTTTGTTACCCAGAACAAATGCATAATAGCTATGATAGACAAAGATCCTGATCCACTTACACAGCTACGTCTGTTAATAAGAAACACTGAATGGAAAGTTCCTGATCCAATATTAGTTCCAAAAGACAGACTTAGCGCTGTTTTAGCTTCACCGGCGAGAGAAATTCCTCTTTTGATTACGACTAGACCTGAACTTAGATTGCCTGAAGCCTTTGCTTATCCAGAAATAATACAGAATCCTAATATTCTTGTAATTTCGATGGCGCAGCTCGAGGCAATTTTGAAAAATGAACACGAAGTAGAAAAAACAAAATCTAAGGACAATATTAATAGAGTAAATCATGCATTGTATAAAGAACAGTTTCCTGTTAAAATAATCAATAATAAAGAAGACGAAATTAATTTTCCATCATCAAGGCAGCACGTTCAACATCTATCAAAATTGCAGAAGAAAAATGCTGGTATTCCTTCTATTAGTCAAGCATCCAAAAACATATTAACAACAGATACCACCGATGCAGGCATTCAAGCACAGCCTGCTCATGAAATAAGGAGTGAAAATGCTAAATGTTCGCAAACTGATTCCTTTTTGTCATCAGACCTGAACTCTGCTGCTATGGCGGTGTTAAACCAAATGCTATGGTTGCCTTATTTTGGACAAATTTCTCAGGATATTAATAAATCTTATAAAAATCCAATAGTATTGCAAGAAAAATGCCCTAACTTAGTTCCGTTTTTAAATTCTAATTTAAACGGGTTATCAAATTTGGAAGATATTTATAAAATTGCTACTAATAAAAAAAAGTCTACACAGTCATGTTCTAATAAGAGCTTCCAACAACATCCGCAGAAAATTAAAACAAATAATGAGTTATCACTTTTACAGAAAATTGTTCAACATCAGATGCAAAATGTGCTGCAAATGAACCAGTTAAAAACCGCTTCATCTGAACTTGAAGCTGCGCCAGACAAAACAAGCTTCAACAATACTAAGCAGTCCCTTCTATCGTCACATTATGCGGATACAAGTAAGCAAAAAGATATACTGCAAAATAACCAACAAACATGTGCACCTTCTGCCTGTAGCCACAACAGTTCCGTAGCAGAAAAGTCATATAATTTAAGGAGTTCAGTCGCAGGTCGTCACACCACCGCTGAATCAAAGCAATACTCAATTAACAAAATAGGAAAAAATACAGACAGTAAACCACGACTGACATGTAAATCATTGTCTAATCTCTTAGACCCTGAGCATAGTATGGTTCCACCATTATTCAAGTCTTCGGTGCAACATGTTCAAAATTCATCATCCGATTTTTTAAAATGCGTCGATTTAAATTCTAGAAATTCAATTGATTGCAAACTTAGCCAAAAAAAACCGGAAGGCAAGCAAGTTTCCTTGAGGGAAGACGTGTCTTTTGTGTCTCCATCAGCAAGACCTAGTACTACTGCAAATGCCCATATAGATGCCAGTACAATAGCTGACATCACTAAAGAAAAATCGAAAACGGTTATTGATAGTATATCACCTAAAAATACAACAAATACTGACAATTCTGGACTACCAGCTGATACAAATATACCAATTTGGCATCCCCTTTTTGGAAAGTAAGTTCTTTTATTAAAAACGTTCAAGTAGTATCTGGCTATACATATTGTAAAGTCAGTAATAGTGTTAGAATAATGATAGCCCAATTTACAACCTCGCCAACTGCGTGGGCTTATTGCAAATAAATAAGTAATAAATTATTTATAATTTACAATTTCAGTCGTTGGAAAACAAAGGAAAAAATCTTGTTAGAGTGTAGGTTCGTTCGTTTACTTTTCCAGTAAAGTCCAGTAACTTAGGGCATACTGAGTAATTTTAAGAAATATTGCTGAGTACACACTAGACATTTTTAATTCCGTAATTTTTTGACGTCACATTTCAACTGCTTGTAAAGTGCGATAAAATAACAACACCCTGTCATTTTATGTTGTGCCTGCATTGCATTTCGGCAACCGTCCACATTAAATGCTTAAAATGTGTTAAAACGAGATGTCAGGTAACGAATAACAACAAAAAACGACAGACGTTACCATTAGTACACACTATTTTGATTGCTCAGAATGTCAAAAGTTACATAGTTAGTACTTAGCATAAATTTTTTTTTAAATTAAAATGATTTATTAGTATTGATAATACTTTGCATACACATACATACAATAATAGGTGTGTTCATTTACAGAAAATTATCACTAATTTCCGATAATTATTACTAGTAAATGTTCACGTACAAAAAAATTAGCAGCTAGAGAGCCAAAAAAGAGCGTTAATATGTTTAGTAACAAAAATGTTTTTGATAATTTCTACTAATAAAAATTTTACTATCAGAAATTATTTAAACAGTCTTTCTGCCATTAAGCTTTGAAAAAAAATTAAGTTTTATGTTTTTATTAGTTTACAATAACAAAATACATTTGCTTGCAAGTTTTGACTGTAAAAGTGTTCATTTACTTTTAAATATTTTTGAGAGCAATTTTAAAAATATTTCTTTTTACTCTCTCGTTGCTAGTAATTACTGGTTATCAAACACAACTAATATAAGTTTGCTTTCACTTTACTTAAGCTATATTATAAATAATTTTTAACAAAAAATGAGATATGTCTTTTAAATAGATTCTGATTACTTTCATTTTTAATATAGTTTGGTAATGTGCTGTAAATTTGCAAGCCTATGTAAAAAAGATTTCGCTGCATTGCCGTTGAATTCACTCTCTCAATTCTAAAGTTGCTAATGTTTCTTAAGTGGTATGGTTGTGCTTCTCCGACATATACTATTTGTTCCTTTATGTATTCCGGTGCTTCTCTACGTTTTAGCTTTTGAATAAAATTTGAAGTGTTGAGTGTAAGCCTCTGTCTTATGTTTAGCCATTTTAGGGATTTAAGCATAAAGTTAATTGGCATGTACCTGTTGCATTTTAATATCGTTCGCATTGCTCTATTTTGAAGTTTTTGTAGTCGATCTATCTGATGTGCAGTACAGCATGAATACAAAATTGTAGACCCGAATTCAAAATGTGGTTTTATTATGGTATTATATACGTTTACGGCCGTTATAACTGATATTTGATATCTTATTCTTTTGAAAAAAACTAATTTTCTTGCCAATTTTTTTGCAGATATGTATAATCAATGTGTGGTTTAAATTTTATCTTTTTGTCAATCATGAACCCTAGATATTTGATACGATCCACTTTTTCTATCGTTTTATTATTTATTTTAAACACTTGATTACTATTTGTATTTATTTCTAATATTTTTGTTTTGTTTTCGTTCAATTTAAGTTTGGTCATCTTCAACTATACGTTAACATTGTTTATATGGGGCATCCCACCGTCACGTACAGACAAATTAAACTATTTTTTTAGCACTTACTTTACATACAACTTCTAATTGGTAATTCAGAATTCTTTTTTTTTTCTATTAATTAAACTGCGTGGTAGTCTTCAATCCTACATCAAACTTGTTTTTAATAATTCATAAAATATTAAAGAAAAAATTAAACAATATTCGTCACGTGGGCGACAGCCTGAGTCAACCAACATTCAAAATTGTAGTGTTTAAATCCAAATTTCAGCGAATCAGTTGCTTATTGAGAAAAGATGTCTAAGAAAGAAATTACAACTAACAACCACGCTTACTTATGATGATAATAAATTTTTAATAAAAAATATATTTATAGGTAAAAAGTAACTTTTTTATTTTGTCACGTACTGACAAATGGCGTCATGTTAGGGACACAGTTGAAATAATTTTTATAAAATACACAAAAATCAAAAGTTAATTGCAGTTTTGTCTACAGATAAGCTATGTTTTTGCACTCCACGATATTTTGATTGGCTTCGATGAAATAAAAGTTTAAAATTCCTCTAATGGCATGGTGATTCAGATTCAATTTTTTCTCAGATTTTTGAGGATGGCACATAAATTACCCGGGTTTTTGAAACTCATTAAGAAGTCAAATAAGCAAAAAAATTTGCTGACTGAATGACAATATGTTTGCTTTGGCTTATCATTTTCTCTCATACAAATCTCTTTATATTTTCGCCGATTCCATCTATTACACCTTTTTCATTAGTTGTATCTAAATATTTCCAAAAATGGCTTTGCGTACTTTTCGCTCAGCATTGATATTAATTTTACCATATAGCGGCTTTTAAATTCTGATGCCGAGCCATTGCTCCAAACTATTTCCACTGAAGGTAAATCTTCATTTTTTGTATTTACTAAATCATACAGCTTATTTAAAAAATGAAAAACTGAATCTTTATCTTTAAAATTCGCATTCGAGCATATAAGGTAGAGTAAGTGCGGGTAACGTGGTATAGACCGGTAAGGTGGTATAGTAAGTTTTTTCTTAAGCTAATAATATAAAAATAACAACAGGCTAAATATATTGTGGCTCTCAGAAAATTAATAAAGCAATATTTTAATTAATATTTGCAAGTAATTTTGGGAGTCAGCTGCAAAAAATTGTTTTGGTGTGTGACCGACTTTTTTTGCTGGTGTAAAAACACAAGTTTTTTTCCTTAAAGGTATTTTTCAATAATTTTAAATTTGAGATTAAAGCAATTGGTAAGTACTAAACAAGCAAAATGGCATGCAGTGGCTTTTTATAGTTCATACTTTTCTTAAAATATAAAAATATTTGCACCAAACACAAGTGCGGCTGTTGTGGTATAGCTTGTGTCAGCTGTTGGTATGGCATACCACATTACCTTCAAAAAAAAAAACACAAAAACTCCAAAAAAAGTAAAGTAGACAAATTGGTGCCAGAGGATATTACGAGAACTGTAAAATTACAATAAATGTTAATTTACATAAAAAAACGTTTGAAAATTAAGGAAAAGCTATTAACTTGTAATATCGTACACTATACCACATTACCCGCACATTTTTAAAAGTTGCGTTTCAGAGTACTTGCAGTATTTTCTGGAATATTTCTGAAAATGCTGGTTAAATATTTTTCGCAAATAGCTTTGTGGAAGCTTAACACATGTACCATGTTAGTAGTTAAATTTTTTTTTTCAAATTTTTATTTTTTTTTTATTGAATACAATAAGTATTCAAATCTTAAGGCTAATACATATTAATATTAGTCCAGCCAGTGCCAGACTAAAATTTTAAGTTCTCATAAGGAAATAAATAATTTCATATAAGCGCAATAGTATCCCTCCTTTTCAGATGGGTGTGTCCGCTATGTTGCAAGATGTTTTGAGCTAGCGGATTGGGATGATTTTCAAGCTTATTTAAGTACTTGCCCACATAGTTAAGGATTTCGTATTTTACTAGTGGAACTTCTAGAGCCTTGTTGATGTTGCTGTTTTTAACATATGAAGTAGCACCAGTTATCATTCTTAGAATTTCGTTTTGACGGCGCACATAGGGGTATTTCGCCAATCTAGCCGAACATTAAGCCAAAATGGAAATTTAAGAAATGTAAAAATTTAAATGCGCAGCTCGACATATAACAAAATTCTGTATCGGATAGTGAGTTTTCAAATCTTTTGCTTGCGATTTGTCGTTTTGAGGCACTGTCAAAGTCAGCAAAGTTAAGTAAATTTGCCCGCAATTTATTAACTTTTGCTGGTTTTGAGAGGTTTACAATATATTTTTTTGTAGCTGAACAAAAAAAGATTTTACATTGATTTTTTTTCTCTGCGAAAGATTATATAAGCAGCTACCTTATTTATTTTTTTTTTATTTTAAGTTTTACTTTAAAAAAATTTCTTCAAAATTAAAAAAAATAGGTTTTTTTGTTCACTTTTTGATTAAAAAAATAAAATCAAAAGGTTTTTGAGAGCGATGGCACTCATTATCCTAAAAATCTTTTTCATCACAATAAAATCTGAAATCTCTACTTTTAGACGAAAAAAGAAAACGTTGCGCGTTTTTGCGCCATTTTTTTTGGCGAATTTTAGAAAATTTCTCTTTTTTTGGTTTTTTCTCATCTTGTGTGTTTACATATGAGTAAGAAACTTTTTTGTGGGGCATAAAACGTTTTATTTAAATTATTTCAGGTAAATTTAAATTAATTTTTAACAGGTTAAATTGGGTTTTACACTGACATTGCATGTATAAAAAGGAATGTGCGAGGCAGTAGTTTTTACCCGCCCTTAAACTGGTTATACTTGTGCGACAACTTTCCTAATAACGCTATTTTATGCAAAAAAATAAATGTACCTGCCTTCGAAACCTTCAAAAATTAAAAAAAAAAATATTTTTTAAAGAGAAAGAAATCTGTGCTTCAAGTACTTATTTTGTTAGTGTATATATATTGTGGTTATTGTACGAAATTGTTTTCAGGACACTTAAAACTACGAGAGTAAAATGGAAAAAGTTTATAAAAGATTAGAGTTATTACAAATAGTACATGAATGTAAATATAAATCTGTTGAGGAGAAATTGCGATTTTTAGAAAGAAAGAAAATTGTGTGAACTTTAAATTAATTGTTACTTCTGTAAATAAGTTATTTTTATATGTAAATTACTTATTTTCATAAAAATTTAACACATTAAATTACAAAAAAAGCGACAAGCAAGCTTAAAAATACATTTTTTTGTGAAAATGAGCAAAATATATAAAAAAAAATTTGTTGTACTGGGCCGTTTCGAGGGGTGGGGTTTGGGGGCATTTCCTTCCCTACCCATAAAAGCTTAAAAATTTCACTTTTATAGTATTTGGGCATAAGTTTTCCATTATTTTTATTTTATACATTACTTTTGCAAATTTTAATTTATGCCGCCGCCCACGAAACCAAACCAAACCACAATCAAATCATTTGCGCCTGGACAGGTGTATACTATAACTAGACAGTAAAAAAAGGCCTTCACATCTTCGTAATACGAGTCGACATTTTATATGTCCAAGCTTGAACTTTCGGCTAGAGCAGTATTCAATTTTAGCGCTAATTCGGTTGCCATCGCTCTTTTTTGGCTTGGCGGTTGCAGAAGGGCTTTTAGAGCCTTTTGAACAGCTTTCGATAAAGTTTGTTTGGGCTTGTAAGGGGATTTTGGTACTTACAGAAGGTTTGTCAATATTTTGACCTTGATTTCTTAATTTGGCCCTTTGTAGGCTTTTTTTATTCCTTTTCTTAACTAGCAAAGCTTTTTAAATCCTCTTTTTTGCTTATAAAGCTCACATATTCTTCTCGATTTGCTAAAGGTTGGATCATCTTTCTTACGCTTTTCGCGAAGTTTCCGCATATGGTCAGTACTGGTAGAAGGTTGTGTTTCAGTCATGTTTGGATGAGCCACAAATGTGGAGCAGTAAATTATAAATACAGTTTGTAGATGGCAGAAGGATTGAAAGATTTCAGATATCTTAATACTTTGCGTCGCGTACAGACACTTTTTATCACGAAATAAAAACTATTTGCTAAGTGTTTAAGTGGAAATTTTTTTTGTCACCTTTTAGACCACCAAAATTTAGCTGTAAACAACAAAAATCAATTTATTTAGTTGTGTCTTACAGTTATTATTAAAAAAAAGGAAAAAGGCGTCACGTGTGGGACATAGAAATTTACCTTTGCCTTGTAATTGCTTACTCGGGAACAAAGCACTTTACAACAATAAATATTAAACAGTTTAATATCGCTCACCACTCCCTTGAACGCAGAAAAGAATATTAGTTCTTATGTGAAAAACAGTATTAGCAGCGACCTCTCAAAAAATGGCGTAAAATGAAAAAGAAAAGCTAGATTCTTTATACTCTCAAAAAAATAACGGTATTTATGAAAATGGTTTTTTAGATGGCTTTAAGTTTAATGTTTCATATATTTTCAAAAGTTTCTTAATTCTGTTGATGAAGGAAGATTATCCCGTTAATATTTCCAACTTAAATTCCCAAAAATGTTTTCAGAGATCCAAGATTAGTAATCTTAAATAATTTTGTAAATTTTGTAATTAAATCTTCTAAAAGTAATCCATTTTTAGTTCCAATTAAAACATCATCAACATAAACCAGTAAATAAATTATGTTGTCATTACTTCTTTCGTAATATTATATTAGTTATAAGTGGCAAACAATTTTATTAATATACAAACAAACTACATTTATAGTTATTTATTTGAACTTTTTCTATATATCTTATAATTATGTCTATTTATTCGGCTTAAGTTCATTATTAAAAATGTGATAGCTAAGAATGGAAATTTTTATTAAAAATTAAGTAATTCCGATACTAGTCGAGTGTAATGCATTTTCGAATAGAAAGAGTGCTGACGAGAAATCGTAGCTGATTTCGAAAATGCATTACACTCGGCTAGTATCGGAATTACTTATAGCCTGTTTAACGATGTCGAACGAAAACCTATACGAATGAAAGCTAGTCACTCGCTTTCGAATAAATTTGGGTTTACGTATTTCGACAACTATCGTTCGCCTTTACTGACAGGTTCGTTTTCAACAGAGAAAAATATAAATAGTAAAATGCTTACATACTTTGGGGCATTTGCATAAAACAATTTTTAAATTTGCAATAGATTTGTTAGGCGAAATTTTCCTTAAAATCAATACTTCAAATCCATTTTAAATTTTAAAATTTGTTTTTTCCCTTTAAGGTGTGGATCAAAATATATATATATTTTATTTTGCTATAAGTTTTGTAATAATGTCTGTTTACGTTGCCAACTTTTTTGCCTCCCAACAGTATGCACTCACTTTCACAATAAGAACATTTTTTATACATATAGCCGTGATGCTAACTTTCTTAAATTATAAAGCACTAACAGACAAAGAAAATGTCTTTTTCAATAATGTGTATCTTTTTTCATGTTAAAATTACATAGCATAATACTAACAAGTCCTAGGTTCTTGGGATATATAAACCATGGCTTAGCTACAAAAATGACGCAGTCAGTACTTAATTGTTTAAGAAATGTTTTACTTGTTAGTAAGGTTTATTCCTGGAATTTTTTGCAACCCGGGAAACGGGAACTCCGCTCTTCAAATAAAGAAAAATTTACAAGTTGTACTAATAAAAAACTGTTTTTATTTTTAAATATAAAAAATAATATAAGTTAATACAAGTGGTCTTAAATAAGATAAAAATTCGGCATAATTGACATCACTGAAAACATTTCTTAATTAAAACTTACAAAATTTTTGTAGATTCTTTTTAAAATCAAATTTCATTTAATTTTTACTTTAAACAATATGATGTTTTAACCAATAACCCTTGAGAACTTGTTTAACTTATAGTTTTTAGCATTTTAATACACAGTGGTCTTTAATTTTCATCAAAAACTACATACTTTTATGTCACTCGAAAGCAAAATAACATGTGACTGATTTTGACATTTACGTTCGCATATTTAGCTTGCGTTCGACTTAGGTAAACCCAATTTTGTATGAAAATGCTTTTGTTTTCGTTCGACTTGTCTTTCGAGTGAACGTTCGCTTAAAGTATAGTTGGGTAAACCGAAATCAGTTTTCTTTCGCTTAGCATGCGAACGAAAGTATTCGTTCGACATCGGTAAACAGGCTATTAATTTTTAATAAAAATTTCCATTCTTAGCTATCATATTTTTAATAATGAACCTAAGCCGAATAAATAGACATAATTATAGGAAACAAACTACATAAAAAAACCAAACGGTTAATGAGTAACAGTAATCGTAGTGATAGTGGGCCTAATAGCCGAAATGCTTACATTGTGTTAAGCTCAGAAAGCGTTAGCAATGAAAACATTAGAGACCCTGAATATAATTGAAACTATTTAAATGCAAGACCAAAAATAATTACAAACAATCTTAGTTCAAGTTCGCCTAATTGAAATAACTATACTGGAGAAGAGACTAACTTAGCCCAATGTATATTTAAAAATTATAAAAGAAGTTCTGAGGTACCATTTTTGTCGCGGTCATCGTTATCAAGTTCTGGAGTTGAACCTGCAACTGCTAAGGGCGCATCAGGCTCAATTTCTGCATCTGAACCTAAGATCCAGGTAGGGATGGACCGCTACGTAACAGTTCTTAAAAGGGAAAGAAGCCCGAAATCGGCAGAAGCATCTCAACCTGCGAAAATTGTAAAAGACGATGAAAGGCCAACCTAATCGCAAAATCGTTTTGCAAGAGGATAAAGAGGCCCCTGCTACTGAAATAAATACTTTTAAGCCACCTCCCATTTATCTGAGAGAAAAAAACTCAAATGACCTACATAGTTAAATTAATCGGTGAAAATAATTTTTATGTGACAAGCATAACACGTGGTAACATATACGAGACTAAAATCCAAGTTAATCACCAGAATGCTTACCGCACCACGGTAACAGAACTCACAAAACTAAACAAAAGCTTTTATACCAGATTAAAAATGCAAGAGGCCTCCAAGTAGTGATTAAAGGTATTGGCTCAAATGTTGACCCGGATGAAATTAAAACCAGTTTGTGCCTGAAGGTCTTTAGATTCAAATCTGTATCAAACATAAGAAACAGGAAAAAATATCCTCAACCACAATTCAAGTAGAGCTCGAGTCTGGTGATGTCAAATTAGGAAATAATCTGGCAACGCTATGTTAAGATAGACGCGTAAAGTTGATTCTCCTGGTTGAAAATTAAATAAAAGTAATCTTTCATTGCTAATTTGGCTAAAATAGTTTAAAAAGACCATGTTAAAATATATAACTAATAGTGAATACGTGATTGTAACACCTCTTTCTTTAACAAACTGCATATTACAGTTTTGACTGTGTTACACTTTCTATGTGTTCAACTCCATTTTTAAAACAGTTTAACATTCTTGCGCCATTTTTTTAGATACACATTGTATACATAAAATAATTAAATCTTTGCAATGAATTATCACTGTGGTATGTGTAATTTGGAAACGAGTGGCACTAAGTGTTTACTTTGCCGAATCTGTAACACATGGCTACATGCAGATTGTGAAGGTGTCACTAAGGTGCTGTTTAGTATGCTAGATAAAAACCGAAACTTATTTTATACCTGTAATGGCTGTTTGGAAAATCTGCTTACTACAAGCAATAATGATGTGAAAGCCGAAGTGCACAAAGAGTTTGCGGATATAAAAAAATCCTTAAGTATGCACGCAGCAGATATGAAAAGTGAGCAGGAATTAATTAAAACAACATTTGAGTCTGCCATCAGTGAAATTCGGTTAGAGCTGGCAAATAACTTCAAAGAAATTACAAATAAAGTTGCAAATTGTAAAGCCTAAGTTGACTCGATTGGTATCAGAAATAAAAAAAAAATTCCTTGAGATTATAAATCATACACTCCAACACCGCCTTAACAGAGCGGACATCATCATCACCGGTCTTCCTAGGGATCTAAAAAATCTTAATAAGGCGGTTTGTAAACTTTTGGCACACTTAAAAGCAAAAAAACTTCTTCTAAATCCCTTAAATTATGTGATATTGTTGGTGGAGCCAATAACAACCGTATTTATCTCAATGATAACTACTCATCCCTGGCTAATAAGCTCCCTAAATGCTGCTGGAGATTAAAAAACGCGAGGAAGACTGATGGATTTAGCATAATAAACCGGGAGCTGCTGAAAATTAAAGTCACCATGCCAGATCATGTATCTAAAATCCTAAATCTGGAGGAAATGATCGATCTTTAAAAGTTTGTGTTACTGTTTTACATGTTTTTTCTGTCATTTAAATTGTAATCCTTAGGGTCTTATTCATAAACGTACAATAGTGTTTATTAAAGGCTTATTTGACAAGTATATATGGAATAATTGTCAAATAAGCCTTTAATTAACACTATTGTACGTTTATGAATAAGACCCTTAATCTTCAATCAAGGAGATATCTTTGAATATAGTTGTTTTTTCATATTGGAATTTTTTAAATTTAATTTGTGTGTTGTTCTATAGAATATTTGGCCTCCCCACTTGTATGAATGTTGCATAACTTTTTATGTCCCACATTAATAATATTGGCCCTCTAGCAAGAGATGGTCTTGTCCTTAAATCCTGTTTGGCTCTATTTACCAATCACCTTAGTGTTGGGCATATTAATGTGGGATAAGTTCTTGTAACAGTGGCAACGCTGTGAGTTAGCAAACGAATTGCACGGCATTTATACTATGTTACCTGTAACATGACTCTTTTCTTATTTCGTTTTAAAGTAACTTCCAAAAACTTCAAGCATTTACATTATGTTACTACAAACTTGTCTTTTTTTTATTTTTTGTTTTGGTTTCGTTGTTTTACCTTAAAGGTAATTGTACCATGGCATATAAGAAAGAGAATAAAGAAAAATAGGAGAAAAATCGAAAACGTCAAAAGAAAAACGCCAAAAAGTAACATTAAAAACAGAAATCGTGTTGCTTTTGTAACGTCTCTGCCTTCTCTACTTCCTTCGCCCTTAAAAATTTGTAACATGTTACAGTATTGTGTTACAAGTAACATAGTCTAAATGCCGTGTTGGTGTGTAACGACGGACAAGAAGACACGTTCGAGAAAACATACTAAAATTAATTATAAAAAAGAATAAATATCAAAACTTTAATACAATTTTGTAAATTAAAAAAAAAAAAAAAATTTAAAACTTAATATAAAATAAAAACATTTTTGGCTGCTCAGCCATGATAAATTGATACAAAGCTTTTTAAGACATTTTTTGTGCGGAAAAAAAGACAATTATTTAAGAAAATTAACACGGTTACCGCAAAAGAGACAAAGACAATTTGTGCGTGTGAGATGCAATAAGCAATACACATTGGCCTTTCGAAGCCCCAAACTTTTTTTGAATTTTTTTATTTATAAAGTATTTATTGTTTTTAAATAGGGGTCGGCGTTATATTTTAACCCTCTTACGGTTACTAGGGAAGTTGTAGGGGTTTTCCCCTAATTTTTTAAACTTTGAATGCCAACCCTCCTAGGGGCAGGTGTTAGGGAGTAAGTATGTTCTAGGAAAATGTTTGCAAGGAAAAATTAGTTGGGGTCATTCCTACATTTGACTTATCCACTGGCCCCCTGGAATCTGTAGAGGGAGAATTTATTACAATTTTACCAATTCTAGGAAATTGTTGTAGACAAAAAACTAATGGGGGTCTGTGATACATTTAATACCTCTACGGGCAACTCCGGGGAAGTTGTAGGGGTTTTTACCCTATTTTTTTAATATTGTATAGCGATCCCCTTAGGGCGTGGAGATAGGGGGTAAGTAGGTTTAGGAACATGTTTGGAAGGGGAAGCTAATGGGGATCGCTCGTACACTCGGAGGGAAAACTAATAGGGTCTGTGATACATTTTATTCCTGCATGTGCGACTTCGGAGAAGTAGAAGTTTTTACCCTATTTTTCAAAATTTTCTATAGCAGCCCTGTTAGAAACTGGAGATAGGGAGTAAGTATGCTCCACAAAAATGTTTGGGGGGAAGATTAATTGGGGTCGGTCCGACATTTGACCTTTGTAGAACCACCGTAGAAGAAGTGGGAGCAATTTAAAAAAATTAAACTTTGTATGGCAACCCATATATTCCACAAAAATGTTTGTGGAGAAAAATTTGTAGGAGTCGGTCTTACATTGTACGGGGCAACTTCGGGACAGAGCAGACGTAGTCTTGATTTTTGGTCAGCTATCGGGCGATTTGATGAAATTCAGTAGCGATTTACTTGTAGACATATCTGATAATTTGATGGCACCTACAGGTCTATGCGACATCAACGGCTTCAAAAAGTTGATTTTAACCGTAACACGGACAGATCGACATTGCTGAATCGACTTTTCTATCTATAAGGACCAAGAAAATATACACTTTATGGGGTCGCAGATGGATATTAAAGAAATTTCAAACGGAATGACAAAGTGATATATATATATGTATGTGAAGAGTATATAAATTGAAAACTTTCAAAAGTTGTGCGAAAAAAATGTGGTTTCGTGCTGGACGGTTGTGTTTAATTTTGGCTCCCAATAAATGTTAAATTCTTCTTTAGGGCCGCTAGAACTAAAAATATTCTTTAAAACTGTAAGATTTAATATAAAACAAGTGTTAACATTTCAAGCTATTTAAAAACAAAAATTGAAAAATACAAACAATTACTAAATAAATTAATAAAAAAACACTTTGTTAAAACAAACATTCAATGTATAAATCTAAACTAAGAAATCATAACAAAAACACCAATATGAAAAAAAATAAATAAACAAGAAAAACAAAAAACAGCGCCAAACATGTCTATACCAACAATTTCCACACAAAAACGTATAAGAGAGGTCATGCAAACTTCTTTTATTGAAAGCTCACCTAAAACTCCACAGTATTTAAATTATGAATCTCTTTGTACAACAAACACAAACTCTCCTTTAAAGTTTATTCAAATAATGGACAAAAGATTTGAAAAGTTGACCGAAAAAATACAAGCTTCCATACAAACAATGTTTCGTGAGTGTGAAGATCGTCTCTTAAGTGAGATAGACAAAAGACTTAACATAACTAAGAGTGAACTTAATAATGTAAACAAAAGAGTATCCACTATCGAATCAGTTGTACAAGAAATGAAAAACACAGTTTCAAACAAAATTGTAGCACTAACTAATGAAACTGATGAATTAAAAAAAGAAATTATGCTATTAAAACACCATGCAAAAAAACAAGAAAACTCAATTGTTGCATGTGATATCCGTATAAATGGTGTTCCTTTTAACAAAAATGAAAATATTTTTGATATGTACTTACGTATCTGTCAAATCGTAAACATTGATCCTCCAAATGTAAGAGCTATGTTTCGTGTCAATAAAAATAGCAATCGAAGAAATATGATTAATCACAAAAAATCTAATAATGAAGATCCTGATCCCGCTATTATTATTAAATTTAAATGCCTCTACGACAGAAACTTTGTGCTAAAATCTATAACTAGCTACGTAAAGTCTACTAGGGATGTCCTACGCTTAAATCTAATTGGATTTGAAAGTAATGTTCCTTTTTATATCAACGAAAACCTTACCCCAGAAAATCACCGAATATTTTTGCACGCCCATCGTTTAAAAAAAGATAAAAAAATATCAACAGCGTTTACTAATAGAGGCATTGTCTATATTAAGAAAATTGAAGATGACAATCCCATATGCATTCCTGACCTTAAAGTTTTACACCAGATGTTTCGTTTACATAATACTAATGATGAAGCAGGGCCGAGCCGTAATGATGATACTTTTTTTCATGATTGAACGAATACCTCTATTACGCTTTATTTTTAAAATAAAATATTACTTGTTTTCTCCGCTCTTTTGTATTTCAAATCTTAGTTTGACCCATTCAATTACTTCTTTAATAAACAGCCTTTGTAAAATCCCAATTATTATTTCTGCTTGTGCTTGCATTGCTTATAATATATTTGTTTTCAACTATGGTCTTGGAAATTAATAATGATAATGAAGTTGGTTCTAGGGAAAACCTCTACAATATGATTAGAATTCTATGTAGAAGAACTTCTGGTTTAAACGTATGTCACATAAATGCACAGAGTCTAAACAAAAAAATTGACGAATTTTGTTTTATCTTTGAGGAGTCTGGTGTTGATGTTATATGTGTTTTAGAAACTTGGTTTCGTACTGATGTTACGGATAACAACTAAAACTTGGAAGGATATCGTCTGCTTAGATGTGATAGGTCATCTAACGCTGGAGGAGTAGCTATCTATGTAAAACGGTCAATTTCATGCAAAGTCAAATGCAAAACATTGAGCGAAGAAGAAGCTAATTTTGGGTGTACTCATGAGGAAATAAGTGCTTTAACAAGTGTTAACGATGTCCAACCTGCCTCTAATACCCAAAAACTTGAATACTTGTTTATTGAAGTTTTTAATGATAAACAAAAACTTCTACTGGGAACGATTTACAGGCCAAATAAAAGAGTTCCTATCGAGCCTTTATTGAATATTCTATCCACCCTTACTCTTGGTTACACAGATGTCATTTTAACAGGTGATTTTAACGCCAATATTCTAATAGACCAATTTTTAATGGAGGAAATGAAAGCTATCGGCTTGATTTTAGTAAATAGTTCAATACCGACACACTTTACGTCCACCGCAAGTACTCTACTTGATCTTTGCTTTATAGACAATCCTTCGCGAATGCTTTTATTTGACCAACTTTCCGCCTCTGTTTTCTCCAAGCATGACCTCATTTTCATGGCTTATAGCTTTGAAACAAAAACTCAAAACCAAACAATAACATATAGAGATTTTAAGAATATTGATTTTCAATCACTGGAAACGACGTTAGCAACAATACCATGGAACCAAATATACCAGATACCTTGTGTGGATGAACAAGTTTTTTTCTTACATAACAACATCCAATTTTTATATGAAAAATATGCGGTAATTAAAACTAAACGCATAAAGAATGGGAAGCCGTGGCTTACTTCCGAAATTAAAACTTTAATAAATGAGAGGAATATTGCATACGCGAGATGGAAAAGGTTTAAAGCCACTGAACTGCATAATGTTTTTAAAACTTGCAGAAGGAATGTTAATTCTAAAATTAAAGCTGCGAAAGTAAGGTTTTATGAGGAGAAGTTCAAATCCGCCGTCTGCTCAAAAAAGAAATGGAAAGAAATTCACTCGATGGGTATCATTAACAATTGTAAGAGGACAGTAAACACAATCGATGTTAACCAGTTGAACCTTGAATTTGCCAATATACCAATGCCAGACGCTAATCATAACTTTTACAATTGTACAGATGTATTTTCTAATATTAACAGTGCTGATCGGCAACATGCACTATGCTTTAATTTTATACACGTTACCAAAAAAGACGTCCTTAAATCTTTACTAAGCATTCAATCTGATTCTGTAGGACACGATGGTGTCCACCCAAAGTTTATGAAACTTATTATAACATATATCCTTTCACAGATAACACACTTGATTAACACAATAATAACAACGTCAACATTTCCAACAATGTGGAAATGTGCCCAAATAACTCCAATACCTAAATCTGATAGTAGTTATCGACCGATTGCAGTGCTTCCATTTTTGTCAAAGGTTGTCGAAAGAGTAATCCATACACAGATGACCCATTACCTGTACAGCAATGCACTACTATCTGACAGACAATCTGGATTTAGACCAAAACACAGTTGTATATCTACACTCGTCGATGTCTGTGAGGAAATAAGATCAAATATGGATGAAAATTTTATGCCTTGATCCAAGGCATTTGACACTGTCGATCATACCATACTCTGTCAGAAACTTAAATACATGTGCCATTTTTCAAACACTGCCGTTAAACTACTTTCATCGTACCTATGTGGTAGAAGTCAAGTTGTATATTTTGGTTTAAATGTATCAAACAGCTGTTCTATAACAAGAGGTGTACCACAAGGCTCCATATTGGGTCCGCTATTATATACTATCTACTCGAATGACTTGCCGTCCAGACTACGCTACTGTGGTGTGCAGATGTATGCAGATGATGTACAACTTTTTACTACCTGTTCACCATCTTGTATCACAGAGTGTATAGATAAGTTAAACTGTGATCTTGAGAATATATTTAGGTGGGCATCAACTAATGGTCTATGTCTAAATGCGAAAAAATCGAAAGCAATGGTGATAAGCAAAACAAAGTATTCTCAATCAAGTCTACCACCTATACTTATTGGTGGTTCCAAAATTGAACTTGTAGAGAGTGCCAAAAACCTAGGAGTTATTTTTAATAATAGCCTTTCTTGGTCAAATCATATCAATGTTGTGTGTGGAAAAACTTACGCAATGTTAAGAAACTTATGGCTTACACAATATTGCACACCAACTCACATTCGGATGTTACTGGCCAAGACATATATAATACTAACTTTAATATATGGATGTGAATTATTTTCAAGTTGTGATGCAATAAGCAAGAATAAGTTAAAAATTGCCTACAACAATGTTGCAAGATATATTTTTGGACGTTCGAGATATAGTAGAATATCTCAGTTTTCACATCAAATTTATAATGTTTCCTTCGAAAATCTGATGAAATGTCGTACACAGATTATCTATACAAAAGGTTAAAATTTTCGAAATCAAATAGAGGTTTTAGAATTAACTGAATTCGTTATCGGAAGCTAGTATCTGAGAAACATTTCTATGTAAATGCCATCCGTCTCTGGAACGAACTTCCACCTAGTATACAGATATTGAGCAATGCAAAGCACTTTAAAAGCGTAATATTTACACACCTAGGTTGACATAAATAATGATCATATCAATACATTTTATTGTTTTATGTTGTATTTTTAATAACTTTGTTCATGTTACTTGTATTTTTATTGTTTTTTTATTTTGGCTTAACGTTTAAAATATATTTCAAATCATTGTACTATATCATGTTTGCCTATACCTCCCCAGTACTATTAAATAAGATTTATTCTTGTTGTGCTGTATTTTTCAATAAATAAATAAATAAATAAATAAATAAATAAATGAAGCAAAAAGCTTTAGGGAAATGGTAAAGAAGCAAAATAAAAACAAGGGCATTTGTCCCAATTCGCACGATGCAAGTATTTAAGCTAAGCGGATTAGGTTGTAGACAACAGGGTGAAGTAAAATTAAATGAGTACAGACTTGCTTGTACTTGCAATTCAGCTTGCTTAAATTTGATGGACAAAAGAAAATGTAAAAAAACACAGTAGTGTGTGTACATTCATAAAAAAACACAGTAGTGTGTGTGTACATTCATGAAAAAATTATAACAATTTAAGCAATAAGACTTGTACCGTGCGAACGCCAATGAGAGTTTAAAAAAGAAAATGAAAATGAACAGTCTTATTTTCTTGCATCGTGCGAATTGGGACTTTGTAAAGAAATTTACAACAACAATGCGAAGTAGAAGTAAATACTAAGACAAAATTGCCATATGCACAAACAGTAGCGATGCCAGATGTATCGAAAAATATTCCGTTAATAGTAAAGCCCAAAGATAAACAAACAGTCCAAAAAACCAAAGCAGGGCCAAATCTCTGCATTTGATTTAAATCGGAATTAAAATACCCTTGTTAGAATTCCTTCATTTAAATCATTGGTAACTCGATCGATAGAGTAAATATTGATTTGAATTGAATGCAACGATTTGGCCCCAGAATTATATGAAAATGTTAATCGAAATAACTTTAAAATCAGAAATGTTTAAAACAGGAGAAATGGAATTAACAATGTGAAAATATTGAGGAACGAAAGAAAATTAAGAAGGGCTTACAGAATGAAATTAGTGAAAAATATGAAATTAAAATACCAGGGGCCAAATCGTCGCATTCGATTCGAATCGAAATTTTACTCGATCGATCGAATTTAAAAATTTCGATTCGAATCCAATGCGACGATTTGGCCCCAAAACAGCTAAATATAAACAATTAAAACTGATATGAACTTTAAAATAGGCGAGAAAGAAACAACAGGATGGTAAAAAGGTTTAATAAAACCATTTTTATAAAGATTAAATTTTAATGAAATGTTTGTATGAAAGAAATTTAAGTTTTAAGCAATAGGTATATTGAAGTAAAAAAATAGTTAGAAATATTAAATAGAAACCTGGGGGAAATTTCACAAGACTAAATATATTTTATTTTATATATAAATGATATAGAGAAAGTATTAGAGAAATGTAAAATTGTTTTGTATGTCGATGATAAATTAATATTTACTAAAACTTAAACAGAAGAAGAATGCTACGAAAACTTAACAACAGATATGAACCACATAAATAAGTGGTTAAAAATTAACAAATTAAAATTAAATGAGAGCAAAGCAAACTTAATGGAAATAAGTATGAACAGCTCAAAAACGTTCCAAACTAATAATGTGGAAATAGAAAAAGTAGACAGCTTAAAATACCTTGAATTTTTAATTGATAAAGATTTAAAATTTAAGAAACACATTGAATATACATACATATATGTAAAAAATCGGGAAAAATTGGGTTTTTTTTAGAATGAGAATCAAAATGTTTATTATAACAGCTATTAATATATATAATACCATTATAAAACCGCATTTTGAATACGGACCCACAATTATATACTCATGTTGCACAGATCAACGGCTAGCAAGAATACAAAAGCTACAAAACAAAGCAATGCCGCTCAATACTTAAATGATTTCGTTTTACACCTTTAACATTTATGTTGGATACATTGAAATTTCTAAATATTCAGCAAAGACTTGAATTTAATACAATAAATTTCACCCAAAAATTTAAAAATAGTATAAGCGCCAGTCATCTGATTGAACAATTAAGATATGATGCTCAACCGCACAATTTGAGGAATGCAAGTAATTTTAGGCTACAAAATGGTAATACAAATGCGATTCAAAGGTCACTATTGAACTGAAACTATACAATTCGATGCCTAATGATTTTAAAAATAAACCAAATTTAAATTATTAAAAAAAGGTTGTAAATTTTATGAGAAATATTATTACTAATCGGAGCATGTAAAATTTTTTTATGTATATCAGAAAGTATTGTAAAACTAAAACTTAACTAAAAAATATGCATGAAATATACTAAAACATTTTCATTGTTAATCACAGTATTAAAAAAAAAAATTGTACGTTAAAAATTTTCACATAAAACACAAATAAATATTAAGTTGTTTCGCCTTACATTTTAGTAAATTTTCGTCTTTCTTTAAAAAAAGTTTAACATTTACTAAAGCTTTTATTGTTTATATTTGGCAGTTTTCGATGTCTGTTTTGTAGTTAATCTTATGTTCGTGAATGTGTTGATAATGTGAATCATTTCCAATGCATCTGTTTTCATAATTGTTTTCTTGTTGTAATATTGTTGTGTCATTAATATTGGGAGAGTGACCACTAACTGCACAGTGGGCTGCCAACGCTTTTGTTCTGATTAACCGCTTTGCATTCTGTATACTTCGTTAGATTTGTCCAATTGGTCGATTTTTGTCTTGATATTTGAAAATATGATGTTCAGTGTTTTATCGGTTTTAAGCGCGATGTTAAACGTTTCTTTGTCGTACATATAAAAATATTTGATTCTCTCCGAAGCCCCAAAAACATGCGTCATTGACTTAAAAATTGTATCAGGCTTTGTTGTAGGTGCTATCCCCGAGGCTCTCGTTAGCACTTTTTATTACGTTTGTTGCTGCAGTAAACGAAAAACTATTTTTCTGTAATGTCTTTCGTATTTTACTTATATTTTCCATGTAATATTTTTATCGACTTATTTGCAAAAATCTCTTTGCAAAGTTTTGTGCCTTGTTGACATTAACAAATTTAGAGTGATTCGAACAATGCACATGGTTTTTGATACTAGCCAATTGATAATTTGTTATTGTGTCTAATTATGAGTGTATTTAGGTATGGTAGTTTATATTCTTTCTCAACACGGCACAAAACAAATACTGATGAACATAATAAAAGAAAAAAAAGTTTTTTTAAGCTAAAACGTAAACTTGAACCAAATATTTTAAGCTCTTTTGAAATAAAAAAAATAACATGTAAAAAGAATTACGCTGAGCCATACATGCATTTTTTATTTATGAACATAAGCAATAACGTCGACAGAATGACGTTACAAAAATTTTTTGTGTTCAACCCTACAAGAAATCTGTGACCGAAACTAACACTAAAGCATTTTTTTACTAACACATTTGTTGTAAATAATGTAGAGCAAATACAGAGTTGCATTTTTTAAAGTAAAAAAAGTTTTTATTACGTTTATATGTGAACTACTTTTGCAATTTCAATTAAATAATAAAAAAAACAAGATAAATTGTGTATTTGTTAAAATAATAATATCAATTTTGCATTTGTAAAAGAAAATAAATATAAGAAACAAAAGGTAAGCGAAAAAAGCTGCGATATGTATATATGTATATATGCGCATTTTAATGCTTATTGTTCTTTGTTAAATAGAATATCGACGGAAGAGTCCTAATCCCGGAAACAACAACATCCTGGGAATTTAGGAAACGTTAAAAGGTAGAAGTAAAAGTTAAAAGAACTCTCAACACAAGGTAAGTGAAAAATCATCAGCACGCATATGCATATGTAAATATAACATTTTTTCTTTTAAGCATACAACAGCAAGCATATGCAGAGGAAACATCCTACACTCGGATTCACACGCATTCTTGTTCAAAGTAAAATGTATATAGTAAAAGATAAAAAATTTAAATAAATTTATGTAAAAAATATTTTTATTATAGAAGAAATTGTCTTTTATTTCAAAAGTATATGTACTTGTCAGCTTTGACCGGTAATATGCGTAAATTGTGACCGGTCATTTGTGACCGATATATTGGTCAAGTGTGACTAGTCAACTGTGACTGAAATATATGTCATCATTGATTAGTAAACGGAAGCAGAGTAAGCAGGTAAAATATATGGTTTTTGGTCTATAAAGTCCAAAGGTGGGAAGAAGATGCAAAATCACACGTACACAAAAGTTTCGCTAATTTTTTTCACGTCGCCCTTAAAAAAATGATAGAAAATATTGACCGAAATACTGGTCATTTGTGACGGTCATATGACCGGTCAAATGACCGTCACAGTTCTTGTAGGAAAGCTTATGTTCAGAGTCGGGTAAACGTAAATGAGCAAAACACAAACCAAAAATTTTTGTTGAGAGAGGTTGCTGTGAATATCAATAAAAAAATGCATGATATTTGTTGTTATTAACCTTTTTTTCGTTTATTTCTTATTTATTATAAGGTTTATTAGTTTACTTTTCCAGTAAAGCCCAGCAACTTAGCAAATACTGTAATTTTACGAAATTTTTCTCACTTATAATTTTCAAAGTAAAGAGTACGCGAACGGAAAATGTTTACACAACATTTAACTACTCAAAACAGCTGATAGATTAAAATACATTGCAATTACTTGATTACTCCAAAAATGCATTAATTTTTTTAAGTAAAAACAAGCTGACTTTGGTGAGTGGGGTTAATGGTTTTGGGGATAAAGTCTACTACGATCACCACCACAAACAATTGGCTTACTCCCTATACAAAAATATTTATTTTTAGAAATGCTACCTTTACTTTTATCACTCGAATATATGGACATCCAGCTAGACAGATATGCTTAAATTGGCTAAAGAAGTTATTCTGAGTCTGTCGGTATAATATAAGTTCAGTCTCAGACTATTCTTTTAGTGCGTTACCTGGAACAGTACATACTGCTAGGGAAAGACTTAGCGTTAATAACAAAAACCCGAATATTTTATTATTAATTGACTGCACCGAGTACCCAAGTATTCAGCCCTTTTTCAACTTAAAAAAATGTAAATATTAATAAGAAAAAAGCCTCAACGAAATTTATTTAGATATTCCAAAATGTGTTCGAAACTCAACATCCGTATAGGTCGGGACCGTGTCATGAAAGTAGCTTTTAAAAATATTGCGTAATACTATTTCCTTTCTCAAACACAAGTTAAGGGTGAAAAAAACTTACCTTTTTTTAACACTTTAAACAAAATTATATTTTCTTCATCTTCGCTTTCAGATGACGACCCTATTAGGTACAATACTGCATTTTGCAAAACATAGCCATGTCTGGTTACATTTACTCTTTCCCCTAAACTCAGTAAGACAACTGTCACTTTGTGCTCTCAATTTTTGTTCTCATTTACTGGATTTTGTGCAAACTAACTAATCCAGCAAAAATATTAAAAAAATTTTAAAAACTTCAAACAAACTTATTAATTAGAAATGTTTCTGTGTTAATTTATTTTGTTTTTCTATCAATTGTTAAAATTGTTCTTTTTTTCTTAATCTTTTCTTTTTCTTTTTTACACCAGTGCTAGATGTAAGCCGGGGACAAAACATAATTGTTTTTTTTGGAGCAATAGGTTTCCCAATTTTTTGCATAGGGGATGGTAAAGCTTACTACGTCCGATGATAGTGAAATTTCAAATTCATTTAATTTTAATTTTATATTATCAATACAATTTATAGCAGTACCAGACTTTTTAAGTCTTACCAAACCAAGATTAACTTGTTGTTTATTTGTGCAGGCAATGATAGTATAACGTTTGCTTGCAATGCTAAATTGTTCTCCTTTCGATTTTATTTTGGCAATTGGAAGCGGTACTTTTTTTTAACATTTACAAAAAAGTTCTATGAACTTACTTTTGAGGGTTTTAAGAGGTATCCCGAAAATCCCGGGACTTAAAATAGTTGAAACCCGGGCTTCGGGATTTGGTTTATCCCGGGATTTTCGGAAACGGAACTTCCCGTTTGGCATCCATAGCTCTAACATAATTGCTCAGCTCTGTGCTGGAAATCTTATTTTCAAATTCATTTCCTAACACTAAAATTTGAGGTCCACACGGTAATTTTTTGTATTAGCAACAGATTTTGACAATTGCTAACAAAAAAATTTCCAAACTTCTGTCTCGTGTAGACTATAAGTTAAAAACGTACATGTTGTCATAAGAGGGCTACCAGATTTCAATATGCTTTGCGATATTTTTTTGTGATATTTTGAAAAAAAAAAATTCAAAAACAATAAAAATAATTAGTGTTGTAAAAAGGAAAAACAAAACATTTTACATAAATTTTGTAGCTTAAATTGTAATACTAGGTGTTAGTGTAATTTTTTTATTAAAGGCCCAGCATGGTACAAAAAAAAATTCTGACGTGATTAGTAACGAACATATAGCATACGCATGCCGTTTATCAATATTTTAAAATGGATTGCGATCTAAATGTAACAATAAATATTGAACATGTAACAGTGCGCCAATATTATCAAACCTTTAAAGCGCATATTAGGCATTCAAATTTTTTATCAGTAGCGTTTATTTATTTAAATATGCAAACAAATATACATAAGTTAATAACAGTTTACATATACAAATAATATTTACTTACAGCAATTCCAAGTCGGCATACAGTAGCCCTTGGCAGTGGACCACAGTGACAGCAACGGGAGAATGACACACGAGGGCTCTTAAAGGGCCCGAAAACAAATCGAAAAGTTCTCTAGAATATCGATATAGCAATGTAAATCCTGCGGCTAAACCAAATCAAACGTTAAGCTCTCCTTATTACTCCAATAACATACAAAAACTTATGGACAATAGTAATACATGTACAAACACGTCTTCTAAAACAAATACTAGACAACAAGAACATCAAAAATTTCAGCAAAGCTCTGCATCATATAGTCTGCCAGATGTTGATGCTCAGCAAAATAATTCTACACCAATAAGGCAAGATCTACAATCATCCTATTCATTTCAAGAGTACGCAGATGCTAACAGATCTAGCGTAGATTATGCAAGTGGTTGCCATCAAAAAAGGCAACCCCAGCAACAGCATCAACAACAGTATTCACAACAATTTCCTTGGACCCCAATTAGCAGTAGCCGTTACAGTTACAAAGACAACATTTCCCAAGTACCATGTTCCAATAGAACACAAACAGTTTCACATCCTCATCCGTTTTATATGCAATTTAATCCATATTTTAACCAAAGAACTCTTTTTGCGTCTCACAATCAGTACCAACAGCATTCTGTAGAAATGAGCGATCCTCAAACAACAAATGTACGATTTGGGGACTATACATTGCGTTAAGCGTTTTAAGAAATGCAATGTCTTATGTATGTGTATGTACTTACGGTGACCAGAGTTATCACATTAAAATTATATACGTAAGTGCATATGTATTTGGGTGATTTTCATAATATATTATGTTGTCATTTGTCATATTTTTGAAAAAGATAATTTTGGTTGAAAAATTTTTTTTAATAGAAAAACGTTTTTAAGTATTTTAATTTTTTAATATAAATATGTATATAATAGAACAATATGGCATCATAACATACGTTATGTATTACTCGTGTACATACATACATATATATAATTGGTCTTATTCATGAAATTTATTTAATAACAAAAAAATGTTTAATGAATAAGGCCGTATAATTTAATACATGTACATATGTATACTTGTAAGTGCATATATGTACATATATGTACATACATATACGGCTGTATTCATAAAAAATTTAATTTAGATTTTAAATACATTAAAGCTAAAAAAAATGTTAAGCCTAAAAACGCTTATTTAAAATTTCGTATTCATAAACTGTATTTTAACTAAAATATTTTTAAGGATTTTTTTTAATCTGATGTTGGCAACGCTATATATTTTATCTGTCACTTGAGTCATGGTGATGTAAAACAATGATTATTAGCTTATACATTAATCATATCTATGCACATTTTTTTCTTCTTCTTTGAGAAAAATATTGTTTTTATAAAATAAAAAGTGTATAACAACATCTATATTTAATAAAAAAACAGAACTGTAAAAACAAAATGTTACGTAAAAGTAAAAATTAGAATTTGACTTAATTAAAAATAAAAGAGTATTTGAATAACGAGTTTCTCTTTTTTTGTTTTTTATACATAACTAAATATAAAAATATTAATATTACTGAAAACAATTAAGTTGAATTTCGAAATTCGTTTATAAATACAATTTTATTGAAATTTTTTTAATAAAAATTTAAAATACTGTTTAAATTTTTATGAATACAGCCGATAGGTTGTATGCCTAAACGCAGTTTGCTTTACACTTCCGTTATCTTTAAATTAAAAACATGCTATCCATGTTTTTGATAAAATTGCTTTTTTAGTCAATGCTAGTTTTAAGGTATAAAAATATGAAACCATACTGGATATAAACAAATATACAAAACATTTGTTTTATATAAATTATTTATTTATTTATGTCATTTATTTATTTATGTCATTAATTTATATTTTTATTTTGTTTTATGCATTTTTTTAGTGAAGAATAATTAACACAAAATAAAATTTACAATGCTTGTCTTTATAATACAAAACGGCTGGTCACCGTATGTATATACACTATATTTAAATGCATAGGAAATAAAACCTTAGACAACGTACAAAAGAACAGCTACATACATTACACTAAAAGAAGTTTTTTATTATACTGCTTTAAAACCATAAACAACATGATGTATAATTTTTGTAATCTGATGCTTCTTTTTTGAGATAGGGATTAATCGGAAATAAATAAGCCGCTGAATAGGATGTGCATTTAAAATTAGTTTACGACGCTCTTTTAAACCAGCTGATCCGAGGATTTTTATTACATTTCCCTTAATTTGCTTCTTAGAATAATCAATATAAGATACGCTTTATTATCTAAACTTTTCCACAAAAATTGATTTCCTTCTGTCTTTTGACAAAACGTTCCTTGATGTCAAAATCGACTCTTTTTAGGAGCTTTGAAGAAAATTTAAAAATAAATTACAATTTACGTACATTATTAACTTACTAATTTAACGTTGTAGCCTTTTCTGTAATGAAGTGAGGTTATGCATTTTAGGACACATGACATATGTATGTATGTATATTGCCGAAAGTGCATTCTCAAACGTACAGCACATCAAATTCAGCCCAGTATTGAACATCTCAACAGGTCTATGCGCTCATTTGTATTACCATATTGCACACCAAATCATAAACAGCCGCATTAATTATTATTAATTTTAATAAAAGGATTTTTTTGCTGTTCTAAACTCATAGTTGTAATCTTAAACAAATCGAAATAAGCGGTAGAAAGAACGCCTTAGATGACACGAAACTTTTTTGTTCGTTTAAAATTTGATTAAGAATTATGAAAACAGTGATTTTGATAAATTTTAAGTTATGAGTGCTTATGATTTAGTGTGCGATATGCGTAAAATAACTGTTCTCCAAATCTTTAGAGAATCGTGTGAATTTTATTGTATGACTTTATTTAGTTAATTTGTTATGATTATATATGTATACTTAGGTAGTTTGTTACGCACCAAAATTGTTAATAGTGTCTTGAACAAAATTGTTATGTTTTTAGTTTTTTTAAGTTACGTTCTAGTACTTCATACATTAAAATATAAAATAAGTATATATATACACACATATATAAAAATATTATTTAATTTTCTTTAAAAATAAAGGTATAACAATAACTTTTAAGAAACATTTCATTCCATAACAAAATGCGATATGAATGTTAACGACTGTAAATAAAGAGGTCGATTTCTTGTTTGTATAAATTAAAAAAATATTAATGTATATACACACATATTTAGCTAAATAAAAGTTTTTGTTTTTAAGTAACACACGCTTGAAGTTTGTACATATATATTATTTCAGGAGTAAACCATAAAGTAGGTGACAAAAACATGCCCTTAAAAAATTGCATAGGGAGGGATAAACGGTGTTATGAAATAACACCCTCCAACAAAAAAAAAAAAAAATGAAATAACTCCTAAAGCGTTAGAAGTTATTTTACTTTTTTTGATTGAGAGTTATTTCTTAATGAAATGTTGAAATTTGTTCCTTTTTGTTGAGAATTTTTTATTTGTCTACCATTAGGAGTTATTTAATTTTTATTGAGGGTTATTTCATTTTTGTTGGGAATTATTTCATTTTCCTTTAGGAGAGTGTATAATACAGGTACGAGGAAACATCTGAGATTCAAGAGAAGTACACCGTATTGATAGTATTAAGCCAGATGTATTTAAAATCAATTAGGGCTCACGCCTAATTGGTCCCAGAGGTCGTGTCTTGTATGATTCCGTGTCTGAAATGGGCCTTTATGTTGTTTCAACTGGACAACCAACTTACTGGCCAACGGACCACAATATAATTCCAGACGTAATCGATTTTGGCGTAGCAAAAAGTATATTCTCGGAACTTATTAAGGCTCAAGCCTCCTTGGATTATCTTCTGACCACTTACCCACAATAATCACTATTTGCAGTCCTCAGCAAATAGCAACTAGTGATTTTTTTCTAATTTAGAAGAGTTAATTGGATAAATTTAAAAAATACATTAGCGCCCACTGACCGGAGAACCAACCGCTAAAAACTCCCGGTGCATCGATGATTGTCTGAGCGTCCTAAATGAAAACATTAAAAAAAGCCGTTGAACATGCGCCTTCTACCTACCGGAAGACAAGGTGCATAAAATTCTTTTCTGACGATGTGGAAAATTTTTTATCTGAAAAAAGGAAAGCCCGAAGAGAATGGCAAAAGCATAGGTCACCCCAACTTAAATATAAGCTGAAGGAATGTACAAACTAATTCAAAATTCATTTTTAATTAAAGCTTTTCTTCTTAATTTGTTAAATAATATAGGAAATATATATATATATATATATATATATATATATATATATATATATTGCAAAATAATATAGAGTGTGCGTTTTCCTTCTTCAAAAGATACAACAGCTAGAAATGACGAAGAAAAATGCGATCTGTTCGCAAATCATTTTAAAAACGTGTTTACTCCCAATACATGCACAGACGTAACGTTGTTGCAAGACGTCCAATAGAAATACGTTTCCGGTATTCCTGGCGTTGATAAAATAAGCAACAAAATGCTCATAGAGCTACCTCTTACAGCTAAAAGAATAATTCTTTTTATTTTTAACGCGATAATTCGGCTTGAACATTTTCCGCCTATATGGAAAGTTACCTCGAATATGGAGTCTTGCAGGCTCATAAGTTTGTTTGCCACAATATCAAAATTGTTCAAAAAACGTGCTTAAAAACAAGCTGAATCCGATTCTGAATGACAACAATTGCATTTCAAATCACCAATTCGGCTTTAAAAGTCAACATAGTACCATCGAACAAACTCCCAGGTTGTTACAGGTTATAGGAAAAGCCTTTGAGGAAAAGAAGTAATGCTCCGGGATTTTTATCGATGTCTCACAAGCTTTCGACAAAGTATGGCATGAAGGCCTGGTAAACAAACTAAAGCTCAACTTTCCAGCTAATATTTTCAACCTTTTAGAAAATACATAGCCGGTCGACAATTTATGATCAAAGAGGGAAACCAAATAAGTTCTTCTCAACCCAAAATAACCCATTTTCTAGGACAAAGTTCGTGTTAATATCCCTACATATCCTAGAAAATACGGCCACTCTTGCCACAAAACTTAGTACGGATACTTCGAAGATAGGGACTTAAATTAGCGGGATTTTTTTCAGATAGCAGGGGAAGTGGCATTTCCCGTACAATTAAAAAAATTTGTAAAATATTTAATGGGCTTAATCTGAGAAACTTTGAAAGCTATAGTATTCAAATGTTCTAACAATTGAAAATTAATTAGTCTCAAAAAAATAGTATCTGACATATATTTTAAAGCTAAAAAATAAAAATTATTTATTGCACGATTTAAATTTTATTTAACTTAACTAATAGTCTACACGAGACAGAAGTTTGGAAATTTTTATGTTCGCAATTGTCAAAATCTGTTGCTAACACAAAAAATGACCGTGTGGACTGCAAGTTTTAGTGTTAGAAAATAAGTTTGAAAATAAGTTTTCCAGCACAGAGCTGAGCAATTATGTTAGGACACAAACTGTCAAATAACGTTGTTGTTGTTGTAAAAATTTGAGTAAATAAAAAATTATTAAGAAAAAAAGAACAATTTAAACAAAAATGATACATAAACAAAATAAATTAATAAAGAAACATTTTTAATTAAACAATAAGTGAGAAAAATGTCAATAACAATAAATATTATGCATATTTTGTTGTTGTTTACAGCAACCTTTCTCAACAAAAATTTTTTATTTGTGTTTACGCTCATTTACGTTTTCCCCACTCTGAACACAAGCTTGAACACAAAACATTTTTGTGACGTCATTCTGCCGACGTTATTGCTTATGTTCAGAAATAAAAAATGCACGTCTAGCTCCAGCGTAATGCAACTACAATTTTTTTCGATACAGTCCTTATAAAAGCTATCTGTTCTACAAGAAAATCTGATACAACAGTGTCTACGTTTCAGCAAAAAATTATTTGGATAGGAGCAGGGAGAGGGGAAGCCCCCATATAAATTAATAATTTTTATACAATTTTCGATTCGCTATACAATAACAGCTATCGACTTCAAATGGTCTACTGAAAGTAATGGTACAACAATGCCTACATTTTGCAAAAAAATTAGCGATACGCTTAATTTCGGAAGCTGTAACAGTTATTGACTTCCAATGTTCTAAAAAAATTGGAAACAATGTCTACATTTTGGAGAAAATAAATATTAGGATAGCAACAAGGGAAGGGACATCCCCCATACAAATTAACAATTTTTTTTTTAAATTTGCGATACGCTATATCTCGGAAACTATAACAGCTATCGACTTCAAATATTCTATAAGAAGACAATAAAAACTTGTGTTTACATTTGTAATATCTTTCATTCGTCAATTTTTAATGTATTTAAGACGTCACACAAACATAAACAGTTCTAATTGTTTACAAGACGTAATTATATAAGAAAGCAAATCAATACTTTTTTTCATCCACGTTTTATGCTTTTTATGTCAAAAGCTGTGTTTGAAATATCGTTTTCGTTGTAGGAATAAATATAAATAACCTTTTATTGTATACATTGTTGTTTTTATCCCACTTTGTTCACCAGTCATAACACTAATACATGGTACAATTACCTCACAATGTACTATCGCTACGGCAAAAACTACAACAAACTCGAAACCAAAATAATAAAGTTGTTGTAAAAGCATCCTCGTTTCTGTCAAAAAACGTACTGTTTGGCAGATTTAACCAGTAGAAAAACTCGAGCAAAAAATAGTCAGCTGTTGAATCGATACTACTTTATAAGGTAATTGTACCATGCACTAATATAAAAAAAAAAATGACGAGTGAAACGAAATGATTTAGGAAAAACAAGGCGAATTCATTACAGGTGACTTTAAAAAGCCAGCTGACTAGTTTTTGCTCGATATTGTTTTGTGATTGCTACCTGTCAAAGTTTGTTTACATTTTCATATTCAAATAAAGTTGTTTAAAAAAAGTTTAAGGTCCTAATAACGTAAAACGCAACGCATAATAACGCAAACAATTGTATGGAAAAAATTAAAATTTAAAAAATTTGTCCATACATTTTGTTTTTGTTTTAGGGCGTTGCGTTTTAGGAAATAAGGGGGTTAGTGTTAAAAGAAAATCAAAAAAAGGATTTTAAAATATTAAAAAAAAAAACAAAGATTGTATACAAAAATTTATAAACGTGTTACGTGTTTTTTTTTTTTTGAAAATATTTAAAACAAAAGATGCATTTGTTGTACGCTGTGCAAAAAAGGCAGTGCAACTTTGTTTCGCATGCATAAATATGTGCAAAAAAGAGTGTTGTGGAGCGAAATTTGCGGCAGGGACTTCTCAGTAAGCGCTCTTTTGTGTAAAGATCATTTTTTGCCAAGTGGCATTATACATTCCGGAAAAAAAGTTCTGCTTCTGCCAAATGCTGAACCAAAAGTTCAAACAATTTAAAAAGCAGTGACCATCGGAACAAAAGTTCCACTCGCTGAGTAAGTGAACTAACGAAAAATAAACAGCAAACAGGTCATTCTTACAAATTTTGTACAAATATATATCTATTTGTTGTAAAGTTTGCAAAACTTTACTCAGGCTAACAACAAATACGTGCCATCTACTTTTAATGAAACCGAACATGTTCCAAGTTTATTTTTTACATGGGAGGAACTCTCCACAACAGCAAAGCTCCCTGCTTGCAAACGCAGCAACGATAGAAGTGCTGAACGGTAACAACGGTAAGAAAGAAATTATACTGCTATACATTCATACAACTTTATAATTTATTTTTTTCCTATTTACTCTCTCTTTTAGCAACGCGAGTTCGCAAAATTTTTGATAATCAAATTTATGACTACATCAACAATAAGAGTGCTTAACAACTTTCCCAATATAAATATAAATTATAAAGTTTTAAATGAAAAAAGATTTAATTTAATAAAAAATTTGTATTTTTTTTGAATTTATTGATTTTTTATTTATTATTATTATTATTTTTTTTTGCATATTTTTTATTATTGAATCTTAGCTTTAGCGAACTAAAAATAAGTTTTTAAATCTTAAGACTAAGGTTTAATATTAGTCCAGCCAGTGCCAGACTAAAATTTAAGTTCTCATAATATAAATAGTTATCTTCATCTAAGCGCAATAGTATCCCTCCTTTTCAGACGGGAGTGTCCACTATGTTGCAAGATACTTCGAGCGAGCGGGTTTGGATGTGTTTCCAGCTTATTTAAATACCTGTCTACATATTTCAGGATTTCGAATTTAGCAAGTGGAACTTCTAGATCCTTATGGATGTTGCTGTTTTCGACATACCATGGAGCACCAGTTATCATTCTTAGGATTTTATTTTGACGGCGTTGTATTTTTTCTATGCTAGAAGCGGAAGCAGTGCTACATAATTGTATACTTTGCATCTATATGAGGCTTCCATGTGAGGCGGCGATCCAGGTGAATACCAAGATATTTTGTCTCGGATCGTTGAGGCACCAAATGGTTGTTAATAGTGATTGGAGGGCACGTTTCTTTGCGTAAGGTAAAAGTTATGTGAGTACATTTTTGTTCATTTATTTTTATTCCCCATAACCTTGCCCATTTCTCAACTTGGCTTACGTGTTGTTGCAGTTGACTCGAAGCCTCTTTAGGGTCTTTATGAATACTGAGAAAAGCGGTATCATCAGCAAATGTGGACGTGTGCGTAAAACAGTTGGTTGGCATATCTGCTGTGTAAAGCAAGTATAAAATTGGACCTAGTATACTCCCTTGAGGTACACCAGCCCCTATTGGTTGGTTTCCCTCTTTGATCATAAATTGTCTGCCGGTTAAGTATTTTTCTAGCAGGCTTGAAATATTAGCTGGTAGATAGAGTTTTAGTTTGATTAACAGGCCTTCGTGCCATACTTTATCGAATTCTTGAGAGACATCGATAAAAAGCGCGGAGCAGTACTTCTTTTCCTCAAAGGCTTTTCTTATTACCTGCACCAGTCTGTGAGTTTGTTCGATTGTACTATGTTGACTTCTAAAACCAAATTGGTGATCTGGGATGCAGTTGTTGTCATTCAGGATCGGACTCAGCTTGTTTTTAAGCAGCTTTTCGAATAGTTTGGCCAAAGTTGGTAACAAACTTATAGGCCTATAAGACTCCACTTTCGAAGGATCTTTACCAGGCTTGGGAATCATCTTTACTAAGGCAACTTTCCATACTGGCGGAAAGTGTTCAAGCCGAATTATGGCATTAAAAACAAAAAGAATAATTCTTTTACTCTCACGTCAGTGCATGAATTGGGAGTGAAGACGTTCCTTAAATGGCTTGCAAACAGATCGCATTTTTCTTCGTCATTTCTAGCCCAGGATCCTCTCAGGTTACGCAGTGGTGGTTTTGCGATTACGGGTCTTTTAAGACGTCTGGCTGTTCGCCATAGAAAATAGTTTGTTTGGGGAGTCGCGTCTAGACCTTCCAGGTATTCCCCATGGTTGTATACCATAGCACCAAATTGGTTTTAAAATTGAGTTGTATAGTAAAAGTTTACAATCAAGATGAAGCACAGAGTTTCTACTTAGTAGCCAGTGGATTTGAGCAGCTTTAAGTCTCATATGCGTCAACTTCGCATCTATATAGGGCTTCCATGTGAGGCAGTGATCTAGGTGAATACCAAGATATTTTGTCTCGGTTCGTTGAGGCACCATATGGTTGTTAATAGTGATTGGGGAGCACGTTTCTTAGCGTAAAGTAAAAGTTACGTGGGCACATTTTTGTTCTTTTATTTTTATTCCCCATAACTTTGCCCATTTTTCAACTTGGGTTACGTGTTGCTGCAGTTGGTTCGAAGCCTCTTTAGGGTCTTTATGAATACTAAGGAAAGCAGTATTACCAGCAAATGTCGACGTGTGTGTAAAACTATTGGTTGGCATGTCTGCTGTGTAAAGCAAGTACAGAACTTGACCTAGTATACTCCCTTGAGGTTCACCAGCCCCTATTGGTTGAGAAGAACTTATTTTGTTTCCCCTTTTAATCATAAATTGTCGACCGGTTATGTATTTTTCTAAAAGGTTGAAAATATTAGCTGGAAGGTTTAGCTTTAGTTTTTTTAACAGGCCTTCGTGCCATACTTTATCGAAAGCTTGAGAGACATCAATGAAAAGCGCGGAGCAGTACTTCTTTTCCTCAAAGGTTTTTCTTATAACCTGCACCAAATTTGTGATCTGGAATGCAGTTGTTTTTATTCAGGAGCGGAGTCAGCTTGTTCTTAAGCAATTTTTCGAACAATTTTAACATTGTGGGTAACAAACTTATAGGCCAATAAGACTCTACCTTTGAAGGATATTTGCCAGGCTTAGGAATCATCTTTACTAAGGCAATTTTTAATATAGGCGGGCAAATGTTCAAGCCGAATTATTGCGTTAAAAATAAAAAGAATTATTCTTTTTGCCGTAAAAGGTAGCTCTTAGAGCATTTCGTTGCTTATATTATCAACGCCAGGATGTTTTTTACTATTTAGGTTAGCGATAGTCTCTACAACATCTGTAAATCGGAAACATATTTCTAAAGGACGTCTGGCAACAACAGGCGGTAATTCCCTCACGTCCGTGCAAGTATTGGGAGTGAACACTTTTTTGAAATGATTTGCGAACAGATCACATTTTCCTTCGTCATTTCTAGCACAGGATTCTCTCAGATTACGCAGTGGTATTTTGCGATAACGGGTCTTTTAAGACGTCTGGCAGATCGCCATAGGGAATAATTTGTCTGAGGAGTCGCGTCTAGACCTTCGAGGTACTCTTTAAGTGAAGCCATTCTGTGAACCTCCAGTAATCTTTTTAATTGGTTAGTACATTCTTTCAGCTTAGTTTTAATTTGGGGCGATCTATGCTTTTGCCATTCTCTTCGGACTCTCCTTTTTTCAGATAAAAGTTTTCCCACATCGTCAGAAAAAATTTTGCTGTACCTGGCCTGACGATAGGTAGAAGACGCATGTTCAACGGCTTTTTTTAATGTTTTCATTTATATTTTAACCAATCTATTACGTCTGGAATTTTATTATTGTCCGTTGGCCAATAAGTTGGTTGTCCAGTTTAAATAACGAAAAGTCCCATTTCCGACACGGAGTCATACAAGAGACAATTAGGCGAGATCCCCAGTATGTGTGCTTAGCGTTATTGTCTCCAGCAGCTATGAAGCGGGGACCTAATGATTTGTAAAAAACTGTTGTACTGATCCTTCGTTATGGAAAATCTGGGTGGACAGTAAACTGATAAAATAACAAGGTTATGGAAAAATCCATCAATGCAGACGTTTGTAGCTTGGGTATAACATTCCGAGAGGCCAACCAACCATTGGTGTTTGATTATCGATTTGATTATTATAGCCGAGCCACCACATGATCTATCTCTGGGATCTTTCGAATCGTCAAAAGAATAGCCACTTATTTTGAAAGTGCTTCTAGATAACATATGAGTCTCGGAAGTTAACATTACATCAATGTTTTGGTGTGTTAAAAAATATTCGAGTTCGTTTTTGTGTTGGCGGATGCCGTTTGCGTTCCAGAAACAAACCCAGAGGCAGTTCATGGCCTTTTAAGCATAGCCTGCAGAAGAGCAGACTGCATTTCTTGCATCATACCAGCCATTTGCGTCATGATCTGCGTAAATTGTTTAACCATATTGTCAATTATTGCTTCCAGGCGGCTAAAATTGGGACCGGTTGGTTCATTTGTTGGCACTTTTTGTGGAGCTGTTAGCTGATTCGGCCTACTTGTGCTGGGCTGATTAGACTTTAATGCATTAGCATAAGAAATTTGACTTGTCGTTGTCGGTGCTAATTGGGGCATAGTAATACTTGGTATATTTGACTGCTGGGGAGGGACAAAAACTATTTTCGGCCTAGATGAGCGCCTAACTGAATCGAAAACAGGACAACCTCTATACATGCAGGTCCCCACACACAACGCAAACAGGAAGCAACTTACAATAAGTTTTGGTGTGACCATATTCTTGGAAGTTCAAGCACTGTACGGGTCCAGATCTCTTATCTGGCACTTCAGCAACAACTCTACGATGCAAAATATATTTTAAATCATAAACAGGGTGGGTTTCACATCTTTTCAATTTTAAATCACCAGGCTCAAGCTTCACTCAGAATAATAGTTGGGGAAGCCTTTCTCTGTTTCTAATATTCGTTACGGATTGGCTTTGAAGCCTTTGCTGCACAAATCAGTTTTAATCTCTTCCGGGTCAACGTTAGGGTCAATACCTTTTATAACTACCTGAAGGCCTTTTTCGTTTTTAAGCTGGTAAGTGTAGAAGTTTTTCCACAAATGCATCAACAAATACGCAAAAAGTGGTCACTAGGACTTGGGTTATTTAAATTGCAATTTTAGCAACTCTACCCATTCATTTATTATTTCCCTGAAATTCTTATGGCTGCATTATCTGTATAGCACCTTGTCGTTTTGATTACACTAACATCACCCAGTTTTGTTGTTGTCGATATTAGTTCGTAGGGTTACTACCTTGTTATTGTCCCATCTAACGAGCAATATATTATAATTTTCGGAAAAAGGGCAGTCACTGGCTCCTCATGGCCTTTTTTTATTTCAAAAGCAGTTTGAAGGGAAAATTTTTCGGTTCGACTTTCTTTATTTGGTTTTCAGATAAGCATATTTCCAAAAATGTTAAATTTCAAAGTATACATTTTGAAGTGATATCCGAAACGTTGATTTTTACATTCTGTACTTAACAGTTTAGGACCAAGATAACTTAGATTTGCTTGGTGCTGATCGTCACTAGAATCTAAACCGTGGTCATTGTCATATCCGTCTAGTATTGGAATCACGAAAGATAAAATTTTGCAAACAAACAACGAATTTTCCTAATGGTTTTAATACTTCAGTAACTGTAAGTTTTCAAAATAATAGTAATAAAGTTGCCCAATATAATTTAAAACTGTGTTAAATAACTACTAGGACATATTTAAAAAAGTATGTATTCAAATAAATTGGATATAGTGCAAAAATAGTTTTTGGCACTTTATCTTACCCTCCACGAGTTTGACGATTTTTATTATATTCGTTATTTAGTTTTGGCACAAAAAACACAAAAAACACAACCGAATGCAATAAAACCATTAATATTATGACAGAAGACAATCACACGAGTTTAATTGCCTTTTTCATTTTAATTTTTGCTTTATTGACTTTGAGAAAACTTGAAAAATATATACGTCTCTTTTAAGGGGCTTTATGCACTAATGGGTTAAAAACAATTTTTAAACCCTCACGACGTTATTATTTCTTACAAAACATATAATTTGTTTAATAAATATATTATTATTTCTTTTTACTTTTGTATGTAGTTTGGAAGCATGTTGAATAGATGAAGTCCTTTGTAGAAAAATTACCGCTGTGCTGCTGTAGTTGTTGCCTTTGGAAGCCTAAAATTCCCAGCAATCCTTAACTGATAGGGCTGTATTTGAACGACATAATTTATTTGATCCTTAAGGTATTGCAGCGCGATTCCCATTTTCAGCTATCAGCTAATTATATTAAAAGGCTCATTTTCGCAAAACCACCACTAAGAAATCTGAAGGGATCCAACCCGCCACCTCCACTCGGAGGCCCTCAGGCCCATTGTGAATCCTTGCAGAAGAGTCGAGAAGAAAAAATAAAAGTGAGAGAAGCATTTTATAGGTAAGGATAAAGAAAGAAAGAGTACCGTCCGCAGGAAGTCCAAGAAAATTAATAGTCATAAGCCCTGAATCACCTATCTACCCAGCCACTCACTCCCCTTAATGAAACCTATGATGCTCCCCAGCCCACTGCCAGGGACCGCACCAAGTCCATCTAATAAGCGTCCTCTAAACTACCTCTGTCGGCGAATCTTCAGCCCAGGGCAGTGGCAGACAATATGTTCTACCGTCTCTATCTCCTCCTCGTCCCCGCATACCCTGCAGAAATCTGGAGAGTTCCTGTCCCATTTGTTCGTCCTATATCTCACATCGCAGTGTCCTGTGAGAGTCCCAATAATACACCTCAGAACCCCCCTGCTCTCCTTGAGCAGCAGGTCAGTGCCCATCCTGTCCAGCATGGGCCATAAAAGCCTAGATATCCTACAATCAGCCCTGTCCCTCCAGGTTTGGCCCACCGGCTCACAACTAAGTTCAATATCCCGGGCCGATCCCTTCCTTTCGGCAATCTCGTTGCCGGAAACGTCATAATGACCCGGAACCCAGCAGAGTCTGAACCTGCGTGTCCCCATGATCGCCCTAAGAGCACGTCTGCAGGCGCTCACGAGTCTAGACCTGACATAATGTCCCTCTAGAGCATGCTTCTTTTAACTACCGTCAGCCTAAATAGAACAGAATTTTTACAGCTTTTATCTGAAAAAAGAAGAGCCCGAAGAGAAAGGCAAAAGCACAGATCACCCCAACTTAAAACCAAGTTGAAAGAATGTACTAACAAATTGAAAAATTCGCTAAAGGTATACAGAATGACATCTCTTAAAGAACACCCCGAATGCCTAGACTCGACTCCTCAGACCAATTATTCACTATGGCGATCAGCTAAATATCTTAAAAGACCCGTTATCGCAAAACCACCCCTAAGAAATCTGAAGGGATCCTGGACAAGAACTGACAAAGAAAAGTGTGATCTACTCGCCAAACATTTAAGGAATCTGTTCACTCCAAATACATGCACTGAAGTGAGTAAACTACCGCCGGTTGTTGCTAGATGTCCACATTTTAGATGCCATTAAGGCTATTAATGATCTAAATGCTAAAAAAACGCCTGGCTTTGACGGAATAAGCAACAAAATGCTTTTAGAGCTTCCTTGCACAGCAAAAAGAATAATTCTTTTTATGTGTAGCGCCATATTACGACTCGAACATTTCCCGCCAGTATGAAAAGTTGCCTTGGTAAAGATGATTCCTAAGCCTGAAAAAGACCCTTCAAGGGTGGAGTCTTACATGCCTATAAGTCTGTTGCCAACTATGTCTAAGTTGTTCGCGAAATTGCTTAAAAACAAGCTGGCCTTGATCGTGAATGACAATCATTGTATTCCAAATCACCAATTTGGCTTTCGGTGTCAACATTGCACCATCGAACAAACCCACAGACTGGTACAAGTAATAAGAAAAGCATTCGAGGAAAAGAAGCCTTTGAAGCCTTTGATAAAGTTTGGCATGAAGGCCTGTTGAGCAAGCTAAAGCTGAACTTACCGGTGAATATATTCAACCTTTTGGAGAGTTACATAACTGGCCGACAATTCATGATCAAAAAGGGAAACCACTTAAGTTGTTCTTAAAAAATAGGGGCTGGTGTACCTCAAAGGAGTATATTAGGTCCAATTCTGTACTTGATTTACGCACACGTCTACATTTGCTGATGATACCGCTTTTCTCAGTATTCTTAAAGACCCTAAAGAGGCAACAACATGTAACCCAGGTAGAAAAGTGGGCAAAATTATCGGGTATTAAAATAAATTTTAGTCTGGCACTGGCTGGATTAATTTGAATTATTTAGCTTTAGGATTTTAACACTGTAGTGTACCTTACTAGTGTCCACTGCATACCAAATAACCACTCTAAAACTTATACATACCACCCCAATAATGGTAGGGTAAATGCCACTAATAAAAGATCAAATAACGACACTTATCCAGTGACTCAATATGTTTAAATATGTGTCTACTATAGTAAAGTATGTAAGTCAATCAGAATGTGAATGACCAAACTTAAGAGTGTCAAATGTTAATGAGTGCATTCCTCACTCTCACATTCTGATTGGCTAGAGTAATATGCATTGATGATTGCATGGCACTGACAAAGCAGAATATATTTAAGAAACTAACACTGTAAGTTAGAATAAGTAAGCAATAATGTAGAAATTAGTATAAAAAGGGTAGTAGCCCACAAATAAACAAGGATTTTATATTTGAAACAATAAAGTGGCACATCGTTGCCTTGTTTTATGTCTAATCCCTAATTTGGCAGTTCGAGAGAACGCCTAACCATCAAGCTGATCCCCTACAGCTGTATAAAATTATATTGGGCTATAGGGTACACAAAAATTAAGACGACCCCAAAACACTACACACTACATGGCGATCCTGCCAGCTCGGACCAATAGCTAACTGAAGAAAAATAACATATTTATGGAGGAAGAAATAAGTGAAATTTTCGAGCGATGGGAAAAATACTTGACAGAACAGTATAACCCAGGACCACCAGCAACAACAGCACCAACTTATACTCCATCTCCACTGAATGCAGGCCCGAAGGCTATAAGCATTGAAGAATACCGTAAGAGGACTGCGGTGACCAAAAAGCAACCCCAACCATCCAAGGACATCCAGAACAAGAAGAAACGTGCGGGAAAGAGATTCCAGGCGAGAAAACAACTAGCCATACTGTATCAAAGGCTCACCCTAACAACCACCAAAGAAGAATGTGCCAACATCAAAAGGACCATAAAACAACTAAAACTACAGACAAAATAAGATTTGATGTATGAACATTTGAATCAAAATTTTACCAAAATATGTTGTTGTATTTTATATGTTTTCGTATCAAAATTATAATATTAAAATTAGAATGACTTGGTGGAAAAATATATTAAAAGCTATCCCTTTATTATTTGCGGGATATGAAGTAGGGAAAAAGATTCTGAAAACGAACACAATCAATTAATAGAACACATGAGAGTCCACACAGGGAATATACAGAATAAAAATGACACGGAAAACTTAAACATCTCTGAAGTAATTATGATAGTGATCCTAGCAATATTAGCAATTGCCTACATTATTAGACTAGTATGTACGATTATAAGTAGAAGACAATAGATAACTTAACACAATGTTCTCGAAAAATATGTCAACATTATTAATAATTGTCATAATCTTGTCTATATTATATATAATACATAAACTTATAAATACCAATAGAAATAAAAATAGTATAACTAATGTATAAGTTGTAAGGAAAAACTAAATAATAAAAACGAAACTAAATTTTGCTTATAGATAAGCCTAAGAAAAATATATGGAAGAGAAATTAAATAATTTGAAAGAACTCTGGAAGAACTTAAAGAAGAGTCCAGGGAGAACCTACACCGAATCAACGGTATTGAATAAATTGGAATATATCAGAAATTTAAAATTTGAATTTCAACTAATAGAAGTAAAAGGAGACGATAAGGAACAGTTAGCGTTAAAACTAGAATTTAATAATCTTTACAGACTAGTAGAAGAATACTTAGGTAGTAGTATAAAGAAACCATTAAGGACAAAAGACTTAGACATGACATCGTTTAATTTAGAAACGGTTGCAAAGGCATTACCTTTGTTTACAGGTAATTATATTGAATTGGACAGTTTTATAATAACAGCGGAGTTATTAAATAAGACCCTATCGGAAGCAGCAAAAATAGATTTTCTTCAGTATGTTTATCATGCTAAATTATCCTCGAATGTCAGAACATCAATTGGAAGCTATTCGAAACCTGAAAATTTCGAAACGCTTAAGAGACTCTTAGAGAAAAGATACAAGAACAATAAAACAATCCCAGAATTACAATCCAAACTCACTACATTATCCCAAGGGAAGATGTCTATTAATTCATATAGGGAGAAGATAATGAGTATAATTGACAACCTAAACAAACTAGGCATAGAAGAGTTAGGAGATCAAGTAACAGAGGCTGAGAAAAACGTTATAGTCCGATTAAATAATAAGCTTGCCTTAGATACATTCAAGAAAGGTCTAAATGAGTACTTTAAACCAACCATATACGCTGCCCGACCAACTACACTACAGGAAGCATCCGACCTTGCAGTCGAAATTGAAAATGAGAAAAAGGCAACGCAGCACGATATCCTACATATCAGAAAAGAAGAACCACAGTATCAACCACAAAACCACAACGGAAATAACAACAGATTTTCTAACTACACCAAGAACAGGCATCATGATAACCGAAACCTTCACAAAAACAATATTAATAACAGGAATAATGGCAACAATGCAAATTTCAACAGAGGCAATGGTTACAACAGTAATCACAGCTTCAACAACAATAACAACACTAGAAACAATAACTATGATAATAACAATTCACGAAGAAATACAAACTTCTCTAGAAATAACAATTCTAATGGAGTAAATAACAACTACCAAAACAACAGAGGTAACAACAATGACAGTAGAGGTAATAACAATAATTCTAACAGAGACAATGACAACAGAAGCAGCCACAACAGAAGGTATATACGTACAGTTCAAAACGAGGGAAACGAAGAAGGCTCGGAATACAGGGATATTCCGGACAGCCAAAATTAAAGATATACAAAGTTTCAAATAATAATACAAATTTCATAACTGCTAAATACGAAAACAAAAATTTAACATTTCTTGTCGACACAGGAGCCGATGTATCATTATGTCGCACCAAGGAAATTTTTGATGATGAACCATTAAATGTGGAGAATAGATGCAAATTAACAGGCATCACTAAGGAGGAAATACATTCATTAGGGACAAGTGAACTTGAACTAACAATGGCAAACCAAACATGTAAACACAACTTTCATCTAGTAGACGACAATTTTCCAATAGAAACAGACGGAATAATAGGAAGAGATTTCTTAAGAGAGTACCTATGCAAAATAGATTACGAGACATTTACAATTTCTTTGTTCATCAACAATGAAACAATAACTCTGCCAATGCAAACAAAATCATTCGATACCCTAAAAATAACCGTACCCCCACGAACAGAAATTATACAACCATTGAGATTGAACCTTACAGAAGATTGCGTCATATTTAATACCGAACTGAAAGACGGAATTTTTTTAAGTAATTCAATAGCACCTAAAAACGGTATGACACACGTCAAAATTTTAAACACAACAAACGAAACAACAACTTTACAGGGCATTAAACTACACACTGACCCATTAAAAAACTACGACATATTAAGTTACAACAATATAAACAGCGACGAACGTTTTAACAAAATTTTAAATGAATTGCAATTAGACCATGACGATGAGTACGCAAAAACAAAATTAACAGAAATACTTAAAACATATCAAAACGTTTTTCATTTAGAAAACGAAAAGTTGAGTGTCAACAACTTTTACAAACAAGAAATCATAACCTCAGACAACACTTCTGTGTACATAAAGAACTATAGATTACCACATTCACATACAGACATAATAAATGAACAGGTAAAGAAAATGCTTGATGACGAAACAATAGAACCATCCGTTAGTCCATACAATGCTCCACTCCTCTTAGTACCAAAGAAAAATATGGAAGATAAAAAGAAATGGAGACTTGTTGTAGACTTTAGAAAACTTAATGATAGAATTGTTAATGACAAATTTCCTCTAACTAGACTGGAGGATATTTTGGACAAATTAGGTAGAGCAAAATGGTTTTCTACACTCGATATGACTAATTCTTTTTATCAAATTGAGTTGAATAAAAACTCCAGACCACTAACTGCATTTTCAACACCACAAGGGCATTTTCAGTTTAAAAGACTTCCATTCGGACTAAAAATTTCATCTAACAGCTTTCAAAGAATGCTTACAATAGCATTATCCGGACTAGAATCCGAAGCATTTCTCTACGTGGATGATATAATCGTATACGGTTGCAGCTTAAATCATCACAATCAAAACCTGATAAAGGTTCTCGACAGACTGCAAAAATACCATTTAAAACTGAATCCAAGGAAATGTTGTTTCCTAAGATCTGAAGTTGTTTACTTGGGACATTTAATAACAAAAGACGGTGTGAAAACAGACCCATCAAAATATAAGGTGATAAAGAACTACCCAATACCAAGAAACACGGACGAAGTACGACGATTTGTTGCATTTTGCAATTATTATAGGAAATTTATACCAAATTTTGCAGACATTGCGAAACACTTGAATATGTTACTAAGAAAATCAGCGAAATTCCTATGGACAAATGAATGTCAAAATGCTTTTGACACCTTAAAAGAAAAACTAATGAAACCCCCAATTCTACAATACCCAAATTTCGAAAAACCATTCATTTTGACAACCGACGCCTCAAACTACGCACTGGGAGCTGTCTTATCTCAAGGCGAAATTGGCCAGGATCTACCAATTTCCTATGCAAGTAAATCTCTACAGAAACACGACTTGAACAAACCGATAATTGAAAAGGAATTGCTCGCAATCCATTGGGGAATAAATTTTTTCAGACCATATTTATACGGTCGAAAATTCATAGTAGTAACAGACCACAGACCACTAATCTCCCTATTTTCACACAGGAATCCGTCATCAAAAATGACAAGAATCAGGCTAGATTTAAGCGACTATGATTTTACAATAATGTATAAGAAAGGGAAAATTAACACTAATGCGGACGCATTATCAAGAATTGAAATAAACTCGGAAATACTTAAACAAATGATACCATTAGAAAATGATGAAACGGAAAATAAGATACTAATAACTACAAGGGCCATGCAAGAAAAACTTAACAGAAATAATATAAATAATGAGACAAACCATAAAATAAATAAAGATAATGAGGCAGGTAATACAAAGAGGAATGATAATGTAAATACAAAAGTATCGGATAAAAGCATCTCTCAGGAGTCTGATCAACTTCTAATATGGGAATGCACATCCATAAATGATATCAAGAACATAAAGAAATTGCAATTTAATAAGTTTGAGAATATAGAAGACGTCGAAATAAGAATTAAAGATAATATTGTGCACGTGGGACGTGAGGACAATTCATCGAAACAAGATTCGATCATGAAGAAATCACGTACTCAAAATAATAATTATATGAACAAAGGATGTAACGATAATTCATCGAAACAAGATTCGACTATGAAGAAGTTACATACCAGGAACGTACAAAACGATAATATGCATGCAAGATTCAGCGATAACTCAGCGAATCTAGATTCGATTCTGAGGAAACTGGTATCTAAAATGAATGAAGAAAAGATAAGAGAATTAGCGCTAGCAAAAAGTGATAGAATATTTAAAGTATATACAATGGAAAAATTGAAAGAAGCATATACAAAGATAAAAATAAACAATAAAAGTCCTCAACTTAAAATTCTAATATATAATGACCCAAAAAGAATAACAGATGACATATTGAAATATAAACTCATCGAAGAATTCCACAATGCCACACACGCAGGCCACTTAGGAATTAGAAAAACAATAATTAAATTGAAACAGCGATACATTTGGAAAAATATGAATAAGATGGTTAAACAATTTGTAAAATATTGTGACAAGTGTAACACAAACAAACAAACGAAGAACATTAAAGAACCACTTACGCTAACAAACACCCCAAACAACAGTTTTGAGACAATGTCAGTGGATACTGTAGGTCCGCTTCGTATTTCAAACGGATACCGATATATATTGACAATGCAATGTGAACTAACAAAATTCGTTATTGCTCACCCAATGTCAACAAAAGATGCACCTACAATTGCTAAAACACTAGTAGAACAATTAATTTTAAAACATGGTAAATTTAAAGTTCTCAAGTCAGACAACGGAACTGAATTTAAAAACGAACTGATGCGTAACATATGCTCGTTACTTGATATCAAGCAGACATTTTCAACCCCTTACCACCATGAGACAATAGGTTCGGTGGAGAGAAATCATAGAGTTCTCAATGAATTCTTGCTAACAACGGCAAATGATTACGAATGGGATAAGTGGATAAATTATTTTACTTTCGCCTATAACACGGCACCACACATAGATACTGGCTACACGCCATTCGAACTAGTTTATGGTAAATTACCATGCTTACCATCAGAAATCTGTGACAATAAGGAAATAAAAATCTATAATTACGATGACTATACAAAAGAGTTAAAACAGAAATTAAAGTTTTCTTTGGAAAGGGCAAAAGAACTAACAAATAAAACGAAAGAAAAGAGAATACTGGACAATAGATATAATAATAGATTAAATTTAAATATAGGAGATTTAGTCTTAATAAAAATAGAAAATAGAAAGAAATACCAAAGCCCGTACAAAGGCCCATATAGAATAATTAAGAGTAATGGTGTAAATACCACTATAGATTATAACGGGATAGAAAAAGAAATTCACAATAACCAATTAAAACCATACCTAGGATTAAGAACCAATAAATAAAACAAAATACGTAAAGGCAAAGATATAGAAGTATAATAATAATAATAGATGTAAATGAATTGTAAAAATCTTTAAGACAATCATAATTTTTACAGTGCTATGGATGCATCAAGAAAAATTACTCCCCTAATTTTTCTCTTAACGGTGAGGGTGTAGTGTACCTTACTAGTGTCCACTGCATACCAAATAACCACTCTAAAACTTATACATACCACCCCAATAATGGTAGGGTAAATGCCACTAATAAAAGATCAAATAACGACACTTATCCAGTGACTCAATATGTTTAAATATGTGTCTACTATAGTAAAGTATGTAAGTCAATCAGAATGTGAATGACCAAACTTAAGAGTGTCAAATGTTAATGAGTGCATTCCTCACTCTCACATTCTGATTGGCTAGAGTAATATGCATTGATGATTGCATGGCACTGACAAAGCAGAATATATTTAAGAAACTAACACTGTAAGTTAGAATAAGTAAGCAATAATGTAGAAATTAGTATAAAAAGGGTAGTAGCCCACAAATAAACAAGGATTTTATATTTGAAACAATAAAGTGGCACATCGTTGCCTTGTTTTATGTCTAATCCCTAATTTGGCAGTTCGAGAGAACGCCTAACCATCAAGCTGATCCCCTACAGCTGTATAAAATTATATTGGGCTATAGGGTACACAAAAATTAAGACGACCCCAAAACACTACACACTACAACACTTATTGTTAGTTCGCCAAAAACGAAGATTCAATAATAAAAATATGGAAAAAAATTTGTGGTAAATGCATAACTACTTATAAGAAAATTTCAACCCATTACCCAAATGGTTCTAATTTGTTATTATTTGGACGCTATAAGCCATTTCGTACCTAAAAAAACATGGCAAGCCCTCCGTTAGAGAGTCATAGTGTCTAATAAAGGTACTGATGTGCAGTTTGATGGCAAAAAAAAAACTAAATATACTTTTCCATAATAGAAAAAAATTTTTCAAATTGTGGAAATAAGTTAAGCTGTATTTGCACAAACTGCAACAAAGGTCATTCGCAAAGTGAACCTGCTGCATAATGTCCTCTTAAAACCCATAATATAGGTTTTTTTATATAAATAAATCAATTGAAAAGTGTTAAACTAGGTGATTTTTATAGCATAAGGGGAACCTTATGCACTAATGGGTTAAGACTGTTTTTAAATTATTTCAACTATAATAAGAGTATAATTTTTAATTTTGCTATTAATTAAATAAAAAAATTTTTTCAAATTAACACGTTGAAATTAGTTCGCAGAACACCAACAAATTAAACTGAAGCGATTTCAAATTGAAAGTTAAATCCAGAACATGTCTGACTATGGTTCATTTGCAGAAAATTTTTGATAATTTTGTGTTCAAGTACACAAAAAACTAGCAACTAGAGAATTAAAAAAAGAGCGTAATATGTTTAAAAACAAAAATGTTTCTGATAGCTTCTACTAGTAAAAATTCAGAAAAAAATCAGAAATTACTTAAACAGTCTTTCTGTCATTATGCTTTCAAAAAAAATTATAAAATAAGCTTCCAACAGTGACTCAAATAGTCGTTTTAGAAAAAAAATCCCCTAAAAAAAGTCATTTTTGGAAAAAAAAAAGTTGTACTCCGTTTATTCAAATTTTTATTAATGTTTTTACAACTAATAAAAACAAAAACAGATCAACAATTCAACCACACAAAAAACTTGATAACAAAAAATTAATAAAAGAAATGTATCAAAAAGTAAAAGTTCATTAAAAAAGCATTTTTGTACGTAGACACATAAAAATTAATAAACTTGAAATTGCAAAAAAAAAGTTTAATTTTCATATACCTTTACGGCTGTATTCATAAAAATTTAAACAGCATTTTAAACCTTTATTAAGCAAATTTCAATAAAACTGTATTTATAAACAAATTCTAGCTTAAAAAACATATTTTAAACCCTGTGTAAATACACAAATTTTAAAATTGGTTCGACCCTAATTTAAGCTCATTTTAAGCAAATTTCCAAACCATTTTTTGGTATTTTTTATTGCGTTTTACCCAATTTCAAACCATTATAAACTAATTTCCTAACCTTTTTTTTTGTTTTTTGTTCTGTTTTAATTTTTATTTTGACAACTATTACAAACTATTGGCCTTACCGCCCTTTGTTTGAACTTGCGACTGTAGGAATCAATACATTGGCATTATATGGAAAGAATATAGATGTTTTATAAATAAATATTAACGGCCGTATGCAAAAAAATTCTTACTTTGGCTTTAAAGTATACATTTTTAAATAAACACATTAAGGCTAATAAAGCTTTTTCTAAAAATCGTATGCAAAAAAGTCCTTTCACTAAAGTGTGCTTTAAGAAAAACTTTGGTTTTGATTTTGGCAACATCATTAATTATTTTGTCAGTTTATAGTTATCGATGTATAAAAGCTAATATTATTTTACCCACATTAATAAATAACTGTTTGTTTTTATGTTTACATAAGAATTAAAATTAATGGATATTTAACATAAAATCTACTTTTCAAAACTCAAAGATACATGATTACTAATTTGTAATTAAAAAAAAGTGAGAAGCATTCACATATGTATGTATGTATGTACATATACGTAAACGCGTAAAGAGAGACTTTAAATTTGGACTGTTATAAGTTCTCTTGATGTGTAGATCCACTTTTAGGGGATTTTAAAAAATTCGGATATAAAAGGGATACAAAAGAGCAAAAATAAGAAAATTGGTAACTTAGTATTTCCTTAACTATACGCAATTTAAAAGGTATTAAGGCATAATAATATGCATACATATTTTAAATTTAAATAAAGCTAGGTAGGTTAGGTAAGGTAGAACAGGCAGCCCTTGAAGGAAATGATACAGCTCACTTGGGTCCGCTTAATTCGGTCCCTTTGTATAACCTGGAGAGGCAAATAGAATAGGTTGAGATGAAAGGAAAGAAGAACTTTAGAGAAGGATAAGATAGAAAGAAAGAACAGAAAATAAGGCAAATTACCAGGGTCTCTGGTGGGAATCGAACCCACAAACCCCAGACTGGTAGACTCGTGCACTTACCACTGATTTACCGGGGCACCCTAAATAAAGCTAAATTTTTATAAAATCTACAGCAAAGCAGATATTTTATTTTAGAAAAATGTTTGATTTCGAAATGTGAATAAAAAAAGTACTAAAAACCAGATATACACTAATAGTTCAGAAATGCTTTGAACTTTTTAGAAACTTAGATAAATTTTATTTAATTAAACAAAAGAACTTTCGGTTTTATGTAGTAAGAGAAAAAATTGATATTCTGGAATAAGATTGCACACAGAATCATTTAGATCATCAATTTATCATAATACTTATTTGTGTTTAGTACAATTGCCAATATATTAGCAATAACAACAAGGCCTTGTTTTGTTGTTTCTAATATGCTTTTACAATGTTCGGCAGAAACACAACCTCATTTTTATAATCTTGAAGCTTAAAAATATTCATGCATTTTTTCATAAGACACAAAAAACCAAAAAAGTCACTTTAACATAGGTTTAAAGTAGACACATACCTACTTTCAAAAAAATTCAAGTTAACAAACGTACTTTCAGCAGAAATTCGTTTTGGAATATACTTTAAGGAATTTTGCTTAACAACGGTTTGTAAAGCTTTGTAAACTTTTTTAGCATGCGGCCGTAAGTCTTGCAGTTATTTTTCATTCATATTTACCATTTTTCAAAATTCAACTTATTTGTTTTCAGTAATGTTAATATTTTTATTTTTTGTGATGTTTAAAAATTTACAGCAAATAAAGAGAAACTTGTTATTCAAATGCTTTTTTATCTTAAATAAAATAAAGTTTAAAATTTTTCTCTTACCTAACATTTTGTTTTTACAGTTATCTTTTTTTAAAAAATAAATATGTCGTCATACACTTTTTATTTTATAAAAACAATATTTTTCCAAAATACAAAAAAAAAAGAATGTGCATATATGCGATTAATGTATGAGCTTAAACTTAATAATAGAGTTCCCAACGTAAGATTTAAAAAATCCTTAAAAATATTTTAGTTAAAATACGTTTAATGAATACAAAACTTAAAAAAAGCATTTTTAGGCTTAAAACGTAGTTTAAAATTTTTTTATGAATACAGCTGTTATTATTTTGAAAAAATCAAATGCACTGTTAAATAATTTACTTTAGACAAGTTGTCTGTCTGTTCTTCTTCAAACATCGAACTATCGTTCTTTAAATTTGGTTGAAACAATGACAGACGGACAGTCTAAGTAAAAAGCAAATAGTACATTTTTACTACCCACTGGTTTTTTTTTGTTTCTACACTCAAAAAATTATCTAAGAAAACTTTACTTAAATCAAGCCATAGCGGTGTCAAAAGTACGGTGAGTACGGTTTTTCTTAAATCAAGTACGAAATTTCTTACTCCAAGTAAAATTTTTCAAGTACGAATTTCTTACTTTTAGCCACAATTAAGCCAAAAATGGATTGATTTAACTTCGGAACCGTACTTGATTTAAACCGAAAAAAGATTGATTTAAGCCGTAAACGGGATTATTTCGAAAATGAAATGTCATTTTTTTCTGACTTATGGAGCTTTATTAAAGAAGAAGAATTTTATATTTTACTTTTATTTTATAGATACTTAACATTTATAATTTAAAAATTTCATTTTTTGTACTTACAGAAGCTGAGATTCGAACCAGGGATTTCTGCACTGCAGTACAAGCCACGTTACCTCTAGGCCACCGAGACACTTTGTTTTCAAATGTAAAATAATATATTAAAACAACAAGGTTTTTTCTGCTTGATTTGTTGAAGCAATCCGAATAGGTTTGATTTAAGAAAATGTAAGTAAGGATCGTACTTAAAAATTCCAAGAATGATTTTGGATAATTTCAAGAATAAAATTCTTGATTTTAGAAAGCGAGTTTTCTTTCTGTGTAGGGATGTAATAAAATAATAATTAAGTACATATTTCTAATTTTTTTCATATTATGTTTTTGAAACTTCGTTTCTGTACTTGTGTTAGTTCATCACCTGAAATTCAGTCTTCTAGTTCAGGATTTAATAAATTTAAATCTTACAGCATTGAAATAAACGTCGTAACTTTTAATTTGTTTGCCATTTTTTTTCATCAGCCCTGAATTAGAAAAAATTCTTTCAGCACATGCGCTGTTGTGGGGTAATGCAAAAGTATAGTATACGCAACTAATTTATACAAATTTGGGCACAACGGCTCGTTTAAATAATTTTTCAAACAACCCATTGTATGCTGATGCGATGTTTGGGAACAAAACAAAGGTCAACATATGCCGGGTATGTGTATATGTACATATGCGCATATGCAAATAATAGAATTTGTTTAACTGTCGTAACAAAAAAGGGACAAAAGTGGCAAAAATTTAAAAAAGTGCCAAAATACTGTCAGCATAAAGAAGTCGCACAAAAAGTTACAGGCCCTTGAAAAGATTGCAAAATGGAACTTTAGTCGACGAGCGTCCACTCTAGTTTACAATACATTTGCCTTCAAGTTTTGGCTGTAAAAGTGTTAATTTACTTTTAAATATTTTTGAAAGCAATTTTTAAATATTACTCTTTACTCTCTCGCTGCTAGTATTGGCTGGAAAGTTATTAAACACAACTTATATATACGAAAATTTCATTTAAGCTAACGATTTATATATATCGCATATTTACTCAAACCATGTCATAATTTTATAAATGCATTTTGGAGTTAGGGATTCAGAATTGTTTATGTTAGGTTTTATAGCGTATAAAAACTTCATATTAAATTGTTTTTACTTATAACATTCGAGGAGAAAATCTTTTCTATATAATGCAATTAAACTGAAAACTTCATACGCCTTTTTTGCGGAAATATTTTTTTTAATTACGATGTTGTTTGAGCAAATAAGCAACTTGTTTATAGTTGCGCATTTACAAAGATTTTCGCTTCTTGTTTAAAGTTGTACGTTTTTTTGCATTTTAGCTAACGATATGGATATATATATATATATATATATTTTAAATAAATATGTGTATACATTTTTTTTGAGTATTAATCCTTTAGCCGACTCAAATCCGAATTTAAGCCGCTGCCGAAAATTTTTACACAAGCCTCCGCTGCCGACAAAAAGTGCTCGGTGCGATGCGAAAATCAAATGCGATGCGAAAAAAATTGGTATTCTGTGAGTTTTTCTCATTTGCATTCGCATTTTTTTAAGTATGGTATCACTGTTAAGAAAATGGTGTAATTATCAAACTGAAGATTAGAAAAGTTGTGATTTCGGTAATAGTGTACAAACATACATAAGTATATAAGTGCATTTATTTATTAAATTGTTTAATTTTCTTTAAAAAAAATGGATTTTGTGGCACTATGGTTTGAGGACGACGAAGAAGGTTATAAGCAAAACGAACAAGTTCAAAGAAAGTTGCTAAGAAGCAAATCCGATATTCTAAGCTTGAATGACAAAAGGTATGTAATTTACTTTTGAACTTTTTTTGATGTAAGCAATTTTCGAGCTTAATTTAGCTTTATTTTTCTTTATTTAATCCGAAATATTTACGTTTAGCCTTAAGCTCCTTTTTTAAGCTTTTTTTCGAATTTGAATTTAGTTTTTTTTAGTAGTTTTTGGAGCTAGATAAATGGGTTAAAAATTTTTTCGTATTCTATTTTTTGGTATATATGTCAATTATACTGAAAGGTATCAAGCTCCAAATTTTCTTCGAATTTACAACATCACAGTTTCCGAACCATTGCACGTTGGGTTGACATGGTTCGAAAGTGACGCTTAAATGAATTTTTAAAATTAAGTTTTTGTATTAATATTTGGTATCGTATACAACTAGATAAAATTAAACATCACTATGTAAATTTTCAAGCATCTATCATATCAGCTGACTCCGTAGTGAAGTGTCAAAGTACAAAATTTTTTCCAATTTTTTTAAAAAGCGAAAAAAGTTAAATTTTGCATTAAACGAGTCCGTAATTTCCAAATTTAACGTTAACAAAGTGTTATTTTAAGAATGGAACCTTCAACTTCAGGTATTAAAGTATACAAAAATGATTTAGTGTTTTTGAAAATATGTCTGAAAATATTTTTGACGATTTTTTTAAAAAAGGTCCAAAATTGGCCTATTTTTGATGTTTCGTGAACCATAACTTATAAGTTAGTTAAGGTTGGGTTTTGAATCTTATAAAAGTATAAAATCTTAGCTTGTAATAACAAAAAAGAAAATTTGCGGTTTTGTTGCCCAATTTTTGCTATTAACATTTTTCTGTTTGAAGTCGCGTTTTTTCAAAGTCATGCATATAACAAAACTAACGCTCGTTCAATGCTAACTATTGTTGTTATTGTTGTCGGAGATAGGTGCGTGAACAAGTTTCAGTCATCTTTATTCACGAGAGTGTTAAAATGGTTTTGTATAACTCCTACAATACATAAGATTTTAATTAATGGTCCCGAAATCATAAAATATGCCCTTTTACCGATTGGAGAACTTTCAGAAGAAGCTCAGGAAGCCAGAAAAAAGGATTTTAAAAATTATAGGGAACACTTTGCTCGCAAATGCAGCCGAGAAAAGTCGAATGAAGATATTTTAAATAGATTTTTTCTCAGTTCAGATCCATTCATTTTTAGTATTAATAAATAAAATGAGCGGAAAGAAAAGCAACAATTATCAAATTACGAACTACAGCTTTTGTTATCGCCTATTATTTTTCAAGAAATACATGAAAATGAGAGTAATGATAGCGAAGATTATGATGATGAAGGTGAGGATGAACATAATATGGTTTCTTTTTAAGTGTATGACAATTATATATTTATTTTTTAGAAAAAGGACAATATAGGCTTTTGTTTGCTTCTCATTTAAAAAAAAAAATCACTTTCCATTTTAAAATTACGGCGAAAATTCTGAAACAAACTATAATTTTCCGAAAAATAAAAATGTCTATAAAATCGTAAAAAAATTTTTTCCGTGTATCTTTTTTTCAGAATATGTCTTTTTATGCGTATTTAACGATTTGAAAAAAAAACTTCAAAAAAATGTATATTACGGCTCCCATGAATTAATCGCCACTTTCGGTGTCATCGAACCCACTGTGCATTGTTCTATTTAATAATTTACTTCTAGCGACATTTAAAGAACGCAAATCAGCACAAAAATTCAATAAAACAAAGATATCAGGAAAGTATGGTATTACAAAAAACGTAAGAATTTGTTTTCCCAAAACAAATACTTTTAAATGCGGCAATTTTAAAGAAAAATATCCAAATGCGACACAAACAGTTCACCGTTTTTTTGGTTAAATTTTAAAATATTTTAATATATTGCTCAAAAATTAATGAACACATGTCTTTAGTTGACACAATTTTCCATATTAATGTTTTATTTTTAATTAGAATATTAAAGTGTATTTTTGTGAAAAAATCAAATCAAACAGGACTGAAATAATTTTTTAAGAAAAAAGCAGGCACAATGAAACATCGAAGGGTCAAGTAAAGCTCACCATTTTGATAGTATTATACTAGATATGTTGAAAATCAAGTTCTTTGTAAATTTTATTTTTTAAGCAGGACGGTAATTTTTTTTAATTAAAATAAAAACGGTTAATAACGATACTTATTATTTTTATAGAAAGGTTTAATTTTTTTCTTTTTACAGTCATTGGTTTTAAATACTTATTGAAGCACACATGTAAAAATAAAAATACTTTTAAAAATGCTTTCTTACAATGTAACTTTTTACATTAAAGATTATCTCTTTTTTTGTTGTCTTGAACAAAATTTACATAAAGACATTTTTCATGATATACATACATATGTATATAACTTGAATAAAATTTTTCGATTTTAAACTAATGGTGTAAAAAAGTAGTCTCTTTATGCTATTTTTGTCAGCAAACAAAAATTTCATTTTAGGAATATTAAAAAAATTGCATCGTGTAAATAAAATCTTATAGTTTCGATTTTTTGTTGTTTTCATGGGTTTGTATTTATAAAAAAAGTTTGTTAATTAAATGACCAAATTTTTGTGTGTTTTTGTAAAATAAATGAACAATTTGTGAGTGAGTATTTATATATTAAACAGAAAAAAATGTTCGTTTTTTTTAAATATTGTTACGTTTATACCTTTTATAAACGTTGGTTTATTTCCTCTAAATAAACCGGGGTTATTTTTATTGCAAAAGTAATAATAAACAACACTTGAAATTTTATTTTAACAGTACAAAAACTTTATATATTTAAAACACACTGTCGTATACTTATTTACAATCTTCTTTATAACACTTAATGTTCTTCACCTTTATTATTTAGCAATTTCACAATTTCACTTATTCAACTCAATGGTTAAACTTAAACTGCTTGCGGCATTCGTGTTGCTCGACTATTTACAGTGGTTGGTAATATGCTGTAATGTTCCACAAGGTTCGAAAACACACTAGAACTTCCTAGCGAATGGCAGTTACATTTAAATAACTTCTTAGCGCAGACAACAACCGCCAATAATGCCCCACAACTTATGAAATTATCATGTTACATACCCAGTCAACATTTAACTCCGTAACAATATATACGTATGTATCTTACTTACAAATTCGTTTTTTTTAACAAAACAGGCAGCAAATTGACACTTGCTTCTAAAAATTTCTTTATAAAGTTCTTGTAAATGCATATGTATATGAATACATATTATTTTACAACTTTTTGTTAATAGCACACAAACGTTTCTTCCATATTATGAATAATATGTAAATAACGAAGAAATGTTTAAAAACGCATTAAAAAATTTTGTTTTATTTTTTGGCTTTAAGTTTTTGTTTTTAGATCTTTTAAGCTGTTTTTTAAACGTGATTTAGCTTTGACTTTACTTGAAAAAAATGGTCACACTGGATATAAGTGTTTACTTACGTACAATATTTCTTTTTCTATCTTAATAAAAAATGTTAGATTAAATGAAGAAGCATTTGTACCTATATGTCGGACCACTTATATTTAATTCTTTGGCAAAGAATTTGCCGATTGTCGCACATTTGGTGTTTTTGAATGGCCTTTGGCAAGTTGGCTGTGATCATTCATAAATTCCACCATTATATTAAACTTATTATTTTTTCTTTGAAAAAACTCCATCACTATTAATTTTGTTTATAAATTTATAGTTTTATATAATGTCACTTTTTTGGAATATACTACATCATTTTAAATAATTTAATTGTATAATTTTAAGATTAACGGCCGTACGCTAAAAAAGTTAATAAATCTTTATAAACCGTTGTTGAGCAAAATTCCTTAAAGTATATTCCAAAATGAATTTCTGCTGAAAATACGTTTGTTAACTTGAATTTTTTTGAAAGTAGGTACATATGTGTCTACTTTAAAACTATGTTAAAGTGACTTTGTTGTTGTAAATGAATATGAATATAAGGTTAGAAAAATGATGTTGTGTTTCTGCCGAACATTTTAAAAGCATATTAGAAAGCAAGAATCAAAAGTTAAGAAAGTTTTCTTTTAAAAACAAAATTTTTTTAATTTTTAATAATTTTTTGTTTCTCTAAAAACATAATTTTAGTGATGTTAAAAAAATTAAAACAAAATTCGTTATTCGAATACCTATTTTTGTACAAACAAAACAAGGCCTTGTTTTTGCTATTGCTAATATATTAGCAATTGTACTTAATGCAAATAAGTATAATGATAATATGATTATCTAAATGATTCTGTGTACAATCTTATTCCAGAATATCAATTTTTTCTCTTACTGCATAAAGCCGAAAGTTTTTTGTTTAATTAAATAAAATTTATCTAAATTTCATATTTTTTTAGAAAGTTCAAAGCATTTGTAAACTATTAGCGTATATCTTGTTTTTAGTACTTTTTTTATCCACATTTCAAAATCAAACATTTTTCTAAAATAAAATTATTGCTTTGCCGTAGATTTTATAAAAATTTAGCCTTATTTACATTTAAAATATATGTTTACATATTATTATGCCTTAATACCTTTTAAATTGCGTATAGTTAAGGAAATACTAAGTTTATGATTTTCTTATTTTTGCTCTTTTGTATCCCTTTTATATCTAATTTTAAATCCCCTAATAGTGGATCTTCACATCAAGAGAACTTATAACAGTCCAAATTTAAAGTCTCTCTTTACGCCTTTACGTGTATGTACATACATACATATGTGCATGCTTTTCACTTTTTTTAATTACAAATTAGTTTTCATGTATCTTTGAGTTTTTAAAAGTAGATTTTATGTTAAATATCCATTAATTTTAATTCTTATGTAAACATAAAAACAAACAGTTATTTATTAATGTGGGTAAAATAATATTCGCTTTTATACATCGATAACTATAAACTGACAAAATAATTGATGATGTTGCCAGAATCAAACCCTAAATTTTTCTTAATGCACACTTTAGTAAAAGGACTTTTTTGCATACGATTTTTTAAAAAAAGCTTTGTTAGCCTTAATGTGTTTATTTACAAATATATACTTTAAACCAAAGTAAGATTTTTTTGCATACGGCCGTAGATAAATAAAATTTAATTTTTACCCACATTTTTGTGCTTTGCGATTGATGTTTAGCTGTCGAATAATTTTTGCGAATTTGCTGTAACACCGGCTTGCCACACTTTCGCATTTAAATGTGTATACAATTACATACTTTGTGAACATCGTAACATAGAATACCAATTATTCGCATTTACATGTTTTCGCATCGCATTGACTATCGCATCGCAATTCAGAATAAGCCCCAAGGTCCCTTTATGGATGTGCATAAAAAAGCATTAAGTTTAAATATGTATGCTTGGACGTAGGTAAGTATGTATGAATATGTGTTGTTGATTTTGGCATACGTTTGAAAACTCAAACACAAAACGAGTAGACTGTTTTTACCCAAAAACAGCTAAAGTTTTTCCACATTCGATGGTTTGAGTATATCACTAGTAAAACAGAAATAAAAATAAATAACAGAAGTAAAAAAAATAAAAATTAAATAAATTAAGTGCATGATACAAAGAATCAGGTAATCTCGTCGGCCCAGCTGATTAGTGCCTAAATGTCAAAATTACGCTCTCCCTGTGAAAATAAAACAACAAAAATTATTACTCACCGTTTTTTTTTCTATGAGCTTTTGTTTGACACTTGTGTACTAATTTGTAGTTGTTGCAGGGACGAGATTACCTGATTAGTTGTATCATGATTAAGTGTCATCCAATGGATGGCCAAAACAAAAAAAATAATAGTAAATAATAGAAGTAACTAGTGATAAATGCAAATAAAATGAAAATAAGAGAACACAGGTTTGTATGTGGATTTAGTTTAGTCTAAACCATATGGAAAATAAATATAACTCCAGTATTCAAATTCTAATTAAAGTGTCAGACTAAAATTTAAGTCCTCATAATAAAATTTCAAAAGTTTCATCTAAGCGCAGATGTATCCACTTTTTTAAACGAGTGTGGCCTCTATGTTGCAAGATGGTTTGAGCGAGCGGATTTGGATGTGCTTCCAGCTTATGTAAATACTTGTTCACATAATTTAGGATTTCGCATTTAACTAGTGAAACTTGTAGATCCTTGTGGATGTTGTTGTTTTTAATATACCAAGGAGCACCAGTTATCATTCTTAGGATTTTGTTTTACCGCGTTGAATATTTTTTGTTGGTTGCGGAAGCAGTGCCTTATAATTGTATACCGTAGCACCAAATTGGTTTCAGAATCGATTTGCAGAGTAGAAGTTTACAATCAAGGCGAATCACAGAGTTTCTGCCAATTAGCCTATGAGTTTGTCTAGCTTTAATTAAGGTAATTGCTAAGGTATTTCGTCTCAACTCGTTGAGGCACAACATGGTTATTATTTAGGATTGGGGAGCACGTTTCTTTGCGTCAAATAAAAGTTACGTGGGTACATTTTATTCCCTATAACTTTGTCCACATTTATACTTGGGTAACGTGATGTTGCAGTTGGATCGAGACCTCTTTAGGGTCTTTATAAATACTAAGGAAAGCGGTATCTTCAGCAAATGTTTACGTGTGTGTAAAACTATTGGTTGGCGTACACGCACAAAACATGGTTGATACAATCACAAACACAAACTATCATTAATGATTGGCTCAATGATTATACCAAACATATTTATGGCAAGATCTTGTGGATCAATATATGTTTGTACACGCTAACCATTGTTTATGCTCATATTGAACATATTTTTTTGTTCATATGGACCATTTAAAATAGAGTTGGGCATAATCTTTCTTTTCAGTGAATCGTTCACAATCGGTCAGAAAGGTAAAAGGAAATAGTTCGTTCTTTTTGTTCGTCTTTCTTTTATGAAAAATGTTTTGTGTGAAAGATGTTCTGTGGGAAATATGAATGACCGACTGAAACAAGACATGCTGACAGCTGTTTTTTCTTTTTTAACGAAAATGGCAATATTGAGTGTTAATTGATAAACAAAAAAGAAAATTTTTTTGTGATAAATAGTTAAAAATATGTTAATAATAAAAAAAAAAAAATGTGTGGGGCATAAAATAGAAGAGATGTGTGTTAAGAGTTTAATTAAAATAGTTATTTCATTATTGATAAAACTATTAATCTGATAAAAAAAATAACTATATAACAATTGTGTGTGCCAAATGAAAAACTGTTTTTATTTTTGGCCCAGTGACAGACTATCGTTCAATTAAAATAGTTCTTTCATAACCGACGCAATTCTGTGTGAAACATGAAAGGTGAAAGATGAACGAAGAAAGGTTTGAAGGAAAGAGTACGAACTATTTCTCATCTTTCCTTTTACAGAATCGTTCAATTGAACTAGCTCGTTCATGACCGACACAACTCTAATTTAAAATCTTTTCTCGAACATATATCTATGTTTGCGAGAGCTATTTAAATATCACCTTTAACATATTAATATGTTTCCTAAACCCATAAAAGCTTCTAATAATAATTAATTTTTGTGGTTTTTATTATTTTCTTTTATTAAGAAATAAATAGTTTTTGATTAAATTTTCTTTCAAAATTACGTACATACATAACTATACACAAGTATTTAGAAAATAATTTAGCAATTAATAAATACATACTTACATATGTTTATGTACATATTTACAAATATTTATATAACTTAAAAAAACAAAAGTAAATTTTATTTATTTTTCAATGTAAAAACATTCACATAATCCAAACATTAATTACCCGATCCAATAAACGCGTTGTAGTTAAAAAATTGATTAAAATTTACTGTCATAATGGCCTTTTTTCTTCAAAAACTATTTTTATCAATTTAAAATTACTCACATTTAAGTTAAGCACAACCCGCACTTCTAAAATTAAAACTTCAAATGACGCTCGTTTCGGATTTGAAGGCGTCCTAAAAAATTTATATTTTGCAAACATATGCTGATCGTATTACCATTAAATTTTTTTGCATTACAAAAATTGGTACTTTTTAGAAAAAAGTAATAATGACAACAAACAGTCCTTTTGGTACAACTACGTTATTTATAAAAATGTTATTGTTGTCAAATTTAAACAATTTTATTTTAGTTTTATATATTTATGTAGGTTGGTAAAACCTTTATAAAAATAAAATACATACAATTAATTCATAAATTTATACATACTTCACATTTAATTTTTCTTTTGTCTTATCATATAGTTTAAATAGCACTTTTAGCTATAAAAACACAAACAAATAAAGTAAAAATAATTTTTATTTAAATATTTTTTTACAAACATTCAATTTCTTACAACATAGTTAGAGCTACCACATTCACTAGTTCCGTATCAATAACCATATTATGTTGTTAAAACGAATACTAAAAAGATTAAAATAAAAATAAGTTTTAAATTGCTATTTTGATTACCATATTTAGCCGTTTAAACTATAAAGGACTACTATAAACAAATTATGACCGCAATGACCATTTACCTATCATATTTTTCTCTGCGTGTAACTGCCGTGAAAAGCAAGTACAAAATTGGGCCTAGTATACTCCCTTGAGGGACACCAGCCCCTATTAAGAACACTTTTTAATAATTTCCCTCTTTGATCATGAATCGGTTACGTCCTTTTCTATTATGTTAAAAATATTGATTGGAAGGTTCAGCTTTAGTTTGTTTAACAGGCGTTTATGCCAAACTTTATCAAAGACTTGAGAGACATCAATAAAGAGCGCGGAGCAGTATTTCTTTTTCTCAAATCTTTTCTTATAACCTGTACCAATCTTTGAGTTTGTTCGATGGTACCATGTTGACTCCGAAAGCCAAGTTGGTCATTTGGAATTCAGCTGTTGTCATGAAGGATCAGAGTCAGCTTGTTTTTCAGCAGTTTTTTGAACAATTTTTATATAGTTCTTGCCCAGGATCCTTTTAGATTACGCAGTGGTGGCTTTGCGATAACGGATGTACGTGTGCTTAGCGTTATAGTCTCCAGCAGCCATTAAGCGGGGCCTAATGATTTGTAAAAACTGTTGAACTGATCCTTCGTTATGGAGAATCTGGGTGGACAATAAACTGATGAAATAACTAGGCAATGGAAAAATTCATTAATGCAGACGTTCCGAAAGGCCACCGAACCATTGGTGTTTATTTCTTAATTTATATAATATAGCCGAGTGCTTCTAGATATCATGAGTCTCGGAAATCAACATTACATAAATTTGCGTTCTAGAAAAAATCCCTGAGGCAGTTCATGGCTTTTAAAGCATGGCCTGCAAAATAGTAGACTGCATTTCTTGCATCATGTCAGCCATTTGCGACAGTGTCTGCGTAAATTGTTTAACCATATGTCAATTACGGCTTCCAGGAGGATCATCTTTTGGTTTTTCGCAATTAGTCGTAGCAGGCAGGTCCCCATACACAACTCAAACAGAAGGCAACTTGGAATAAGCTTTGGTGTGACCATATTCCTAGCAGTTCAAGCACTGTACGGGCCCAGATGGCTTATGTTGGGCTTCAACTACAACTTTACGGTGCAAAATATATTTTAGGTCATAAATGGGGTGAGTCTCATTTTTTTTTGAATTTACATCACCAGGCACAAGCTCCACTCGGAATAATGGTTAGGGATACCTTTCTCTGTTTCTATTGTTTGATACAAACTTGGCTTTGAAGCCTGTGCTACACAAACTAGCCTTAATCTCTTCCGGGGCAACATTTGAATCAATACATTTGGGCTGTATTCCAAAACGCAGTTTGCTTTGCATTACAAAGATTGGGTTCCAAGTGAAGAACTTATACAAAAGTTTTAAAAAATAATTTATTGAAAAAATGAATATAACTGAATAATATGCCTCAAATGTTTATACCTTTATAAACATACTAATACATATTTATGTAAATTATTTAAATTGTCAAATAACGCTGCAGATAAAATAACTATGTAGTATGTGTTACAAAAATAACTGTGGACTTCAAACTATGTATGTAGTTTCATATCTGACATTTTTCAATACATCGATCTACCGATTTTAACATTATGTTGTCATAGGAGCCCAAATAGTTCAGTTTCATATAGTTGTGTACTAGTTGTCGTAGCTTTTTATCTGTATTGTTTTTATTGCACTTATTATTCAGCGCAGTCGATGTTTAAAATATTTTTTTGCTCTTTTTTGACTGGCACAAACTTTTTACTTTTACAAAGTCCTGTGGGGCGATTCAGTAACTTATTTTAATGGTATTCGCATCTTAAAAAAAAGGTAACAGTAAATATAACGATTTTCAGTAAAGTTTTTTAACGATATTCGCTATTGTTGAAGTTAGCTGTTATTGTAAGTAAACAGCAGTATCGGTAGAAAAATCTGCTTTTTTCAAATAAAAGTTTCCTTTAACATTAACGGAAAAATAAAAATTTCTTCTAATAAAAAAAAAATTAAATGAACTTAAATGTTTTAAAAACAATTAGTTCAACAATAAATAAATATTAGCAAACAGCAAAACTTTTTAGCGATTTATACAATCGTTATACTTTTTATTTTACGGCAATAATTTTTGTGTTTTTAGTTACATATGGATATCGACAAAAGGGATTATTTTGTATATTATTATTTTGTATATTATTATTGTTATTATGATTTTCGCTTTGTTAAAATTTGTTTAACAACCAATTATTTTAAATAAAATACAAATAAAAAACAACTTGTCCACTATCGTTAAAAACTTTTTAATGAATCACTTAACTGTAGCAGCAAACGACAATTTCTGTCGATACATATGTCGATCGTAGAATCGTTAAAAGTTACTGAATCGCACGTGCGCTACAGGTGACTGGGTAAACAAAAATACCAATGTGAAGGATAAATTAGATTCGGCCCAGCCGAACATAGCGCTCCTTACTTGCTTTTTTCCTGCATCATATTAGATTTTGGATTTTACGTGCATATTTTTAGCGTTTACTTCTCGCCTAAATTGCAAATGGAGTCGTAAGCAGGATATTTTAGCTTGCGCGAAGATTTCAATCTGAGTATTTATACTTCTCGCTTAAAACGTTTTACTACTGACGCTGGGGAGTTGTATTAAGGAGCTTTCTTTTTTATATCGCCAGATGATAATAAAAATAAATTTAGCTTATTTTGTTTTTATTATTATTTATATGAATAAATTATTAAGTTTTGAATACATATTATTATTACGTAGTTTTACATAGTTTAAGCTCTAAATAGATTCTACCAATAGCAATAGCTCTTCTTTAATAAAGTTTCTATCCTGTCCTAAGTAGGCATTTTCATCCGAAGCGTTGAAAAGCAACACAATATTTGGAACAAGTCTGACAAAGATAGAATATTGCAGTTTAATTTTAAAAAAGGAAAATACATTCATACTAATATATACCTTAAGTCATACAAAGATTTATTCATGTCCTCTTCTGTTAGTTTTCCTTCATTTGAGGTAGCCAGGTTAAATTCCATTGCTTCATCCTGAAGGCACGATTGAACGAACTCAAAAACATCTTTAATTTTTTCATAAACGCCAAAAGTTCCCTGTAAGTTTTAAATTAGCAGGATGAAAACTGCATTTTCTATTTTTACATACTTGTATAAAAAGTCCATTTGGAAACTTGACTCGCACTAAAGCATATTTGTAAATTCTTAATGTTCGCTGTTCTTCACGTTGTCTCATAGCCTTCGTCTTTAAAATTTGAGCATTTTCAATTGCTTCTGCCCTTAGTTGTTGCTCCCGTTTTATCTCTTCGGGTGAAATACGGTAAAAGTCTTCAGGTAATACCACACTTTTAGCCTGAGAAGGCAATATGACCTTAATACTACGGTCCAGTGTCAATTTGATCTTTTCCGAGTTTTTTAAAGCTTCTAACAGTGTTGGTAAATCGTAATCTTGTTCAATATTTTCCTTTGACCATATAAGGAACGGCTCGTTATCCAAATCAATTTCACGAAATCCTGCAGCTTGTAGAAAGTCTAGTGCTCCTTCAACAGGACGTACTTTTTCACAAAATATTCTGAAAACGTTAAAAAATAATGTTTATCAAATGCTAATATCAAAATGAAAAAAAAAATATGTGTACATATGTTTGTATGTGTATGCAGGTCTTTGTTGTTATTGGAGCTAGTTTAATATAGCCATAATGAGTGATGGCGTTATGTATTCTTTATCCGCTCTTTGTTGTTTAAAATTTGAGACATTGAAACAAACAACAACTGTAAAACAAGATATTATACAATACTAGAGACTAAAATACCGTTTGACCTAGTCAGAGCTCCACATTTTCTTATTTTGTTAATACGAGTTGTAGGGAATTTTTAATAAGTCATGTACAAGACACGTGATTTGAGAATTTGAATAAGTACTAGAACGAATTACACTCTGCTTTAGTAAAAACAACTTGGGAAATAAACTAGCGTGGGTTAAACAAAATTTAGAAAAAACCCCAAATTCAGAAGTTATTTTGATAAAACCGTTCTCAGTAATGTTTTCCAGCATACAAATTGTTGTGTAACTGTCAGGGTTTGTTTGATTTTACTTTAGATGTATGTAACATGTATGTTCTTATCCATTTTTCTTTCTTACTTACATTGCTATTTTACTTATACTTTTGCCTTAGTCTTAAACTTAACTTTGAATAAAGAACATTAAAATTCAAACAGGTTATGAGCCCAGTACAGCGGTATAATAATTTTTGAAAGTTTAAAGACAATTTGATTGCGAAGATGAGTTCATTGTATACTATTGAAAAGATAGACGGTGGAAATTATGATTCCTGGACTATTTATATGCGCAGTGTGTTAGTGCATAGTGGATACTGGCAAATTGTAAATGGTGAGCTTAAGGTAGGAGGCTGGTATGAAACCAGAAGTGATCCCCAAAATAACATCAGATGATGAGAAAGCTCTGGCCACAATTTGTCTTAGCGTGAAGCCGACACAATTGAATTACATCAAGAACTGTAAGTCATCCTGCGAAGCGTGAAAACAATTAGAGGAAGTTTATAAGCCACGGGGACCAATTCAATAGGCAACGCTTTATAAAAAGTTAATAAATTTGGTAATGGTGAAGACATGGTGAAACATATAAATTCCTTCACTGAAACAGCCGATAAGTTGGAACAAGTTGGTATATGTCTCCAGGAAGAACTTTTGAGTATCATATTGTTGTCAAGCCTACCTCAACAATATGAAAATTTTGTAATTGCAATGGAGACAAGAGACAGCTTGCACAGTTTAATTTCTTTGAAACAGAAGCTTCTAGAGGAGGGAGAAAGAAGAAAGAGTGAGAGAGATGAAAATACAAACCAACAGGCTTTTAATGTGCGTACACAAAATAAAGAGAAATACGAAAAAGTACCGTATAAGAACAACAAACAGAAGTTCAAAGGTAAATGTTTTGCTTGCGGACAAGCAGGTTACTATGCAAACAAATGTAACAAGAAAAAACAACAACAGCATCAACAATCGTTTTCTGTTCTAGCGGTAGCTGAAACGTTAAGTACGAAGCAGTGGTATATTGACAGCGGTGCAACTAAACACATGTGTAACGACAGCAATATGTACATATATACACATGCAAGAACATGAAGAAAAAATTTCATTGGCTGGCAACAAATATATAACGGCTATTGGCAAGGGTGATGTTAATTAAAAATCACTTACGAATTATGATGTTTTGTTTTTTCCTGAATTACAGGCAAATTTTGTTTCAATAAGCAAAATCGTAGAAGGTGGTTGTGTTGCTACTTTCAATAATGATGTGGCGTACATCAAAAACAAAAACAACGAAGTAGTACTGAAGGCAGTTAGGAAAAATAACTTATTTGTTGTTGATGATTGTAGTGGCGATGAAAAGTTATATGCTGCAAGTACTAAGTGACATGGCAGATACGGCCATTTAAATGACAAAAGTCTTTATATGTTATCTAAAGAAGGAATGGTTGATGGGTTTAACTTTAGGCAACGGGATATTGCAGAAAAATGTAGAACTTGCATTCTTAGTAATGGTATTTTCCTTTCTGGCAAAAATGTTACATTAACGCTACCATTCGAGCGGGTTTATGTTCCATTCTAAAATAACATGCAAGGGTGAAAACAGTTATCGTTTTCCTTTCTGAACATGTTGCACAAATAACTGGCAAGAGTGTAACATATCTTACCCCCAATTATATTTCAGTGTAACGAAGTACCACTTTTTACAGCTGTGTTATGTAAGTAAATACTTTTTTTATGCAGACAAGTTTTTAACACAGAGTGCAGTTTTTATTAAAATCAAGACATTTTTCTGTTCCATTGAAAAAAAAAGGGAAAACTTTATAAGTGTGGGTGTAAACTGATAAAAATATTACACATACTTATTGTAACATTTTTTTTTAGAACGGAGAACACCATAAGATACATGCATGTACATTCCCTAAAGAATCTACAACAACAACAAATGATATACTTGAGTTAGTGCATACCGATGTTTGTGGACCGGTGAACACAATATCAATTAGCGGTTCAAAATATTTCTTAACATTTCTTGACGATAAGTCTCGTCATATAGTTGTTTACTTTTTAAAACACAAATCGGAAGTTTTGGAGAAATTTAAAATGTTTAAAACTCAAGTGGAACGTCAAACTGGAAAGAGATTTTAATACGGCAGATGAGGAAAGTGTAAGCGAATCTAATGATGAAGATTTTCTTGGTTTCCGAGCTGGTCCTGGGAGACCCCGCAAAGTAAAAAGTGGTGGCCCTGGTCGTCCTAAAAAGGTACAAAATACAATTAATGCTATGTATAATGAATTTATTCCCTAGCTATGAGAGACGAACTTAATGCTCTAGAGAAGAATAACACATGGAACCTCGTAGATTTACCAGAGGGTAACAATGAAATTGGTTGCAGATTGGTTTTTGCCCTTAAACGGGATAGAAACGGTAATATAGAACGTTTTAAGGCTCGCCTAGTGGCGAAAGGTTGTAGCCAGAAGTTCGGAATATATTACACCGAAACGTTTTTACCTGTTGTGCGTATAGCAACAATACGTATGCTGTTAGCCTTGGCTGTACAAGAAGGGATGCATTTACATCAGATTGACATAAGTACTGCATATCTGAACGGGGAATTACAGGTTTTATTAACCAGAATGATCCATCTAAAGTTTTTAGATTAAATAAGGCTTTATACGACTTAAAGCAATTCGGGAGAAACTGGAATGAAAAATTGATAGCGTTTTAAGAAAACTAGGTTTCAAGGCTTGTAAGAACGAGCCATGCTTATATAAAATGAATGTCAATGGTGATATGATACTTGTGGCAGTTTACGTTGACAATTTGATTATCGCTTGTAAAAACAAGGAGGAGATCTTGAGGTTTAAAGCACAATTATCAGAAGAATTTGAGGTTTCTGATAAAGGCGACCTTAATAATTTTTTTAGGATTGAATATTTTACGTGAATGTGAAATTGTTGAAATTAGAGTATCTCAAGATCAATATATTAAAGATATATTGAAACAGTATCAAATAAAAGAGTGTAAACACGTGTCAGTACCCCTAGATCCCGGTTTTCAAACCGATTGTATAAAGAATTGCAAACGGATAAATAAAGAAGAATATCAATCGATTATTGGAGCATTAACTTATCTTGCTATAACAACAAGACCTGATATACAGCATTCCGTATCTAAACTTGCACAACATAGCACAGATCCTCGTGTCGAACATATCGAGCCATAACCGCCGAAAAAATGTATCCCACAAACTCGCAATTTTACAGGGGAAAGTTTTGAATAAAGTCATTATTTTAAAATTTATAATGTAAATATTGTTTTGTGTAATACATTTTATTTTAAAAATTTTAAATAGATATTTGAATCATAACGGTTGTTTTTGTGGGATACATTTATTTTGCTTTCCTTCTGGCAACCTATTATTAAAGAAGTGTGTGGGTTACACAAAAATTTATTTTAAGGAAGTGACTTCCCGTTTTTTTTATTTAATTTTTTTACTTACTCCCTAAAATTAAATTAAATTAAATTACAGAATAACGATAGATAAAAATATATAAAGAACGCCAAATACTATTTTCCTGGTCGGTTTCAGGTAGCAAATCTTTAACAGATCCAACCCATTTGAAATTTAAAAACTCGTGTTGGGATTTTACGGGTATAGTTTTTCTATCGCAAAGCGTTTTCAAATCCTTATACTTAGCAGAAGAAATGTTTAATGTATCATTATATAATTGAGTAGGTCCCTTAGATCTTATTTCGGAGTTTCGTCTGGATCGTGGAATTTAATTTAGATCATAATTTATGGTTTTAGATTCATGAAAGTAGCCATATTTATGAGTAATATTTGGAGTATTTTTGTCCAATGTAACAGAGCGTTATTTTGTAAATTGAATTTTCATTGAATTTGGAAATAACGCCTGTGAAAATGTCTTCCAACCTTTAAAATCACTGTTAGTTAATTCAATAGAAATATATTTTCTTGGGTTAGTTCTTGCATTTGATATTATGGTGTACCACTCACTTGGAACCCAAATAGTTCTATTCCGAATAAACGATTCAATTGTACTATGTATCGAATCAACAGGAATCATGGTGTGTCCTGGCAACAAGTATGTGAATTTTATATTAGTCACAAAATTAGAATTTTTAACAAAATAGGTTAATGTCGCAAGCATAGCTCTGTTTTTGTTCTGTCCTCCGCAGCTATCACAATAAAGATGGACTATCGACTGGGTTTTTCTGTCACTGACTAATTTAAGGTATTGGAAAACAGCTGTGCAAATTTCATTACACCCTCGTTTACCATCCTTTTCTCCCCATAAAAAACAAAACCCATCTCTTGTACCACTCGCATAAAAACTTTCATTGTAGAATGAATATTTTCTAGAATAGAACAAAGTTACACTTTTTGCATAGGGAGTATTTAAGATCTTTTGCAAGTCGAAACTTGAACATAAATAAGCCGGATTCTCTTTGCATAGCTTTTGGTCCTCCAAAAATATTTGCTTAGATTTCTCCTTGTCCTTTAGATGCATTTGATACTCTTCTGATGAATGCAATTGCTTTTTGGATTCTGTGTCTAAATTATTGTAATTCTCGCATAAGATACATTTATCTTTTTTAGGTAAATGGAAGCCTAAATTGAAACTGTTTCTAAAAATATTACGGAATACTCTTAACGATAACTAAATATTTACTTGATTAATAGTTTTCAAATGTTCTACATAATGCTGATATACAATTTTAATGTTTCGAAATTCTTGAGGTAGACATAATTTTTTTGTTTTATTCCGGCAATAATGTGAAGGAACCGCTGGTAATTGTTCTATAAAGGATTTTACTAGCGATATGCTTGCTTCATCAGATTTGTTGTGTGTAGTTGGTTTTTTTTTTATTTTTAAGACAAGTTTTATATGAACTTGTATTTTTTATTACGGATATTAAAATCATTTGTGAAATGTTCAACGTTTTCAATTAAAATTTATGACAAACTTTAAAACTGGTATTATTGATATTGATAAAATAATTAAAGCTGCACTTTTTTCTGTCACTTTCTCCATATCGCCTTTTAATACCGACTTGCTTAACACAAGAAGACAGCCAATCTTTCTGTCTAATTTTGTTGCCTATTCCCAAAAAGGGTTCATTTATTCTTACCCTTTCATCTTCAGAAATTTTATCATGACACGAATTAGGACATTTTTTCTTTGGGCACGGGTTGGGCAAAACACACGTATTTTTTTCTTAACTTTTTGCAGCCTTTTAGGTATTCTCTTTTGCTTTCTGTAGCCCCTTTTCCCAACACACGTTTTCTCCTAGACTTCTTTTAAACTTTCCAAACCATTGAAATCAACGAAAGATTCATCGGAATCGCTATACGGTACCAGAGAGAGCTGTAAAAATATCCAATAATTAACAACAAAAACATATTTTGCAAAAAAAAAAAACATGGGATACCTTCGACACATGTATTGTTCTAAAGCTTCCAAAAATACAAATCTTTATCTTTAATTAAAGTTTAAAAAAATTGTGTTTTTTTTTTTATTTTTTTCCAGTGTTTCATTTTTTTAAAGGAGAATTTAATTGTATCCCACACAAGAAAATGTAAACAACTCACCATATGCATTTACATTAAAATTGTTTTTGTTATAAAATCATAACGGTTTAATCTACAGCCATGAAATTTTGACAGATGATGCAAATGATGTTGAACTATTTCGATAAAAAAACAAAAATCGATTATGGTGTGTGATACATTTTCTCGGCGGTTATGGCTCGATATGTCTGCGGTCAAACATATTTTACGGTATCTTAAAGGTAGAATAGGTTTAAAATTGGTATACAAAGCTGGTAATGGTCGTATTAGTGGTTATGCTGATTCCGACTGGGGAGGCAACATAATCGACCGGAGATCTTACACAGGATATATATTTTTTTGGGGGAATGTGTTATCTTGTGGGAATCTAAAAAACAGGCTACAGTAGCCCTAAGTTCTACGGGAGCAGAATATATGGCTATGTCTAACGCATCTAAAGAAGCCATATATCTCAAGCGCTTAATAGAGGAAATTGGTATCGGTAATGGTGAGCCTATTTTGCTAAATATAGACAATCAAGGAGCGATAAAGCTGGCAATGAATCCCGTTTACCACAACCGTACTAAACATATTGATATCAAATATCACCATGTACGTGAAGAAGTACATAACAGGGAAGTTTCACTGCAATATTGCCCAACCACTGAGATGATTGCAGATATCCTAACGGATAATCTTGCAAAATCAAAACCCATACATATTGTCAATTTAATGAATATGAAATGAATTTATTTAACGTAATTAAAATATTTTTATGTAAAGGAACATCCATGTTAAGAAGGAGTGTTGAAGTTTGGTAACCCTATTATAACATGAACATGTATGTTCTTATCCATTTTTCTTTCTTACTTACATTGCTATTTTGCTTATACTTTTGCCTTAGACTTAAACTTAACTTTGAATAAAGAACATTAAAATTCAAACAATAGAGAGAAAACAGAATGTCATTTTAAATAATATGCAGTTAAAAAAGAAGATTTATCACATTTTTTTAGTATCATTACTTATTTTGATATGAAAGTTTATTAAACCGTATGCCGATGTATGTATAAAGGAAATGCAAAATTAATGAAACAACAATTAAGTCAATGAATTAGGTCAACAGTAGGTCAAGTAGTTTAGTTCAGCTTACTGGACTAGGTCGCACTTTTAGTTCAGTAGTTCAATAAGCTCAATAGGTTTGTAGGTTAGCATAAGATTTTTATTGCAACCCTGTCTGAGTGAAGCCATGTTATATTTAAAGTTTCAAAATCGTATGCCGTATCCCTATGTTTTATAACCTGCTTTATATGAGCGGAGAATCCAGCCTAATGCTAATATTCTTTGTACATGTAATAAAAGGAACGGTGCCATCGAAAAGTCTCAAAATATTGCTATCAATTAAGGTTAGTTGATCACACACAGAAGTCATAAAATTAATGATTTTCTAATAAAATTGCATAAAGTTTTTTAAACAGTAAATTTTAGTTAAGGTTTCGGAAATCTATATATCGAGGGCGTATATTCAAAATAGGCTAACTCAATTTTTGGGCAAAATGACTTTTCGATGGCATATGACTCCTCTGTGGAACACATTTCAAAAATTTTTAAAACATTTTGCAAACAAAATTTATTTTTATTTTCCGACAAAATATGCTTACTCTGAAAAATATACTAAAATATGCTATCTCCAAAAAATACGCCAACGAGTGCAAAATGTGAAATTTTTTGCAAGGGTGTAAATTAGTAAAAATATATAAAACATCTTCTGGAAGGTAGATTGTTTATTTTAAAAATAGTAAGCGAAATAACTTGTTTTTTCGCTTTCGATCAGAGCAGTTGCGATTTTGTCTATATACACAGTCAATAAGTCAATAAGAAATTTCAACTAAAACAAATTCAATGTTGTCTTCATCATAATTTTTAGCAATTAGGCAGTTAGATATATTCAGCCTAACTGTGTTTGGCGTTGTCGTGTCGAATGTTGTCGAATTCGACACAAAAACGACAAGGGCGTTATTCATTTAACATTGGCGTATTTGTTAGACGGTACCAAAAAACTAAACACGATTACGCCAACGACAACCACAATAAGGGTGATTATTTTGAATATGTGCCGCAACTACACCTTCATTTGTTGTTCATTAAACTTTCCTTATTTATGTGACGAACCTTATTCCATATTTGATTTGCCAAGATTCTTACCAAATTAAAGGACGCTTATAAAGTATACATAAAAACATAGCTTGTATTGAGAAAGCCTTATATTTACATTTGTACAAAAATTTATTTATAATAAAAAAATTTATTTTTTATTTTGGTTCTTAAATAAAAAGTACATATGTATATTGACCCAATGACACTTTTTTTAACTGAAAGACTATTATATTTTTTAAAATTTTTGAACAAATATACATTAGGCTTTTTGTGGTAAAAGTGACTATTAAACTAGCAATGAATAAGTAGCAAAATTTTGTGTTTAAATCTTACCGGTTTGACATTCTTATTTTATAGTACTTTTCCTCCTCCGAAAATTTTACAATATTCTCCAAATATTTAGTTAAAGTCGCAATGCATTCTTCAGCCTAAAAGATAATAAAAATAGTACGTTAAAAGTAATAACTTCACTTTGTAAAGTTGGAGATGATTGTTTTTTTTAAAAACAAGTGAAAATATTTCCCTTTAACCAAATTAAAGTTATCCTCAAAAAATAATATTTGTTTAAAACGTTCTTCTTAAAGAAGAAAACTACATTGGTAGTACTACTTTAAGATTGAAAAAGATTTTTATTTTTTCAGTCACCACTCGTTTTTTCTTTTTTTGCAGAAATCATACATATTTAACTAATTAATACCATGTTCAAACATATGTACATCATAAATTGAGACAATTTGAAGTAAATTGAGCAGTTAAGTTTTCTGTTCACGAATAATTAATTAGGCTTACTCAATTAGCATATGACAACTAAAACAATATTACACTGTGTGTAATTTTTTAAGTCATGGAAAAATAACCATATACGGACATCACTACGTGAAAGAAGACCAAAAAAGAAAAGACCCGTGTCTCCCAGTTTTGCCCAAAGTCATGCACTTTTTTTGTTATGGGCCCCCAAAGATTTGGGGCCTTGGTACCATTTTTACCAAAAGTGATAATTTTGTCAGGCTCATATCTTGCAAACCGTTCGGAATTTTAATTTACTCTTTGAGGCAAAGTTGTAGCCCTTTTTATAAAGAACAAAAATTATGAATACAAAAAATTGAAAAAACAATAATTTTAAATCAGAATCGCAAAAAACTTCAAAAAATTCAAATTTTTTTTACCTTTTTCCCCCTGTTCAGGTCCATAGGTAGCAAACCGTTCAAAATTCAAGGAAACAGTCAACTACAAAAATTTACCTAACATCCCAATAAACAACTTTTTAGAACATATAAACTTCCTAGGAATGATTCTTAACACCGTTTAGGTAGCGCTTAGGTAGCCGCAAAAGTTAAAAATTTCCCCAAAATGTATGTACATACATGTAGTTATGAAGCTATTTCTTCCTTACGTTTAATCAAATTGCCTTAATTACATATATTGTATCTGTCTTTCGTGTAATAGAGAACTCTAGTGCATTTAAATATGTGTATATGCATGTGAGATAGCCGCGAAAAGTCTTGGAACTTAAACAGGTAGGCAAACATTAAAATTGCTGGAAACAATAAACAACAAAATACATCATACACAAATCGCAATAATGATCGTTAACGGCCTTTAATTAAATTATGTACATACTTTTTTTATTGCTTTGTTATTACTTTTTAATAAATATTGTTTATACCAAAAATAAATTACCTACATATGTGCCTACTAACAATTTTTTTAATAAGTAAGGACAATCCAAAATAAAATAGCAATTGGATAAATTTAAAAAGAAGAAATTATTGCACCCAAACTTATCAAGAAATTTACTACAAAAATTTACCAAAGATTTCAGTAAACAGCTCACGCGATCACGCACCGATCGCACACCCATCAAAGAACGCAGATCACAATATAAAAGCGACGCGACTCTCACATCGAGGCATTACACAGCGCGACGTCAACGAAATCTCAGCGGTGAAAGTTATAGAGAAAGTTCTACAGCATAATACGCATACAGCATTGGCAACTGACAATTTCAATATGCAGTGTAAAAATATTTATTTCTTTTGCTACATTTGCGGTCATCAAATCAGAAAAAATAATTCTACAAGATTTCAAAAGGAAAAGAATCTTTTAACTAGTGAATTTAAAAGAGCATATGAGTGATTTTTCGACGAAATAGATTTGATCAGTGAAAATTACACACCTAACGCAGTGTGTCGCCAATGTTATAATAATCTCATAGCATGGTTAATGGAGGCAAACATAGTATGAAATATTGTAAGCCGGTAAACTGGATAAATCGCCCAGGTGATCATGGGGGAACCAGTTCTTATGCATGCGTTCATTACCCAAAAAGACGTGATGAGAAGAACAACATTTATAAAGCAACTGTAACAGCCACACTACCAGTGCTTGCACCTGAAAATTTTGTATTCCCAAGGCCACAAACTCCAGATCGTAGGACAGAATTTACAGATATGACTACAGCAAGTGGTGTTACTAATCGAGATCGATTTGATACCGACTATTAGCCCCAACAGGGAACAGATGGACCAAAACTAATAACTAATAATTCGACGCTTTGCTTGCAGAGGTAATATCAATTTTATTATTCCATGATTTGCATTATTTTTGATTTCTTTTCTAATTCATTTCAGGTATGTTGGTGGAGTCACAAGATAAGCTTTTATGATGTTAATAAGGTATGTTAAAAAGAAAAAGCTAATGATGGAAACATTCTGGAAGCAACGTGCCTGTGGACACAGTAATTTCTGAATCAGAGTCAGATTCGGACGACGATTTAGATCCTCAACTTAAGAGAGCGCGATATGCAAGTCCAGGCCCATCAACTTTATAAAAATAATACGAATATTTTTTTACTATTTTTTTGTAATAGACAGCACAGTATCCCAATGTTGAAGAAAATAAAAAACAAATGAAATTCAAAAATTTTCGTAAAATGTTTAACTTTTGCGGCTACCTAAGCGCTACCTTAACGCTGTTAAGAATCATTCCTAGGATGTTTATATGTTCTAAAAAGTTGTTTATTGGGATGTTAGGTAAATTTTTGTAGTTGACTGTTTCCTTGAATTTTGAACGGTTTGCTACCTATGGACCTGAACAGGGGAAAAAAGGTAAACAAAATTTGAATTTTTTAAAGTTTTTTGCGATTTTGATTTAAAATTATTTATTTTTTAATTTTTTGTGTTCATTATTTTTGTTCTTTATAAAAAGGGCTACAAATTTGCCTCAAAGAGTAAATTAAAATTCCGAACGGTTTGCAAGATATGAGCCTGAGAAAATTATCACTTTTTGCGAAAATGGCACCAAGGCCCCAAATCTTTGGGGGCCCATAACAAAAAAAGTGCATGACTTTGGGCAAAACTGGGAGACACGGGTCTTTTCTTTTTTGGCCTTCTTTCACGTAGTGATGTCCGAATATGGTTATTTTTTTTCGTGTTGCACTGTGTTATTTTCATTTTTAAGGTACATAGAACAAGGTACAGGTAACTTATCAGCTGACTTTTATTTACGCCATATGTTTTCCAGGTTAGATTGGCAAATTTTTTATGTTATATTATGGTTGTGTATACCAAATGTATGTGTGATAGCAATATTTTTGACAACCTAGCTAGAGTTTAGCTACAACAAAATATATGACAAATTTTTACACCTGTGTGCAGATAAATACGTATTTAACTAGCAGAGACAAAAACCACAATTTTTAGCATAGCCAATTTTGGGGTTAACATAGCCATGTTACGCATTTTACAGAGCTCATGTTAACAATTCACTTAGTCAAACAGGTCAGTACATGAAAAACGTGCTCGAAATATTTTTTATTAAAACTAGAATAGTCTGATAGCTGATATATTCTTAGGCAGTAAATAAAATAAGTTTAAAAATAGATATTTTTTATGAAAACCCTTCGTAAGATGAACAACTAAAATGGAAAAATATGGAATGGTAAATCGAGACCAAGGGGTGCCCTACTAAATTATGTAACTCATCACATGTCTAAATTGTTTTTGAGTTTTTTAAAAAATTTTTAAAAATTTTACCTTGGGAAAAATTATGTTATCCTTGAAGAATTTTGTGCACATTTGGCCAAGTCTTTCTTTGTCACTCATATAGACTATATGCATATTGAAGCCCAAGGAGTGCTCTATTGGGCTATATAACTCATTAGCCTGAATTGTATTTGGGAGTTTTTTTTAAATTTTTGAAAATTTTACTTTGAGAAAAATTATGATATCTTTGGCCAAGTATTTCTTTCTGTTACAAGGAGTTCAAATATCTGGAAAACATTAAGATGGTGGTAAACTAAAGACAGATGTAAGCAAGGTTAAAGCGATTTTAGATATTATGCCTCCTAAGAGTCAAAGGGACGTCAGGAAGTTCTTGGGTACTGTAGGATGGTATCGACGATTCATTCCTGATTTTTCAACGCTAACAGCCCCTTTCACGGACACCATTAAAAAAACGCCGATACACTTACCAGATGAAGCTTTACCATCATTCGAGGAGCTTAAACTTCGATTGGTCACCAGCCCAATATTATCAAGTCCTGATTTTGGAAGACCCTTTTTTGTGCAGTGTGATGGTTCGAATGAGGGAGTGGGAGCAGTGCTGTTCCAAAAATATGACGAAGATGGTGAACACCCCATTGAGTATTTTTCTAAGAAACTAAACACCGCACAAAAAAATTATTCCACCACGGATAAGGAATGCCTTTCGGTAGTTTTAGCAATCGAAAAGTTAAGACAGTATAATGGACAGAGCTAATGGATTTTACCGTCATTACTGACCATTACAGTTTGAAGTGGCTGATGGGTCAGCAAGATTTAAATGGACGCCTGGCTCGATGGAGCTTAAAACTTCAAAGCTTTAAGCTTAATATCGAACATCGAAAAGTTTCTAAGAATGTCGTAACGGACATGCTCTCGCGACTGGACATGGAAGAGGTAGCGACCGACAACAGCCGGGTGATTGATGTCAATTCGGTCGCGTTTAAAACGGATGAATACCTATCAATAGTTGACACCATTAAGCAAAACCAAGACAGATTACCAGATCTAAAAGTTGACGAAGGAATAGTTTATAAAAAGGTAAAATTCAACCGCCATAATGTCAACGAAGAGGAAAACTGTTGGAAGATATGGCTGCCAACGGAATTAACCGACAATGTTATCAAAAGGTCACACATCAATAACACCGCACACGGTGGCACGGCGAAAACACTGTTTAACATTTGTGGTTCTTTTATTGGCCTTCATAGTTAAACATATTAAAAATTTCGTAAGCAGCTGCGACACATGTAAAGAAACAAAACACCCTAAACAAATTCTGAGACCACCTATGGGAATGGAAGTGCGTACAAAAAGACCCTTTCAGAAAATTTACATTGATTTTTTAGGACCCTATCCTAGGACCAAAGCCGGAAACACCTTTATCTTTATAGTATTGGACCACAACACCAAATTTGTCCTCCTAAAGGCTTTGTCCAAGGCTACAAAAAAGGCCATTATCAAGTTTTTACGCGACGAAGTGTTTTATAAGTTTGGAGTTCCAGAGTTGGTGCATTCTGATCACGGAAAACAATTTGCATCCGAGGCTTTTAAAGATTTTTTGGAACTCTTTGGGGTCAAACATATCAAAACGCCCATATATTCACCACAGTCTAACACGAGCGAAAGAGTGAACCAATCGATCCTTAGTTTCATACCCAGCTGTCTGGATGAAAATTTGTCGAAAATCGGATGTTCGCTAAGATCCACAGTTCACGCGTCGACAGGAGTTACACCGTACTTTGCTCTAACAGGATTTAATATGACAACACACGACACTGCGAACGAAATACTGCGAAAACTAGAAGCTATTGACGACGGAGAAATATTAACTTTACCGGAACCTTCACGAATGCAAATTATCCACCAAAAAATTGGCGAAAACCTACATTGTGCTTCTGAGAAAAACGTCAAATCGTACAACCGCAGAAGCCGATACGTCAAATTTACTCCGGGCCAAGAAGTTTTCCGAAAGAACTTTATTCAAAGCAACTTTGCAAAAGGAGTGAACGCTAAGCTTTGCAGACCCTGGTTAGAGTGTAGAATCAGAAGAGCAGTTGGAAACCACCAGTACGAGATAGAGAATCTGAAAGATGATTTAATAGGGATAATACACGCCCAGCACCTAAAACGATGAATGCCCCAATTCTATAATTCTATACCAACAATTTTTACTTTCGTTTTATTTCGACTGATATCCTCCTGTAAAATTATCGGTAGTAACAATGACATGACTGTACGTCTTCCCAACTCTTTACCTTTCATGGACTACAGGAAAAGAGCTGGCTTTGTGACGAGTACCCTGAACTAGTTAGAGATGCATTTCATAAGTTTAAATTTAGTGAGGTGCAACATCGCTAGTGGCATGCCAGATAGAATCTTAAATTGCAAGGAAAAAGAAAACTAACGGCAAATTGGGCGGTTGAGCTAACGTGGCAAAATTCTAGAAAGTTCGTTCGGAGCCGGGTATAAAAGCCTAAAAAACGCGTGCGTCTGCGTATTGTTTTCGGGAAATCAATATAGTGCACATTTAAAATTAACTTAGAAACTAATCACATATAAAAATAAATAAATACCAGTTCGAAAGTGAAAAAGTAAGCCGTCTAAATTTTTTAATTACAATTACGGCCAAAGTAAAAAAAAAGGAAAATAATAGGATAAACAAAAAAGTGGAAAATATAAAAGCGAAAAAAATGCCACGTGGAAAAAGTAATTGGTTCGAGAACGAAAGCTATTAGTTGCACATTAATGGAAGATATAGAAAAGATTGGAAAAGAAAAAGAAGCAAAAAAAAACCACCACGTTTCTAAAACTCTACATTTTAGATCTCTAACACAAATATCTACCCAAAACATTGCAACATTCACCTCATTATCCACCATTGAATCAACACGTAAACTGTTGCCGTAAGGGAGTCCTAAGCCACAGATGATAGTGAGTTGATCGATCCACTTTTTTTTGGGAGCACCCTAAAAAAAGACTCACAACCATTTGGATACGTGTTACAATACCCCCACAACAATCATTGAAAAGAAAGATGGGGGAAAAGCTTTCACGCTAGCCCCAAAAACCAACGTGCACCCATCTCTACCGAAAAGGAAACATAAGCCGCAAAAAAACCTGTCATAGCATAACCAACTAACATTATACCAACAATTTCGATCCCAGCTTCCCCAAAAACTCCTCAATAACAACAACGACCGAGACAACATCACCTGAACACATCAAGGGTACTGGCGCACATAGGGGCATTTTGCCAATCTAGCCGGACATTAAGCCAAAATGGAAATTTAAGAAATGTAAAAAGTGCGCAGTTTGACAGATAACAAAATTCTGTATCGGATAGTGAATTTTCAAATCTTTTGCTTGCAATTTGTCGCTTTGAGACACTGTCAAAGTCAGGAAAGTTAAGTAAATTTGCCCGCAATTTATTAACTTTTGATGGTTTTGAGAAGTTTACAATATATTTTTTTGTGCCTGAACAAAAAAAGATTTTACATTGATTTTTTTTCTCTGCGAAAGATTATATAAGCAGCTACCTTATTTAATTTTTTTTATTTTACGTTTTATTTTAAAAAAACTCCTTCGAAATTAAAAAAAAGAGGTTTTTTTGTTCACTTTTTGATTAAAAAAAAATAAAATCAAAAGGTTTTTGAAAGTAATGGCATTCATTATCCTAAAAATCTTATTCATCACAATAAAACCGGAAATCTCTACTTTGAGACGAAAAAAGAAAACGTTGCGCGTTTTTGCGCCATTTTTTTTTTGCAAATTTTTAAAAATTTCACTTTTTTCTCATTTTGTATGTTTACATATGAGTAAGAAACTGTTTTGTGGGTCATAAAACGTTTGGATAATTAATTGTTTTTTATTTAAATTATTACAGGTAAATTGAAATTAATTTTTAACAGGTTAAATTGGGTTTTACACTGACATTGCATGTATAAAAAGGAATGTGCGAGGCAGTAGTTTCTACCCGCCCCTAAAATGGTAAAACCTGTGCGACAACTTTTTTAATAACGCTATTTTATGCAAACAAATAAATGTAACTGCCTTCAAAAATTGTTAAAAAAAAATTATTTTTTAAAGAGAAACAAATCTGTGCTTCAAGTACTTATTTTGTTAGTGTATATATATTGTGGTTATTGCACGAAATTGTTTTCAGGACACTTTTAAAACTACGAGAGTAATATGGAAAAAGTTTATAAAAGATTAGAGTTATTACAAATAGTACATGAATGTAAAGATAAATCTGTTAAGGAGAAATTGCGATTTTTAGAAAGAAAATTGTGTGAACTTTAAACCTATTGGCCAACGGACAATAATAAAATTCCAGACGTAATAGATTTTGGCGTGGCAAAAGGTACATCCCCGGACGTTATTCAGGCTTTAGCCTCCTTGGATTTATCTTCTGACCACTCACCCACAATAATCACTATTTGCAGTCCTCACCAAATATCATCTAGTGAGTTTTTCTTATCTAAAAAAATAAATTGGTTAAAATATAAAAAATATATTAGTGCCCACTGCTCGGAAAACCAACCGCTAAAAACTCCGGGAAACATAGATGATAGTCTGAGCGTTCTAAATGAAAACATTAAAAAAGCCGTTGAACATGCGTCTTCTACCTATCGTCAGGCCAGGTACAGCAAATTTTTTTCTGACGATGTGGGAAAACTTTTATCTGAAAAAAGGAGAGTCCGAAGAGAATGGCAAAAGCACAGATCTCCCCAACTTAAAACTAAGCTGAAAGAATGTACTAACCAATTAAAAAGCTTGTTGGAGGTTCACAGACTGGCTTCACTTAAAGAGTACCTCAAAGGTCTAGACGCGACTCCTCAGACAAATTATTCCCTATGGCGATCAGCCCGACGTGTTAAAATACCCGTTATCGAAAAACCACCACTGCGTAATCTGAGAGATCCTGGGCTAGAAATGACGAAGAAAAATGTAATCTGTTCGCAAATCATTTCAAAAACGTGTTCACTCCCAATACTTGCACAGACATAGTAAAGATGATTCCTAAGCCTGGCAAAGATCCTTCAAAGATAGGCCTATAAGTTTGTTACCCACAATGTCAAAATTGTTCGAAAAATTGCTTAAGAACAAGCTGACTCCGATCCTGAATGAAAACAACTGCATTCCAGACCACCAATTTGGCTTTAGAAGTCAACATAGCACAATCGAACAAACTCACAGACTCGTGCAGGTTATAAGAAAAACCTTTGAGGAAAAGAAGTACTGCTCCGGGCTTTTCATTGATGTCTCTCAGGCTTTCGATAAAGTATGGCACGAAGGCCTGTTAAACAAACTAAAGCTAAACCTTCCAGCAAATATTTTCAACCTATTAGAAAAATACATAACCGGTCGACAATTTATGATCAAAGAGGGAAACCAAGTAAGTTCTTCTCAACCAATAGGGGCTGGTGTACCTCAAGGGAGTATACTAGGTCCAGTTCTGTACTTGCTTTACACAGCAGATATGCCAACCAATAGTTTTACACTCACGTCGACATTTGCTAATGATACTGCTTTCCTTAGTATTCATAAAGACCCTAAAGAGGCTTCGAACCAACTGCAGCAACATGTAACTCAAGTTGAAAAATGGGCAAAGTTATGGGGAATAAAAATAAACGAACAAAAATGTACCCACGTAACTTTTACTTTACGCAAAGAAACGTGCTCCCCAATCACTATTAACAACCATATGGTGCCTCAACGAACCGAGACAAAATATCTTGGTGTTCACCTAGATCGCCGCCTCACATGGAAGCCTCGTATAAATGCGAAGCTGACTCAAATTAAACTTAAATCTGCTCAAATCCACTGGCTAATTGGTAGAAACTCTGTGCTACGTCGATTTTAAAACCAATTTGGTGCTACGGTATACAATTATGGGGCACTGCTTCCGCCTCTAACATAGAAAAAATACAACGTCGTCAAAACAAAATTCTGAGAATGATAACTGGTGCTCCGTGGTATGTCAAAAACAGCAACATCCACAAGGATCTAAAAGTTCCACTAGTAAAAAGTGAAATCCTAAACTATGTGGACAAGTATTGAAATAAGTTGGAAACACATCCAAATCCGCTCGCTCGAAGCATCCTGCAACATAGTGGGCACACCCGCTTAAAAAGAAGGGATACTATTGCTCTTAGATGAAACTTTTAAAATTAATTAACTTTATTGTGAGAACTTAAATTTTAGTCTGATACAGACTGGACTAGTATTAATTACTTAGTTTTAAGATTTGAATACTTATTGTTAGTTCGCTTAAGCGAAGATTAAATAATAAAGTATATTAAAAAAAAGAAAAAAAAAAACTTCTGTAAATACATAAGTTATTTTTATATATAAATTACTTATTTTCAGATAAATTTAATACATTAAATTACAAAAAAGCGACAAACAAGCTTTAAAATAAATTTTTTGTGAAAATTAGCAAAAAAAAAAAAAAAAATAAAAAAAATTTTTTGTACAGGGCCGTTCCGGGAGGTGAGGTTTGAGGCCATTTCTGCCCTTAAAGAGATTTATTTATAAATCTCGTTTTAAAAATTGATCTCGCGGGTTTTGAATTGAAGTTGTGAAGGGATTTCTATTTTAAGATCGTGAAGTTAAAAATTCAAATCGCCATACGAACGTAATTTTTGTAAAAATTCTTATCGTGAATACATACATATGTGTGTGTATGCGTTGTTATTGGTTTTATTTTAGACCTTTTTGTTAATATTGTAGAACCTTAACCATATGGCGTTACCCCAAAAGGAAACTGGCAAGATACAACCGCTTTTGATTTTACCAACCTCATCCGTGTAAACATGAAAAATACTTAGAACAGATTTTTATTCTCTTTTTTTAAACACGGAGAGAATTTCATAATATTTTGATTATACAAAATCTAAATACTTTGTATTACCATGTAAAGCCAACTTAAGTTAATACAATAAGCAACAAAAGTAACACTTACAAGAAAAAGCGCTAAGTTCGGCTGTGCCGAATTTTTTATACCCTTTACATTGATCTTTGTGTATATATTGAGCTTTAAAATAATAGGATTTTCTCTTATTTAAATTATAATGAAACAAATAAAAAACAAATTGTCATGAAAAAAGCACGTTTTACTCTGTACTAATTTTTTAAACCAAAATTTTCAATGAGAAAGGAAGAAATAATCAAATAGGATTTTTTCTAATATACATAACTTAGCAAAATTAATGCAAATACATTAACTTTTTTTAAGACAACAGCACTTTTTGTTTTGCTACTCGACATGTTAAGATTCTGTCCTAAAAAACTGGGAAATTTTAGTTTTTTGACTTTATCTTGGCTCCTGGGTAACTGATTTTGCCGATTTTAAATAGCGATCGTTTCATGGATATTTCTGATATGTTCACACCAATCGCTAGTACTTCAATTGAGTAAGGAAACTTTGTTTTCACAGGCGCTCTACGGGCATGACATAATTGATGACCCTATATATAACGATCCAGAATATAAACTTATACTTCTGAGGCCGCAAATGGATATTACAAAAATTCCAACTGAAATGGTAAACTGATAAATACCATCAAAAATATTCCTGGGTCGATCGCTATTTAAAATCAGCAAGATCGGTTAACTACGGACCAAGATATAGGCAAAATACTACAATTATCCAGTTTTTTAGGACGAAATCGAAACATTTGGAGTCGCAGAGCAAGATGTTTTTTTTCCATCTTTTTTAGAAAATATTTTTTAATTTATTTGCATTAATTTTAATAAATTTGGTTTAAAAACTAAGTGCAGACACAAGCGTGATTTTTTTTCATTTTGTTTGTTTTATTATAATGCCAATAAAAGAAAGTTCTGTTATCTTGAAGCTCACAACCGAATTAAGCGCTCTTACTTTTTTTTATAGAAAACATCATAAAATTGGCCTGTTTATTTATATAGGAGTTACCACTTCCCGTGCTCCTATTCAAAAAAATTTTTTTTTGAAATGAAAAAAATCTACTAAAACTATTATGTACTAGGTTTGAATACGGTGCTCGTGCCCGTGCCACATAGCCCCAAAGTTTAAAAAAACTCAATTTTTAGTTGCGTAATGAAACTACTTATTTTCCTATAATGTGTGTATATTTTTTATATTTGCTGCTACCTATAATAGAAAAAATCTAAACCAGCCTTTTTTTTCATAAAAAACGTGACGAGGAAATTTTATTAAGGATATATTTTTTTCATATACTTTATTATTTAATCTTCGCTTAAGCGAACTTACAATAAGTATTCAAATCTTTAAACTAAGTGCATAATTAATACTATTCCAGTCAGTACCAGACTAAAATTTAAGTTCTCACAAAAATTTAACTAATTTGAACGTTTCATCTAAGCGCAATAGTATCCCTTCTTTTTAGGTGGGTGTGCCCACTACGTTGCAAGATGCTTCGAGCGAGCGGATTTGGATGTGTTTCCAACTTATTTAAATACTTTTCAGGGTAGGAAAAAATTCCGCTCGCGAGCGTAATTTTTATTATAATTCTCGTTTTTGGAATTGTTATCGCGAGATTTAAATAAAAGTTGCGAGTGGAATTTTTTTTTCAAGATCTTTGTTTTTTTCTCCTCTCGCGAGTCGAGATTTATTTTTAAATTTATTTCTAAAAATTGTTCTTGCGAGTTTTAAATTGAAGTTGTGAAGGGATTTCTATTTTAAGATCGTGAAGTTAAAAATTCAAATCGCCATACGAACGTAATTCTTGTAAAAATTGTTCTCGTGAATACATCACATATGTGTATGCGTTGTTATTGGTTTTGTTATTTTAGCCCTTGCAAAAGAATTGTGAGCAGGTATGGTATGTAGGCATGTGTTATAGTTTATTAAGGTGTTTTTTTTTTTATTTTTGTTATTGTTGGCATGTAAATGTAACAGGTATAAAGAACATATATTAAAAACACGTAGATATTATTCGTTAATGAAAGTGGTATACGTCCGCTTATTAATGTACCTAGATAATAAAATTTGTAATTTCTATAACATCAATGTTAAATATTTTAATCCAGTTACATTTTGAAGGCACTTGTTTAATTTTTTTTTATTTATTTATAATTGTTTAAACATATTGGCAAACAATAATATATAAGACTAATTGTGTTTGTTTTTCATTTATTTATATTTTATATATTTTTCGGAATAAGTAAATGATTCGTCGTTTACGCAAGCACAATCTTTTGAGGCTTGCAATATAATTTGTCAGAAAAGAATTTTTAGAAGTTATAGTTTTAAGGCATAATTCTAATTATTTTTATTTTTTTAAGATACTTTATTAAAGGACTAACATCTATATAACTATTTTCTAATGATATGTATGCAATATAATTTTAATGTAGTACAATTTTGAACAAAACTTGTCGTTAAGTTAGACTATTGTTTCGTATTTTTGATTTTTGGTATATGGCTTTTTGTAATAAAAATATAAAAATAATACATCCAAATTAAAAGTTATTACTTATAGGATTACGGCTATGCCAACCATAATAAGGCTAAATATATATTTATGCAGAAAAAAATAGAAATCAAAAATTTAAATTAAAACTGGTTTTCAAAAAATAAAGTTTAAACCCATTTAGATGCCTATTTGTTCTGCTTAAACACCTCAAAAATCATTAGTATTTGATACAAACCTCTTAAAATGTTATATGAAATACAAAAACTATAATTATTTAAAACAACGCTTTTTTTAGGCCATATGAACTTATACCTTCTACATCAGTGGTCTTCACAAAGAGAAACGCACTTAAAATGAGAGTATTATTGTCAGCGTTGCCATTATTTTTTTTTTTTATAAGAACTGCAAATTTGGAAAAAACAAATCTGCATTTTAAGTGAAAAAACAGAACATAACAAATTATATATAAAAAAAATAAAAACATAGCACAACATATCGCGCTCATTCAGTAATACAGTACTAACTGAAAAATGTAAAAATAAAAACCAAAATAATTCATTTTTATAAAAAAATTAAAGTATTGTTTTTACTATATTTGTTTTTGTGTATCAGTGTTTTGTAAGCTTATGTTTTTTTTATTTCAAGGCAAAATATAAAATTATTAATATATTGTTTTATTATAACGATATTTTTTAGCTAATTCTAAGCTGATGATATGTGAAGCCTTGATTTGGCTATCTGCATTGGTAGAGTTATTTGAGCATCTATTTTGGATACAAAGATTTTTGAGTCGAAAATCTTCTTTTAGTTTTTTTATTAATTGATTTCTCTCATTTCCTGAAACAGAATGAAACTCAATATGCATTGTATGCCGTTTAAGGTGCGATGCAAACATATTCTTTAGTAACTGGTTGCATACAAGGCACTCAGCCTCTTTGAATATGTTTAAAGAAAACAAAAAAGATTTTCCCACTTAATATCCCACATAATTATAAATATTTTTTTCTAAAATGCTGTAAAAAATTTATATGTATGTCCGTAGGTTTTTACCTGAATTATGAAAAAGTTTTTAAATTGCATAAATTTATGTAGCTTGCTATCAATTTCTTACTGTAATTATCAAAAAAATTTTAGCTCTACCTATATTGCACACATAAAGAGCTTCAAATTATTTTTGGATAATTACACACTAATTGGCAACGCTGCAGTGCAGAAAAAACATTTTTAGCTCTCTCTGAAAAATAAAAACATGCGACATACACCTACTCTGTTTGAAAGCTAACAAGCTACTAATTGAAATTTTTTATTTTTCATATGTTTGTTGTTTTGATTATGATTACCGTTTGCAATGATGAAAACAAAGCGTATGGATTTTTTATTTATGAAAGATTGTGTAATGTTAATAATTTATTATGTTTTCTTAAGTTTACGATCGAAAAATAAAATAAAAATAGCTCGCCATGAATTATAAAAGCAATATCAGTAAGCAAAATACGATATTTATTTAAAAATACAATTTAATCAGGATTAGTTATTCAGTTGCTGTTTGCAGATTTTAAGAAGCATTTTGGTAGGAAAACAATTTATTTTGGAAAACCCTGGTTGTAATATTCACGAAGAGAGTAAGTAAAAACCCGAAAATCTTGGTTAGCTGGGTAATATGGGTGAAGACCACTGTTCTACATATGTATATACTTTTAAATATAACATAAAAATTTTAATTTTAAAAATTAACAATTACAATTATTAGTTTCTTTGAACCCAGATATTTGAACCGTGAAACAAAAAATTACCTTTTGACTTTGGTTTACCAGCAAATAAAAGTTTTAAAAAATTTTGAAATATTGTTTTTTTTCTTTCAGTTCTTCACTATTTATTTGTAGGTATTTCATTTTATTTTTTTTAGTAAAAAATTGCATAGAAAACCATTTATATTCCCTACTTGAACCCAAAATGGTAGGTCTAAAAAACTTTTAACGGCTACTAGAAACCCCAACAACAAAAATAGTGGGCAAAGCAAAAAAACCGTATTGATATTGTAATTAAGAATCTTTAAAAATATTATTTGCAGTATTTCTTATTACCTACCTGCATACAAATGAAAGGTGTAAAAAAGGATTGAGTACATATCTATGTATGTATGTATGCGCGGAAAAAGAAAGGTTGCGTTTTTTAATTTTTTGGGTCGCCGAAAAGTATTTTAATTTTAAAAATATATTAAACTCATTTTATTTAATTTTAAATTGAATCATTTGAAAATATGTCATTATTTTTAAAATATGTGTTACTAAATTTCTTCATATAATAAATACGTAAATAATAATTAAACTACACAAGCATTTAAACGTACATATGCTCTAAATTTTTAGATAAACCCTTAAGTTCTTTTATCCATATTTGTTAATTACGATTAAATTAATTTAATGCGGCTGTTTATTAAAATCCCTTATAAAATTTTTTTCTAATGTGACATACATAAACGTACACGCAATCATATAACCATTGCAGAAAAAAATCTTATGGTGTTTTCCATTCTAAAAAAAAATGTTACAATAAGTATGTGTAACATTTTTATCAGTTTACACACACACTTAAAAAGTTGTCCATTTTTTTTTTTTTGTTTTAATGGAACAGAAAATTGCTTGATTTTAATAAAAACTGCACTCTGCGTTAAAAACTCGCCTGCATAAAAAAGTATTTACATACATAACACAGCTGTAAAAAGTGGTACTTTGTTACACTGAAATATAATTGGGGGTAAGATATGTTACACTCTTACCAGTTATTTGTGCAACATGTTCAGAAAGGAACACGATAACTGTTTTCACTCTTGCATGTATTTTTAGAATGGAACATAAACCCGCTCGAGTGGTAGCATTAATGTAACATTTTTGCCAGAAAGGAAAACACCATTAATCACCAAAAACAAGCAGCAACATACATATCAATACACATGTACGTACATGCACAAGAACATAAGTAAAGCATTCGAATCGTTCTTGTTGGGATCGTAAAAAGATTTCAATTTTTGTTTCTGTTGCGAGTTTAATTTATAGAACTCGCGCGTTCAATTATAAATCTCGCGAGTTTAATTATAAATCTCGCAACCAAGATTAAAATCTTCGAGCAATATCAAACATTTAAATCTCTCGAATTAATATCGCTCCGAAAACAATTCTTATTTACAAATCTCACGAGCTCAAATATAAATCTCGCACACAAGATTAAAATCTTTGAACAAAATGAAACATTTAAATCTCTCAAATTAATATCTCTCGCGAGCGAGTTTTATTTGAGCGCTCCTCCTACCCTGGAACAAACTCACAAAAAGCTATGAACCAAGACTCTTTAACCAAAACAATTTTAAATTTCACGTTTCTTAAATACATATTAATATAATAAAAAAACGTTTTTTTTTCCATATTTTGGTCGAAGGTACAAAAAATCAATTTCTTTTGCATGTGAGTTAAATAGGCGAAGTTTACAGCCAAAAAACAATAATACCGTTTAAAGAGTACTGATGATGGAAAACCGTAGCTGGTTTTAAAGATATATTCTACTCGGCTACCATGGGTTGCAAAACTTGCTTTTTTAAAATAGTTTCTTTTAACATTCATGAAAAATATCAATTTCTTCGTAGTAAACAGAAATTTAATTTAAAACCTGAACTAAAGTCAAAATAATAAAAGCAAAAATATGTTTAAAAACAACAAACTTCGTATACCTGCATTAAATTTTAGCTCTGGGTAGAAGAGCATCGCTCGCGTCATTGCTATTATTTTTTAAGGGTAGTCAGGCCTGTTGTTGATGTTTTGCCTTCGAACAATTTGTGTCTCGCTCGCATGGTTTTAATGTACCGTTCGTATAACTGTTTGGTGTATGGTCTGATTTGTTAAAGCATATGCATTCGTTTTGTTGACATACATATGTAGTTATTGTGAATATGTTTTTTATTGTATGTAAACATACATATGTTTGTACATACAGAAAGAAAGAATGATAATTAAAGATATCTATTAATACTGAAAACTGACGGAATACCCTGGAGAAGTCTTTCAAATAAATAAAACAAGAAGAGTACCCTGGAGCAGGGTTGTCAGTTTTTTTTTCAGGGTCCATCGCCAGACCGGTTATCAAAAATCGCCAAAAAATATTTTTTTGGGTTTAAAAACAAAAAATGTCGCCAAAAAATTCGCCATAATAAAAATCTATTGGTTTTTACGAAAAAAAATTTAAAAATAAGTTTACTTAAATAAACATTTGAAATATTAATGTTTTTTTATTAAATAAAAAGAAATAATTATTTAATTAAAGCAAAAATTAAATTTTTTTGTAAATCAAGAAATTCAAAGGAAGAATTGAAAAATGTATAATCAAGAGCATACGTAGAATGGCAGTTACTTTGTTAGATAACATGTTGTTAAATATTAAAAACTGTGCTTAGGTTAAAACACGAACTTAATGCAGCATTGGTATTGTAGTAATTTTGTATGTAACATCGTTTAAAGCAAATCTGTGACAAACAAGAATATTTTTATACAAAAAGGAGTAATTTACGAGTTATATTAATATTACCTTGAGTATAGTTTTTGAATGTATGTATATATAAACTTAAGTTATAAACTTCAGTTTCATCTGTGCCATTTTGGGTAACATACATATTATTAGTATTAAATATGTTTATCATTTCCTTAGTTAGTTCAAAAATTTTGCCGTTTGTTAAAATAATCGCCAACAATATCGCCATGGCGTCAAGCATATTTTTTTAATAGCCAAGAGCACTAAAAAATCGCCACACTTGGCGTAAAATCGCCATAACTGACAGCCCTGCCCTGGAGAAGTACAGTTATACTTTCAACAAAACTGGAGGAATAACCTGTAGAAGTTCAATAATGTTATAAATTAAACTGAAGGAATACCCTGGAGGAGCCCATTAATACTTAAGACAAAACTAGAACAATGACCTGGAGAAGTCCAATAATTCCTTGAACAAAATTCCATATATGTATGTGATTTCACACTTCATTTATGAAGATATAGGTCGAGCTGGTGAGGACCATTAAAACTGCGAATTAACTCTGGTAAAGACCATTGAAACTGTAACGGGAAAGTATTGTGTTGGGGGATTTCCAGCTTCCTGTATGAAGATACAGGTCGTTTGGGGGTTTAGCCCTAATTCAACGAGGGATACCCTGGCAGTATAACCTAATGGTTGGCCATTATTTAAAAGCCATAAAAAAATACCTGCATTAGAAAAATATAAATGAGAAAAACATTTTTTTACTTTGTCATACTCCTTTTTTTAGTAAAATGTATACAACTAAAGTTTTAAACTAAAAGCTCACACTATACAGGTTGTCCGCCGGCGAGGTATACTACATACTTTGTTTTGCCGCCAACTTTAGTCTTGACAGCTCATATTTGGCAGTCGTGAAGTAAAGATGTGGCAAATTTATTATGGGAAAATATTCGGTAAGCCAACGTGTTTTAATCGTTAAAACATTTTATCAAAATCAATCATCGATTTTTATGAAAAAAATCATAATGAGTGACGAGGCACATTTGCATTTGATATGTGAATAAACAGAATAGTCAGTTCTGGGCAATGGAAAACCCTTAAATTAATAATCAGTCATCTTTGCATCCATTAAAAGTGACAGTCTGATATGCAATCTGGTCAGAAGGAATCATCGGACCTTACTTTTTTGAAACTGAAAACGGCGTAACGGTAACTGTCAATTGGGAACGATATCGTGATATTATTGAAAACTTTTTAATGTCACAACTGCAATCTTTGGGCTTGATTAACATGTATCAACAAGACGGTGCTAAATCGTATACATACATCCAGGATTACGAAGAAATTACTGCGAGATCTCTTTCTACGGGAAGTTATTTTTAGAAATGCTGATGTTGATTGGCCTTCACGGTCGACTGATTTAACTGCTCCGGACTTCTTTTTGTGGGGATATCTAAAAAGCAAGGTTTTTACAAACAAACCAGAAACGCTAGAGTAACCCAAACAAAATATTCGTGATGAAATTAATGAAATACCGCGTAAAATGTGTGATAAATTTGTGAGAATGTAATGAAAAATGTGCTTAAAAGGGCTCACATTTGTGAGGCTAACAGAGGCGTACACTTATCTGATATTGTATTTCATACATAATTGCCGACATTAAGTAAAACATTTATCAATATAATATCAATTCTCTTTCATTTAGTCAAAAATTATAAACAAACAAAGTAGTATATCTTGCCGGCGGACACCCTTTATAAATATTAGGGCTTAGTAACGCAAACATGTACGTAACATGGTCGTACGTACATATGCCGCGAGTTTTGTAAATTTAACAATTCAGTTTAAAATTTGTTTAAATGCTTATTTTTATTTTTTGTTGAACTGTTTTTTAATCCAATTTTTGCTTCTTAATTTGGCTCTAGTTCATATAATTTCCATTTATTAGAAGAAATTAATATTTTCCGTTAATGTTGAAAGAAACTTTTATTAAAAAAAAGCAGGGTTTTATACCGATAAAAGCAATAAAAAAAAGATTTACCCCCCTATTGTATAATATACAATAATAAAAAGCGTTTCATTCCGTCTGAGAGATGGATGATGCCTGACCGATAGTCAAGTGTTGCCAAAGAGTCTTTTAATACAAAAAAGCATAGTGTATATGGAAAAGTAAACTTCGTCCTAACTTACAAAATAAAAAAGAAGGAAAATAGATATTCCGTTTTCCTTTCTCTGTTACATGTAAGTTAAATAGGTGATGTTAACAGCCAAAAGGCACTACTACCGTTCAAAGAGTACTGATGATGAAATTGCGTAGCTGCTTTAGAAGATGCTAGTATCGATAGAAAAACAAGCTTTTTTCAAATAAAAAAGTTTTTTTCAACATTAACGGAAAAATATTAATTTCTTCTAATAAAAATAAATTATAGTAACTTAAGCCTAATTAAAAAGCAATAATTTGTTTAAATTAAATTCCGAGTTACCAAATGGGTTAATGCCACTTATCTAAGTTGCACGATGCACAGTGGGTTCGATGACACCGAAAGTAGCGATTAATTCATGGAAGCCGTAATTTAAATTTTTTTAAAAATATTTTTTTTTCAAATCGTTAAATATAAAGGCATATACTGAAAAAAAGATACACGGAAAAAAAATGTTTTTTACGATTTTATAGACATTTTTTTTCGGAAAATAATAGTTTGTTTCAGAATTTTCGCCGTAATTTTAAAATGGAAAGTGATTTTTTTTAAAAAATGAGAAGCAAACGAAAACTAATATTGTCTTCTTTCTTAAAATAAAAAAAATAAATATATATTTTGCATAAATATGAACATAAGTTTAATTTAAAGTCTGAATTTGGGTTTTAAAGGATTTAAAAAATTTTACAACTTTTTTAAAAAAGTAACGAAATAAATTTGTATATTTTTTTGTTTACCAATAATTGTCCTACACTTAAAAAAAAACCATATTATGTTAATCCTCATCTTCATCATCATAATCTTGGCTATCATAACTCTCACTATCATGTATTTCTTGAGAAATAATAGGCGATAGCAAAAGTTGTTGTTCGGAATTTGATAATTGTTGTTTTTCTTTCCGCTCATTTTGTTTATTTATACTAGATATGAATGGATCTGAACTGAGAAAAAATCTATTTAGAATCTTCATTTGGCTTTTCTCGGCTGCATTTGCGAGCAGAGTGTTCCCTATAATTTTTAAAATCCTTATTTCTGGCTTCCTGAGCTTCTTGTGAAAGTTCTCCAATCGGTAAAAGGGCATATTTTATGATATCGGGACCATGAATCAAAAATGTATGTATTGTAGGAGTCATACAAAACCATGGATATTTTTCAACAAAGTACTTTGCAGTGTTATGGGCAAAATTGCGAAAATTTTCTAGGTGGATTTCGTGACCACAGGAAATAACAACTAATAGGTATTGTGCGCATTTTTTTTATTAAGGCCAAATTAACTTTCGTTATTTCTGCTGATATTTCTGCATTTAAAAAAAAAACGTCTGGCTGTATTTCCGTCGTTAAATTTTCCGGAACCTGGCTTTGGCTGATCCACAATTAATCCAGTCCGTGATTTTGTTTCTGCAACAATTTTCTTATGCTCATCCGACCTTGCTTGCTACTTTTTAATTGGTATTTTATAGGATAAGTGAAGGAGACGCCCAAAAAATCGTATCCACCCGTGAAGTATTGAAAGCCCAAACTCCAAAGTATCACTGTTTACTTCCCTAACAATCATTGCGTCAATTGAGTTAAACATCTTACTCGTAGCGCCACACAAATAGCACTTCTGTGCGCTCTACACTCTGTAATCGCGTTACACACTTTTCCATCTATCATTACTAAAGATAATCCATGGCGAACTTTTAAAGAATTTTTTCCGACCGAAAGTAATGAGTCTATAAGATTCTTAGCCCTTTCCTTTTTTAATTTTAAAACACTTGTTGTTTCCTTAATATACTTAATTTTTAAAGGTCGGCAAAATCTCGTTGATGAAGGACGAGGATTTTTCCAAATTTTTATATTATTATTAGCCACTGCAGAGTCGCTTGAACTTGAATCTAAAAAAGCCTGTTTATAGGAACTATGTCTAGAACTTCCATTAAAACCCCACTTTGTATGCAATGTTACATCAGATAGTGTTTCTTTTCTTAAAATATCAACGCATTTTGGAATTTTAAATATTCGTTCAACCGTGTGATTTAAAAGTCCCTGAAGGGTAACTTGTGCGGAAGTTTCACATATTTTTACTTCTTCTCGGTTGGGATAGCTCTTTTGTTTTGCTTCTTGCACTTTCGAAGGAAATCTTTTCGGAGCAACTCTTATAATATTATAGATATGTCGAGAAACTTTCGCATGTAGCATAAGTCAAAACAGATACAGAAGTACTTTTTCTAATGCTTTTACTTTTCTTCGCTTTTGATTTTGAACACCTCTCTTCAAATGAAAGTTCCTTACGACCTCGTTTATTTGCTGGTGGGACAAAAGATATAAAAGAATCTATCCATTCCTTATTTAAGTTCAAAAAACGTTCATTGTTCCTTTGACTTTTGCTATAACGGATTTTGAAGTCGGAAGCAGTTTTTAAATCTTTGTTCAAAATCAGTCATATTGGTGGGGTTTATTCGTTTAATTATTTTCGTTTTTAATATGCTAATTTTACCGTTCCAGTCATGTACTTCAATATTTTTCATAAAATTATAAAGCTCTTGGCGAGGAATTACAGTAGTATTGGGGCTTGTCCCTAAAGAAGATCAAATTATTTTTTAAAATAATTTAAAAGTTTTATTTGTTTAGCCTTTTACCCAATACCGATTACTTTTTTTGAAGTAAATAATTTTTAATTTGACAACATAATAACAATCATAATAGAGACGAGCTCGTGAGCCGGGATTTATTTTTGTGAATTCTAAAACATGATGTTTTCAGCATGGCTATTTAATCTATAATACTGATTTTAATGCAAAAAAAACAGTTTCATTTGCTAAAATTATTAGCAAGCCATTTATTATTATTATTATTATTTATTATTATTGTTTTTATAACTATCACAACAAGAAATACATCTTATAAATTACAGTGATAGTAAGTAATTGGGCAGTCAAATTAAACTTGAATAAACAATTATGCATTACATTTTAGGTTAAAATTAGTTATACATTAAAAAACTAACAAAAAAAAAAAAAAAAAAAAAAAAAAAATACACATGCTCATTCAAATATATTATTTTGTGCATCATAAGAAGTTTTGTATTTTAACATGTTTTCAAGGCTCATATCAAACAGTCGTAAAGAATACGAAGAAATACTATCATATCTACTACGGTTAAATACATATTTGGCAATATTATTATATGCTACTTCAAGTCTATGAAAGTCAGCCGAGCTACAATTTGCATATATTTCGCATCCATAAAATAAAACCGGAATTAAATAAGTTTTAGCCAACAGTAATCTAATATTGAAGGGAGTGGAATCTTTAACTGTTAATTGAAAGTAATTCCAAGATTTAACAAAGAGGAGACATAATCAATTTTTATGTTGTTAATAAATAATGAATCATTACTGTCAAGTCTTTTTCGATTATTCCTTGAGATTAAAATGCATTCAGATTTTTTAGGATTTATACACAAACCATTTATAGACGCCCAGTGTTGCACTCTTTTAAGATCATTGTTAATGAAGTCAATACAAGATCTAACTTCTTCAATTTTTGTACTTAAACACAACTGTACGTCATCAGCATACATTTGAATTTTGCAGTGATTTAATACCACTGGAAGATCATTCACATACAACGAAAACAACAGTGGGCCCAAAATAGAACCTTGGGGAACTCCTCTGTCAACCTTTAAGAAATTAGATGTTAACCCATTTAAAAAGACAGATTGCTTCCGATTTAAAATATACGATGACACTAATTTAATAGCTGCAGAGGAAAAATTGAAAAACTTTTGCAGCTTCGTAAGTAGAATAGGGTATCCAACAGTGTCAAAAGCTTTACTGTGATCTAACAACACCAGAAAAGATACCATGTTATTATCCAGTTTAGACCTTATTTCCTCCACTACATCAATAGGAACGGTGGTACAGCTTCTTCCCTGTCTGAAACCCGACTGAAAAACTGTTAATAAATTATTTTCAGCTAGATATTCACAAATTGGTGACTTCATTAACTTCTCCATAGCTTTAGACAGAAAAGAAAGTATCGAAATCGGTCTAAAATCCTTATTGTTCTTGAGGACAGGAATAATCTTGGCATCTTTCCACGCATCAGGAAAAACTGACTTCGTTAAAATAGTATTAAATATAAATGTTATAAACGGCAAGAGTTAAGGAATAACAAGCTTTAAAAATCTTTGATTTATGCCATCTAAGCCCTCGGCATTCGAGTTAACACTTAACAAGCTTTGCAATACGTCTGCATAGCTTACACATCTGAAAGAAAAAGAGTTTTCAATTGGCACAGTATTTAATTCGGAATATTCGTTCACAGTTTGCCTTTCAACTTCAATATTAACGAATAAGTTGTTCAGCTAGTAGTAGAGTTTCCACTTTTCCCAATACGTATTTCACGAATTTTCTTTCACTTATCCTTACTATTGATAGCCAATGAAAATTTCCGTTCGTAGTAAGAAGACTTTGCAGCATTAATAGTTATAATGTTTTTTTTTAACACTCTCGTGAATGAAGGTGACTGAAACTTGTTCACGCACCTATCTCTATTGAAATTAAAATTCTCCGACAACAATAACAACAATAGTAAACATTGATGGAATGACTATAGCAAAACAAAATACACGTTAGTTTTGTTAAATATATGACTTTGAAAAAACACGACTTCAAACAGAAAAATGTTAATAGCAAAAAATTGAGCAACAAAACCGCAAATTTTATAAGATAAGATTCAAAACCCAACCTTAACTAACTTAGAAGTTATGGTTCACGAAACATAAAAAATAGGCCAATTTTGGACCTTTTTTTAAAAATCCTCAAAAATATTTTCACACATATTTTCAAAAACACTACATCATATTTGTACACTTTAATACCTGAAGTTGAAGGTTCCATTCTTAAAATAACACTTTGTTAACGTTAAATTTGGAAATTACGGACTCGTTTAATGCAAAATTTTACTTTTTTCGCTTTTTAAAAAAATTGCAAAAAATTTTGTACTTTGACACGTCACTACGGAGTCAGCTAAAAAGATAGATGCTTGAAAATTTACATAGTGATGTAGAATCTTATCTAGTTTTATCCGATACAAAATATTAATACAAAAACTTAATTTTAAAAATTCAATTAAGCGCCACTTTTGAACCATTTCAACCCAACGTGCGATGGTATAGCTTTATCTAATACCTACAATTGTAAACATTTTAATTGTCAATTCCTACCTTTTCTTTATTGTTGCAGTTATATATTATTAAGCATGATGTTAACGCTTTTTCTGCTTCTAGTTGCTGGTATAAAAAATCTTTAATCCTAATTGCCCAATCCATCTTTGATAATATTTCATCGCTTATCATGGGGCATCGAAAGAAAACGCCTTGACATGCTAAATTTGTATTTGAACTACTTTCAACTGCCGCTTCAGATGATGAAAATTCTTCTTTTAGCTTTTGTTCAGCTTCAAGTTCTCTTTTAGCTTGAGCTTTAATTGCTGTTAAGGATATATTAAACTGTTTTGAGTCCTTCTTCTCCACTCGGGCTAATGCAGCTGCAGCTGCGGCTTTTGCTTCATTACTCAATTCTTTGCGTTTCGGTGGAACATAAGCACTGGTAGTCGTTGGTTTGAAACTTGCAGACGTCTCCGGATTTTGTGAATTCAGAGTATGTCCTTGACCTAATCCTCCTCCAAGTTTAAGTTTGAAGGCTGCTTCTTCTTTCTTTTTCGAAAAGAATTTTTTAATTATGGACATCTTTAAACCGCACGGACGAAATTTCTAAATTCTTGGAGAGTGTTCTTTAGGTAACTTTAATTTTGCTACAGACAATTTAAGTTCCTCAATTTCTTTAAGCGTACCTGAAATAAAATTTATTAATTATGCAAATATGTTTGTATGTTCCTATGAATATAAGTATGTATTAGGGAATGGTAAGCAAAGCCGAAAATCGATTTTCGATTTTACGATCAACTATTTTAATCTCGATTTTCAAAGTCGATTAATCGAAGCTCATAATCGATTATAATTCAAAGTCGACTTTTATTTTGATGCTATATTAAAACGAATAGATACCCTCAAAAATGATTTTTAAGTAAGTAAATTGAACTTTTCCTAAAGAAAGGTATTATTGGAAAAGGTGTATGTACGTACCTATTTAATGATTACAAAGAATGCAGGTCATAAACGAATTCAGATAGTTTAACTTCATATATACTTAAGTGCAAATATCCACTATAATTTCAATGTATGAAATTAATTAAGTCAAAATATACATACGCACACACAACACATATAAATATTTAATTCTCAAAGACGATAAGTTATTTTTGTGTACTGAACTATTTTTTTTTTTAATTGTTTAAAAATTTTTTCCAAATCTGACAGCATTTTTAATTAACTTTCGGCGTCAAATATTACAAATTTTTAAACAATACACTAACGCTTATATTAGCACTTGAGTTTTCGGTGCAGATAGTTTGAAATAAATTGTGTTAATTGAATAATTCTTAAAATTTATAGCATTTTAAAATTGTTTGGTTTTGGGCTCAATAATCGATTTCAGTATAAAATCGTCAACAAAAAGCCGATTACAAAAAAATCGATTTTTTTGGGGTCAAAATCGATTTTCGACTATAATCGAAATCGATTTACCAGTCCCTAGTATGTATGTGTTTAAGTATATGTATGTACATATTGGAGAGATCGGACGCTTGTTGTTCGGCCGGATTAAATGTTTCTTATTTTTTTTTTGGTATTCCTGAAGCCAAAAATTTCCATCTTTCTATTATTGTGATTTATCAAAAAATCTCATTTATATGTACATATATGTATGATCCTTTTAAAATGAACATACAAAAGCTTTGAACGTTTCTTAATTAAAATTTTGAATATAATTGGCCAATTCACAAGTTCTGCCGTATGGCTTATCGTTTAAGAAAATACAATCTTAGTAAATCCACTTGTGAATAGAGAAATTTGTTGTATTGTTACTTTTTGTATGTCAAATTCAAAATGGAAAACGTCTAAATGTAGTCAATTCACTCTCAGCAAACTTTTTAGAAACGTAAACGTGCATAAATATTTTTTGAACATAAAAAAACTAAGAAATTTTACCACGTTTAAAGAATTTGTTTCCATTTGATATACACTTTTAAGCTTTTTACTTTCATATGTTTTTTTTCAACTAAAGTTGGCATTCATGTAATTTGATAGCATTGTAACCAACCGGGAGTGGGAGTTTTCATTTAAGATGAATTGGTTATAAATATTATTGAATTTTGTGGGTCAACTAGGACCAGGCAGTAAAAATTGCCACGACTTTTAATAGTTTACCGTTGACATTAAGGTTGTTTGATGGGACTATTGATGCGTACAGAAGAATGCTAGTTAAGGTGCAATCTTCTAATAACTTGCAGCCTTAGGGGCTTCTTATGACATACAGTTATTATTCGATTGTATTGAATTATTAAACTGTCGTTTAGCTCATTTTTTGTTTAAAACGGATTCTTGTTTACATTTGTGCACTCTCAATCTGAATTTCTTTTTTTCAGATCTCATTTAATTAGTTTATTTTTATTTTTTGTTTTTAATAATTCTTTATTTCATGCTTTATAAATAAATGTATAACTAAATGTGATATTATAATAAATCAATCTACAAAAATGTGTATTATATAAGGTGTTTAATTTATCATTTATATAATATTAAATGATTACTACAGTTATTTTTATAACAATTTTTTGTTAAGTAAAAATTAATAATCGGTTATGGCCGTCAGGCTAGGTAATTGTTTATTGAAATAAATAAATAATAAAATAATAATTATAAAAATAAACAATTTTAAATAAAATACTTAAAAACCTAATTTGAATTTAATTAAGAATATATAAATCATAAAAAAGAAATAATTTTGTGCTGTTATTCATCACATATTTAAAAGAATTTATCAAAATTATTACACGAGTGAAGCATTTTCAGGTCTGAAATAAATACAACATATTTAAGTCATATAAAAAACAATCGTAAAATTAAAACCCACTTTTGCATGAAAATTACCAACAACAAAAATACGACATTGTTTAATTATATAATTAGACAACGCATACGACGATAACATGAGCTTGTGAATTGGACAATTATATTTAAAGTCAAATAGTAAAAATATCGAGGAATGTTTGTTAGCAAAAACAAAAATACAATCATTAAGACTATTACATGTTATAACCGGTACTATGAAACAGCTCCCAAATAAAAGAACTCCTAACATTTTGGAGTTATTTAATAACATTAAAAAAATAAAACAACTCCCAATTGAAAATGTAGAATACGAAAAAGTTTCGTATCCATAAATAAGATTTCACTAACGTAAAATTGTTTTCTAAACAAAAAGCTTTGCGAACAGCCCGCCTCCGGCCGGGCAAAACACACATAAACTTTAGTGGATTTAAACCGCCATCTTTGCTATAGCCTTTGACTGGGCGCCTGGACTTTGAGCTTTTTTTGGGTTAATTAATTCTGGGGTTTTTTTTTAAGTGGAGTGTATAACCGGCCTTTGGCCGGACGAAAGAGACAAAAACTCTAGTGGATTTGAACTGCCGGCTTCGCTGTAGCCTTCGGCCATGCAACGGACTTTAAGCTCTAGTGATTTCCAAATACGAGCTTCGCAAAATTAAAGTGTTGCAATTTTTGAACTTTATGACGCATTAATTATGAAGCTTCGAAAACTTCAGAAGAGTGATATAGGGCCTGTTCGTAAAGGCATAAATGCACTGTATCGCAAGTGCAAACTTTTACAAAAACGAATAAAATTTAAAAAATTTTTATGTTGAAACAGGTGAAAACATTTTTTTTTTGTTAAAAAAAATTGTTTTGTTAAAACTGTAAACTTGTTCAAATAATTTTTAAGCAAAACTGGTGTTTAAAAAGCACTAGAGCAGAGCCTAAAGTCCATTGACCCAATAGTTTTATTGTGGTTTATTTCTTTTGAAAGTTGTTTCATAATTAAGCAGGCAAATATTGGTTAGTGGAAAATATTCAACATTATATAAACAGTGAAATCTCCGAATGGACACTTCCCATAAGCAGTTACCACCTTAGCAAACATTGCACAGTGTAAGATTTACACTGTCTAAATGGACAAATTCAACATCTTCTGCAATAATAACTTGTGAATTTTCGTATACGTTATAAATAGATCGAAGTGAAACTTTCTTGAAAATTTGAGAGGAATAAGAAAGGTGACACTCCCACTTCCCAATATCTACAATTCTATAACATTTGGAAGGTTGCAGACTTTCATGTTACACTTTAAGATTTTCCTATTTGTTCTGGGGTCATTTTTTTTTATTATCTGTCTGAAGTCTTTGTAAGCTATTCACACGCTAATAAAATTATATTAAATATGTCTTATTCGCATTCTAGAAGTTTTTTGTATAAGGTCCAGCCACTCACTAATAATTTTTAAGCAATCCCGCAAACTTCCGCAGATAAACCGAAAATGGCTTTACCTAATAAAGGCAGCTACAGCTATTTGTATTATGTTGACAAATTTGCCCAAATCTTTATATTTTCCCCTCGCTACGATGTTGGTTATCATATTTGTATACATTTTACAAAAATAAAAAAAAAATAATATTTGTCATCTAGACTGGCAAAATTTTCAGGGTTTAAAAAATGCACAATAATTGCTATTGCTTTTGCTATATAATTTTTATTAAAAATTCTACATAAACTGCAATGCAACAACCAAAACTAAAAAAACAATTTCTATGCTGATTATTGCGTAATTGTAAAACAACAGCAAATTAAAAAATGTTTAGTAAATAAAACAGCAACGTCAACAGAAAAAAAATAATTTTTAATATTGCTTGTTTTTTCTTTTTCAATGCTATCAATGTGTTTGTTGTGTACGCTGTTGCTTTTTAATTTTTCAAATCAACAACAAAAATAAATTAAAAAATGCTATTTTAAAAAAATTTTTCAATTTTTTACTTTATTTCTGTGTTTTTAAAATGTTTAACAGCACAGGAACAACATTATAACTACATACTAAAAGGGGTTTCAGACGATATGTATTTAACACATTACTAGTCACTTTTGCAATCCACATGTATTTGCATATGTCTGTCAAAATTGTCATTTTACAGACGGTTTATAATTTTTGCTTTCACACGTACATGTGTTATTACATCTGACATAACCTCCAAACCAAAATAAACAACTTACTTTTCCTTGTTGTTATTCTAAAAACAGCTGATGACACATGCTTTGTCAGATGAAAATAGAGCACGCTCTAATTACAAATTTGTCATATGACTTTAACATATGTATTTTACACATGCAATGTTTAAACGCCTTCAGACGGCAGATATCAATTTCGCACTGCAAAATTTGACAAGTCATGTGTAAAACACATGTCGCCTAAAAGTACTTTAACAACATTTTTATAACTTGAAGCGTATTATAGTTTTTTTTTCGTGCTTTGGCTATTTCGCAGCTACCATTTCATTGCTAAAAATCTTAAACTGTGCATTGTTGCCAGATCGACTGGATGATACTCATGAGAAGCGTAGGCACCCATTTTTTTGGACAGATATAATGTTAGTTTTTTCGGTTTTTTTCCAGCGGGTGTAATTATTTCGCTCACGTTTTTTTTGGGTTATAAATCAAAAAATTTTAATTCTAAATAATAAAAAGGGAAATAATTCCTTAGGTGGTAAAAAAAAACAAGATTCAAAAATGCAGTAGTAGTTTTGATTCAGTTGCCTTATGTTTAGGTGCGCATTTACGAAGTTGATTATTTGTATCACCATTCTGCGAAAGTCCATGCAAATTCCATTTTAAAGTGTGATTAATTTACCTGCATTTTTAAGATAAGTGCCCTCAATTTCTGGCATTCTAAAATTATTAATATATACACATCAACGTTATCTGCACCTTTAACCTAAATTCGCAGTTTTTTTTTCGGTTATTGCTTGTTAAAGTAGTTTTTTAAGTGAACTTTGTATGCCTGCATATTTACTATATTTGTTCGCATTTTAAAAAAATATTAATTATAACTGTACAGGTTAAAAAATATAGTCGCCCTTTTTTGACACATCCCGGCACATTTAATAGTACTCCCCCAATTTTTTCTTGCACCCAATATATTAAACTTCTTTTTGGAAAATCTTTTAACAATGCGGCACGTTTTGAGAAAATCCCCCTTATTAATTTTTTTAAAAAAGTATGTTGCCTTTGTAAAATTTGTTGTCCAAAAACAAAGCTCCCTATTTTATCTTCTTTTCCTTTATGTTACTTTTTATGAAAAATTTTAATTTTTTGAATAAAAAATCCTTAAAAAATATGTATGCGGACATTTCTGATAAAAATCCAAATGAAAGGAAAAGAAACAAAGTAGGCTGTTATTTGTTATTGTATTTTGTTGTTAAAAAGAAACCAAAATTTCCTTCAGATTATGTACAGAAATGTCAGTCATAGTTTTTACGCTGAAACCGGTTTAAGTTCAGAAAATGTGCAGAGTTCTCCGACAACGTGCAGACAAGTCGCCAAATCATCGTAAGACAAAAAATTTCCTTCAGACGTGCAGAATTGCCTCATAATATTTGCCAATTATGCTAAAGAATGTGCAGACAAGTCTTAACGGAAAGCTGCCGATCTATATATTAAAGGTCAAAGGGATATTAAGACAGTTTGGGTAAAATTCTGGTAAATCGTCAGAAATAATTAAGAAATATCTGACATCAGACATGTTGGCAAGAATTGTTAAGTGGGTAGTTACACTTAATACAATATACACATATCTTTAGCTAAAATGCAATAAGGCAGAACCAACGAAAATGTAACTTTACACAAGAAGCGAAAAATTTTGAAAAGGTGCATATAATAAACAAAACGCTCATTTGCTCAAACAACGCCGTAATTAAAAAAATATTAAGAGAAAAAGGCGTATGAAGTTTTCAGTTTGATGGCAAATATATAAAAGAGATGCTTCAAAAATGGAGTAGCTACGACCACCCATATAAACACATTATCCTAACCGTGAAAAAATCCAGCTGCCTACCTCAACCAATTGGCATAGAAACAAATGTTACACAAGAGTTCGTACAACCCACACCAGACTCACGCATCAACATTTATTCGCAAGAGAACCAGAACCTGAATGCCCTTTCTGCAACAGCGCCCCACTAAAAATTCCCCACTTACTTAGGGACTGCCAAGCAGTACTACAAATTCGTACAGAAACATCCGGATCCTCAGATTCCACTGATTTGCTGAAAATTGTATCAACGGATAATATAAATAAAATTTATGAATTTTTACATAAACTAAATTTAACGAACAAAATTTAATATAACTCCAAGTCAATGTAAGCCGATAGCCTTAGATGCTAGTGCTTTTATCCTCTCGCTTATTTATTGTAATTTTAATTGTAATAAATAAAAATAATAATAATAATAATAATAATAATAATAATAATAATAATAATAATAAAAGAGAATAGCGAAATTTTCTGTTTGCACGTTATAATAATTTGATTGCATTATATAAAAAAGAATAACGAAATTTTCTCTTCGCACGTTATAGAAACAATTTTACATAAATATGAAGCTTATATATATAGATAATATATATAAGGTATAAAGCATAACATAACATAACAATTCTGAATCGTTAACTAAAAAAATGCATTTCTTAAATTATGACATTGATTGAGTAAATGTGTGATACTTATAAATAATAAAATTTTAGTTAATATTATCAATATAATACAAAAATGTTTTCTTTGCGTTTTAAGACTTAAAATTTTTATTGTTAACATTTTAATTTTTGATTTGAAAATACTATATATATTCAGCCATTTTTGAGCAAGCGCCATTTTTAAAATTGAAAAGTTCACTGAACACTAAAGAAAATTGTATGAAGCAAAAGGATCCACTGTTGGATTTGTTAAACAGTTTCGACTTGGCAAATATGATACTATTTTTAAAAGGTATTTTTTTTTGTTCAACAGTTCGGTGGCAGACAATTTTAATATGATGATTCAGATGCTAAAATACAATTAAAAATACATTTTAGAATCCTCCAATATCTGCAAAATGAAGACCCAATGCAAATCATTTCCGTAGTTTCAGTCCCTCAAAAGAAAAGAATTGTTTGCAATATTCGGGACCTCTTTAAAGTATTTTCCTTTTTACTTAAGGCAAAGTAAGTTTTGTCAACACAATATTTCATTTACATTCTATGTAGAAACATAAACGCGCTTTTTCAATTTAAAAAATGCTTATTTTTTACTTTAAAAATTCTATATTTTATATTTAAAACGTTTTATTATCAAAACAAAAAAAGTTTATTAATAATTTGAAAATATTCAATTTTTAATTATAACATTTTATTTTCAATTTAAAAATGGTCAACGATATTTTAATGGTGTTTTCCATTCTGGCAAAAATGTTACATTAATGCTACCATTCGAGCGGGTTTATGTTCCATTCTAAAAATACATGCAAGAGTGAAAACAGTTATCGTTTTCCTTTCTGAACATGTTGCACAAATAACTGGCAAGAGTGTAACATATCTTACCCCCAAAAATATTTCAGTGTAACAAAGTAGCACTTTTTACAGCTGTGTTATGTAAGTAAATACTTTTTTATGCAGACGAGTTTTTAACACAGCGTGCAGTTTTTATTAAAATCAAGACATTTTTCTGTTCCATTGAACCAAAAACAAGTAAGAGCGCTATATTCGGCTGTGCCGAATCTTATATACCCTTCACATTGGTCTTTAAATATACCCAGCCGAGTAATTTTGTACTGCAAATAATATAATAAAAAACCTTGTGCGAGTTTTAAAGCCCATAGAAACAATAACAAAATTTTAACGTTCATATGAATAATAGAAATAGATGAAGAAGATTTGAGGTCGAAAGTTTTAAAAGTTTTCGGCATTATCCATATTTAAAGGTTAATAAAACTTATTAAATGTTCTAGTCCCGCTGCTCTTCTCCAACTTTTTTTCCAAAATGTATGAATTATTTGATTATTACTTTTTGTAGAATATTCGAAGTCGATAGCTGTAATAGTTTTCCAGAAGAAGCTTATCGAAAATTTTATAAAAATTGTTAATTTGTATGGGAGCTACCCCTTCTTCACCCCCCATCCGAAAATTTTTTTCTTTAAAGCGTGGGCCTTGTGTTCCAATTACTTTACGAGAACATTTGATGTGGATATCTGTTATAGTTTCCGAGATATAGCGTATCGAGTATTTTATAATAATTGTTTATTTGTTTGGGAGCTACCCCTTTTTTTGCCCCCACTCAATAAAATTTTTCTTTAAAGCGTAGGCCTTCTTGCCGAATTACTCTTTGTAGAACATTTCATTTCGATATCTTTTATAGTTTCCGATATATAGCGTATCGAAGTTTTTTATAATAATTGTTGATTTGTATGGGAGCTACCCATTGTTTTGCCCCCACTCAAAAAAATTTTTCTTTAAAGCGTAGGCCTTATTGCCCAATTACTCTTTGTAGAACATTTGATTTCGATATCTGTTATAGTTTCCGAGATATAGCGTATCGAGTATTTTATAATAATTGTTTATTTGTTTGGGAGCTACCCCTTTTTTTTGCCCCCACTCAATAAAATTTTTCTTCAAAGCGTAGGCATTCTTGCCTAATTACTTTTTGTAGAACATTTCATTTCGATATCTTTTATAGTTTCCGAGATATGGCGTATCGAATATTTTATAATAATTGTCGATTTGTATGGGAGCTACCCCTTTTTTTGCCCCCACTCAATAAAATTTTTCTTTAAAGCGTAGGCGTTCTTGCCGAATTACTCCTTGTAGAACATTTCATTTCGATATCTTTTATAGTTTCCGAGATATGGCGTATCGAATATTTTATAATAATTGTCGATTTGTATGGGAGCTACCCCTTTTTTTGCCCCCACTCAATAAAATTTTTCTTTAAAGCGTAGGCCTTCTTGCCCAATTACTTTTTAGAGAACATTTCATTTCGATATCTTTTATAGTTTCCGAGATATAGCGTATCGAATATTTCACAAAAATTGTTAATTTGTATAGGAGCTACCCCTTTTTTTGCCCCCACTCAATAAAATTTTTCTTCAAAGCGTAGGCATTCTTGCCTAATTACTTTTTGTAGAACATTTCATTTCGATATCTTTTATAGTTTCCGAGATATGGCGTATCGAATATTTTATAATAATTGTCGATTTGTATGGGAGCTACCCCTTTTTTTGCCCCCACTCAATAAAATTTTTCTTTAAAGCGTAGGCCTTCTTGCCGAATTACTCTTTGTAGAACATTTCATTTCGATATCTTTTATAGTTTCCGATATATAGCGTATCGAAGTTTTTTATAATAATTGTTGATTTGTATGGGAGCTACCCATTGTTTTGCCCCCACTCAAAAAAATTTTTCTTTAAAGCGTAGGCATTCTTGCCCAATTACTTTTTGTAGAACATTTCATTTTGATATCTTTTATAGTTTCCGAGATAAAGCGTATCGAATATTTTATAATAATTGTCGATTTGTATGGGAGCTACCCCTTTTTTTGCCCCCACTCAAAAAATTTTTTCTTTAAAGTGTAGGTCTTTGCGTACAATTATTTTTTGTAGAACATTTTAAGTCGATAGCTGTTATAGTTTACGAGATATAGCGCATAGTATATTTCACCAAATTTGTGCAATTGTAGGAAAAATACCCCTTCCCCTGGTCCAATCTGAAAAAACTTTTTATATTATTTAGGTCCCTTCCTTAGGAGTATCCGTGCCAAGTTTTGTGGCAAGAGTTACTATACTTACTGAGATATATAGGGATATATGCACGGATTTTGTCCTAAAAAAAATGGGTTACTCTGGGTTTTCGCTTATATCTCGGTCAATAGTAAACCGATTTTGCTGATTTTAAATAGCGATTGTCTCCAGGATATTTCTAATAGTTTGACACCATTACCTGGTCTGTATCTTTTTATTTGACTCCGGAAACTAAATCGGCTTCCCTATCTATAAGGATCCAGAATATATATACTTTATGGGGTCGCAAATTAATAATAATAAAGAAATTACAAACGGAATGACAAAGTGATATATACCCTATCACTATGTGAAGGGTATAAAAATGGACAACTTTATAAGTGTGGGTGTAATTTGATAAAAATATTACACATACTTATTGTAAAAATTTTTTTTTTTAGAATGGAAAACACCATAAGATTGTTTGGAGCTTGCAATAGTTATGAAAAGCAAAAAATAATCTTTTTGATTTAAAAATGTGCTTGAATAATACCTTCATTTTAAAATAAGAAAAAACAAAATTAGTTCGATTGTATCACGGTGTTGACAGAGGTGGCAGAGGACCTGGTAACGCTTGATAGGGTAAAATGAGCGGTGGATACCTTCCAGCCCTATAAGTCATCGGGACTGGACGGTATTTACCCGTGTATGCTACATAATCTTTCGACGCAGGGATTGCTACTCCTCACGAGGGTGTTTGGTGGAGAGAGTTAAGGGTGATTTTCACACCCAAGGCTGGAAAGGCCAGCCACTCGAAGCCAAGGGATTGTAGACCGATCAGCCTATCGTCTTTCCTATTTAAGACGCTGGAACGGCTGATCGATCTTTATCTTCGGAACACAATTGATACGCACGTCATAAGTAATGCTCAGCATACTTACCTTAGGGGTAAATCTGTTGAGTGCGCTTCATGATGTGGTGGGGTTCATAAAGCGCGGGTTGTTCAGGAAAGAGTACACACTAGGCGCGTTTTAGGACATTGGGGGAGCCTTTAACAATGTTTCGGTGGAACCCATTGGAAACGCACTGAGGGAAGTAGGAGTTCAGGGCATTCTTATTGAGTGGATCTATTCTGCGCTTGGTAGCAGAATAATCAACTCTGAGTGGGGAAATGAACGTCTGAAAAGGGGTGCGGTTAGAGGAACGCCACAGGGAGGGGTATTGTCGCCACTACTGTGGATTTAAGTAGTCAACGGGATATTGAGACGGTTTGACTCAAAGGGAATCAAAGTAGTGACTTATGCAGACGACATCGTGGTTTTAGTGACGGAAAATTCGTGTCCACTACGAGCGAGGTAATGCAGAGTGCATTATCAGACTTGTCTGCTTGGGCCAGGGACAAGGGACTGGGAGTAAACCCAGGGAAGACGGAGCTAGTTCTCTTTACCAGGAAGTACAAGGTGGCAGATTTTGAGCTGCCAGAGATTGACGGGGTTCAGCTGGAACTAGCGGATAGGGCCAGGTATCTGGGTATCATCCTGGATGGCAAGTTATCTTGGAAGGCGAACGCAGAGGAGAGGGTTAGGAAGGCTCCCAATGCCTATTATGCCTGTAGGAACACCATTGGTAGGAACTGGAGGTTGTACCTGGCTATGGTAAATTGGATTTACACATCCGTTATAAGACCAGTTCTTACGTACGGTTTCCTTGTATGGTGGTGGGCCCTGGAAATGGGCGACATAGGAAAGCTCTTGACAAAGATCTAGAGATGTGCGGTACTAGACATTATAGGAGCCAGGAAAAGTACACTACAGCAGCGCTGAACATCACTCTACGTCTTCTTCCCATCGAGGATTTTGTTGCTGGAATGGCGGCCAGAAGCTTGTTTAGACTTAGTGAGTCAGGTATGCGTGGGGTATGTACGGTTGGACATGCCGGAATTTTGGGAAGGGTCGGGGATGGTCGACTCCTGTGTCAGTCAGGTGTGACGAACTAAATGGTAGCAAAACTTCACTTTGGGATCCTGCCCCAAGTAGTGTTTCCGTATAGGGAGGTATGAAAGGGATCAGAAAAGCTAGTTTAGAACCATAAACAACTTATAACCTGTTTATGGGGTAGATGTAAATATGTACACTGTTACTTATTAAATGCTTGTCTTTACTTTTGGTTTTCTTCTCGAAGGCCTGAGGGCCTCCGAGTGGAGGTGGCGAGTTGGACTCGCCACTACCCTTCGTAACCTATCACTGTTTTATTTTTAAAATAAGACTGTTTCTGCTTGATTTAAACAATTTTTTCAGTATATAGCATACGAGACAGTGAATTAAAATGGTTTGAGTCATATCTTAATAAAGGAAAGCAAATGCCTTAAGTCAATAACGTAAGATCTAAGATAATTCAGAATGATTTAGGCGTACCACAAGGCTCGATTTTAGGATCTCTTCTATTTATTACATATATAAATGATATGGAAAAAGGTTTGGCTAAGAGTTAAATTGTACTTTACGCTGATGATACTCTAATATTTACGGAAGCTTCAAATGATGTAATATGTTATGAAAACCTGAAATTGGATATAAACATAATCACCAAATGGCTTAATATGAGCAAACTAAAATTGAATGAAAATCACACTGAAATAATGGAAATCAAATTAATAATGTATTAAACGAAAAAGTCAACTATATTAAATATCTAGGTTTTTTTGCAAGATAAAAAATTAAATTTTATAGAACACACAAAATATATGTAAAAAAAATTGGGAAAAAGATTGGATTTTTTAACGTATAAGAAATAACGTATCAATTATCAACGGTGATATAAACATGCTTCTCAGATCAACAGATATCAAGGCTCCAAAAACTGCAAAATAAGGCAATGCCCCCAATACTAAAGTGCAATCGGTTTGCATAAATAAGAATTATGCTCGATACTCTAAAATGAATGAACATACGTGAAAGGCTGCAGTACAATACAATTAACTTTATAAGGAAGATGAAAATTTGCGAAGCACCAGATTATTTGGTAGAACAACTTAAAAATGTTGGAGCTGATCAACCATATGTTTCACGGAGCACGAATTATTTTAGACTGCAACGTACTGATAATCTGTCAAGCAAAAATCTCTGTTTTATAAAAGACTGAGGTGTTACAATATGATGCCCAATGATGTTAAAAATGATAAGTAATTATAGTATATTTCGAAAAAGAGTTGTTTACTTTATAAAAAAATTTTAATAACAACCAGAGCTAATGTAAAAAATTCTAGCAATGTATATACATAAATGTAATAAAAAGTATTGCAAATACTACTAATTATATTAAGATAAATAAATATAACAATAAACCTGCTACTTTGTAAGCGCAGTTTTATATACTGGGTGTCTGGTGGCAATATTTTTTTATGTAAGTAATAAACGGTGCAAAGAGAGGGTGGCGCCGTTTGAATTATCGATTGTGCGGATTTGTCAGTCACGATGTCGCAGTGGTCGAACGAGCATCGCGCAGCAGTTTTCGTAAAATCCACGACTTTTAATACGGAAAAAACAGCCTAACTGGGACTTCTAAGAGCGATTATTTATGCAATTTAAAAAAAAATATGAAGTTCCATTCCAGTGAAATCTTCTTGAAACTGTGTAATTGGCTCTTATTACTTCAAAGGTTACAAGGTAATAAGGTCGGTCGCTACTTCAGAAAAATTACATATTGTTAAGGCCACTAATAATTGCAATAATAGTTATGAATAAAAAAGAAGATTATTGTAAAAGGCTTTGAACAACATTTCTGTTTTAAAACCCCTAAAATTTTAATATTATTTCTAGTTAACGCTTGGTAAATAGTTACTTGATTATTTTTTGTAAGCACAGTTGTAAGCTGGGGTCGTGGTTTTCTGGACAACTAACTAGTGTTTCTTCATCTCCAATATTTTTTGCTAACTTACAATGTAAGCAAAGGTTTTGCTGGGATCCTTTTAAAATTCAAATCGTTCAAGAACTGTAAGAAAGGGACTTTGATTTACGCCAAAATTTTGGTGAAACGATTTTGGAGCTTTTTCGCAAGGTAAATCTAATTTTTCGGAGCGACGAGGCTCATTTCCACTTAAACGGCCACGTCAACAAGCAAAACTACCGTTTCTGGTCTCCAAGAACCCGTACCCCTCGATTGAAACATCAGAAACCATTGCCTCGCCCCAGGGTAACTATACACGCATAAAATTATTGGACCATTTTTTTTTTAGGACTGATTAGTCGCTGTGGGGACATTCCATGACCACCAAGATCTTTATGGGGCTTGCTCAAAGAGAGGGTTTATAATGGCAACCCCCAATCTCTTGTGGCTCTAAAGGAAACTATTCGTCGATAAAGCAGCTCATAAACCAAGTTTTCTGCAGCGTGTGACGCAGAAAACAAGGCTTCATTTTGAACAGTGTGTTTAACTCGACGGGAGACATCTAGATGACATACTCTTTAAAAATAAAATCCGAAGTTCTATTCTATCGTTCAATGCTTTAAATAAAACTTTGTCAATTATTTCGTCTTTTATTTAAGTTAGAAAATATAAATCAGCCACCACACACCCTGTACTAACTAAAACAAAATACTAAATGCATAAACATACTATAAGCATAAAAAAACAAAGTTTTCTATTTATAAAATATGCAATAACGTACTCAAAAATATAAACAAAGGACTTTTTATTTACCTTAAATTCATATTTCCAGAATCAAAATTGTAAGACAATACAAAAAAACTACCAGGTATTTAAAACGTAAGGAAATTTTTTTAATACGAAAAGGTTTTGTTTTTAGTAGCCCTTAAAAAACATTAAGTGATAACCAATGATTATTTAAATGAAAAGGAAAAATAAAATCAAAACAGCTCATAGCGAAAAATGGTTTGTTGGGTTCTTAAAGAAACTCTTGAACGTTTTGGTTTGTTTATAGCAATTCTCAATAAGTTTATTGAGGTTATTATATAAAGACAGAAAATATTCATGAAGTTTTTTAAGAATTTGGTTGAAGTCTACTGATAATTTAGTGTAAGAACCAACGAAATGCATATAGACAAACTTAACCTACAAAAAACGCTATGAATATACAAGAAAATTGGTATTAAATCCTAAATAATATTTTAAAAGTGTTGTTAAACAACAAGGTTTTGTTTTCGGTAGCCCTTATAATACATTTATTAATAACCAATGGTTATTCAAATGTAAAGGGGAAAAAGAAAATCAAAACAGCGAAAGCGAATATTGGTTTGTTAGATTCCTAAAAAAACTTGAACGTTTTGGTTTGCTTATAGTAATTCTCAATTTGTTTATTGAGGTTATTATATAAAGACAGAAAATATTCATGAGTTTTTTAAGAATTTGTTTTGAAATCTACTGATGATTTGGTGTAAGAACCAATGAAATGCATATAGACAAACTTAACCAACAACAAACCCTATAAATATACAAGAAAATTGGGATTAAATCCTAAATAATAATTTAAAAGTGTTGTTAAACAAGAAGGTTTTGTTTTCGGTAGCCCTTGTAATACATATATTAATATCCAATGGTTATTCAAATGTAAAGGGGAAAAAAAAATCAAAACAGCGAAAAGCGAATATTGGTTTTTTGGATTTTTAAAAAAATTGAACGTTTTGGTTTGCTTATAGTAATTCTCAATTTGTTTATTGAAGTTATTATATAAAGGCAGAAAATATTCATGAGTTTTTTAAGAATTTGGGTTGAAGTCTACTGATGATTTGGTGTAAGAACCAATGAAATGCATGTAGACAAACTTAACCAACAACAAACCCTATAAATATACAAGGAAATTGGGATTAAATCTTAAATAATATCTTAAAAGTGTTGTTGAACAACAAGGTTTTGTTTTCAGTAGCCCTTATAATACATTTATTAATAACCAATGGTTATTCAAATGTAAAGGGGAAAAAGAAAATCAAAACAAGCGAATAGCGAATAATGGTTTGTTGGATTCTTAAAAAAACTTTAACGTTTTGGTTTGCTTATAGTAATTCTCATTTTGTTTATTGAGGTTATTATATAAAGACAGAAAATATTCATGAGTTTTTTTAAGAATTTGGGTTGAAGTCTACTGATGATTTGGTGTAAGAACCAATCAAATGCATATATACAAACTTAACCAACAACAAACCCTATAAATAAACAAGAAATATGGGATTAAATCCTAACTAATATTTTAAAAAGTGTTGTTAAATAACAAGGTTTTGTTTTCGGTAGCCCTTATAATACATTTAGTAATAACCAATGGTTATTCAAATGTAAGGGGAAAAGGAAAATCAAAACAAGCGAATATTGGTTTGTTGGATTCTTAAAAAAACTTGAACGTTTTGGTTTGCTTATAGTAATTCTCAATTTGTTTATTGAGGTTATTATATAAAGACAGAAAATATTCATGAGGGATCTATTTTAGTTCCACTTTTGTTTATGTTATATATGAATGATTTTATACGTAATATTAACCTTCCTATTTCAGACCTTTTCCTTTAGGCTGATGATATTCATTTGGCGAGCGTCAGTCTCTTGGCGCATTAATTGAACGTATCAACTATTTTTTTGGAAACTACTAATATATGGATGGAACGAAATTTTTTAAAGTTGAATATTAATAAAACTAAAGCTATGTGTTTTGGAATAGGTAATGAGTATTTTCGTGACTTAAGAATGTGTAACACATCTATTGAACTTGTCGATAATATGCGCTGCTTAGGGATTATTTTGGATAACAAACTTAGTCTTGCTAAGCACATCAGCTCAGTTAAGTCTAAAATCTGTTTTACACTAAGGCGTTTGTATAGTTTGGGTCCTTGCCTTCCGCTTCGTACTAGAACCTTATGTGCAAACTCGCTACTTCTTTCAGTTGTAAATTATTGTATCGAAGTTTATTCTGCTGGTAACCGTACTTCATTTAAAGAGATTAAAAAGTTAGTTAACAGGATTGTCCGATATGTCTATGGTCTTAGGTTACGTGATCATGTCTTCTCGCATGTCGTTCGTTTTCTTGGTTTGTCATTTAATATGTACATTAGGCTTAGACTACTTTTGATATTTTACAAAATAATTTGTACACGCTGTCCTAGGTATCTATATGATAATTTTGAATTTTCCCATTCAATTCGTGCTCCACAAATAATTATACAGTTAATTCACAGTGTGGGCTATGAACATTCGTTTGTTGTCAGAATTTCTCGTATATGGAACAGACTTCCCAATGATCTAAAAGTTTTTTCTTTTTCTGTGTCTAAAGCTAAAGCGATTTTTCGTAGTCTATCTTTCTCACAACTTTTGCCTTTCCCCTAGTTGTCATTGTTGTACCTAACATAACAAAATTGTACATTACCCAAATTATATAATATTGTCATTAATTGGTATACCTTTTAATTGAATTTTTGTACTTATGTACATATATTGATGAATTGAAATGAATAAAATAATATTGTAGCATCCATAAGTAAGATCTCGTTATAAATGAATATTTGTAATACAACATCTAGATATGTTTTTCTTTTTTTCTTGCTTATGTATTTTAATTATAAGCACATTTTTGTAAATTTTTTACCATATATGGCCCATAATGCGCTCGGTGAAATAAATAAATGAAATGAAATGCATAAAGACAAACTTAACCAACAACAAACCCTATAAATATACAAGAAAATTGGGATTAAATCTTAAATAATATTTTAAACTTTGTGCCTAGTTTCTTCGATCTCCCTTTATATTCTTCTTGTTTTCTTTAAGCTTTAGATCTTCTTGTTTTTTATATTTTATTTTATTTGGCCAATATTTCGCTACCTCAATGTGTAGCTTCTTCAGGGCTTGTATATTTGTTTACAATTATTTGACAAAATTTTTTAAAAAATATTGAAAAAATATTTTTTATTACAAATATTGAGAGGAACAGACTTAAAACGAATGTATCAACAGCACCTCGGTTATATGGAGTACCGAAAATACATAAGGAACAGTTTCCTTTGAGACCAATATGCTCATTTGTTAATTCTCCATCATATGAACTTTGTAAATATATTACAAATGTTCTTAAGAGAATCACTGAAGATTCTGAATATAATGTAAATGATTCCTTACAGTTTAAAAGAAAGATGGAGAATATAAGAGTAAAGGATAATGAGAGGTTAATCTCTCTTGATGTGGTATCTTTATTTCCAAGTATACCAATAGATGTGGCTCTGAATATTATTGAGGGTAAATGGGACATTATAGAAAAATATACGAATATTGAAAAGAATCTTTTTCTACGAATTGTAGAATTCTGCTTAATTGAAAATAGGTATTTTAGGTGTAATGACAAAATATATTTACAGCGAAAGGGACTGCCAATGGGATCTCCAGCATCACCTATAGTGGCAGATATTGTTATGGAAAATCTATTAGATTGTTGTATTAGAAAATTGGATACAAAACCGAAAATCATTACCAAATATGTTGATGATTTATTTTGTATTATTCCGGATCATTTAATTGATAATATTTTGACGGTTTTTAATTCATTTCATGAGAACATAAAATTTACAATTGAGAAGGAATGTAACTCTAAAATTCCATATTTAGATACATTGGTAATTAGAAGAGGTGATAGGTTATTAATAGATTGGTACCAGAAACCAACATCATCTGGGAGAATAGTTAATTATTATTCGAAACATCCAAAGGGGGTAATTATTAATACAGCAAAGAATTTAATTGAGAGGGTTTTAAAAATAAGTGATATAGAATTTCATGAGAATAATATAGAAAAGATTAAAGGAATTTTAATTAATAATGATTTTCCAATTAAGCTAGTTTGTAAATTGATAGGCCAATATAGACAACGAACTAATTTAAACGCAAGAACGATAACTGAACCTAAAGTTTATAAATCACTGACTTATGTACCTCATTTATCTGAAAGATTAAAAAACTCAAAAATTTATGACAATAATAAATATACTATGGCACACAAAACATATAACACGTTAGGTAGATTATTTAGCAAGACAAAAGATAAAATAGAGAAATTCGAAAAATCAAATTTAGTATATAAGATACCATGTAAAGGTAGTGATAATGAGAGTTGTGATAAGGTTTATGTAGGTACAACAAAAAACAAACTAAAAACCAGGATTGCTGGACACAAATCAGATCAAAAATATAAAAACACTACAACATCACAAAAAACAGCATTATCGTTACATTGCACTAATTCAAATCATTATCCAGATTTCAAAAATACATCAATTTTGAATTTAGAAACAAACTATAAACGCAGGTATACATTAGAAATATTACAAATTATAAAAGTTCCATCGACATAACGGATTAATTACAAAACAGACACAGCTAATGTTGCACAGAATTATAGACTTCTAGTTAATAAGATTTGAATATTAAAATAGTTTAAATAATTTATTTAACATATTGTAATGTTTTGTTATACGTATGTATTTCATGTTTGTACAGTATTTTTTCAATTTATGTATGTATGTATGTATGTGTGTATTTAAAAAAATTTTTCATTTCCTTTTCCTTATTTGTTAAATATTTTTTCAATATTTTTTAAAAAATTTTGTCAAATAATTGTAAACAAATATACAAGCCCTGAAGAAGCTACACATTGAGGTAGCGAAATATTGGCCAAATAAAATAAAATATAAAAAACAAGAAGATCTAAAGCTTAAAGAAAACAAGAAGAATATAAAAGAGAGATCGAAGAAACTAGGCACAAAGTTTAAAATATCTGAGAGCACATCAGAAGTATAGTAATGAGTTACGGCAATAATTACAACAGTTTCAAGTATTCACAGGAAGTAAGGAGAAAAATCAATAGATATAAAACAATTAGGGACAAGATAGTGAAAACAAAGGCAACTATAACTTTTCTAATCCGTTGCCGTAATACAGGTATAATTCCAAATTTCATTAGGAACTCAACTAAACATATTTTTAATCTTTTTGAGGAAAATGGAACTTCAACAATACAAGGAACATTGTCAAGAAACATTCAATTTTTTCATACCAAGATTCTAAATTTGGCGATTAAACAGAAACATCAATCTTTGAAGCAAATCTCAAGAGAATTAGATTACATCAATAATTATTTGGGTTATCATTTGCCTAGGGAAATTTTCAACACATTTATTGAACACCAAAACAGGTTAGCAATGTTTTTTAATTTACGGATAAAAGAGGTGCATAAGAAGAAATTTAACCACCTAATGAATTTACAGAAGATAGATTTAGGTATTAGACATAATCAAAAATGGTTTGTGAACAAATCATCCCTAGACATTCCTGCTGATGTACAGTGGGTTCTTTCTTTAGGACCGAAATTTGCTTTGCCTATTAAGAAAGAAAATTTGCCAGTTTTAAATATTATAGCAGATGGTGAGGACTTTATACAGACATTGACTGCTAAAGAAGAACAGGAAATAGCTAGAAATAAGTTCACTAATATAGTTGATAACCATTTGAACAGGCAATGTTTAACAAATAGAGATAAATTTTTATTGGATAAGATAAATGTTACCGAGAAGTATTTGAGAAGGAATAAAGATTTACTTATTTTAGAGGCAGATAAGGGAAATACCACGGTGGCAATGAATAGAATTGATTATGACTTAAGGATAATGGACATAGTGGGTGATAATACCACATACCAATTAACAGATAAGGACCCGACTAACAAATTACAGATTAAGAATAATAATTTAATAGAAGAACTTTTTAGAAAGAAGATTATTACAAATATTGAGAGGAACAGACTTAAAACGAATGTATCAACAGCACCTCGGTTTTATGGAGTACCGAAAATACATAAGGAACAGTTTCCTTTGAGACCAATATGCTCATTTGTTAATTCTCCATCATATGAACTTTGTAAATATATTACAAATGTTCTTAAGAGAATCACTGAAGATTCTGAATATAATGTAAATGATTCCTTACAGTTTAAAAGAAAGATGGAGAATATAAGAGTAAAGGATAATGAGAGGTTAATCTCTCTTGATGTGGTATCTTTATTTCCAAGTATACCAATAGATGTGGCTCTGAATATTATTGAGGGTAAATGGGACATTATAGAAAAATATACGAATGTTGAAAAGAATCTTTTTCTACGAATTGTAGAATTCTGCTTAATTGAAAATAGGTATTTTAGGTGTAATGACAAAATATATTTACAGCGAAAGGGACTGCCAATGGGATCTCCAGCATCACCTATAGTGGCAGATATTGTTATGGAAAATCTATTAGATTGTTGTATTAGAAAATTGGATACAAAACCGAAAATCATTACCAAATATGTTGATGATTTATTTTGTATTATTCCGGATCATTTAATTGATAATATTTTGACGGTTTTTAATTCATTTCATGAGAACATAAAATTTACAATTGGGAAGGAATGTAACTCTAAAATTCCATATTTAGATACATTGGTAATTAGAAGAGGTGATAGGTTATTAATAGATTGGTACCAGAAACCAACATCATCTGGGAGAATAGTTAATTATTATTCGAAACATCCAAAGGGGGTAATTATTAATACAGCAAAGAATTTAATTGAGAGGGTTTTAAAAATAAGTGATATAGAATTTCATGAGAATAATATAGAAAAGATTAAAGGAATTTTAATTAATAATGATTTTCCAATTAAGCTAGTTTGTAAATTGATAGGCCAATATAGACAACGAACTAATTTAAACGCAAGAACGATAACTGAACCTAAAGTTTATAAATCACTGACTTATGTACCTCATTTATCTGAAAGATTAAAAAACTCAAAAATTTATGACAATAATAAATATACTATGGCACACAAAACATATAACACGTTAGGTAGATTATTTAGCAAGACAAAAGATAAAATAGAGAAATTCGAAAAATCAAATTTAGTATATAAGATACCATGTAAAGGTAGTGATAATGAGAGTTGTGATAAGGTTTATGTAGGTACAACAAAAAACAAACTAAAAACCAGGATTGCTGGACACAAATCAGGGGCCAAATCGTCGCATTCGATTCGAATCGAAATTTGACTCGATTGATCGAGTTGTCAATGCTTTTAATATAGGAATTCTAATAAGAATTTTTAAATTTCGATTCGAATCGAATGCGACGATTTGGCCCCAGATCAAAAATATAAAAACACTACAACATCACAAAAAACAGCATTATCGTTACATTGCACTAATTCAAATCATTATCCAGATTTCAAAAATACATCAATTTTGAATTTAGAAACAAACTATAAACGCAGGTATACATTAGAAATGTTTCAAATTATAAAAGTTCCATCGACACAACGGATTAATTACAAAACAGACACAGCTAATGTTGCACAGAATTATAGACTTCTAGTTAATAAGATTTGAATATTAAAATAGTTTAAATAATTTATTTAACATATTGTAATGTTTTGTTATACGTATGTATTTCATGTTTGTACAGTATTTTTTCAATTTATGTATGTATGTATGTGTGTATATAAAAAAATTTTTCATTTCCTTTTCCTTATTTGTTAAATATTTTTTCAATATTTTTTAAAAAATTTTGTCAAATAATTGTAAACAAATATACAAGCCCTGAAGAAGCTACACATTGAGGTAGCGAAATATTGGCCAAATAAAATAAAATATAAAAAACAAGAAGATCTAAAGCTTAAAGAAAACAAGAAGAATATAAAAGAGAGATCGAAGAAACTAGGCACAAAGTTTAAAATATCTGAGAGCACATCAGAAGTATAGTAATGAGTTACGGCAATAATTACAATAGTTTCAAGTATTCACAGGAAGTAAGGAGAAAAATCAATAGATATAAAACAATTAGGGACAAGATAGTGAAAACAAAGGCAACTATAACTTTTCTAATCCGTTGCCGTAATACAGGTATAATTCCAAATTTCATTAGGAACTCAACTAAACATATTTTTAATCTTTTTGAGGAAAATGGAACTTCAACAATACAAGGAACATTGTCAAGAAACATTCAATTTTTTCATACCAAGATTCTAAATTTGGCGATTAAACAGAAACATCAATCTTTGAAGCAAATCTCAAGAGAATTAGATTACATCAATAATTATTTGGGTTATCATTTGCCTAGGGAAATTTTCAACACATTTATTAAACACCAAAACAGGTTAGCAATGTTTTTTAATTTACGGATAAAAGAGGTGCATAAGAAGAAATTTAACCACCTAATGAATTTACAGAAGATAGATTTAGGTATTAGACATAATCAAAAATGGTTTGTGAACAAATCATCCCTAGACATTCCTGCTGATGTACAGTGGGTTCTTTCTTTAGGACCGAAATTTGCTTTGCCTATTAAGAAAGAAAATTTGCCAGTTTTAAATATTATAGCAGATGGTGAGGACTTTATACAGACATTGACTGCTAAAGAAGAACAGGAAATAGCTAGAAATAAGTTCACTAATATAGTTGATAACCATTTGAATAGGCAATGTTTAACAAATAGAGATAAATTTTTATTGGATAAGATAAATGTTACCGAGAAGTATTTGAGAAGGAATAAAGATTTACTTATTTTAGAGGCAGATAAGGGAAATACCACGGTGGCAATGAATAGAATTGATTATGACTTAAGGATAAGGGACATAGCGGGTGATAATACCACATACCAATTAACAGATAAGGACCCGACTAACAAATTACAGATTAAGAATAATAATTTAATAGAAGAACTTTTTAGAAAGAAGATTATTACAAATATTGAGAGGAACAGACTTAAAACGAATGTATCAACAGCACCTCGGTTATATGGAGTACCGAAAATACATAAGGAACAGTTTCCTTTGAGACCAATATGCTCATTTGTTAATTCTCCATCATATGAACTTTGTAAATATATTACAAATGTTCTTAAGAGAATCACTGAAGATTCTGAATATAATGTAAATGATTCCTTACAGTTTAAAAGAAAGATGGAGAATATAAGAGTAAAGGATAATGAGAGGTTAATCTCTCTTGATGTGGTATCTTTATTTCCAAGTATACCAATAGATGTGGCTCTGAATATTATTGAGGGTAAATGGGACATTATAGAAAAATATACGAATATTGAAAAGAATCTTTTTCTACGAATTGTAGAATTCTGCTTAATTGAAAATAGGTATTTTAGGTGTAATGACAAAATATATTTACAGCGAAAGGGACTGCCAATGGGATCTCCAGCATCACCTATAGTGGCAGATATTGTTATGGAAAATCTATTAGATTGTTGTATTAGAAAATTGGATACAAAACCGAAAATCATTACCAAATATGTTGATGATTTATTTTGTATTATTCCGGATCATTTAATTGATAATATTTTGACGGTTTTTAATTCATTTCATGAGAACATAAAATTTACAATTGAGAAGGAATGTAACTCTAAAATTCCATATTTAGATACATTGGTAATTAGAAGAGGTGATAGGTTATTAATAGATTGGTACCAGAAACCAACATCATCTGGGAGAATAGTTAATTATTATTCGAAACATCCAAAGGGGGTAATTATTAATACAGCAAAGAATTTAATTGAGAGGGTTTTAAAAATAAGTGATATAGAATTTCATGAGAATAATATAGAAAAGATTAAAGGAATTTTAATTAATAATGATTTTCCAATTAAGCTAGTTTGTAAATTGATAGGCCAATATAGACAACGAACTAATTTAAACGCAAGAACGATAACTGAACCTAAAGTTTATAAATCACTGACTTATGTACCTCATTTATCTGAAAGATTAAAAAACTCAAAAATTTATGACAATAATAAATATACTATGGCACACAAAACATATAACACGTTAGGTAGATTATTTAGCAAGACAAAAGATAAAATAGAGAAATTCGAAAAATCAAATTTAGTATATAAGATACCATGTAAAGGTAGTGATAATGAGAGTTGTGATAAGGTTTATGTAGGTACAACAAAAAACAAACTAAAAACCAGGATTGCTGGACACAAATCAGATCAAAAATATAAAAACACTACAACATCACAAAAAACAGCATTATCGTTACATTGCACTAATTCAAATCATTATCCAGATTTCAAAAATACATAAATTTTGAATTTAGAAACAAACTATAAACGCAGGTATACATTAGAAATGTTACAAATTATAAAAGTTCCATCGACACAACGGATTAATTACAAAACAGACACAGCTAATGTTGCACAGAATTATAGACTTCTAGTTAATAAGATTTGAATATTAAAATAGTTTAAATAATTTATTTAACATATTGTAATGTTTTGTTATACGTATGTATTTCATGTTTGTACAGTATTTTTTCAATTTATGTATGTATGTATGTGTGTATTTAAAAAAATTTTTCATTTCCTTTTCCTTATTTGTTAAATATTTTTTCAATATTTTTTTAAAAAATTTTGTCAAATAATTGTAAACAAATATACAAGCCCTGAAGAAGCTACACATTGAGGTAGCGAAATATTGGCCAAATAAAATAAAATATAAAAAACAAGAAGATCTAAAGCTTAAAGAAAACAAGAAGAATTTAAATAATATTTTAAAAGTGTTGTTAAAAAAACTTACATTTTAAAAAAACATAATATATGCCAAATTGAAACTGTTTAACAAATCCAACAGCTTCAGACGAATTTCTCTGTCACTTGTTTCAAATTTTTTTACAAAATTTTTTTTATTAATTATTTTTCACTGCACTTAAATGTTCGGTTTCCGCTTTATCTTTTCAATTTTAAAAATGGGGCTTGCTCGCAAACGGCTGAATTATTATATTTTCAAATTAAAATGTTACAAATAAAGATCTTAAATCTTTAAACACAAAAAAACATTTTTACTTTTAGAAAAAAAAAAACTATTCATTAAAACAACAAAAAATTTTTTATTTTTAAAATGGTTTGAAGCGTTTTTCTTAAAACAAAATATAAAATTTTGTTTTTAGTGGTATTGAAGTGTCATTGCGAAAATAACAATTATTAATAGTCAAATAGTAATAATAAAAAATTTGTATTCTTTAACACGACCACAAAAAAGTTTTGTTATTAAACAGAAACAATTTCTTTTGTTTTTAAAATGGTTTCGTTGTCTTATATGTATTTAAATAAAATTGTTTATTTTCAAAATCAAAAATGAGATTTTTGCTTTAAAAACGATTTAATAAAAATGTTGCAATTTCAAACAAGTACTCAAAATTTTTATTTAAAAATGCTTTTCCTGCACAGTGTATATAATGTGTGTGAAGTTAGCTCCGTTTTTCAACTTTACCTAAGCAAAAAGGTAAACTAACATTAGTCTTACTCATTGTCTGGATATTTAACAAAAAAGAACATTTCATTATGAAATTAAAATGTTTTGCTGAAAAATTAATATGTAATATTGACAGTCAATTTAGCCTATGGGGCCGAAAGGGATGAGTTCAGAAATGTATGCACTAAAGGTCCCATATTCAGAATATGTACCAGATCTGAGAGATATGATTTTATAAATTGGTGTTTTTATATGCATATGAGGTACATGAAAATTTGAAAAAAACGGAATTTTTAGAAATTGTACTCGAATTACGCCTATTGGGGCCGAAAGGGATGGGTTCAGAAATTTATGCACTAAAGGTCCCATATTCAGAATATGTACCAGATCTGAGATACATACATACCTATATGACTTTGAAAATTGGTGTTTTTTTATATTAATAACATTTATGCTCCCGAAATTGACTGTAAGGGCACTGCTACACGTTCAATATATATTGTGATATTTGGATCGCGATCCATTTAAGTGGATTGATGGATCACGCTCGTATGCTACATGTTCAATATTTATCGCGTCAGTATTTACGTTATTTTTGTGCTGTGCGGGTCAATTCCGATTCCACCGGCAGAACCCACTCGCTTTCACTGTCTTCTGCCATTACCCTTTATGACAATAAACTTTACACAAATTTTGTCAATTGTTTTACTTTCCATTTTTTAACTTTTTCCACTGCGTATGTATTTTATTTTATTTCTTTTATTTGACAGTTTTTACTCACGTATCATGATTTAATATCATGAAAATGCTACCCGTTTAACATTTATCACGCGATCCGCGATCCGGATTTTGGATTTCATATTTTAGGGCACTGCTACACGTTCAATATATATTGTGATATTTGGATCGCGATCCATTTAAGTGGATTGATGGATCACGCTCGTATGCTACATGTTCAATATTTATCACGTCAGTATTCACGTTATTTTTGTGCTGTGCAGGAATTCCGATTCCACCGGCATAACCCACTCGCTTTCACTGTCTTCTGCCATTACCCTTTATTACAATAAACTTTACACAAATTTTATCAATTGTTTTAATTTTCATTTTTTTTTTGATTTTTTCCAATGCGTACTTTATTTTATTTCTGTTATTTGACACTTTTTACTGATATATCATATCATGAAAATGCTACACGTTCAATATTTATCGCGCGATCCGCGATCCGTATTTTGGATTTTATATTTTAGGCCATTCTGCGATATGGATCGCGATCCATCAATATTGCATGCTACACGTTCAATAAATATGGTGATACTAGAAATATCACGATATTTATTGAACGTGTAGCAGTGCCCTTAAGTTTACATATTTAATTTTTCAGCAAAACATCCCTACAAGAAATTTGTGACCGAAACTAACCCTAAAACATTTTCTTTCGGTCATTTGTGACCAATATTTCTATCACATCTTAAGGTGCGAGGGAGACGCAAGATCGACACAGATGACCGGTCAATCGGTCATTATTTTCTATCAATTTCTTAAGGACGATGTGAAAAAAATGACCGAATCTTTGTGTATGTGTGATCTTGCATCTCTCTCGCACCTTAAGATGTGATATAAATATTAGTCAGAAATGACCGAAAAAAAAATTTTTTAGTGTTAGTTTCGGTCACAAATTTCTTGTAGGGTAAAATGTTCTTCTCTGTTAAAGGTGCTTTCGCACGATATGTATTTTACACATGACTTTTCACTTTTGCAATCCACATGTAATTGCGTATGTCTGTCAAAATTGTCATTTTGATGGTCTATAATTTTTGCTTTCACACGTACATGTGTATTTACATCTGACATAACCTCCAAACCAAAATAAACAACTTACTTTTCCTTGTTGTTGTTTTAAAAACAATTGATGACACATGCTTTGTCAGATGAAAATAGAGCACGCTCTATTTACTAATTTGTCATATGACATTTACATATGTTTTTCACACATGCAATGTTTAAACGCGTTCAGACGGCAGATATCAATTTCGCACTGCAAAATTTGACAAGTCATGTGTAAAATACATATCGTGCGAAAGCACCTTAACTATCCAGACAATGAGTAAGACTAATGTTAGTTTACCTTTTTGCTTAGGTAAAGTTGAAAAACGGAGCTAACTTGTGCATACATATGGAGATTTATCAAGTGATTTCGTTTTTTATCGATTTATGCTTCTTATGACACCCTAAAAGAACTCTTTCAACAACTATTCCATAAAAACAATTTTAAATTATTTGATTCCAATTATTTTTTGAAGTAGTTTGCTTAGCCATGAATGGTTTACTGGACATGGTTATAATAATTAAAGACAAACAATGATAAATAAAATATTGCAAATGCATTACACTTACTTGGCCTGACAAATTTTTCAGTAATGACTTTACCATACACTTTCCAGGAATAACTTATTAACAACGCAGTAAGCAATAAAAGTATACAGAGAAGTTTAAAAAGCGTCCACTGGAGCGTACTAAACTGTATTGGACTTTTCCAAGTAAATTTTATGCCAAAAAATTCCTCTTCAATTCTAGTTATAGCTTTCAAAGCAAATTGGGCAAAGTTTTCAATTTGCAGAGCGAAAGCTTGAAGCGTTTCGTTTATATTTAACCAGCAAAAATCGACGTTCATTTAAAAAAGCTATTATTTAACATATCGCAGAGGCCGTTCTTTTCAAATAAATAATAATATGCTTCTTTAATTTGGCTTAATTCTTTTGTGAACTTTTATGTTCAAACACAATTATCAAATAGAGGAGCAAGCCGATCAAACAAAATCAACGGCGGCTGATGAGCGAAAATTTTCAGGGGCGGCGACTGAACGGCTTCGCGCCGAATATTTTCCATTACGCTGCGGCCAGACGTTTAAGTTTTTGCTTTCAAGTTGATCACACATATTGGCTGTCAACGAAATAAATGAAAAATGTGTTACATGACCCACGGACACTTGAATGATTCCTCCTCAGCTAGCCCTCAGTCGGAGATTATTACGGGCCTAGTTCTCAACCCTCATCCAAGCTCCAGGACCAGTATCAATTATACTTACAATACAAAACAAAAGAATACATACGTTACACAACATGGCTATAGGCACATTACTATTGGGAAGCTAGGTGTTCCTTCTCTTTTGCCCATCCCTACCGTGGTCATCGCCATTCCAGCTTTACTTCTTTTCAGTTTTATGACCCCACTTAGTAACCCTGAGCACTCACTCACTATTCACTTACCGCAGCGTCATACAGCCCTTTTGAATACAATCTTAGCCAATCATTTCTTTATTCTTTATACTTTCAAATATATGGTGACATTTATTCAAATCTATATAAAATTTTTGATTAACATACAAATGCTGAAATTAATTAACCAATATTAAAAAAAAATGCATACGTAAATAAAATAAATAATTATAATATATATTAGCACAAAGAAAAAAAAATTGTGCTTACTTAAAAAAAATTATTGCATGCCTTAAAAATAATTTTATCGCATTAAATTTTCCTTTACACAAACACAAAAAAACTCTTATATATGAATATTGAAAAATTGAAACACATAAAAATCTTATTATACTAAAAAAAAAATCTGTTGAATTTATGGTTGTTTCGTTTCCAGTACAATTCATTTTTCGAACAATAACAAAAAAAACATTACATATTAACCCCCTCTCTAGCCTGATTTTCCTAACTTTCAACCCTAAGGAGCTCTCTAGGCCTGAATTTCTACTGCCTTTTTTTGCAGTCTTTTTATTTTCAAACACCCAATCCTTTCAACTTTTCGAAGCACGAGCACTAATATGCATGTAAATTTAAATTCCTTTTTATAAATTTATATTTCTTCAACAGACTTTATGCTACCAATCAAAAATATCTTACTTTTTCTTTTTCTTTATTTTATATAGTTTAAATTTATGCTTAACGTTCCCTATTACACAATTTAATATACATATACACATACACCAATACAAATTTTAAGGTACTACAATAAATACATAAATACATTTACTCAACTTCTACTTCAAGTTTGAATTCCGGTTTCTATTTAGCTTCATCTAACTGTGTAGACTTCCTGATTTCTCCTTCATAAGCTCAAGATTCTCTTTAGATTTCTCCTTAGACTTCACTTTCAAGGCTTTTAGTTGTTTATTGGAGGTCTTACTAATTTAGGCTGAAGTTGTTTCTTTTACTGGCATATTACATGCAGGTTCCATATATTCTTGGTTTAAACACTTAGGTATAAGCACTAAGTTATAACGACAATTCTATTATCTTATTCGTTTAAGATTTTTTTTTTTAAATAAGTTTTTTGAATTCTGATTTGTTCTAATTTATTCGTTCATATATTTCATTTTTTTATTGTAAAATCATAACTTATAGATTTTGTCTATATTTATTCGCACAACTTTTTATGTTATTTTTATGGGCTTTGTTGCTTTTCACCAGATTTTACGGTTAAAAAAAAAACTTTTCTTTTAACTTAAGGTAACGTCTCATACTCATTATCTTTTTAGTCCAGTATTGTTATTTTTTTGCAAACTTATTAACATTTCTCCTTTATTTTAAGATCAACCATTAGCTCTGCGATTATACTCTCTAAACTTTTCGTCTCCACAACTCAAACTCGAATCCCCCTCATTCTAATTTTTCTTCAAGTTAAAACCTCCTTTTTTCTCTCTTCCATGATTTTGTACCCCTTCCAACCTCTATATACTAAAATTTTTCTATGTACAGAACTTTCTAGACATATCGATCATATATCTTTTTCATTCTAATTTCCCGCTTTACTTTTAATCCATTCCCCATCTTTTTTTCAGCTCACATAATTAATATTAAATATATTTATTTTATTTTGTCCTCCATATTAATTCCCCTCCTGTCCTAGAATGCTACATCTTTTTATTTTCTCATCCTTAAACACCAGGGTCTCAGCAAATTTAGTACTTAACTTTACTAATTCAAATTATGTAAACAAAATACCGGTTTACAACGTTACAAAACCAACATACACAGACCAATATTTTACGCAACTTTCTCGCACTACCAACCTTTCTTTCTTTTAAATATATTTCATTGATAATCCCATATGCACAGACTTCTAAACTAACATTCATGCTTTTGCAGACAGGAAGAAGAAGAATATTTATCTGCAAATTTCTTGTGCACATTGTTTGTTTATTTTTTCAACAAATTTTGTTTTAATTTAAATAAAACCTTATTTTAATTTTACTTTCGGGCTTTTGTGCAGTGTTTTCGGTAAGTGCAAAAAAAAAAGAATTGTTTATGCCTTATTAATAATCATTCTTTATTTATAGGTTACATCGAGCATAAGAAATAAAAATTTCACCCACAGCCGGAGCTCCTAGTACATATATGTAGATGTTTTGAAAGAATCACAACTTGAAAAGACTAGTAAGCCTGTGACTGGTACCTGGGATTGGAAGTGTTCCCTTAAAACTTGTAAACTACATTTGCAGCTGATGACACTGCTGCTTTACTGCTTCAGGCTTAGTGTTTTTCCCTCAGAGCCCACCGCAACAAAACACCGGTTAGGATGAACTGTGGAGTCATAAGTGGTGTGCGTGGGTTAGTTTATGTCCGTATGAATAACGTGGGGAACTCCCACACCCTGAGATACTCGCCGGGCACTCCAAACAGCAAAAGCAAAATTTACGGTAAGTTTTGAATTATAACCTCAGTATTTTATAGTTTGTCCCCCTTTTTTCTCTAAAAAATGAGTTGTTACTGTCCATTTATGCCTCTCCTGCGCACTTAACTTAGGACTTCTTTACTAACAAATACCATTTCGTAACGCTTATACCCGCTAAATAAAACAACAAACAAGCAAAAAGTCAGGTACACTTAAGAGTGTTATTGCGCTAGACAATGTATCACTGTTTTCATCTCAATAAAATCAGGTACTGTATGCTTTATTAGGAAAACACCTGAAGATCAATTTACCTACATACATATCTGTCTGTATGTACATATACATGTATGTATGTATGTATAAATAAATGCCGTCTTCACGTGTGTTTAAAGTTAACGAGCCTTATCCTAATATTGCACTTAAGTTCCTATTTTATCACAGATTAAAACGTTATTATTGCACTAGTTATGTCTTGATGTCCTTCACGTGAAACACCCCAATAGGGTTTCCCTTTAAATCCTCAAGCTCATACATATTGTTGCCCACTGGTCTGAAAATACGACATTTTAAAAATTTTCTGCAAAACTTAGCATTTCGACATTTGGCAAAATCACTTGTGACCATATTACGTCTAAAAACTTCTTGTCCGGGTATCAGTTTAACATTTCTTGCCCTTTTATTATACCGTTCCGCTGATCGATTATACGCTTCGTGCATGCTTTTCTTAATACGTTCCCTGATTATTGCCATTTTATCATTATTTCGGAGACTATCAATTCCATGTTCGTTCAGGGATTGTAATTTTCTAGCCAGTTTATAATCATCGCCAATTGTATACATGTGGTAGCCAAACAAGGCGAAAAATGGGGTGACCCCTGTGGCAGAATGAACCGAATTTCTAATAGCACACTCGATTTCTGAAATATAAAGGTCCCAATCACGGTGATCTTCATTCAAGTATGCTCTTATCGCCGCTAAAACCGATTGATTAACCCTTTCTGAAGCGTTGGATTGTGGGGAGTAAACTGCTGTTTTGACATGTTTAATTTTGTAGGTTTCAATCATATCAGTGAAACTTTTAGCAACAAATTGTGAGCCATTGTCACTGTGAATAATTTCTGGTACCCCAAATTTATGGAAAACCTCTTGCACTAGGAATCGAATAACATTGTTAGTGGTGGCTTCTCGCATAGTTTTCAAAAAGGTGAATTTCGAAAAATGATCGACAACTATGAAAACATAACAGTTACCACTTCTTGATCTTGGGTATTTGCCTAAGAAATCGATGTAGAGTTTTTGGAATGGGCGCTCGGTCACTACTTCCTTACCAATACTTGGCATCAGATTTTGATTGGCTGGCTTTGTTTCCTTACATACATCACATGATTTTATGTATTCTCGCACCTGAATCGCCATTCTAGGCCAGTAGTAGAATCTTCTTAATTTTTCTAAAGTTTTAGCAATCCCACAATGAGCTGATGTTTTTTCACCATGCGTTGTTTCTATTAGTTTCGTTGTTAACGGTGACGGTATCCAAAGTTTCCATTTAATGTGCTCTTCGGCCTCTTGTTCAAAGCAGAGTTTTTTGAAAACTAACCCATCTTTGACTTTCAGATCAGGCACCTTGCCTGCGTTTTCATTTATCTGGTCTATCAGCGTCGTATACTCGTCACTTTTAAATTCTTCAGCCTCGTTATTCAAAATTTTATCTATTTCAAGTTCATCCGCAGTAATGTCTATTGGCGAACTTGAAAGCATGTCCGCTACAACGTTTTCTACTCCTTTTCGGTGTTCAATGTCAAAATTGTACGCCTGAAGTTGCAACGACCACCGTGCCAATCTGCCACTAAGATCTTTAAGACCCATCAACCACTTAAGGCTAGCGTGGTCAGTTATTACAGTGAATGGCATAAGCTCAACGTATGGTCTGAACTTCTTAATGGCCATTACTGCCGCCAAGCACTCTTTTTCCGTGACGCTATAATTTCTTTGGCACGCATTCAATTTCTGCGAGTAAAACGCTATTGGGTGCTCATCTTTTTGATCATTGTACTGAAATAGTACCGCACCGATACCATAATGCGAAGCGTCACACTGTATAAAAAATCTTTTTGAAAAATCGGCATGCTTCAGAACTGGCGCTGTAGTTAAAGCTATTTTTAGATCCTCGAATGATTTTACAGCTTCAGGTGTCATTTTGAATTTGTTAGATTTTTTTAACGTATCTGTTAGTGGGGCTGAAATCGTTGCAAAGTCTTTAACGAAACGTCTGTACCAGCCAGCTGTACCTAGGAAGCTTCTTACTTCTCTGGTGGTTTTAGGTAACTTAATATTTCGTACTGCCTGTATTTTCTCGGGGTCTGTCTTTAACAGCCCTCCACCGATAATAAAACCTAAATATTTTAGCTCTTGGAAGCAGAATTGGGATTTTTGTAGACCAATAGTTAGATTGGCAGCCTTTAGACAATCTGCCACCTCTTTTAGTAGTTTAATGTGTTTTTCAAAGTCGCTGGAGATTACCAATAAATCGTCTAAATAAACGAAAACATTACTTTTAAGTTTACTAGGCACTACCTTATCCATAAGCCTACATAGTCTTTGGGCCGCGTTGCAAAGCCCAAAAGGCATTACACGAAATTGGTATAAGGGTCGCCCTGGAACTGTAAACGCCGTATAGGATTTGCTCTCTTCATCAAGTTCGATTTGCCAAAAGGCGTACTTCAAATCAACACTGCTTATATAGTAAGTTTCATCAATTCGGCTTAAAATACCATCAATATTCTGCAGTGGATAAGCGTCTTTAATTGTCAGTTCATTGAGCTTACGCGCATCGAGGCAGAATCTATTTTTGCCTGGTTTTCTGACCACTGTTGTTCGATTATTCCAGGGGCTTTCGCTTTCTTCAATTACCTTTAGTTTTAACATATTGTCAATTTCGTTATATGTAATTTCCTGCACCGCTGGAGAAATCGGATAACATCTATCTTTCACAGGCACTGCTCCCTTAGTTAGTTTTATAGAGTGTTTTTCTAATTTGGTGCACCCCAACCCATTTTTCTCAAAGGTGTCAAAGGATCGGATTACTTCATCGAGTTTTTCTTGTTGTTCCGGAGTAAGGACGTGAGGTTTTAAGTGGTGGTCTTTATTGCTACTTTTGAAATCATTTTGTACCTGCTCTATATTAATCTCAGACAAATCCAGAATTTCGGGCGCTAATTCAAATAACTTGAAAAAATCTACTCCTAGATAGAGTTCCTGTTCAAGGTCGGGACACAGGTAAATTACCATTGGATGTGCTACATTTTTGAATTTAATGGATGTCTTAATTTTTCCTATTATTCGATACTGTTGGCCTCCGGCAGTTCTTACTACTGACCACATAGGATAGGTTTCAACATTCATTTTAAACATAAGCTCTCTACAGTTTCGGCCTAATAAGGTTACCGTGGCTCCCGTATCCAGTAGACCGTTTAAACTTATACCCCCTAACTCTACTTCAATAAAAACTCTAGGGTCCATTTCTTTTTCGCTTGCTCGTTTAATCGATTCTATCATAAGTCTCTTAGCTTTACGTCGTTCTGCAAATTTGGTTCTTATTTTAATTATGCGCTTAGATGGTTCTTTTTCTAAAAGGTTTTCCTTGAATATACGGGCTCTTACCAGATCATAGTTCTGTTTTCTTATTTCAAATGGTACATGGTGTCTCAACTGTGGTATAACTGTGACAACCTTATTATTTATTTGCATTATTTTATTTATTACCCCTAACTTTTTTTTCCGATTCATTATTAGTTAATGTTTCGGGTTTTGAACTTGACGCGGGCCCCCCGTATATCCCACGCCTCTTTTGTAGTTTTCCTGCTGACAATCTGGACATTTCGGTGCTACGACGTTTTGTTTACCGCAGCGATAACAAAAAATCTTTCTTTCCAGAGACTCGCAATCTCTAAAGCCATGACCAGGGGATTGACAATTCCAACAAATCAATGCCCTTTTTGGTTGGACATTAGCGATAGCGGCAACTTCCTCGCATGGTTCTATATAATCCTCAATTTCTTGGCTTTCCGGTGACATAAAATATACCTCATTTACTGCCCTATTTGGTCGCTGTGCAACGAAGTTGTTTCTATTGTCTTTGCGTGGAAAATTTCGTTCGGCTTCAATGCACTCTAGCCTTAATTGTTCCACCGAAGACACAGATATTGGGTATACAATGCGGGCCACACTTTCCTTAACGTTCCTTTTCATTATTTTTATCATGTCATATTCTGGTATGGGTTGTACTAACCTTGACCGTAATTTATTCATGTTGAAAAAAAAATTATCTATGCTTTCATTATTCTGTTGTTTTCTTTCCACTAGGTCGCGCATTATTTCAAAGTTTGATATATTGGTTCGGTACTGACTCAGCAGCTCGTTACGTAAGGTTGGCCATTTCATCACGCCATGAGTTCGGACCATAAGCCAATACCAGTCCCTAGCTGGTCCTGTTACCAACAAATGAAAATCGCGAAGGATTTCATCCCAAAGAACATCGTAGTGAGCTTGTAAGTGCTCTAATCGGAAAATAAAATCTTCAAGACTTAAGTGAGTATTATTACCATTAAACACTATACCCCATTTATCTATCCTAATAATGGTTTTCTCCACAGATCGATTGTTATAATTATTACTAGCATTCGGAAAATTCTGATTCGGCAATGAAGGTGTATCCACGTTACTTACTATCTGTGTACCAGAATTAACTACTATCGGTCCGGTTGATGAATTAGAACCGGTATTAGGACATTCATTAGGTAAGACATTATTTTCATCCCTAAATTGAGGTGCAATTGAAAGTGCGTTAGAACTATTGTTTTGAGGTCTAAAGGTATTTGTAGGGTTTGATGAGCGACTGAAGTCGGTAGCGTTATTTCTGTCTAGTGATTCATTTATCTCGACTTGATTATTAGTAACATTAGGGTTATTTGAAATATTATTTCTACTGCTTGACAAATCTCTCACCGCTATCGACAAATCTCCTACTACTCTTTTTATGTTTATCATTTCGTCCGAAACCATCTTCTTCATTCTTTCCTCTAATGTTTTTTGAACGCTTAATGTCTCGTCCACAATTAAGTTTCGTAACTCTGTATCTATACCTGACACAAAACCGGTGGCCCCTATGTCTGTTACCTGATCGACTGCTATACTCTCGGACGGACCTGTTACCAAGTTTTCTTGCTGCATTGGACGTGCATTAATTGTGCCAGACATATCAATAATATTAGACTCGCTGTTATTGTTTGCCATTGTTTGTTTATTTACTTTTCTTTGCTTAGGTGGAATTTTATATAAGATACTACTATTTATATCTGGTTGTGGTTGTCTTTCTCGTTTTCTACTTGTTGATTCAGTCCTAGTGACTCTTTTCATTACTATGAACTTTAGCTTTCTTTACAATGTCGTTAACATATAAAAGTGAAATTTTCTTGATCTATGTAGATAACCCCAGACAAAACCCTTTAAAACTTTTCTCAATCAAATGAATGGTAGAATTGATAAATTTAAGATATTATTTGACGCAACAAAAATTAAAACAAATCAAAATAGAAATATTATAGTAAAAATAAATATGATTTAAAAAAAATAAATATAACTATAAAAATAAAATAATAAAATACTTAAATACAACAGTAGCGAATTGCCAGAATACAATTACTAGATACAAAAAAAAACAAAACAATATAATACTACACAATAAATGCTAATTAAGTAACCAATTACACAATACCACACAAATACATATAAATACTTTTAAAGAAGAATAATTTTGAGTAGTAGAAAACTCTTAACGCTAAATACTTATAATATATGGAATCCCTCTAAATACAATAAATAACTTAAACTAAAGATGTATATAATTTATTTAGTATGTAGAGTTTTAATAGTAAAATTGATAACTTTGTAGATCACTCAATCACCATACAAATGTGCCTATACAAATTAGATCTCAATTCACAAACACGTTTACTATTAACTACAGAAAGGTTATTGATCATACAAATCACAATATTTTTAATTAACTTCTCTTTTTTTTTTTTTTTTTATATTATCATTGGGCTTTTTGACGCTTACGGTTGTGTACGTTGATGTGCTAAAATAAACTACTGCTCTTTCAATAAGAGTTACATAAATGTGCCTTAACCAATCAGTCACAACAAAAATTTTCACTATGGTCTTCGATAAAATCACTTGTGCTCTCATTTAAACGTTCTAACCTTCTAACGATCATACTTGAGGTCGGTATTTCTTTACGTTCAAATCTCAAACACCAGGACGTCGCCGATGCGGTTTTTGACTTGAGAAATAGCCGCTCCACAATTGAATTCTATCGTGATAAAAATTATACACAATTAAAACTATAGTTAGTAGTAGGGTGTACGATTAGACTCGCTTCAATCAAATCTAAGAACATTTCCTATACTAACTGATGTACTAGTTATTATATTTTCCATACTTAAGACGTTATCAAGGATTTTCGTACAACGGACTTTTAACAAACAAATTGTTTAAAACGGCTACGAAACTGCATGAAATGTATCTCTGTATGGATAAATCATAATTTGGACTATTGCATTTTAATACTAGCGGTTTATTATAGGGTGTTTTGGTTTTCTACACCAATTTAGTTTTTAATATTTTCTGCTCTTTTTAACAGATTTTTCTTTTCCATTGGGCGCCATTATTGTTACATGACCCACGGACACTTGAATGATTCCTCCTCAGCTAGCCCTTAGTCGGAGATTATTACGGGCCTAGTTCTCAACCCTCATCCAAGCTCCAGGACCAGTATCAATTATACTTACAATACAAAACAAAAGAATACATACGTTACACAACATGGCTATAGGCACATTACTATTGGGAAGCTAGGTGTTCCTTCTCTTTTGCCCATCCCTACCGTGGTCATCGCCATTCCAGCTTTACTTCTTTTCAGTTTTATGACCCCACTTAGTAACCCTGAGCACTCACTCACTATTCACTTACCGCAGCGTCATTCAGCCCTTTTGAATACAATCTTAGCCAATCATTTCTTTATTCTTTATACTTTCAAATATATGGTGACATTTATTCAAATCTATATAAAATTTTTGATTAACATACAAATGCTGAAATTAATTAACCAATATTAAAAAAAATGCATACGTAAATAAAATAAATAATTATAATATATATTAGCACAAAGATAATAAAAATTGTGCTTACTTAAAAAAAATTATTGCATGCCTTAAAAATAATTTTATCGCATTAAATTTTCCTTTACACAAACACAAAAAAACTCTTATATATGAATATTGAAAAATTGAAACACATAAAAATCTTATTATACTAAAAAAAAAATCTGTTGAATTTATGGTTGTTTCGTTTCCAGTACAATTCATTTTTCGAACAATAACAAAAAAAACATTACATATTAACCCCCTCTCTAGCCTCAAGGATTAGAATAGATTTTTCTCAACCACTCTGATTTTCCTAACTTTCAACCCTAAGGAGCTTTCTAGGCCTGAATTTCTACTGCCTTTTTTTGCAGTCTTTTTATTTTCAAACACCCAATCCTTTCAACTTTTCGAAGCACGAGCACTAATATGCATGTAAATTTAAATTCCTTTTTATAAATTTATATTTCTTCAACAGACTTTATGCTACCAATCAAAAATATCTTACTTTTTCTTTTTCTTTATTTTATATAGTTTAAATTTATGCTTAACGTTCCCTATTACACAATTTAATATACATATACACATACACCAATACAAATTTTAAGGTACTACAATAAATACATAAATACATTTACTCAACTTCTACTTCAAGTTTGAATTCCGGTTTCTATTTAGCTTCATCTAACTGTGTAGACTTCCTGATTTCTCCTTCATAAGCTCAAGATTCTCTTTAGATTTCTCCTTAGACTTCACTTTCAAGGCTTTTAGTTGTTTATTGGAGGTCTTACTAATTTAGGCTGAAGTTGTTTCTTTTACTGGCATATTACATGCAGGTTCCATATATTCTTGGTTTAAACACTTAGGTATAAGCACTAAGTTATAACGACAATTCTATTATCTTATTCGTTTAAGATTTTTTTTTTTAAATAAGTTTTTTGAATTCTGATTTGTTCTAATTTATTCGTTCATATATTTCATTTTTTTATTGTAAAATCATAACTTATAGATTTTGTCTATATTTATTCGCACAACTTTTTATGTTATTTTTATGGGCTTTGTTGCTTTTCACCAGATTTTACGGTTTAAAAAAAAACTTTTCTTTTAACTTAAGGTAACGTCTCATACTCATTATCTTTTTAGTCCAGTATTTTTATTTTTTTGCAAACTTATTAACATTTCTCCTTTATTTTAAGATCAACCATTAGCTCCGCGATTATACTCTCTAAACTTTTCGTCTCCACAACTCAAACTCGAATCCCCCTCATTCTAATTTTTCTTCAAGTTAAAACCTCCTTTTTTCTCTCTTCCATGATTTTGTACCCCTTCCAACCTCTATATACTAAAATTTTTCTATGTACAGAACTTTCTAGACATATCGATCATATATCTTTTTCATTCTAATTTCCCGCTTTACTTTTAATCCATTCCCCATCTTTTTTTCAGCTCACATAATTAATATTAAATATATTTATTTCATTTTGTCCTCCATATTAATTCCCCTCCTGTCCTAGAATGCTACATCTTTTTATTTTCTCATCCTTAAACACCAGGGTCTCAGCAAATTTAGTACTTAACTTTACTAATTCAAATTATGTAAACAAAATACCGGTTTACAACGTTACAAAACCAACATACACAGACCAATATTTTACGCAACTTTCTCGCACTACCAACCTTTCTTTCTTTTAAATATATTTCATTGATAATCCCATATGCACAGACTTCTAAACTAACATTCATGCTTTTGCAGACAGGAAGAAGAAGAATATTTATCTGCAAATTTCTTGTGCACATTGTTTGTTTATTTTTTCAACAAATTTTGTTTTAATTTAAATAAAACCTTATTTTAATTTTACTTTCGGGCTTTTGTGCAGTGTTTTCGGTAAGTGCAAAAAAAAAGAATTGTTTATGCCTTATTAATAATCATTCTTTATTTATAGGTTACATCGAGCATAAGAAATAAAAATTTCACCCACAGCCGGAGCTCCTAGTACATATATGTAGATGTTTTGAAAGAATCACAACTTGAAAAGACTAGTAAGCCTGTGACTGGTACCTGGGATTGGAAGTGTTCCCTTAAAACTTGTAAACTACATTTGCAGCTGATGACACTGCTGCTTTACTGCTTCAGGCTTAGTGTTTTTCCCTCAGAGCCCACCGCAACAAATGCTCACTTTGCTGCAGAAACGAAACATAAATTTGTTTTCTATATTATATTTTTTATTTATTTGCGACTGAATTTTGGTACAACCGCACACAAACTATTTGCATTATATTATTTATTTATGTTAATGTACGAAACAAACACGAAAATTGAGTTAAAATTGTTTGCGATAGAATATTTGTGTAAACAAACATGTGAAAAAACAAAAATTTATGAAAAAATGGTTTAATTATCTCTTAACTTGCCCATCAAGTTGAAAGACGAGTTGAATGAGAAAATTTATCATCAAGTTGCTTTCAAGTTTCAGTGCATGGTACAAGTAAGAAGGTATACTCAATTAGCCAGCTGATCGTCAGCTGTTTCCCCTAGTTTAGTTGTGAGTTGTCAAAAATTGTAAGCATTTTTGCACTTTTTTGTTTACGTTTAAGACCGCGCCATTTTAAAAAATAGAAAACACAACAAAAACTTTCTCAAAACGTGAAAATTAATTGTTAAAAAGTGTTTGTGATCAGAAAAAAATAATAATATTGTGTGATAACGTTGTTTAACAACATATATATAAAAATAAAAAGTGTAAAAACGTTGTTTTTCCAAAAAAGTGTAAAAAAATTTCCACATAAAAATGCGTGTCTGCTGTTTGTGCAAAACAAACCCTACAAGAAATTTGTGACCGAAACTAACACTAAAACATTTTCTTTCTGTCATTTGTGACCAATATTTCTATCACATCTTAGGGTGCGAGAGAGATGCAAGATCACACGTAAACAAAGTTTCGGTAATTTTTTTCACATCGCCCTTAAGAAAATGATAGAAAATAATGACCGATTGACCGGTCATCTGTGTCGGTCATATGACCGGTCAAATGACCGTCACTGTTCTGGTAGGGAAAGTTTTCCAAAGGGAATGGAACTTTGTTTAATGTCCCCAAGGATAAAGCTACCAGGGACGAGTGGTGTGAGATTTGTGGCTTTATAATTTATCCAAATCTTGTTTAGCTATCTCAAGTTCTTGTTTCTCCTTGCTGTATAGGTGTTGTACATTTTGTGCAGTCGATTGGAAATCTTTGAGCTGCTGGTTTAACTCAAAATTTTGGTTATTAAGTTCATTAATTGTTCCGACCAACTCATCAACTTTGGCAATAGACTGGGCAATTTGAAACCTCTTGGAGTTATGTTTCTTTTTTCCAAATTTGACATCTAGTTCATTATAAATATATGGACTTGCTTGACGCTCAACCGGCTGACTTTGTCTGGCAGGAGGGTTGAAAAAATTAGGATAAATTTCATCCATTTTGTCGCCGGTTTATCGTTATGTTGAACGTTTCAGTGTATAAGGTTAAAAGTAGTACAAATTAAACATGTTTATATCTTAGTTTTTCACATTTTTAGCGCACATTTTTTTTAACACGAAATCATGGTAGAAGAAACAAGTAACAACGCGGCGGTTTTGCTTATTTTTGTTTTTATGTTTGTGCGGTTGTAGTCAGCTGTTTCATGACTACTTACAATTTTTAACAAGAACAAAATGCCTGTTGTTCTTGTATAAAAATTGTTGTTTTAGCTGTGAGTATACCTTCCCTACCAGAACAGTGACAGTCATTTGACCGGTCATATGACCGACACAAATGACCGGTCATTCGGTCATTATTTTCTATCATTTTCTTAAGGGCGATGTGAAAAAAATGACCGAAACTTTGTGTACGTGTGATCTTGCATCTCTCTCGCACCTTCAGATGTGATAGAAATATTGGTCACAAATGACCGAAAAAAAAATGTTTTAGTGTTAGTTTCGGTCACAAATTTCTTGTAGGGTTGTTTCTTATACCATGTTTGAGTGTGTTAGTAAAAATTGTTGAGTTTATTGCAACTTGAAAGGCAAAAATTGAACGTCTGGCTGCTACGTTAGCACAAAATACATACATAGTTATTTTCTTACATTAAAAATATTTAACAAAGCAACTACTTATAGGTTAATATTTTATGCTTTAAAAAAATGTTACAAATGAAGACCACTGAGTACTTTGTTACCTTGTCAAGTTGTTAAAACCTGCTTATAATTTACTATTCGAAACCTTTGATTGTAAAATAATATTGCAAAAAATATTATTTACAGCCTCTCGTGAAAGGGAACATATTTACATACTTAAGTATTAAAGGAAAGCACATGGAAAAAAAATGATGACTCGCCTTTTAACTTGATGGTCAAGTTAACAGCTGATTATAGTTATTTTTCGTATATTATCGTTTTTTCACGTGTTGGCATATGCGCATTTCCATGAATATGTCAACCACGGCTGGAAAAATAAAAGTCATCGCAACTTTTTTTTAAATATACCAAAGAGCAATAAAACACTTAAATTTTATTATGTAAAAGTATTTAAACCTAATTATAATTTTAAAAGAGCAAAAATAGCAGATTAAACTGGTAATCTCTTTGATCAATTTCCAGAAATTGAAATTAACTATTTTGTCTTAACTAGTGGCTAAATTTAGGTAATTGTAATATTCCAATTATACTTTAAAAATAATGTTACAACATCAGTGGCCAAGTTCCATTATGAAATTAAAAATTTAGAGTTCGAATAGCGGTATTTTTTATAGATTGCTTTGAATGATATTCTAATGTCACGTACGTAATGCAAAAACGTTATTTGTCGACATCATTTGAATTTGACCGGTCGCAAGTATTTAAAAATAAAAGTTCAAAGCAAGATAAATCTCGCAAACAAATATTGATCGATTTTTTTTTTTAAATTTGATGCAATAAAAATTTTATAGTCTTTCAAAGTTTGTAGCATACGATATTGTAAGTAACACAATTCAATTTAATACTTTCAAATTCCTTTATAATTATAAATATTTTATTAAGATGGGTAAAAATAGCTATGAGACTACAAAGAAATGGAGGGAGGACTTGAAGAAAAACGAAGAACAAATAAAGAAATACCGGAAAAAGGAGGCTGAAAGACAGCATATCTATCGAAAAAAGTTCGCAGATGCAGCCAAAAAAGACAAAAAAATAATTAACGACGAATTAACACACAATAAGTTTGATGTTTACTATTTTATTACAAAAACTATGCTTGAAATAAGCGAACAATATGTAGATATATCGTCTATATACATATTTTCTGATTGGAGTAGCGCTCAATTTAAAAACAAATTCATTTTAAAAAGTATTCCCTCTTTTGTAAACAAATTTTGCTGCCAACATTTAGAATAAAACTTCTTTGCCACATCACATGGTAAAGGTGCAGTTGATGGAGTAGGTGGTACTGTTAAAAGAAAGGTCTGGCAAATTGTAAAAGCAAGTAAATATATTTTGCCAGATGCTTTCTCATTTTATGAATGTGCTCATAAATGTGTGGAAGGAGTTAATTTGTTGTATGTTGCTACCGAAGAGATTGAAGGGTTTTCTGCTCATCTCCATGAAAAATGGCAAAATGTCCAGCCCATCCCAAAAATAAGAAAACTTCATTCGTTTACTTATCATGATAGTCAGTATATAAATGTGTCTCGAACTGCGTATTCAGTAAGAGAAAAAATTAAAATTTAATAATTAAGTGCCAGCGCCCAAGTACATAGTGTAAAGTAAGAAATGAAAATAATCTTTTATTGTTTTTATTGCTATTATCACCGAATAAACAATTTTTAATTCTTTTTAAATTTGTTATGTATACATATATTAAAAAAACCTATTTTTTTTTCAGACAAATACTATAAGAGAAAAATCTGTCACATACGGTATGTCACGAACGATATTAAGATTTGTTTGTAACAAAATCATCTAAAAATCTTTTTGTATTTAAAAATTATGGATTATCAAGAAAAAATATTTGGCTTGGTGAAAGAACTTAAAGAAAGGAAAAAAACTTTTACAATTCGCAGATTTTTGTATATATGTGCATGCACCTCGACATCACTTCCGTTTTTTGTCACGTACGATATGCGCCTTTTTCGCTCGATATTTTGGCCGCCAAGGTTTTCAAAGTCATGATTTTTTTTTAGATTATAGTACCCTCTAAATGTAACATATTGACGAAAAAATTTTTTAGTTACCACTCTTTTTGCAAAATCTACACCACTTTGTAGGCGTACAAATGTCACGTACGATGACATGGAAATGCCCATATACAAATATTCTACAGAAAATAATTATCCTCAATTTTCGTGTTTGTTTCGTATATTAACGTATATACATAAATAAATTAATACAAATAGTTTGTGTGTCGTTGTACTAAAATTCAGTCACAAATAAATAACAAATATAATAAAATAACAAATGTAATATATAAAAATATTTTTTGTGTTTCGTTTAACAAATATTCTGCCGCAAAATGAGCATTTTCAATTTATTTTTTGACGACGCCATCTTAAGAAATGAAATCGATGATCAAGTTGATTATCAAGTTGCGTGCAGCCTTCGTCACGATCATTAATTCGAATAAATTTGACAACCAATACGTGTGATCAACTTCAAAGCGAAAACTTGAACGTCTGGCCGCAGCGTTAGGAAAACGAACTTAGTTTATTTTTTGAACTACTTGAATGTTTTTATATACTTAAGGGGTGGCAGAATTGTTTTTCGTCGGCATTGTCATCATATACATATTTGTCCCTAAAACAACATTTTTTCACAACTGCTAGCCGTTAATGATTTGTGTAATATCATTCTTTTTTATGACTTTCTCTTTGGTTTTTAAAACAAAGTTTTCATTTTAAGCCATAAGTTAAACAGTAGAACAACGTCTTAAGCCTGCAGTACACGATATATAATGAGCTACATGTGCATGTTGCTCTGACGTTACGTTGATGTCATCATAAAACCGCTTCGCACTAAATTAGTCGTAGTAGCTTTTTACTGAGGACAAAGTTACGTCAGAGATACTGCAAATGAAGCTTTTTACAATACGTGTACTGCATTCGGTAGAATAGAGTTAACTTAAATGAAAACTGGATTTTCGTGTTCGATAAAAACTTAATTTGGAAAAGGCCATGGTGCAATTATCTTTATCAGGTTGTGGCGATTCTACAACAACAAAATTTGATGAATAAAATTTTCGTTGGCTCAGGTGTCAAAAAGATATATGTAAAAGTAAACAACTTTAACAACACAGCCTCGATTTATGCATTAAAACAGTATATCAGCTGTGCTCGTAACACTACCTAGTACACATAATTCACCATGGAGAACCCTTTACTACCCAACTACACGAGCAATATGCAAGTCAATTATTGCCGTAGCAACTGTCAAATTCTATTGCCAACACTAAAAACCAAATGTGGCTCAGCGTTGCAAAAACTTTGTTACCAAAAACGGCTAAAATTCTGCGGAAAATGGCTAAAATAAGGCAAAATCATTTTAGTGTAAAGGCTTCAATATAAGTATAACCAATTAAAACATTAAAAGCCTATTTGAGACCATGTGTTACATACATACATATGTAGTATTTCCTTGATTAGTAATAACAAAAATATAATTAAAAAAAAAGTTATAAAACACTATTAAAAGAAGATGATTTTATTGTTATCATCAAGCTTGTTATTGTTGTCATCGTAACTTTTATTTTGTTCCAATCAATCAATTTTTATTGGTAGTTCATATTGATTACAGCATTTTCCGCTTGTTTTTAATTCGTATTTTAATTAAAAAAGTAAATAATGTTGAAAAATAGTATTTTTTTTTTTATTTTAAATAATAACCCAATGGATAGAATTAACTGTTTCTAAATGAAGCGGATTTCTAGCTTTTGTTTTTTTATCAAACTCATTTCACTAAAAACACGCTCTACAACAGCATTAGACCAAGGAAGGCATAAACGTTTAAAATCGAACTCCGAAATTTCCTTAAATTTAATATTTCAGCCTGCATCTCGATAGTTATAAACTTCTGCCCAAAATTTAACAGTATTGTTAGTGCTCGTCCATTTAATATATTGAATATTGAAATATTGCTCAGTCATTTTTTTATATTTTTTCATCACTTATTTTAAACAAATCCAAAATTAGTAAAATACTTTCTTTATTGGCTTTTAAAATGTTTTTCACCGAAAATTAATCAATGTGTTGTAGAGTTTTGATATTATCTAAAAGTCTAAAATAAACAAATGTATTACTAGTTCAGAAATTTATGGCAAACTCTTACCTTTATTTTAATTGATTTATAAGACCAAATAGAAAGTTTGCACAAAGTTTTGCCATCCTGTGTACAAAAACACCTACATATATATTTAGCAAATGACACGTTTTAAAAAGTTAAATTTTTTGACGGTAAAACAGTATTGCGTTTGAAGCGTTTTTCACTGTTTAAAGATAAAAACCATACTAAAAATTAAGAAATTGAGGGTATAAAAATGGCTTAATAACTTTGTAAGAAGGCTAAAATATGGCTAATGTCTAAATGCTAATTTTTCTGGCTAACTATGTTCAAAAATGGCTAAATTCAGCCAGAAAATGGCGTACATAATCTAATAACACAATTAAGGTCTAAGTGTGAACATATAAACGATATTTTTATTATTTTAAAAGTAATAGAAAAATAAATATGTTGAGCATATGTATAGGTTAGGTAAAACAGGCAGCCGTAAAAGCAAAGTATGCAGCTCACTTGGGTTCGCTAATTCGGTCCCTTTGTGTTACCTGGAGAAGCAGATTAAAAGGGTTTAAAGGATTAAAGGAAACTGGAATAGGGAAAATTATTATAAAAAACATGGTCTATCGTGAGAATCGAACCCACAACCCATTGACTGGTAGACTCGCGCACTTACTCACTGATCTACCAGGGCATACATATACTTTTTTTAATTTTAAAATATAAAAGAGGTAAATTCAACTTGACCGTTAGTCAAGTGTTGCCGAAGAGACTTTTAATAAAAAAAAGCATAGTGTATATGAAAAGTAAACATACAAAATAAAAGAAGGAAAATAGGTATTTCGTTTTCCTTTCTCTGTTACATGTAAGTTAAATAGGCGATGCTTACTGCCAAAAGACACGACTACCGTTCAAAGATTACTGATGATAAAATTGCGTAGCTGTGCCTCGTTTCTATAACTTGCGAGAAGTTTCCGCATCGAGAAATTTTACAAAATTATAGAAGTGTTCAAGTTACTAATAGGGCGAGTTAACGTAAAAAATGTATAATAGTTCTTCTTTGATTCATTCTGTCCTTGACAGGACAACTATACATTTTTCGAATAAAGAACTTCTCACATACCATACTTTTTGTATGGCACTGCTTTCGAAAATGCATTCTACTCGACTAGTATCGGTAGAAAAACCTGTTTTTTTTAAATAAAAGCTTCTTTCAACATTAACGGAAAATATTAATTTCTTCTGATAAAAAAGAAACTATATGAACTTAAGCGAAATTGAAAAGCAAAAATTTTTATTAAAAACCAGAGTAAAAATTTTCTCAAGAGTGAGCGATAAGAAAACACCATTCATGAAAAATCTCGAGAGCGAAAAATCCTAACAAAAAAATTTCTTCTCACGTTCATAAAAGAACGTGAAAAAAATTTTGCCAACCCTCACTCACTTATGAGAAGTTTGTCGTTTTTTTTTCACGCTCACAAATGAAAAATAAAAACCAAATTTTATTTCTCACTCACAAATGATGAGAAATTTCTTCTTTTCACTTTCGATTCATTCTTTTATGAGCGCGAGTGTTGCTTTAATATTTTTCACGCTTTGTAACAGAGTTGCCGGAAAATAATTTTTTAAGCGTGTGAAATTTGTACTCCCAATAAGAGTAAAAAAATTCTTGCATTTATATAAATTTTTTTTATTTTGCTAATATAATAAATAATAAATAAATTTTAATATAAAGGATTACTTTTAGCAGTATTTATTGTGAAAAAGTCATATTTATAAAAAAATTGTTTTTGTTAAGAAACTTAAATAATACATTATATCTTATGTTCTGATTTTTTAGAAATTTTATAGTCTTCACTGACACAAATTTTCATAGCAATCTTTAAAAATATTTTTGAACTTTTTGAAATTTTATAGTCTTCACTGACACAAATTTTCATAGCAATCTTTAAAAAAATTTTTGAACTATTTTCCTAAATTTTTAATCGACGTTTTCTGATAAATAAAAAGTAGTTCTTGTGTATTGTGTTCAAGGTCGTAACTGCTCTTTTTTTAATTTACCTTACTTTTGCAAAAAGAACTCCTTCAAACTCTTTATTTAATTGACCTGAAAGATAAAGTTTCAAATTGTTGTACATAAAAAGATTTGCGTGTGTATTGTATAATAACCACCACAATTTTTTGTAACAATATACGGCTGAATTCCAAAACGCAGTTTGCTTTGCTTTACAAATTTTCAACTTCCTCCCTTATACACTCCTTACAATTTTGACAACGTTTTTTGCTTCCAGGACATTAATATAGCAGTAAACACTCATTTGGAAGTAGAAGATATTATCAAAAACCTTATCTTTGCTTTCAGGAAAAACTTGAAATTTTGTGATGCAAAGCAAACTGCGTTTTGGAATTCATCCTACCTAATACCTAAAAGGATGACGGACAGGCAGGTATAAAATGCCTTTCAAATAAGTGGAAAATCCCAAACAAAATGAAATGATGAACAATTACCTCTAATGGTGGTAAAGCGGAATGCAATTTTTTCCAATCCTTTTAAAATTTGCATGAGTGTGTGTAACAGCTGTATTTTTTTGCAATATCAACATTAAATATTTGTAAAAGAACCTTATTTGGATTTTAAATAACGTGAAGTGAATAACAATCAGTGCCTAAAAGACAATTTAATTTTGAAAAATATGTGTTGTACGATGCATCTTCAAAAAAAGTATTTGCTTAATGGAATCGTGCAAAAAGGAACTTAGTGAAAGACATTACAAACTACTTCACAAACAAGATATACAAAGTAATGATGAAAGTGATGGTGACGATGCTTTTGTTTGTCACTGGAGTAATGCTTCCCATTTTTGTAAGACCTTAACCGCATATTTTTATTACTAAAATCATTAAATCGGATTCATTGAAAAATTTAAATGAAATGAAGTTAAATAAATGCAAATATTTTATTATGAAAGCAAGAAAATTAAAAAAAGTGGTTAAGAACCACAACGTATAACAGTTTTTAATTTATTAAAAACATGTTTAAATAAAAAATTATTCCTACTTTTTTTAAGCATTTCAAAAAGTATGCGACAAAATTTTATATATGGCAGCACCAGTAACATGACCAAAAAATTTTATGTGTACACATTTATGAATGCTTCGCGAAAAAATCCATTTATGATTTCTCACTTATGAGAAGTACTCGAATTTGATGCTTTTCATTTATGTTCGTGAAAAAAAAAGTAAATTTTTCTTTTCACTTCTCACTTATGACTGGTGAAAAAAAAATTTTTTTTTCTCACTCGAGAGTGAGAAAGCACAAAATGTTTTTTAAAAACTCATTCATTAATGAAAAATTGCTGTAGTAAACACAGCGCTCACACTCTTTCTCACGAATGAGAAGTGAGTGAGCAATTTCGAACTCTGTTAAAAACCATTAGTTCAACAATAAAAAATAGCATATAAACCACACACGGCACGGTGCAAAATGATCTTTAAATTTCAGTTAATTTGTCGTTGACAAAAAAATAAATAAAAAAGATTTAACCCCCCAATTGTATGATATACAATAATAAAAAAGCGTTTCATTCCGAACTTGAAAAACATAAGAAAAGCTTCTACACCTACCAATTTAAGAACGCAAAAGGTCTCCAGGTTGTTATCAAAGGTATTGATTTAAATGTTGACCCAGAGGAGATTAAGGCCAGTTTGTGCAGCAAAGGCTTTTAAGCCAAGTTTGTATCAAATATTAGAAACAGAGAAAGGTATCCCCAGCCAATATTCCGAGTGGAGCTTGAGCCTGGTGATGTAAATTTAAAAAAGAATGCGACTCACCCTATTTATGACCTAAAATATATTTTGCACCGAAGAGTTGTAGTTGAAGCACCACATAAGCGATCTGGGCCCGTACAGTGCTTAAACTGCCAGGAATATGGTCACACCAAGGCTTATTGCAAGTTGCCTTCTGTTTGTGTAGTGTGTGGTGACCTGCATGCTACGACCAAGTGCGAAAAGCCAAAAGATGACCCTCGGGTTAAGAAATGCAGCAACTGCGGAGGAAACCACACGGCCAACTATAGAGGTTGCCCCGTTTTTGATTCAGTTAAACGCTTATCTAAGCCGAAAGTGGTTCCTGCCCCTCCCCAGCCTTTAAAAATTTTCCAACTACAAGCATGCCTCCATTAGCACAACCAACTACAAGTCAAGTTTCCTATGCCAACGCATTAAAGTCTAACCAGCCCAATGCATGTAAGCCTACCCAGCCTACAACACAACAAGAGATGCCAACAAATGAACCAACAGGGTCCAGTTTTAGCAGTCTCGAAGCTGTAATTGACAATATGGTTAAACAATTTACGCAGTTCATGGCGCAAATAGCTGGCATGATGCAAGAAATGCAAAAAATGCAGTCTGCTCTTCTGCAGGCCATGCTTAAAAGACCATGAACTGCCTCAGGGTTTGTTTCTGGAATGCTAACGGCATCTGCCAAGGCAAAAACGAACTTGAATATTTTTTAATAAACCAATAAATTGATGCCATGTTGATTTCTGAGACGCATATGACATCTAGAAGTAATTTCAAAATTAGAGGCTATTCTTTCTACGATTCGAAGGATCCCAGAGATAGATCATGTGGTGGCTCGGCTATAATAATCAAATCGAGAATCAAACATCAATGGATGGGTAGTCTCTCCGAATGTTATATACAAGCAACGAACGTTTGCGTTGATGAATTTTTCCATGGCTTAGTTATTTCGTCAGTGTATTGTCCACCCAGGTTATCCATAACAAAGGATCAGTTCAACAGTTTTTACAAATCTTTAGGTCCCCGCTTCATAGCTGCTGGAGACTATAACGCTAAGCATACGTATTGGGGCTCTCGCCTCGTAAGTCCCAGGGGTCGCGTTTTGTTTGATTCCGTATCTGAAATGGGACTTAACGTTATTTCATCTGGACAACCGACATATTGGCCAACTGATCACAATAAAATTCCAGACGGAACTTACCGAAGCTCAAGCCTCGTTGGGCTTATCTTCAGACCACTCTCCCACTATAATCACAATTTTTAGTCCTCATCATATACCAACTAGTGATTTTTTTTTCATTTAAAAGGTTAAAATACAAAAAAATTGTCAGCACCCACTGCTTGAAAAACCAACCGCTAAAAACACCCGAAGACATCGATGATTGTCTGAGCAGCCTTAATGAGAACATAAAAAAGCCGTTGATAACGCTTCTTCTTACTATCGTCAGACAAAATACAACAAAATTTTTTCAGCCGACGTGCAACAGCTTTTATCTGAAAAAAGAAGAGCCCGAAGAGAATGACAAAAGTACAGATCACCCCAACCTAAAGTCAAGTTGAAGGAATGTACAAACCATTTGAAAAATTTGCTAGAGGTTCACCGATTGGCATCTCTTGAGGAACACCTCGAAGGTCTAGACTTGACTCCTCAGACGAATTATTCACTATGGCGATCAGCGAAATATCTTAAAAGACCCGTTATCGCGAAACCACCACTACGTAATCTGAGAGGATCCTGGGCAAGAAGTGATGAAGAAAAATGTGATCTGCTCGCAAGTCATTTAACAAATGTCTTCACTCCAAATACATACATGCACTGACATGAATAAATTACCGCCTGTTGTTGCTAGATGTCCTATGGCAATACGTTTTCAGTTGTCAGATGTCGTAGAGGCTATCAATAATTTAAATGCTAAAAAAGCTCCTGGCTTTGATGAAATCAGCAACAAAATGCTTTTAGAGCTGCCTTGCACAGCAGAAAGAATAATTCTTTTTATTTTTAACGCCTTACTACGGCTCGAACATTTCCCGCCAGTATGGAAAGTTGCCTTGGTAAAGATGATTCCTAAGCCGGGAAAAGATCCTTCGAAGGTGGGGTCTTACAGGCCTATACGTCTGTCACCAACTATGTCCAAAATGTTTGAGAAATTGCTTAAAACAAGCTGACTCCGATCCTGAATAAAAACAACTGCATTCCAGATCACCAATTTGGATTAAGAAATCAACATATAACCATCGAACACACCCACAGATTGGTACAGGTTATAAGAAAAGCCTTTGAGGAAAAGAAATACTGCTCCGCGCTCTTCATAGATGTCTCTCAAGCATTCGACAAAGTATGGCATGAAGGCCTGTTAAACAAATAAAAGCTCAACCTTCCATTTAAAATTTTTAACCTATTAGAAAAATACATAACCGGCCGACAATTTATGATTAAAGAGGAAAACCAAATAAGTTCTTCTCAACCAATAGGGGCTGGTGTACCTCAAGGGAGTATACTAGGTCCAATTCTGTACTTGCTTTACACAGCAGATATGTCCACAAACAATCTAACTCATACGTCGACATTTGCTGAGGATACCGCCTTTCTCAGTATTCATAAAGACCCTAAAGAGGCAACAAAACAACTTCAACATCACGTATCCCAAGTTGAAAAATGGGCAAAGTTATGGGGTATTAAAATAAATGAACAAAAATGCACCCACGTTACTTTTACGTTACGCAAGGAAACGTGCCCCCCAATTCTTATTAACAACCACACGGTGCCTCAACGAATTGAGACGAAATAATTTGGCATTCACCTGGATCGCCGCCTCACATGGAAGCCTCATATAGATTCGAAGCTGACTCAAATGAAATTTAAAGATGCTCAAATCCACTGGCTAATGGGTAGAAACTCTGTGCTACGTCTGGATTGTAAACTTCTACTCTACAACTCGATTTTAAAACCAATTTGGTGCTACGGTATACAATTATGGGGCACTGCTTCCGCCTCCAACATAGAAAATAAAATAAAATCCTAAGAATGATAACTGGTGCTCCTTGGTATGTTAAAAACAGCAACATCCACAAAGATCTGCAGGTTCCACAAGTTAAATGTGAAATTTTTAATCATGTGGACAAGTATTTAAACAAGCTGGGATACTATTGCACTAAGATGAAACTGATGAATTAATTAATTTTATTTTGAGAACTTGAATTTTAGTCTGGCACTGCACTATGGTCGAAAAATCACTTTTCTTGGCCAAAACTATTAAAACTTAAAAAACGGAATTTTTAACTGGAATTTGAGTTTGCAGTATATTTTAAGTATTTTTGTATAAAATAAAAATTTTTTTTGTAAAAAATTAGCAACATTAAAATTTAAATTTAAAAAAAAATTTTTCACATACAATTTTTTTTCTTTTCTTTCTGAGTTTTTATTTTTTTTTTAGTTCTAAATGAGAAAATATACGGTACTTACGAGTAAATATGTTCTTTCTGGAAATTGAAAATATGATTTTCACACGTATTTGCGAAAATATTAAAATTTTATTAAACTCTTTAATTTAAATACGTTTCACTCGTGACAAAAGACATGAATCAGAATTTCGTGATGTACTTTAATCAAGTTAAGATTGCTTATATTGAGATTGACCGGAGCTGCTGTCAAAACCGTAGCTAAATATCATTTCTGTTGATACGAAGTTACCCGTAATTGTCGCAAATACTTCCTTTTATTAGTGCGTCCTAATTTTTTCCTTTCTTCTGCTGGGTCAAACAAATATCAAAAACTGCTGAATTCTGTAAACAAATTACGACTGAAAAAAAATTTACTCAAAAACCGCAAAAAACCGCAAATCGAGATAAACATTTTCAAAAACTAAACACTTCAAAGTAATTTTGGTTTTTAATCTTATGCTTAACACTCCTAAACAAAATGTGTTAAGCTTACTCAAACTTAAAAAATAAAATAAATTCCAAAAGGTTAAAGACTTTTGCAAAAAGTTATTTTATTTTTTTGAGTATTCAATTTCTGAGTATTATATTTTACAAAATTAATAAACTTACCATCACCTTCGTTCTCCATTTGAACTTTTATTTAACACGCGTTGTTTTCAGCTTTTACAAGCAAATGAAATAAGCTTTATAAAACACCGAACGCAATTCTGTTTACAAATGAAGCAAACAAATTCAACTTCGATGACTCACCGAATAACGGTGAATTGCATATTACAATAACAAGATTAATTTTTGGTTGTTTTAGAGTGTTGACTACTAGATTTTGAAAACAAAAACATATTTCGTGAGTGTAAACATTTTGACTTTTGGCCAACGAAATGAAATTTCCGACCACAGTGCACTGGCTGGTCTAATAAAAATTAAATAGTTTTAAGATTTGAATATTTATTGTTAGTTCGCCAAAGGCGAAGATTCAATAATAAAAATATGAAAACAAAAAAAAAAAAAAAATTCCATCTGAGAGATGGATTAATGCTTGACCGTCAAGTGTTGCCGAAGAGACTTTTAATAGAAAAAAGCATAGTGTATATGAAAAGTAAACCTCGTCCTTACTTACAAAATAAAAGAAGAAGGAAAATAGATATTCTGTTTTCCTTTCTTTATTACATGTAAGTTAAATAGGTGATGTTTACAACCAAAAGACACTACTACCATTCAAAGTGTACTGATGATGAAATTGCGTAGGTGCTTTCGAAAATGCATACTTTTCGGCTAGTATCGGTAGAAAAACCTACTTTTCTCATATAAAAGTTTCTTGCAACATTAACGGAAAAAATTTATTTCTTCTGATAAAAAAGAAATTATATGAACGTAAGCCAAATTGAAAAGCAAAAATATGTAATAAAAACAATTAGTTCAACAATAAATAAAAATAGCATATAAACCATTTACGGCACGGTACAAAATTATCTTTAAATTTCAGTTCATTGGTCGTTGACATTAAAAGAAATAAAAAAGATTTAACCTCCCTATTGAATGATATACAATAATAAAAAAACGTTTCATTCCATCTCAGAAATGGATTCACGCTGCGGCCAGAAGTTCAAGTTTTCGGTTTCAAGTTTATCACTCATATTGGTTGTCAAATTCATTCGAATTGATGATCGTGACGTGGGCTGCACGCAACTTGATAATCAACTTGATCATCAATGTCATTTCTTATAATGGCGTCGTCAAGAAATAAATGAAAAATGTTCACTTTGCTGGAGAATATTTGTTAAACGAAACACAAAAATTGTTTTATATATTACATTTGTTATTTTGTTACATTTTTTATTTTTTTTTCGACTGAATTTTAGTACAACGACACACAGACTTTTCACATAATTTTATTTTCAAATATTAATATATGAAAAATAGAACAAAATTTAGTTTAAATTATTTGCGGTAGAATATTTGTATATGCAAACACATGAAAAAACGAAAATATACGAAAAATAACTAAAATCAGCTGTTAACTTGACCATCAAGTTGAAAGGCGAGTTGAATGGGAAAATTGATTATCAAGTTGCTTTCAAGTTCAAAAAGTTTAAGTGTGGTAATAAAAATGTTTGAGTGTATTGCAACTTGAAAGGCAAAAGTTGAACGTCTGACCGCTTAGTAGTGCTTGACTGTTAGTTATTTTTTATAAAAAAAGTTTCCATTCTTAGCTATCAGATTTTTATAAATGAACTTAAAGCCTAATAAACAGACATAATTATAAGATATGGAAAAGATTCAAATAAATAACCGTAAATGTATTACAAACACATGGCTCAATTTAAAAAGTATGAATGATAAATAAAATATATAAAAAATTAAATAAATTTAGTGCCATCCAATGGATGGCCAAAAAGCAAAATAAAAATAAAATTAAACGATAGAAACAACTAGTGATAAAGGCGAATAGAATAAGAGAACATAGGGTTGTATGTGGGTTTAGTTTGGTCTAAGCAATTAAGAATATGAATATAGTTCCAGCATTCAAATTCTAATTAAAGTTTGTTTAAATAGAACAAATTAACTTTTTTTTTTCATATATTTTATTATTGAATCTTCGCTTAAGCGAACTAACAATTAGTATTCAAATCTTAAAACTAAGTTATTAATACTAGTCCAGTCAGTACCAGACTAAAATTTATGTTCTCATAATAAAGTAAATTTATTTTGAAAGTTTCATCTAAGAGCAATAGTATCCCTTCTTTTTAGGCGGATGTGCCCACTATGTTGCAGGATGCTTCGAGTGAGCGGATTTGGATGTGTTTCCAACTTATTTAAATACTTGTCCACATAGTTTAGGATTTCGCTGTTTACTAGTGGAACTTCTAGATCCTTGTGGATGTTGCTGTTTTTGACATACCACGGAGCACCAGTTATCATTCTCAGAATTTTGTTTTGACGACGATGTATTTTTTCTATGTTAAAGGCGGAAGCAGTGCCCCATTATTGTTTACCGTAGCACCAAATCGGTTTTAAAATCGAGTTGTAGAGTAGAAGTTTACAATCCAGCCGTAGCACAGAGTTTCTACCAATTAGCCAGTGGATTTGAGCAGCTTTAAGTTTCATTTGAGTCAGCTTCGCATCTATATGAGGCTTCCATGTGAGCCGGTGATCTAGGTGAACACCAAGATCTTCTTTACTAAGGCAATTTTTCATATAGGCGGAAAATGTTCAAGCCAAATTATTGCGTTAAAAATAAAAAGAATTATTCTTTTTGCCGTAAAAGGTAACTGTAAGAGCATTTTGTTGCTCATATTATCAACGCCAGGAGCTTTTTTACCATTTAGGTTAGCAATAGCCTCTACAACATCTATAAATCGGAAACGTATTTCTAAAGGACGTCTAGCAACAACTGGCGGTATGTCGTGTGCACCCGGTGCAAATGTTTTCATTTTGGTTTGCGTGCTGGCAATGCTGTCAACTTTGTTAACAGCTGGAATATGAATTATGGCGAAAAGGTAAATAATGGCGAGGATATATGTGGGTAAATTGCTGAAGATGTTGGAAAGGAGACATATTGTGGCGTGGGCAAGGTGTTGTGTGGTAGCGAAAGGAAATGGCGACTTACTTACAGTTTTGACGGAAAAAGCAAAAGTAGTACGCGGTGGTTGTGGCCGGAAAACAAAAAAAAAAGAGGAACTCAAATGCAGAAAAGTTTCCGTGTTTTAAATTTTATTATTTATTAATATACCAGACAAGCAAGCAACAAAAAAAAAACATAGTTAATTGCCGCAAGCAAAACAAATAAAATAACACACATTTTATTTTCACACAATACGAACGAATTATACACCGGAAAAAAAAGGGAATCTCTGCCGAGGGAATTCGAGCCGCTGGCTTGGATCCGGAATTGGGAAAGTGGTGGCGTTTGTGACAGCTGATTGCTACATGAGTAAGTCTCCCGGGGATAAAACCACCCTAGAATGAAAAGCAACAACTGAATAGGGTCAAACTTACCCCCCTTACACCACAGCTCCTGCTAGGGAAGCAGCACTACCCTCAGCGTTGTATCCACCAACATTAATTGCACCACCAGTGGGAGTTTACTGCAGCATTTTCAGCAACTAGCGCCCACAGTCCAAAGCGAGGTTAAGGCCGCAAAAACGTCAGCATCAGGGCTTCGCCTCCAGACCTCCGACGGCAAGTACCGGACATCACCAACAACAAGACCAACTGACTGAAAAAAAAGAACGTAAGTATTTATTTTGCTTTGTGCCTTTATGTGTCGAAGATTTACCGTACCCCAGACCTCTGAGCGAATATCCAGCAGAGGGCGCGCGCCGTAATTAGAGCTCTAAATACGTGCGGTTTAACGTCGCGAGAGAAAACGTCCTTTCCTGAGAGCCACTAACGGTAGCAAAGTAAAATGGTATTTCGTTCAAAATAACTCGTTTCCACGGACCAATACGTTTATACCTTTGGACACCTGACGGACGACTCCGAGCCGATCTGGAAAAGAACCAGTCCTGAAAAGAAAGAAAATAAGTCAACCTTAAATCAAAGAAAAGAATAAACAATTAAATTAGATACAATTTTATATACTTACCTCCATTTTGTAAAGCGCCATTTTACTTAGGCTAGATTGCCAACAACAAGAAGAAAAGAAAATTTTTGGATCCACCTATATTGCCTGTAATTCTTCTTAAAGTTTTTATTGCACCAACATATTTAAGAGTTATTAAATTCCAAATTTTATCGAATTTAATTTTTCCGTATATGGATATTTTCTTTTTAATTTAACCTACCTTTTTTTTATCTTATACTGCTGAAATATTTGTTATAATAAAGATTTTATTTTTATAATGTTGAACTGAAAATTTGTCGTGTAACTTCATTCCACCGCAGGATGAGCGCCTAAATTTGCAATAAGCGGTAAGTAGGGGAAATCCAGGTTGTTGTAAGGTCGCGTATGGGACATCCAGACCCACTAGACGGATGTCATGGTGAGACCCTTTCGGTCTCGTGTGGGAGGGCTATTCCTGGCAAAACACCAGCCAGAGGTTCCAGTGTGAGTGTGCGTGATATAGCAGGGAACCATTTGCGCCTTCAAGCCCCATTTACTCTTCTCATTAGATAGCTGGTATGGATTTTTTTTGTTGCTAGTGGTAAGTACAGGTCCAGAGACTCGGCAAGAACCACCCCATCTGGCGAGCTCTAGCCGGAGCTAAACGCGAGCATACCAGCGCCGCCGACGATCTGGCCACCCCACATCATGATGGCTCATTGACAGGTGCCGAACTTACCACAGTACAGGTAATTCCCTCATGTATGTGCAAGTATTGGGAGTAAACACGTTTTTGAAATGATTTGCGAACAGATCGCATTTTTCTTCGTCATTTCTAGCCCTTAAGGTGGCTTCAGACTATAATACTGGGTAAAAACACTTGTCAAAAAACTCAAATAAAATGAGAAAATATAATAGTGTGAAGACATTATGTTATGAAATGTCAAAAAATACCTAAAGAAATTTGACAGTAGTATGGCTCTCTTCATTTTTAGAAATTTTTCTAAACCAATAGATTTTGCATGTATCAGAGTTGCATATTTACAGCAGCCATAAAGAAAATCAGGCATGGAACGTTTATATAAGGTTTGGTATTGTAAAATAATTTTTAATAATATTTTTATGAAATTTATAGTTATTTATTAGGAAATAAAATATTTTTAATTGAAATTTAATTAAAAAGTTGTAAAAGTAATTTTATTTCATTAAAAGTGTTGTAAAATTATTACTTTTGATATGTATATATGGGGGATTTCATGTCAAGTGACCCAACTTTTTTTTTCGATTAAAAAGAAATTTGGACCAAAGTAAGTTCTTGCAGAGAGTAGCATAGACACAATTTTTTAACACGACCGGTCCAGAACTTTCTGAGCTAGAGGGGTTCAAAATTTGACGTTTTCGGCAAATAGGTTTTTTTTCTCATACATGTAGTTTGTTACCTTTTGCTTTTAACAAATTCGTCCTAAATACTTTCGATAGCTTTTTCTTCAATCTTCCAGAAAAAAATATTTTTAAAATTAAAAAAATTTTTTTTTTTATTTTTTTTAAAAAAATAATTAGAAAAAAAATTTTTTTTTCCAAATGTGCCCATTTTTTTTTATTTTTTTTTGCTCAAAAGAAAGCTTAGGTCTTTTGCTTGAAGAACTTGGAGGTCGCTTAGTGGGATGCGAGTGGGATATCTATAAAAATAAATGTTTTGTAACTCAAGGCAGAGGTTTTTCAATTTTCGCGTATATTCTGTTTGATTTTTTTGCTATTTATGTAAAATTTTCTCTTAAGCTAAAAAAAAAATTATTTTATGCTAAGAAACAAAATAATTTAACCTTTCCGACGGTATGCAAGTATCAAATAAAGTCTCATACACTCGACACTGCATTACCAACAAAATTGTAGGCCTCTGGAATAAAATCACTTTTATATGGCAATGTCTGAACACATTTTGTTAATATTTTTAATGCATACCGTCGGAAAGGTTAAATTATTTTGTTTCTTAGCATAAAATAATTTTTTTTTGCTTAAGAGATAATTTTACATAAATAGGAAAAAAAATTAAAGTAGAATATACGTGAAAATTGGAAAACCTCTGCCTTGAGTTACAAATTATTTATTTTTATAGATATCCCACTCGCATCCCACTAAGCGACCTCCAAGTTCTTCAAGCAAAAGACCTAAGCTTTCTTTTGAGCAAAAAAAAAAAAAAAAAAAAAAATGGGCACATTTGGAAAAAAAAAATTTTTTTCTAATTATTTTTTAAAAAAAAATAAAAAAAAAATTTTTTTAATTTTAAAAATATTTTTTTCTGGAAGATTGAAGAAAAAGCTATCGAAAGTGTTTTGGACGAATTTGTTAAAAGCAAAAGGTAACAAACTACATGTATGAGAAAAAACACCTATTTGCCGAAAACGTCAAATTTTGAACCCCTCTAGCTCAGAGGGGTTCATGTCAAGCGACCCAACTTTTAAAACCGATGTCTTTCGATTGGAAAGGAATTTGAACCAAAGTAAGTTGTTGCAGAGAGTAGCATAGACACAATTTTTTAACACGATCGGTCAAGAACTCTCTGAGCTAGAGGGGTTCAAAATTTGACGTTTTCGGCAAATAGGTGTTTTTTCTCATACATGTAGTTTATTACCTTTTGCTTTTAACAAAATTCGTCCCAAATATTTTCGATAGCTTTTTCTTCAATCTTCCAGAAAAAAATATTTTTAAAATTAAAAAAATTTTTTTTTATTTTTTTTAAAAAAATAATTAGAAAAAAAATTTTTTTTTCCAAATGTGCCCATTTTTTTTTATTTTTTTTTTGCTCAAAAGGAAGCTTAGGTCTTTTGCTTGAAGAACTTGGAGGTCGCTTAGTGGGATGCGAGTGGGATATCTATAAAAATAAATGTTTTGTAACTCAAGGCAGAGGTTTTCCAATTTTCACGTATATTCTACTTTAATTTTTTTTCCTATTTATGTAAAATTATCTCTTAAGCAAAAAAAAATTATTTTATGCTAAGAAACAAAATAATTTAACCTTTCCGACGGTATGCATTAAAAATATTAACAAAATGTGTTCAGACATTGCCATATAAAAGTGATTTTATTCCAGAGGCCTACAATTTTGTTGGTAATGCAGTGTCGAGTGTATGAGACTTTATTTGGTACTTGCATACCGTCGGAAAGGTTAAATTATTTTGTTTCTTAGCATAAAATAATTTTTTTTTTAGCTTAAGAGAAAATTTTACATAAATAGCAAAAAAATCAAACAGAATATACGCGAAAATTGAAAAACCTCTGCCTTGAGTTACAAAACATTTATTTTTATAGATATCCCACTCGCATCCCACTAAGCGACCTCCAAGTTCTTCAAGCAAAAGACCTAAGCTTTCTTTTGAGCAAAAAAAAATAAAAAAAAAATGGGCACATTTGGAAAAAAAAAAAAAATTTTTCTAATTGTTTTTTTAAAAAAAATAAAAAAAAATTTTTTTTAATTTTAAAAATATTTTTTTCTGGAAGATTAAAGAAAAAGCTATCGAAAGTATTTGGGACGAATTTGTTAAAAGCAAAAGGTAACAAACTACATGTATGAGAAAAAACACCTATTTGCCGAAAACGTCAAATTTTGAACCCCTCTAGCTCAGAGAGTTCTGGACCGATCGTGTTAAAAAATTGTGTCTATGCTACTCTCTGCAAGAACTTACTTTGGTCCAAATTTCTTTTCAATCGAAAAAAAAGTTGGGTCACTTGACATGAAATCCCCCATATATACATATATTTTTTTTTAAAAAATCGATAGGTGTCAAAAAGTGGAGTCTTTTAGCAAAATAAACTCACTTTGTATAAAAAAAAACAAATTTTTTTGATTGAATTTATTATATACAAGCGTTTTATTAATTAACCCGCAAAAGCAAATCAAGAAAATTTTTAAAACATTGTTTATTTGTTTTAATCAGTTATAAAGTCTTAACAAATATTAAGCGTGTTCCAAAAGATCTCGATTTTGTTCCGACATATGAGAGTAAAGAAATTACTCTCCAAGCTTACCAAAGTTGCTCAAAATAGCTGGAACGCAAAGAACTATAATTGAAAATTTTTAAATGCTCACATGCTGCTTAGTTAAAAAGTAAAATTTTATTTAGACGATTACACCCCATAGAATTTTTAAAACATAGCATATACATCATATATAAAATCTTTCTAAATGTTCTAAATCGAATTTTATATTAAAGAAAACTACAGATTTTTATAAAAAAATGTACCTACAACAAAAATTTTGTTAAAATCCTTGTACAGGAAAGAAAATTTATCTCAAACGTTCTCTTTGCTGTGGAAAATTTGTTACCTGAAACGCTTTTGGGTAGGTTTGGATTAATTTGTGTGAGTTTGGACTATTTTGTTATGTACCTGAAACACAACTTTTAATAAATTAAAATGCCTTTTTTCAATTTTTAATAAATTCTAACCTTATGGTAATTTTTGATATATGAAAACTATGCGAAAATACTTATGGTACACAGAACGAAAAACGGCTTTCTAAAATCAAGAATTTTATTCTTGATTTTATCCAAAATCTTTCTTGAAATTTTCAAGTACGATCCTTACTTACATTTTCTTAAATCAAGCCTATTCGGATTGCTTCAACAAATCAAGCAGAAAAAAACTTTTTGTTTTAATATATTATTTTACATTTGAAAACAAAGTGTCTCGGTGGCCTAGAGGTAACGCGCTTGTACTGCAGTGTAGAAATCCCTGGTTCGAATCGCAGCTTCGGTAAATACAAAAAATTAATTTTTTAAATTATAAATTTAAAGTATCTATAAAATAAAAATAAACTATAAAATTCTTCTTCTTTAATAAAGCTCCATAAGTCAAAAAAATGACATTTCATTTTCGGATTAATCCCGTTTATGGCTTAAATCAATCTTTTTTTGGCTTACATCAAGTACGGTTCCGAACTTAAATCAATCCTATTTAGGCTTAATTGTGGCTAAAAGTAAGAAATTCGTACTTGAAAAATTTGACTTGGAGTAAGAAATTTCGTACTTGATTCAAGAAAAACCGTACTCACCGTACTTTTGACACCGCTATGGCTTGATTTAAGTAAAGTTTTCTTAGATAATTTTTTGTGTGTAGGTTTATTAACAAAAATGTATGTAATGGCTGACAAATATGGTCTTAGTAAACTTACGATAACTATTATAAATTTTTCCACTAGATTTTAAAGCTCGCTTTTAAAAACCAGTAATATTATAAAAATATCACATAAAAACTTACAGGCATATACACACATATGTACAAATATATATATAAAATAAGTTTTAAAACAGATTTTGTATAAAAGCGACGCTCGAAAACTTTTTTACATCTGAAAATTTATAATTATTACGGACCTAAGTTTCAACCTCCTTATTTAAAATAAATTATAAAACTGTAAGTACAAATACAAAAAAAATATACAAAACGTCGAAGAATTATTGGTTTGCTTCATATCCAATGCATTTTTCTATGTTTATGCGGCAAACCAATAATCACCCGAAGAATGTGCAAAAGTTTAAAATATTACTAAAAGTTCCATCCCTGATGAACAGCTGTTTAATGATTTAGCGCCAGCAAAAATTTTTACAAATAGTAAATATTAAAAGTGAAATTAATAATTTATTGCAGAAATTAGTTAAAAAAACATGTCTGATGAACTAACTGCAAGTCTGAACGTCACTTTTTATTGCCTAACAGTATTTTTTCACCCTTTTGTTAAATTCAAATAAAAAAAAATACTTGCTTTAAAAGTTAAAGTTTTTTTTAAACTCAAAAACAGATGTTTAAGTACTACACAAATATTAATTTTATTTCAAATGTGATAGTGTAAAGACAAAATGTAATGCGCATTATTTCTTATTTGATTTTTTGACAGTCAAACCAAAAATCATTTTATTTGGCTCTTTCAAAATCCAATGAAAATCTAAACACTTGTAGAATAGTGTGAAGGTAGCTTTAGTTGTTCTTAAGCTCGTAGTGTACGGATGTGTCTACGCGAGTATTAATAAAACAAAAATATTTGTAATAAGTAAAAACAAAAAAAATTGTTAATAGGTATACATACATACATAAGTGAAAGGAGACAATAAAAAGAAACTAAACAAAAAAAACAAACGGTTAATGAGTGACAGTAATCGTCGTGACAGTGGGCCTAACAGTCGAAATGCTTACATTGTATTAAGCTCCGCAAGCGTTAGCAATGGAAACATAAGGGACCCTGAATATAATAGAAATTATTTAAGTGCAAAACCAAAAACAATTACAAACAATTCAAGTGCAAGTGCTCCTAATTTAAATAAGTGTACTGAACAAGGGACAAACTTAGCCCAATCTATTTTTAAAAATTATAAAAAAAATACCGAGGTGTAATCCTCATCGCGCTCATCCTTATTAAGTTCAGGAGTTGTACCACCAGCTGCTAAAGACGGTCACAGTCATTTTTTTTCACAAGCTCCAAAGATCCAGGTATGAATGGACCGTTATATAACAGTTCTTAAAAGGGGAAGAAGCCCCAAATCGGCAGAGATTACCAACCAAGCAAAAATTTCGAAAGATGACGAAAAGCCAACGTCATCGCAAAACCGATTTGCCATCCTGCAGGAGGAAAACGATGCTCCTTTACCCAAGAGGAAGACTTTTAAGCCTCCCCCAATTTATTTGAGGGAGAAAAACACCAACGAGCTTATTAAGCTTTTAGTAGGATTGATCGGTGAAAACAACTTTTTTGCGTCAACCATAAAACGTGGTAACATCTATGAAACCAAAATTCAAGTTCATCACGAAAGTTATTACCGTACCACTGTTTCGGAATTTGAAAAACAGAAGAAGAACTTTTACAACTACCAACTAAAGACCGCAAAAGGCCTCCAGATTGTGATTAAGGGTATTGGTTCAAATGTGGACCCGGAAGAAATTTAGGCCAGTCTGTGCAGCAAAGGCTTCAAAGCCAAATCTGTGTTAAACATTAGAAATAGAGAAAGGCATCCCCAACCGTTATTTCGAGTGGAGCTTGAGCCTGGTGATGTAAAATTGAATAAAAATGAAACTTACCCAATCTATGACCTAGAATATATTTTTCACCGTAGAGTTGTAGTTGAAGCGCGACGTAAGCGATCTGGGCCCGTGCAGTGCTTAAATTGCCAAGAATATGGTCACACCAAGACTTACTGCAAATTGCCTTCTGTTCGTGTGGTGTGTGGGGACCTGCATGCTACGACAAAGTGCGACAAACCAAAAGAGGACCTCGTATGAAGAAATGCAGGGGAAATCATACTGCCAACTATAGGGGCTGCCCTGTTTTTGATATAGTAGGGCGCTCGTCAAAGCCAAAAGTAGTTCCTGCCCCTTCCCAGAAGTTGGATATAGCCACTACTTCTATGCCTTTACTAGCACAGCCAACAACGAGTCAACTTTCTTATGCCAACGCATTAAAGTCCAACCAGCCCAACGCAAGTAAGCCTAACCAGCAAACAACATAACAAGAGGTGCCAACAAGTGAACCTACGGGCCCCAATTTTAGCCGCCTGGAAGCCGTAATAGACAATATGATAAAACAGTTTACGCAGTTCATGGCGCAAATGGCTGGTATGATGCAAGAAATGCAAAAAATGCAGTCTGCTCTTTTGCAGGCAATGCTTAAAAGGCCATGAACTGCCTCAGGGTTTGTTTCTGGAACGCAAACGGCATCCGCCAACACAAAAACGAACTCGAATATTTTTTAACTCATCAAAAATTGATGTCATGTTGATTTCCGAAACTCATATGACATCTAGAAGCACTTTTAAATTAAGTGGCTATACTTTTTACGACTCAAAAGTTCCCAGAGACAAATCATGTGGTGGCTCAGCTATATTAATTAAATCAAGAATCAAACACCAGTGGATAGGTGGTCTCTCCGAAAGTTATATACAAGCAACAAACGTCTGCATTGAGGAATTTTACCATAATCTTGTTATTTCGTCGGTTTATTCTCCATCCAGATTTTACATAACCAAGGATCAGTACAACAGTTTTTACAAATCTTTAGGTCCCCGCTTCATAGCTGCTGGAGACTATAACGCTAAACACACCTACTGGGGCTCCTGCCTAATAAGTCCCAGAGGTCGTGTCTTGTATGATTATGTATCGGAAATGAGACTTCAGGTTATTTCAACTAGGCAACCAACATATTGGCCAACAGACCACAATAAAATACCAGACGTAATAGATTTTGGCGTAGCAAAAGGTATAGTGCCCACTGCTCGGAAAACCAACCACTAAAAACACCTGGAGACATTGATGATTGTCTGAACAGCCTTAATGAAAACATAATAAAAGCCGTGGAACATGCTTCTTCTACTTATCGTCAGGCCAAGTACAACAACATTTTTTCTGCAGATGTTGAAAAGCTTTTATTTGAAAAAAAGAGAACCCGGAGAGAATGGCAAAAGCATAGATCGCCTCAACTTAAAAATAAACTGAAAGAATGCACAAACCAATTAAAAAACTTGTTAGAGGTGCACAGAATGGCATCACTGAATAAATATTTGGAAAACCTAGACGCGACTTCCCAGAAAAATTATTCTCTATGGCGAGCAGCCAGACGTATAAAAAGACCCGTTATCGCAAAACCTCCGCTGCGTAATCTGAGACGTCCTGGGTTTTTAATGACAAAGAAAAATGCGATCTGTTTGCAAGTCACTTAAGAAACGTGTTCACTCCCAACACGTGTACTGACGTGAGGGAATTAACGCCTATTGTTGCTAGACGTCCTATGGAAATACGTTTCCGATTTTCAGATGTTGTAAAGGCTATCGCTAACCTAAATGATAAAAAGGCTCCTGGAGTTGATAAAATAAGCAACAAAATGCTTTTAGAGCTACCTTTTATCGCTAAAAGAATTATTCTTTTTATTTTTAATGCCATAATTCGGCTTGAACACATCCCGCCAATATGGAAAGTTGCCTTAGTTAAGGTGATTCCTAAGCCTGGTAAGGATCCTTCGAAGATGGAGTTTTATAGGCCTATAAGTTTGTTACCAACTTTGTCAAAACTGTTTAAAAAGCTCTTTAAAAATAAGCTGACTCCGATCATGAATGAAAACAATTGCATTCCAGATCACCAATTTGGCTTTAGAAGTCAACATAGCACAATCGAACAAACTCACAGACTGGTGCAGGTTATAAGAAAAACATTTGAGGAAAAGAAGTACTGCTCCGCACTTTTTATTGATGTCTCCTAAGCTTTCGATAAAGTATGGCACGAAGGCCTGTTAAACAAACTAAAGCTAAACCTTCCAGCTAATATTTTTAACCTTTTAGAAAAGTATATAACCGGTCGACAATTTATGATCAAAGAGGGAAATCTAATAAGTTTTTCTCAACCAATTGGGGCTGGTGTACCTCAAGGGAGTATACTAGGTCCAATTTTGTACTTGCTTTACACGGCAGATATGCCAACCAACTGTTTTACGCATACGTCTACATTTGCTGATGATACCGCTTTTCTCAGTATTCATAAAGACCCTAAAGAGGCTTCGTGCCAGCTGCAACAACACGTAACCCAAGTAGAGAAATGGGCAAAATTATGGGGAACAAAAATTAATGAGCAAAAATGTACGCATGTAACTTTTACTTTACGCAAAGAAACGTGCTCTCAAATCCTTATTAACAACCATATGGTGCCTCAACGATTTGAGAAGAAATATGTACCTAGGCATTCACCTGGACCGTCGCCTTACATGGAAGTCTCACATAGATGCGAAGCTGACGCAAATGAAACTTAAAGCTACACAAATCCATTGGCTAATGCTGTACCTGGCCTGGCGATAGGTTGAAGACGCATGTTCAACGGCTTTTTTAATGTTTTCATTTAGAACGCTTAGACTATCATTTATGTCTCCCGGAGTTTTTAGCAGTTTGTTTCCCGAGCAGTGGGCACTAATATATTTTTTATATTTTAACCAATTTATTTTTTTAGATAAGAAAAAATCACTAGTTGCTGTTTGGTGAGGACTGCAAATAGTAATTATTGTGGGTGAGTGGTCAGAAGATAAATCTAAGGAGGCTACAGCCTCAATAAGGTCCGGGGATATACTTTTTGCCACGCCAAAATCTATTACGTCTGGAATTTTATTATTGTCCGTTACCCAATAGGTTGGTTGTCCAGTTGAAATAACGAAAAGTCCCATTTCCGACACGGAATCATGCATGATACGACCTCTGGGACTAATTAGGCGGGAGCCCCAGTATGTGTGCTTAGCGTTATATTCTCCAGCAGCTATGAAGCGGGTACCTAATGATTTGTAGAAACTGTTGTACTGATCCTTCGTTATGGAAAATCTGGGTGGACAGTAAGCTGATGAAATAACAAGGTTAAAGAAAAATTCATCAATGCAGACGTTCGTAGCTTGGATATAACATTCTGAGATGCCATCCAACCATTGGTGTTTAATTCTTGATTTGATTAGAATAGCCGAGCCACCACATGATCTATCCCTTGGATCCTTTGAGTCGTATAAAGAATAGCCACTAATTTTAAAAGTGCTTTTAGATGTCATATGAGTCTCAGAAATCGATAACATAGATTTTTTGGTTTATCAAGAAATACTCGAGCTCGTTTTTGTGTTGGCGGATGCCGTTTGCGTTCCAGAAACAAACCTTGAGGCAGTTCATGGCCTTTTAAGCATAGCCTGCAGAATAGCAGACTGCATTTTTTGCATTTCTTGCATCATGCCGGCCATTTGCGCCATAAACTGCGTAAATTGTTTGACCATATTGTCAATTACGGCTTCTAGGCGGCTAAAATTGGGCCCGGTTGGTTCGCTTGTTGGCACTTCTTGTTGTGTTGTAGGCTGGGTAGACTTGCGTGAACTAGACTGGTTAGACTTTAATGCGGCGGCGTAAGAATTTTTATTTGTATTTGGTTGTGCCAATGGAGGCATATTTGTATTTGGTATATTTAAAGGCTGGAGAGGGGCAGGAACTATTTTCGGCTTAGTTGAGCGCTTAACTGAATTAAAAACAGAACAACCTCTATAGTTGGCAGTGTGGTTTCCCCCGCTGTTGCTGCATTTCTTTATCCTAGGATCATCTTTTGGCTTGTCGCACTTGGTCGTATCGTGCAGATCCCCACACAGAACACAAACAGAAGGCAACTTACAATAAGCTTAAGTGTGGCCATATTCCTGGCAGTTCAAGCATTGTACAGGCCCAGGTCGCTTGTGTGGCATTTCCACTGTAACTCGTCGGTGCATAATATATTTTAAATTATAAATGGAGTGAGTTTAAATTTTTTTCAATTAGATATCAACTGTTTCTCATATTGGATACAGTCCTAACCAGAAACCCTTTGCTTAACAAACTGGTCTTGATCTCTTCTGGGTTAACATTAGAATCAATGCCTTTAATAACTACCTGAAGGCCTTTTGCGGTCTTGAGTTGGTAGGTACAGAAGTTTTTGAGTTTTTCGAGCTCCGAAACCGTAGCGCGGTAGGCGTTTTCATGGTTCATTTGAATTTTTGTCTCAAATATGTTACCGCGTTTAACATTTGAAACATAAAAGTTATTTTCCCCAATCAAATCTACTAAAAACTTGACGAGATCATTTGAGTTTTTTCCCCTCAAATAAATGGGAGGTGGCTTAAAGGCCTTTCTTTCACTAACTGAGGCCTCATTATCCTCTTGCAAAATTGCAAAACGGTTTTGCGATGAGGTTGGTCTTTAATCGTCTTTTAAAATTTTTGCAGGTTGAGATGCTTCTGCCGATTTAGGGCTTCTTCCCATTTTAAGAACTTTCACGTAGCGGTCCATCCCTACCTGGATCTAAGGTGCTGGTGCAGAAATTAAGCTTGATGCGGCTTTAGCAGCTGCAGGTTCAATTCCAGAGTTTGATAAGGGTGACCGCGACAAAGATGGTACCTCAGATTTTTTTTATAATTATTAAATAGAGATTGGGCTAAATTAGTCCCTTGTTCAGTACATTTATTTAAATTAGGCGCAATTGAACTACGATTGTTTGTAATTATTTTTGGTCTTTTTTTACCAAAACAGGCAGCAAATTAATACCTGCTTTTAAAAACTTTTTTAAAAATCTCTTGTATATGAACACATATTATTTTTCTTCTTACCTAAGGTGTGGGTCTACCAAGTTTTTGTAAATAAAATCAAAAATTTTTAAAACAAATTTTCTTTTAAATATTTTTAGCACACAAACGTTTCGTCCATATTATGAAAAATATCTTAAAAACGAAGAAATTTTTCAAAAACGCATTAAAAAATTAGCCTTATTTTTTGGCTTTAAGTTTTTGTTTTTAGCTCTTAAACGTGATTTAGCTTTAACTTTACTTGAAAATCTGGTCACACCGAAAAAAATATATAGGGAGAGAATTTGCTTATTACATTTAAAACAGGAAGATTTTGAAATAAAATTTAAAATATGAAATGGGTAAGCTAGAAGTATTTTGGTTTGTGTGGATATACCTTAGAATAAGATCGCTTAATGCGGAAATCAAGCAAAACAGAAATAACCGAAAACGAAATATTAGTAAAACAATAAACTAATTTTAAATGTTATAAATTTGTTTTCTAATGGTTTTTTTAATATTATAAATTCTTTGAACATTTAACTTTTTTATAACACGATTAAAAAAAACATAATTAGAAAACATTTTCTCCAAAAATTAGGAAATTGTCCCACTGTTATGTTTACATAATTTTTAAATGTCAGACTGTTTCGTGACGTCATTTGACCAACATGCGCAGCAAATGCAAGTTTTCAATTTGGGATGTCGTAATCTTGTTATTTATTATTCTTGAGGTTCTACAATATTAACAAAAACAACATAAACAAATTCTGCTTTGATTTTGATCATGGCGCAATAATTTATCAGGTGGTGTTGATTTTACAACAACAAAATTTGGTGAATAAAATTTTCGATTTTGTTGTAGTTTTCGTTGGCTCTGTTGTCAGAAAAATGTATGTAAATGTAAACAACTTTGACTACCCAGCCTCGATTTATGTATGAAAAAAGTAGATCAGCTGTGCTTGTAACACCACCTGGTACGATTATTTCACCATGATTTTGATTGTTTGTGTATTGTTTCATTAAGTGTAGCCACCTTCATTAGATATTGCAAGAGTTGCCAATCTTTCACACCTCTGATGTGATGAGAATACACAAGCTTCTAAAATGGTTTAGAAAAAAATTTTGTGTCCGTATTTGCTTCCACTCAATACATTGTGCTTTTACATGATGAGATTTTGTATTATTCTACAACATATTTTACAAGTCATAATATATGTATTACCATGTAAAAGTACCTTTAATGACATGAACAGTTGTTTTTTTTAATTATTTTGTTTTTATACACTTAAAATACTTACCAAACATCGTTGTTTTTGTTAAAATATGCTTTCATTTTGCTATAGTCCCTTAAAATGCAAAAGGTACAAACAACCAAATAATCGAAATTGAGTCTTTGTTTGATATTGGGCAACAAATTAAAACACATGCTTCAGTAAATGAAAAATTAACAAAGTTTTAGAATTTTACTAAAAATGACCACTTTATTAAAAAACTTTAAAAGGTGTAACAACAATTTTTTCCATAACCAAAGTATATTTGACTTAACTTTTATAATGAAATGTTTTTGTGTTATTGCTGCTGCAAAAAATATTAATTATGTATTACAAGTTTAGCAAGCAAACCACACCATTCTTTTTATGAAAAGCTTACCTTGTCTGTTAAGTGCTTTTGTATTTTAGGTGACGATATGAATGTGTATACATATATGTATGTACATCATTGATGCGCAGCCCATACAATTGTGGAAAGTAAAAATACACGTATTCTTAAGCATTAAATACATTCCTCGCTACAGGCTACCGAACACAACCAGTCCAAAATAGAATACACGTGTGCTTATGAGAATAATTTTTTTAATGGCTACAATGCAACACGACTACGGGTTGCTGTCAATGCTAATTTTGTGGCGTGGTCGAAATTAAACTAATTTCTATTTTTATACGCGACAGTTAACAGATTAGTGCTGCCAATACGGTAAGATGCAAATAATATAGCTTAAACAATACAAAAAGACTTTAGGTGGCACCACTGAAAGTCATATTGCTCATATGTTTATTTTGTAGTGGTAGTCTAGTAAATATTTCAGTAGCAGCCAGTCGGACACAAATTTAGCAAGCAACTTTTGTGTTCGTGTGTTCCTGTGTTCTTGTAGCTTGAATGTGTTTAATGCATTATGCTCTTTGATTTAAGCATTAAATACATTCCTCGCTACAGGCTACCGAACACAACCAGCCAAAAATAGAATACACGTGTGCTTATGAGAATAATTTTTTAATTGCTACAATGCAACACAACTACGGGTTGCTGTCAATGCTAATTTTGTGGCGTGGTCGAAATTAAACTAATTTCTATTTTTATACGCGACAGATAATAGATTAGTGCTGCCAATACGGTAAGATGCAAAAAATATAGCTTAAACCGTACAAAAAGACTTTAGGTGGCACCACAGAAAGTCATATTGCTTATACATATGTTTATTTTGTAGTGGTAGTCTAGTAAATATTTCAGTAGCAGCCAGTCGGACACAAATTTAGCAAGCAACTTTTGTGTTCGTGTGTTCCTGTGTTCTTGTTGCTTGAATGTGTTTAATGCATTAGTCGTCAATGAGAAGGCGACTAATGAACACGTGCATGAGTGTACGCGCTTTTTCTTTGTTTTTTATTTTTGCACACTGGGCCGTATACTGTAAAAATTGTATGAACATTAGATATACAATTTTTTTTAAAAAACTTCTCTTTAGCCAAATATTTTATACTTTTTAAAAAGTAAAACCATTGGCTTTTATTCTTGCCAAAAAATAATAATATGTTTTTTGCTTAAAAAAATTAAAAATTTTAGAAAATATTTGAATAAATTTTTTTCACAGCTCTTAATTATTAATTTTTCTACTTATTTTGCTTTAATATTAAAACTATTTTTTTAACAACAAATATCATGCCAGTATAAATTTGTAATATTCCTTTTGCTTTTTCATTCAAATTACCTATTGTGCATTTAATTTATTCAATTTTTCTCGCCAATACAAATACATTTTTATTTTTGCGTATCCCTGATGTATATACTTATATACCGAATTTTTAAACTCTATTTTTCAAGATTTTCTTGCATTTGAAGCATACATTGAGCTATTTTTAAGTCATTAAAATTATCAATTTCAAGTGTGTCCTGGTTTTTGATTTCTACAACTGCGCATCTTCAAAGTTACAAATATATGTACGTACACCAAGAATAGAATAGAACCGTTAATAAAAAAAATTTCTGTATTTTTCCACATCGTTACCTGTTGTTTTGCAAACAATTTCTTTTTACTAGTTTCCTGGTTGAAAAATAAAACATTCCGGTTTCGACAAGTTCTCCTTCCCAGTCTTGACGCCTTGGTCTTTGATAAGGATTAAAGTTTATAGGTAATACCAAATTATAATCAAACTGCCTCCACCTTAACTTGTGTGACCTATAATATAAAAGATCATAAATAGTGGCAAAATTTAATCTTTGGAATTTTTTCTTTTTTAATGTATAGTAAACTAAGGGCAAATAATTGCCTTTAATGCTAAAAAAATATATAATTAAGTTTAAAAATTCTTTTAATGTTAGCTTTAAACTTTTTCGATTTTAAGGTCATATCAAAATTCTGCTTAAGTTGAACTTCGTGTCCTTAACCACATGAGGTATGGACGTACATAAACGCGAATATTATTCTGAGCGAAAATATTCTCAATAAGTAAAAACAAATGCATTCCCTGTCGGACATTCATTTATCTGTAGGAGGTAGGGGGTTGTCTCATTCACTATTTGAAAGTTATGTAAAGTCATTCAATTTTAGTTGCATTGGGTTCGAATCCCACATTAGAATTTTTTTTTATCAAAATAATTATTTTTTTACCTGTATTAGAAATAAAATGCAGTTTACCTTATCGACCGAGTCACTGGTGAGATTCGATCCCATGCTCTCAAGATTATCAGACTTGAACCAGTGTGGCCATATTAGCTTTTTTGGAGCTAAATTTAGCTTTATTTTTCTTCATTTAGCCCGAAATATTTACATTTAGCCTTTAGCTTTTTTCGAAATTGGATTCAGCTTTTTTAGTAGTTTTTGAAGCTAGATAAAAGGTCAAAAATTTGTCGTATTATATTTTTTGGTATATATCTCAATTATATTGAAAGGTATCAAGCTCCAAATTTTGTTCGAATTCACAACATTACAGTTTCCGAACCATTGTTTTGTTTAATAATTTACTTCTAGCGACATTTAAAAAACGCGAAACAGCACAAAACTTCAATAAAACAAAGAAATAAGGAAGGTATGGTATTACAAAAAAAAAAAAAACGTAAGAATTTGTTTTCCAAAACAAATACTTTTAAATGCGTCAATTTTAAAGAAAAAATCCAAATGCGACACAAACATTTGTTCCGTCTTTTGGTTAATTTAAAAAATGTTTTCATGTATTGCTCAAAAATGTTAAACACTTATGTCTTTCGTTGAAACAAATTATTATATTAATATTTTTATTTAATAAGATTTTTAAAGTTTATTTTTTTAAAAAATCAAATCAAACAGAACCGAAATAATTTTTCAAGAAAAAAGCAGGCACAATGAAACATCGTAGGGTCAAGTAAAGCTCATCATTTTGATGGTATTAAACTATATTTGTTGAAAATCATGTTCTTTGTAAATTTAGTTTTTTTTTAGCAGGGCGGTCATTTTTTAATTTAAATAAAAACGTTTAATAACGATAATTATTATTTTTATGGATTGGGTTAAAAAAATAATAATATTTTTTATTTTTTCATTTTTACAGTCATTGGTTTTAAATACATATTTAGACACACATGTACAAAATTTATATGAATAGAGGCATTTTTCATGATATACATATATATGTACTTATGTAACTTGAATGAAAATTTTCGATTTTTAACGAACTGTGTAGAAAAGTAGTCTCTTTATACTCGTTTTGTCAACAAACAAAAATTTCATTGAAGGAATATTAAAAAAATTGCATCGTGTAAATGTAATCTTATTGTTTCGATTTTTTATTGTTTTCATGTGTTTGTAGTTATGAAAAAAGTTTGTAAATAAATTACTTAATTTTACGTGTTTTTGTAAAAAAATGAACGAACAAAGTGTGTTGAGTATTTATATCTAAAACAAATTTTCGTTTTTTGTTTTTTTTTAATACATATCTTACAAATTAGTTTTTTTTTACCAAAACAGGCAGCAAATTAACACCTGCTTCTAAAAACTTTTTAAAAAAGCTCTTGTACATGCATATGTATATGAACACATATTATTTTTCTTCTTACTGAAGGTATGGGTCTACCAAATTTTCGTAAATAAAACCAAAATTTTAAAAACAAATTTTCTTTTTAAATATTTTTAGCACAAAAACGTTTCGTTCCTATTATAAGAAATGTCTGAATAACAAAGTAATTTTTTAAAAAACGAATAAAAAAATGTAGATCTATTTTTTGGCTTTAAGTTTTTGTTTTTAGCACTTTTTAGCTGTTTTTTAAACGTGATTTAGCTTAAACTTTACTTGAAAATCTGGTCACACTGACTTGAACTCTTAAAATGCTTTCACACGATATGAATTTTTCGCATGACTTGTCTCTTTTGCAGTCTACATGTTATTGCGTATGTCTGTCAAAATTGTCATTTTATAGATGGTTTATAACAGTGGTCTTCACCCATATTACCCAGCCAGGGTACACTTATCACGTAGCCTCAGATAAACAGCTGAGTAACGGTATTTCGTTATTTTAATGTCAAATTTTGCTTATGTTTATGTATTTTCTCCCTTTTATACAAACAACAACTGTAGTATCGTAAGAAAAGCTCAAAAAGAAGAAGAAAGATTTTGTGAGTTTTTGTTATTTGTCTCCGACATTCTTATGACGGTTTTAGTTGTTTTTGTAGAACCGCTCCTACCTGATAAGTGTACCCTGTTACCCAGCTAACGAAGATTTTCGAGTTTTTACTTACTCTCTTCGTAAATATTACAACCAGGGTTTTCCAAAATAAATTGTTTTCCTACCAAAATGCTTCTTAAAATCTGCAAACAGCAACTGAATAACTAATCCTGGTTAAATTGTATTTTTAAATAAATATCGTATTTTGTTTACTGATATTGCTTTTATAATTCATGGCGAGCTATTTTTATTTTATTTTTCGATCGTAAACTTAAGAAAGCATAATAAATTATTAACATTACACAATCTTTCATAAATAAAAAATCCATACGCTTTGTTTTCATCATTGAAAACGGTAATCATAATCAAAACAACAAACATGAAAAATAAAAAATTTCAATTAGTAGCTTGTTAGCTTTCAAACAGAGTAGGTGTATGTCGCATGTTTTTATTTTTCAGAGAGAGCTAAAAATGTTTTTTCTGCACTGCAGCGTTGCCAATTAGTGTGTAATTATCCAAAAATAATTTGAAGCTCTTTATGTGTGCAATATAGGTAGAGCTAAAATTTTTTTGATAATTACAGTAAGAAATTGATAGCAAGCTACATAAATTTATGCAATTTAAAAACTTTTTCATAATTCAGGTAAAAACCTACGGACATACATATAAACTTTATAATGTTTGCTTTCACTCGTACGTATGTAATTACAACTGACATAGCCTCCAAACCAAACTAAGCAACTTACTTTTCCTTGTTGTTATTCTAAAAACAGCTGATGACACATGCTTTGTCAGATGAAAATGGTTCTTCCGCTACCGTATTCTGTAACTTGCTAAAACTAAATATCTATCGCTTTAAATCTAAACAAGTTTTGTTTTTTTTAGCGATTTTTGGCGACGAGTGCCTAATTTGGCAACTTCGTAAATTTTAATTAAACTCAGTTAAAGCTTTTATTCCTTCCTAAAAATCTTTAAATTTTAAATTCTCTTAATTAAAATTAACGGTTCGATTTGCAAAGACAATTAAATTTTTTTGTCTTGTTTTTATTATTAAATCTTCGCTTAGGCGAACTAACAATAAGCATTCAAACCAGTCAGTACCAGACCAAAATTTAAGTTCTCATAATGAAGTAAATTAATTTAAATAGTTTCATCTAAGTGCAATAGTATCCCTTCTTTTCAGACGAGTTTGCCCACTATATTGCAAGATGTTTCGAGCGAGGGAATTTGGATGTGTTTCCAGCTTATTTAAATACTTGTCCACATAGTTCAGGATTTCGCATTTAACTAGTGGAACTTGTAGATCCTTGTGTATGTTGCTGTTTTCAATATACCAAGGAGCACCAGTTATCATTCTTAGGATTTTGTTTTGACGGCGTTGAACTTTTTCTACGTTGGATGCGGAAACGGTGCCCCACAATTGTATACGGTAGCACCAAATTGGTTTCAAAATCGATTTGTAGAGTAGAAGTTTACAATCAAGACGAAGCACAGAGTTTCTGCTAATTAGCCAATGATTTTGTAAAGCTTTAAGTTTCATTTGCGTCAACTTCGCATCTTTGTGGGACTTCCATGTTAGGCGACGATCCAGGTGAATGCCAAGGTATTTCGTCTCAAATCGTTGATTCGCCATATTTATTTATTTACTTATTTGTACTGTACCACACACAATACCATATGTCTTATTTCGCAGTGTGGAACTGCGAATTGGAAAAAGTTTACAAATTATTTTATAATTTTAACTTATTATACATATATGTATATAAGCACAACACAATATATAAATCAAAAAAACAAATAAAATTTAACATTCAAAGTGGAAAAAGACAATACACATACACTGAAATACAAAAAAATTAAAAAAAAACAATCAAACTAATACAGATCAGACTATAGCATAGAATACAGTTTAAAAATATTTTCTTTAAATTTACGTGCGTTACTTAAAGTTTGAAAGATGTATGGAACTGTAAAGATGATCAGACTGTTGAGTATGAACTTTTTTATGCAAAAAATTTAATACTTTCATATTAAGTAGGGTGTCAAAAGATATTCCATACAACTGCGATGAGAACGTTGATATTCTCGAGCGTCTATTTAAACCATACACACCGGATTATACTGTTAAAAGTAACATTCAGTTTTCTTTTACTTGCCATGTCACATCTTGCGAAAAGCTCGCATCCATATAATAGTATAGGAATAAGGTACGTTTTTGCAAGAAGTATTCTAATTTTAATTGATGTACAATAATAAGTTTGCCAAAAACTTCTCAGCATTGAAAAAGTGCGCCCGCAAGCATAATTAATGTGGTCTGTCCAGGGCAGGGTTTTATTAAACATAACTCCTAAATTTTTAAGCAGAACTATTTCAATAGACTGACATCGTTTATGTAGGTATAACAATACATTTAGATTTTTTAGGATTAATTCCAAGGCCATTGGCGGATGCCCAAGTGTGAATTCGATGGAGTCGTTTATTCAAGGAAGCTATACATTGATCAGTTATTGAATTTTCACAGCTGGTATAAAGTTGGACATCATCTGCATACCTTACAGTCTGTTAAAATCTTGGGGAGATCATTTGAGTACAAAGAAAATAGAAGCGGAAAATAGAAGTGGAACTCTTCTCAACAGAGGAACCGCTCTTGACCCCTTATTCTGAGTGTCTACATACTGATTTTTATTACGCTAGTACGTAACCAGTAATTTTGTGGCGCTCGAAAGAAAATTAAAGAAATGACTGAACTTATAGCACAGGATACTGTGATACACGATATCAAAAGCCTTGGAATGATCTAGTAATACAAGAAAGGCAGTTTTGCTACTGTCAACTTCCTTTCTGATATCCCCAGCGACATCAACTAGGGCCGTTATACAACTGTGTCCCTTTTTAAACCCAGATTGTTTGTCAGAAAGCATTTTATTGTAGTCCAGAAAACGAGTCATTTGCCTGTGCATAATGCTTTCAAAAGCTTTAGATAGAAATGGCAGTATTGCAATTGGCCTATACTCAGAGCTTGTCTTAGGTATAATTTTTGCAATTTTCCATTTTGAAGGAAATTAACTTGATGTGAGTACTCTATTAAAGATAAAAGTAATGAGAGGAAGCAAAAGAGGTAGGAGAACTTTCAGAATTTTAGGAATAATGTCATCCGCACCTATATAATTAGATCTGATCGACAGCAAACTTTCCAATACGTCACACTGATCAACAGATATAAAAGAAAAAACAGCCCGACCTTCTACTAGGAAAATTGTTGTAATAGGTTTGACCACCTTTTCCCATTGGAATAATAACAAAGTTATCATTCAGAATATTAGCATCAATTGAACATTGGTTAAAAGTAGCGGTTTTACCAATACTAATTTCTCGAATAGATTGCCAAGTTTTTTTTTGAACTAATTGCGGAAGAAAATTTAGCGGAATAATATTCAAATTTTGCTTTTCTTATTAGGCTATTGAATTTGGCAGAGCAATAGACTTCATGTAAATACGTTGTTTTGAATATTTTCCATCTATCATAAGCAGAGTCCCTTAGACTGATATATTTATTTATCTCAGTCGAGAACCATGGCTTTCTTTGCCTACTGATGGTTATAGTTTTTAAGGGAACTGTTAGGTCAAATAAAAAGTTAATATTGTGTTCAAGGAATGCGAGTTGATCATAAATAGAATTTGTGTAATATAAGCTATCCCAGTCAATTTTAAAGAACTCTTGCTCTAGTAACCTAAGATCCATATTCTTAAAATCACGAAAAGTAATCGTTTGAGCAAGTCTTGCTAAGTGAAATTTGTAGGTCATAGAGATAAGATCGTGTTTAGAAAAGCATGGTGCTGAAAGCTGATCATAAAGTAATATTTTTGAATTATTTCCTACAATAAATAAATTCAAAAGTGTATTGCTTGTAGCAGTAAAATGCTTCTTTAAGTGTTAGATAGCGTAAGACCAAGTGAGTAAAATTCATCGGAAAGACTAATATATTAGAATTAAGGTCACCAGCTATCAAAATATCGTCATACATTGGGGTAAGCATCTCCAAAGTATGGATAAACCTTCTAGCAATAATGTTCCTATTAGGTCTATAAGCCAGCGATGCCAACTTGGCTATTTTGGAGCTAGATTTAGCCCTTTTTAATTGCTTCTAACTCGAAAATTTCCCCTTAGGTACTTTTTTAAAAAATGAGCTAACACAGCTCTTTTCAACTGTGGAAACGGCACATTTGGCGCTTTTTGCATTTTATAGTAAATTTTTTCCGTTTTTACCCTATTGTTTTGTCTTTGTGGCATTTACGGAACATGCAAAACTTTTCACTTATTTATTTCATTTAATACAAAGCCTGACAAATAAAATCATTATACCGACAGATGACTTCGAATTTATAGCTAAAGAATTTTAATCTTTAATTAATAGCAACTGTTATCTAGGATATAACTTTGATAAGGCATGCGAAGATTCTAACATAACTGAATCAGATAAACATATCGTTCAATGTAATATAATACAGTTCATAAAAACTCTAATTTATGAAATTAGGGCAAAGCTTCCAACAAATTGTAAGATGCTGGATCAAATTTCGGCATTTAGCGTAAAAATGTCTTTTTTGCAGGATTCAGAAAATACTTTATGTGTCATAAAAGAATTTGAAGATGATTTTGAAAAAAATTGAAGAGCTGTAAAATTGCTTGAAAAATTTCAAATTGTACCAGTGAAAAAATTTAGATAGAACCGACCAATTTTGAATCGAAGTGCATCATTGTTTGTTTTAGAAATATTATAGTATCTATACTCCAATGCTAAAGTGGAAAAAACATTCAGTGATATATAAATTTTTTTAAGAATAAACTAAGAAACAGCATGGCTTTAAATACGGTTAATAGTTTAATTCATATAATATATGGTTTAGAAAGGTTTAAACTGTTTAAACTACGAGTTACCAGCAAGCGTATTGGTAAAAATAAATTCAATTGAAACATATTAATAAATCAAAATATTATATAAAACAAATCAATGGCCGGAAGAAGAAAATGCTACTCTTTTTGAAAATGACTGCTCTTTTTTGACTTAACATATTGTTAATGTTGATAAACATTTGTATCAATTGCTGCTGTAAAATAATTTTATTTAATCTTATTATTTTTAATTTTCCTATTTTTTTCTATTATTTTTATTTTGTAAGAAAATCTTGAAGTACAAATTGAATAATAAATACATTCATAGATTTAAAACGGAAAAATCTTCAATTTTTAAATTTAGCTTCTTTTAGCTCTTTTTTACTACTCGGTTGGCTCTTTTTGCCTCTGAATTGTTGGCATCACTGGAGCCAAATCTGTATCGAACATTAGAAACAGAGAAAGGTATCCCCAACCATTATTCCGCGTGGAGCTTGAGCCTGGTGATGCGGAATTGAAGAGAAATGAGACACATCCCATTTATAACTTGCAATATATTATGCAGCATAGAGTTGTAGTTGAATCGCCACATTAGCGATCTGGGCCCGTACAGTGCTTGAACTGCCAAGAATATGGTCAAACTAAAGCTTATTGTAAGTTGCCTTCTGTTTGTGCTATGTATGGGGATCTGCTTGTTGTCCCCACCTCTTATCTAAAAGAATAAATTGGTTAAAATACCAAAAATATAAGGCTAGCCTTAATAAAACCATTAAAAAAAGCCGTTGATTATACTTTTACTACCTACCGTCAGGCCAAAGAAACAAAATTTTTTCTGTCGATGTTAAAGAGCTTTAATCTTGAAAAAGGAGAGTCCAAAGCGAATAGCAAAAATATAGATCACCTCAACTTAAAACTAAGCTGAAAGATTGTACAAACCGAATAAAAAGCTTGCTGGAAGTACACAGGATGGCATCATTCAAAGACCACTTAGAAGCTCCAGACGCGACTCGCCAGACAAATTATTCTCTTTGGCGTTCTGCCAGACGTCTTAAAATACCTGTTATCGCAAAACCACCACTGCGTAATATGAGAGAACCCTGGGCAAGAAATAACGAAGAAAATTGCGATCTGCTCTCAAGTCATTTAAGGAACGTGTTCACTTCCAATACATCAACTGACGTGAGGAAATTATCGCCTGTTGTGGCTAGGCGTCCAATAGAGTAACGTTTTCGTTCCCCGATCTTGAATGACAACAACTGCATTTCAAATCACAAATTTGGCTAAGGAAGCCAACATAGTTCCGTACAAACCCACAGTTTATAAGAAAAGCCATTGAGAAAAAGAAATATTACTCAGCGCTTTTTATCGATGTCTCTCAAGCTTTCTGTAAAGTATGGCGTGTAGGCCTTTTAAACAAACTAAAGATGAACCCTCTAGTCAATATATTTAGCTATATAGTAAAGTACATAACTGGTCGACAATTTATGTGCAAAGAGGGAAACCACTTAAGTTGCTCTTAACCAATAGGGGCTTGTGTACCTCAAGGGAGTATATTAGGTCCAATTCTGTGCTGGCTTTTCACAGCAGCTATTCAAACCAACAGTTTTGCACACACGTAGACATTTGCTGATGATACAGCTTTCCTCAGTATTCATAAATACCCTAAAGAGTCCTCGAACCACTGCAAAAACAGGTAACCCAAATAAATAAGTAAGCAAAGCGATGGGGAATAAAAATTGATGAACACAAATGTACCCACGTAACTTTTACTTTACGCAAAGAAACGTGCTCCCCAATCCGATTTGAGGCGAAATAACTTGGCATTCCCCTTAATCGTCGCCTTACATGGACTACACATATAAATGTGAAATTTACGTAAATGAAACTTGAAGCTACACAATTTGATTGTAAACTTCTACTTTACAAATCGATTTTAAAGCAAATTTGGCTTTATAGGGCCGTCAAAATAAAATCTTAAGAATGATAACTGGTTCTCCTTAGTTTATTTAAAACAGCAACATCCACAAAGATCTACAAGTTTCGCTAGTTAAATGCGAAATCCTTAACAATGTGGACAAGTATTGATATAAACTGGAAACACATCCAAATCCGCTCGCTCGAAACATCTTGCAACATAGTCTGAAAAGAAGGGATACTAGTGCGCTTAAAATGAAACCATTGAATTAAATTAATTCTAAAAATTATAAAAACTTAAACTTTAGTCTGGCACTGGATAGACTAATATTAATTACATAGTATTAAAATTTGAATAATTATTGTAAGTTCGCATAAGGAAGATATTTTTTTTATTTATTGATTTACTACCTTCATCAGAACATTAAGAATACAATTTTTTTATAGTTCAAAAGGAAACACATGTACATATGTAAGTGTAAATTATGGCATACGTTCACGTTATTAATTACAAAAAAATAAATAGAATGATTTGACAAATAGTTATAGTTATATAAAGAATTTTAAATAAATGACAAAGATTTGACTTAACAAATTAACAAACAAGTGTTAATATTAATATCATTATTAGTAAGCAGCCTAGATTTGTGTAAGTTATGGATATTGGAAGATTTTGACAAAAATGTTAAATATTTTAGGCCATAAAGTCATATAGAGCTCCTTTAAAACTGATTTTTCTCGATTTGATTTTTAAATGTATCGGCAAAGAGTTCCATAAGTTGATAGCGTTAACGAAAAACAATCTGCTTGCATTAAGGTAGGTATATACAGAATATATATACAGAATATTTCATCTGCTAAGATAAACAGTCAAATCGCAACCCAAAATCATCCCCCTCCACAATGAAATACTACTAAACCGAGCTAGATTATATACGTATCGCATAGCGTTATTAAAAGAAACCTCTAACTTATGTAACGAATGTGAATTTAGTCTGCTATAAGCCTCAGGAAAATAGTTAATTAAAGGCAGTATCAATTGTATCGCAAGTCTCTTTTTGACTTCAACTGGTGTGAATCTAGATGACATTCGCAAATTACGAAGCACAAGGTATATTTTTCTTATAACGTTGTTGACGTGATCAAAGCATGACAGTGAGGAGTTTATATAAAATCATAGGTATTTAATTCTATCAACATATATAAGAGGAATTCTGTTCAGGTGTATTTTTGGAAAATAGTTGTGGTCATATTCTGTCCTACTTATTGGCAAGGCATACGATTTTTCAGCATTAAGCGTCAAGTTATTTGCCTTTTGCCCATTCAGTTATAGAGACTAAATCCTTATTTAGCTTACAACAAGTATCCTCTACCAGACCGATGCGATTGGAGATTTATAGTTAAATGTCATCAGAATACGCATGCATATTGGTATATTTATACACAGAAAGCAAAACATTAACAAACATGCTAAATAATATAGAACCCTTGTGGAGCACCAGAGTTAACCCCCTTCATTATTGACTGCCTATTGCCCACAATTACTCTCTGAACTCGTCCAGACAGATAGCTCCTCATAAAAGATAATGCAGTGTCCGTGAAACCAAAATACCATTCTAGTTTTCTGCAGAGCCTTAGAAAAGTCCAACACACACATGCGAGATAGGTTTCCATTATCATATTCACATTTTATATCATCAAGTACTTTAATAACTGCAGTACTACAGCTATGCGCAGCACCAAAACCAGATTGCATAGGAGATAGAACTCTGCTCTGATCCAAAGAAGAAATTTTATCAACCAAAAGGGATTCAAATACTTTGCAGAAAATCGGCAATTTGCTTATTGGCCCATAATCACCCGGTCTCACAAGCAAGTAGATATCTTCGCCACTGGTATAATTCTTCCAATTTTCCAGGATTTAGGGAAAAGTGAGGTAGTAACACAATGGTTAAAAATATAAGTTAATGGCCCAATAACAACTGGCAGTATCATTTTAACAAATTTTATGGCCACACCATCTGCACCTATAGCATTCGATCGAATTTTCCAAATATGCTTAGCCACTTCGGCCTCTGACACCACACAAAATGAAAAACTACTGTAACAAGAAAGTTCACTCCGTAAATTAAAATTGCTATGATCAAGTAATAGGTTATCAGCATCATTAAGCTTATCCGGATCCAGTTGCATTCAGAGAAGCTACGTGAGACTATACCAAGAGACTTTGTATGCTTCCATAGCTGACCTGTAAATAAATTGACATTAAGTTTTCGAGATTTTTTTGCCATTTTAACTATATCAACGTTGGTATTCTTTTCCAAATATTAAAGGTCAGGTTACGACTACGAATAGCATTTCTCACAGCAGAAGTATACCAAGGACAAGCAGAATTTCTCACGAAAAAGCTACGTTCAGGGACATGACGATCATAAACTCCCTGTAATTTTGTTAGAAGCGCACTTAGCTTCTTATCCACCGTTGTTTGATACCAACATTCATTCCAGTTCAGGGCATAAATGTCCGCAAAAAGGAAGGAAAAATTAATAGAGTTGTAGTCCCTATACATATGTGATAAGACGAAGGTTAACATCTCCAGTTAGATGTATATTGAAAGTGCAGAATAGTAAGTCATGGTCAGAAACAAGTAATAGTATCAAGAAGATCATTACTAGTGCTGTCATTAACCAACAAGTTGACAATAAAATCACCACAAGTAATAAAAATATCATAGTCTATGATATGGTTTTCAAAATCACTAAAAAAGGGCTCAATACTATATGTTCGAATAGGATTATAAACGCATGATAATAAAACCTTCACTGTATTATCATATATAACAATATTAATAAATTCAACATTAGTATCATGTGATTATAGCATTAAGATAAGTTTTAGAGAATATGGCAACACCACCACACCTTTTCCCTTCTCTGTCCTTACGAAACAGATTGTACCCATAAATTCCATAATAATCATTTGGTACATCATGATGAAACCAAATCTCCGTTACACAGTTGACATCCAGTCTAGAGTTTTCAAATATAAATCGAACGTTGTTCAACTTAAGTCCATTCAAGCAGAATGATTTCCGTTAACACCATTACTAAAATCCACCCCATGGTACAAAGAATAAGGTATACTTGTTCACGCAGCTGATTATCAGCTGTTTTATGTTCATTTGTCAAAATTGTTGTTATTTATTTACAAATGAAGCGTACTGCAAAAGCGGTATATTTTTGAAGAAATTCAATTTATTACCATTTTAAGGGCTTGCAAACCATAATTTGCATTTAAACTATAAATATAAGAATAAATAATTGTAAAATAGGTCTAAAACTTTTAAAAAAATGTAGTAATTCCTTGCAAAATGCATTGCAATTTAATGCCACACAATTTATGTACACATGTACACGCCATGGATGGAAATGTGGATATTATTAAATTTTCTCCTTGTTTCAACTTGGTATTGATACTGCATAGTAAACTATGTATATGTGTATATAATGAAATAACCATTTAAATATATGTATTGTAAAAAAACGATTGTTAAAAATTTTGCGATGGATTGCATTTATGTAAGTCAAAAGAGTACATATAATAAAAAAGGTTTAAAGGAAAACATAATTAAATTAATAAAAGTATTTAAAAGGTCAATATGTACATATTTGTAAAATCGCGTTTGTTAAAAATTTGACTTTTATCAGAACGTAAGTATACAAGCCGAAAATATTAGATATTAATATAATAATTCCACCATTCACACAGTGATAAGGGTATATATCAGTTTGTCATTCCGTTTGTAATTTCTACAATATTCACTTAATACCTTATATTCTGGACCCTTATAGATAGGGAAGTCGTCTGTGCGTCTGTTGAAATCAAGTTTCTGGACTCAAATAAAGTCACACATTAAACGTTTTGATATCAAACAATCAAAAATATCTCAGAGTCAATCGCTTTTTAAAAACAGCGAAGTTGGTTCACAAATTTAATAAATATTTTATGTGCTATATCTCGAAAGCTATAATAGCTATCGACTTCAAAAGTTCTAAAAAAAAGTAATTGGACAATAAGACCTACATATAGAGAAAAACATTTTGGATAGGAGCAGGAGAAGGGGTAACCTCCATGCAGATTAACAATTTTTATTAATTTTTGTTACGCTACTTCAAATGTTCTACAGAACGAAATAACTCGGCTGGATCAGATGGCTGGGTAAATAAAAAGACCAATGTAGAGGTAATTTAAGATTATGCACAGCCGAATATAGCGCCCTTGTTAAAGTTTAAAATTATTTGTATACATATGTAAGTTAGTACATGACCTAATTGAGAAAAGGCAACGTTTTAAAATATTTACACAACAAAAAACATGCAACTCCCTTCCCTGAAATGCGCGGGTTTTTTGACAACTGAAAATATTTTACACAAACAAATCGCATGTTGTTTTTTTTTGAAAATTGTTGTTGCAGTAATGAGTTTACCTTGTTTCTTGTACCATGATCCACCCGATCCATAATTTAAATTAGAAAAAACCAGTTATTCCATTCACTTTCAAAACAATTGATTTGACAAATCTAGGCTGCCTCACAACTAGCGTTGCAAAAATTTTGTTACCAAAAATGGCTAAAATTAAGCGGAAAAATTGCTCAAAAATGGCTAAAAAAAACTAAATCGTTTTAGTATAAAGGCTTCAATATGTAACCAATTAAAACATCAAAAGCCTATTTGAGACCATGTGTTACATACATATGTGTGTAGTATTTCCTTGACTAGTAATAACAAAAATATAATTAAAAACAAAAGTTATAAAAAACTATTAAAAAAAGAAGATTTCATCGTCATCATCAAGCTTGTTATTGTTGTCATCGTAACTTTCATTTGTTCCAATCAATCAGTTTTTTTGGTAGTTCATATTGATAAAAGCATTTGCCGCTTGTTTTTAATTCGTATCTGAATTAAAAAAGTAAATACATAATGTTAAAAAAATAACATAATTTTTTTTAATCAAAAAATGAACCCAATGGAAAGAATTTGTTGTTACTGTAGCCGACTTTTAGCTTTTGTTTTTATCAAACACATTTGACTAAAAACACGCTCTACAACAGCATTAGACCGAGGAAGGCATCAAAGTTTGAAAACGAACTCCGAAATTTCCTTAAATTTATTATTTCAACCTGCATCTCGATAGTTATAAACTTCTGCCCAAAATTCTACAGTATTGTTAGTGCTCGTCCATTTAATATATTGAATATTGGAATATTGCTCAGTTATTTTTATATTTTTTTCATCACTTATTTTAAACAAATTCAAAATTGTTAGAATACTTTCTTTATTGGCTTTTAAAATGTTTTTCACCGAAAATTAATCAATGTTTTGTAGAGTTTTGATATTATCTGAAAGTCTAAAAAAAACAAATATATTACTAGTTCAGAAATTTATGACAATCTCTTACCTTTGTTTAAATTGATTTATAAGTCCAACAAGAAAGTTTGCACAAAGTTTTGCCATCTTGTATACAAAAACATCTATGTATATATTTAGCAAGTGACACGTTTAAAAGAGTTAAATTTTTTTGGCGGTAAAACAGTATTGCGTTTGAAGCGTTTTTCACTATTTATATGGATAAAAACCATACTAAAACTTAAGAAATTGAAAGTATAAAAATGGCTAAATAATTTTGTAAAAGGGCTGAAAATATGGCTAATGGCTAAATGCTAAGTATGTTCAAAAATGGCTAAATCTAGCCAGAAAATGGCTGAATTGGCAACGCTACTACCTTAGCACCAAATTAGTTTTAAAATCGATTTGTCGAACAGAAGTTTCCCTACCAGAACAGTGACGGTCATTTGACCGGTCATATGACCGACACAGATGACCGGTCAATCGGTCATTATTTTCTATCATTTTCTTAAGGGCGATATGAAAAAAATGACCGAAACTTTGTGTACGTGTGATCTTGCGTCTCCCTCGCACCTTAAGATGTGATAGAAATATTGGTCACAAATGACCGAAAGAAAATGTTTTAGTGTTAGTTTCGGTCACAAATTTCTTGTAGGGTTACAATCAAGACGAAGCACAGAGTTTCTGCCGATAAGCCAATGGATTTGTGTACATTTAAGTTTCACTTGCGTCAACTTCGCATATATATGTATGTGGCTTCCATGTAAAGCGACGGTCCAGGTGAATGCCAAAGTATTTCGTCTCAAATCGTTGAGGCACCATATGGTTGTTAATAAGGATTGGGGAGCACGTTTCTTTGCGTTAAGTAAAAGTTACGCGAGTAAATTTTCGGTCATAAATTTTTATTCTACATAATATTTGGGTTACGTGTTGTTGCAATTGGCACGAAGCCTCTTTAGGGTCTTTATGAATACTGAGAAAAGTGGTATCGTCAGCAAATTTAGACCTATGCGTAAAACTGTTAGTTAGCATATCTACCGTGCAAAGCAGGCACAGAATTGGACCTAGTATACTTCTTTGAAGTACACCAGCTCCTATTGGTTGGGAACAACTTATTTGGGGTCCCTCTTTGATCATAATTTGTCGACCGGCTATGTACTTCTCTAAAAATTTGATAATATTAGCTGGAAGGCTTAGCTTTATTTTGTTTATCGGGCCTTCGTGCCATACTTTATCGAAAGCGTGAGAGAGATCGATAAAAAGCGCGGAGCAGTACTTCTTTTCCTCAAAGGTTTTTCTTATAACCTGTGAGTTGGTTCGATTGTGCTATGTTGACTTCTAAAGCCAAATTGGTGATTTAAAATGCAGTTGTTTTACATTCAGGATCAGAGTCAGGTTGTTTTTAAGCAGCTTTTCAAAAACTTCCGACAAAGTGGGTAAGGAACTTATAGGACTATAAGACTCCACCTTCGAAGGATCTTTACCAAGCCTGGAATCATCTTTACTAAGCCAACTTTTCATATTGGCGAAAAATGTTCGAGCCGTATTATGGCGTTAAAAATGAAAAGAATTATTTTTTTTGCTGTAAAAGATAGCTCTAAAAGCATTTTGTTGCTTATCTTATCAACGCCAGGACATTTTTTTTCATTTAGGTTAGAAATATTCTCTACAATATCTGAAAATCGGAAACGTATTTCTATAGGACGTCTAGCAACAACAAGAGGTAATTTCCTTACGTCAGTGCATGTATTGGTAGTGAACACGTTTCTTAAATGACTTGCGAGCAGATCGCATTTTTCTTCGTCATTTCTAGCCCAGTATCCTCTCAGATTACGCAGTGATGGTTTTGCGATTACGGGTCTTTTACGGTCAAATAATCCTCAGCTGACGCAATTCTGTGTACCTCCATCAAGTTTTTAGGTTGAGACGATTTATACTGTTGCCATTCTCTTCCGGCTGTCCTTTTCGCAGATAAAAGCTATTCAACATCGGCAGAAAAAATGTTGTTGTCTATGTATTGACAGTAGGTAGAAGAAGCATGTTCAACGGTGTCTTTAATGTTTTCATTTAGGATACTTAGGCAATGTGGTATGTCTTCCGAGCAGAGATATTTTTATATTTTAACCAATTTACTTTTTTAGATAAGAAAAAAATCCGTAATTGCGATTTGCTGAGGACTGCAAATAGTGATTATAGTAGGTGAGTGGTCAGAAGACAAATCCAAAGATGCTTAAACTACAAAAAGTTGCGGAGATATACCTTTTGCTACGCCAAAATCTATTACGTTTAGCATTTTATTATTGTCGGTTGGCCAATAGGTTCGTTGTCTAATAGAAATAATACAAAGATCTATTTCAGACACGGAATCATACAAGATACGTCCTCTGTGACTAATTGGGCGGGAGCCCCAGTACATGTTCTTAGCGTTATAGTCTCCAGCAAATATGAAGCGGGGACCCAAAGATTTGTAAAAACTGTTGTACTGATCCTTCGTTATGGAGAATCTGGGTAGAGAATAAACCGACGAAATAACTAGGTTATGTAACAAATCATCAATGCAGACGTTTGTTGCTTGGATATAGCATTTGGAGATGCCACCTAACCATTTGTGTGATTTAATTAGTATAGGCGAGCCTCCACATGACCTACCCTGGGATCCTTTAAATCGTAAAAAGAATAGCCACTTGTTTTAAAAGTGCTTCTAGATGTCATATGAGTCTCGGAAATCAACATTACATCAAAGTTTTGGTGTGTTAAAAAATATTCGAGTTCGTTTTTGTGTTGGCGGATGCCGTTTGCGTTCCAGAAAATGTAAAAAACATTTTTATTTTGTCTTTTCATAGAACGAGAATCGTAGCTGGCTTCAAAAATGCATTTTACTCGGCTAGTATCGCTGAAAACTTTTTTTCTAAGACTAACGCTAAAAAAGTAAAAAATATTAATTTCTTCATTTGCCAAAAAAAGGAATTAAGTAAGGATTGAAATCAACCTGAAGTAATAATAACCAAAAATAGTATTATTTCAAAACAGTAATAGTTAACAGCTTGTTGGTACGAAATTAATATTTTCAGTTATCATCCTGCTAATAATAAACTATACTTTTTGCCTTTCCGTACTAAAATCCTGTGCTGGAGGGATGAAATTTTGTGACTAAGCTATTCCACAATGAAAATGAGCGATGGAAAAAAATCAATTCAAATCGAAATGGCGAATATTACTTTTCGAGAGCTAACGATAGAAACAAGAAATTTTAATCATACAAGAAATTAGATCTGATATTACACCCCAAAACGTAGTTTTTGTCCTTTTTAAAAAAATAAAATTTAAACTGATTGGATTCATTTCAAATTTGACTTGTTTAATTTTTCGCAGGGGACCGAAATCAAAATACTCTAGAATTTAGCCATGCATACCAATAAGGACATCTCTTATGTATATTGGAGATAGATTTCATAACATATATGTATATAATAAAATTGAGATATACAGTCAGTGGTTTCTAGAACACTTTTGCCCACATTCACGATTATTATTATTAGTATATTATAAATTTGGGCACATATTAATTGTCTGTAAAAACTACTTACCTAGTGACAGCGAAAACACATGAAAAATATTTAAATTTTTTGTATGCTTCTAATATATATGACTCCTTTAGAAATACAGAAGTGCACTGAAATAACGCAAACTTTTGTACAAAGCTGTTTTTATATAAGAATTCTCTAACAGAGTCCAAGGATGAAGAATGATCCTGAGAGAATGCTGTAAGTCGCCGATAGACCAAAGCATTATCTATAACAAAAAAAATATACTTAAAGTTACATACTGCATACACACAAAAAAAAGAGGTTACATTGACTAAGCTTCGTTAGTTACTTTCTTTTTGAATGAACACAAAAAACTTAGTTTTACTAAGTCAAATAGATGATTTCAAATCGCATATTACAATAAATCCAAGCTAGCGTTACCAAGCAAATTAAGTATCGTCTTCAAAATTATTTTTTACTGTTTTTTATTTATTTAGTTCGCAATGGTAGAAAATGTTTAGGGTACACTAAAACAGGTAGTATAAGGCGAATTCAAAAAACTCTCGCTCTGAATGTTAAAAAAATTTAAATAAAATTAATAAATCTCAAAATTTCAAGACGAATTCATAATCAGCTGGGTTCTTAACACTACCTGTATAAGTGTACCCTGAAAATGTTGTACAAAATTAAGGTGCGTAAAAAAATTTATATAAAACAAAAAAAATTTATTTGGATTTCTTAGGAAATGCGAAAGCAATTCATAGATATGATTTGAAAAATTAGTAATTTAACACATTTGTTGCTCCTCGAGGTTTTTAAAAAAACAATTTTCTTATCAACAGAACTGTTCCCTGTTCCCAGTTCAAGAAGCATTGCAGCCATATTCTTAGGAAAGTTTGGCTTTTCAAAATTCAGACCTTGTTTCTCTGCTTCCGCAAATCGGGAATTCAAGTCATGGAATCTGGTCATGGCTAATCTCCCAGGTATGTTCCAGAGGGTAATTTTGTTTCGACGGTACCCAAGAAGTTAAAGGGAAAAATTACATTTAACCATTGAATTTTTTTTAAGTTTTTAAAAGCTTTTTCGCGTTTAATTCAACTTTCAAAACAATTTAACCTCTTGAACATTCCTGCATAAATAAAAAGTAAACGTATAATATACACAAGTTTATATATATCTTGAATTTTTTAATAAAATATTGTGAATCAAAATAAAAAATGTTTAATTTGGTTTGGAGATTAGCTAATTTAAAAAGGTAAATTTTGCTAAAGTTGTTAGCAGTGATGCCAACAATTCAGAGGCAAAAAGAGCCAACTGAGTACTCAAAAAGAGCTAAAAGGAGCTGAATTAAAAAATTTAGGATTTTTCCGTTTTGAATCTATAAATGTATTTATTATTCAATTTGTACTTCCAGATTTTTTTACAAAATAAAAATAATAGAAAAAAATAGAAAAATTGAAAATAAAAATATTAAATAAAATTATTTTACAGCAGAAAATGATAGAAATGTTTATCAACATTAACAATATGACCATATACATTAACATATAACTAAGTTAAGTTAAAAAAGAACAATCGTTTTCAAAAAGAGTAACATTTTCTTCTTCCGGCCATAGATTTGTTTTTATGTAATATTTTGATTTGTTATACATATGTTCCATTTTATTTTTTTTTGCAAATACGCTTGCTGGTAACTCGTAGTTTAAACAGTTTAAACCTTTCTAAACCATATATTATATGAATTAAACTATTAGCCGTATTCAAAGCCATGCCATGAATGTTTTTTTCACTTTAGCATTAGATAAATATTCCAAGTATCCTGGATTTCTTCGACCTTTATTATTTAATAAATACACAATCTGTTTTTTTAAGCTTAAGGTCAACAATAAGTATTCTTTATTTTTTTGAATTATTTTGCCAATATTTCGCTACTCCTTCGTGTGTTTGTTGGAAGATTATTTAGTAAGACAAAAGATAAAGTTGATAAATTAGAAAAGTCAAATTTAGTTTATAAAATACCTTGTAAGGGAAATGATAAAGAAAATTGTAATAAAGTTTATGTAGGGACCACGAAAAATAAGTTAAAGACTAGATTAGCGGGTCATAAATCTGATCAAAAATATAGGAATAAAAATTCACAAAAAACAGCTTTAACATCTCATTGTGAAAGTTTAAATCACTATCCAAATTTTGAAAATGTAACGGTTTTAAATACAGAGAAAAATTATAGACGTCGTTATATGTTAGAAATGTTGCAAATAATAAATGTACCAACAGAACGTAGAATTAATTTTAAGGCGGATACAGAGAATGTAGCTCATAGTTATAGGCATTTAGTTAAAAAAACCGGAAACGGATATTAAAAATGTTTTAAATAATATCTTATGTACTGTTTAAGAATTTTTTCAATTTGACATTTGTTTGTTTTTTGTTAATTAATTTGTAATTTTTGTTGAAAAAAACCGTAATTTTTTATAAATAAATAAAAATAAAGCCCTGACGAAGCTACACAAAGGAGTAGCGAAATATTGGCAAAATAATTCAAAAAAATAAAGAATACTTATTGTTGACCTTAAGCTTAAAAAAAACAGATTGTGTTTTTAGCATTAGATAATATTTTTAGAACAAACAACGATGCACTTCGATTCAAAATTGGTCGGCTCTATCTAAATTTATCCACTGGTACAATTTAAAATTTTTTAAGCAATTTTACAGCTCTTCAACTTCTTGAAAATCTCCTTCAAATTCTTTTATAACACATAAAGTATTTTCTGAATCCTGCAAAAAAACATTTGTTACGCTTAATGCCCATAACAACATCTAAAAATGTGTTGGAAGCTTTGCCATAATTTCATAAATTAGAGTTTTTATGAACTGTATTAAATAACGTTTAACGATATGTTTATCTGATTTAGTTATATTAGAATCTTCGCATGCTTTCTCAAAGTTATATCCTAGATAACGCTTGTTATTTATTTAAGATTCAAATTCTGCAGCTACATACATATATAATCGAAGTCATCTGTCGGTATAATGATTTTATTTGTCAGGCTTTGTAATAAATAAAATAAATAAGTGAATAGCTTTGTATGTTTCGTATATGCCACAAAATTTACTATAAAATGCAAAAAGTGCCAAACGTGCCGTTTCCACAGTTGAAAAGAGCTGTGTTAGCTCCTTTTCATAAAAAAGAGCCAAATGGAAAATTTTCGAGTTAGAAGCAATTATAAAGAGCTAAATTTAGCTCCAAAATAGCTAAGTTAGCCTCGCTGGTTATTAGAGTAATGTACTTTGCTATCGTTGTAAGTTAAAGTAACTTTGACAAATTTTTTAGTTAATTTTTCGAACATAGGAGCCAACTAAAATTTAAGGCTTTCTTAGGAAAATAGTAACAGCCATTCTACCCTCTTTTAGTTGAATTTATTCTATGTTTTTAGGAAATATAACCTATAGAATTTTTTGTGTGTACTCATAGTCAAATAACTCACCAGGTCGTAGCAATGAGAAAATATAGTTTTAGGCTCCCTCACTTTTTTCTTTTTTTAATATGTAGTTTGACACTTTCCCGGTCGTAAAATAGAAAATTTCAAACGCACACTGTTCTAACTCTATATAAAAAAGTGAGAGAGTCTGATATTATATTCTCTTATTGCTGCGACCTTATTAGTTATTTGACTATTTACATACATACTTATATACATAATACAAAACTAGAAGGTTCTTAAATAAATTTTATCTATTTAAAAATTTTGATTTTTTTTAGTTTATTTTGTATATAACATTGAAAAAAGCTTTGCCACGTAATAAAATCTTCAACTAACTTATTAAAGGTGTTTTTTTTTCTAAATTGTTCATTTATATTTTCAGAAAATAAGGTATGCATTGTATATAAGTTAACGAGTTTATTGGTACAACAGAACAGAGCTAAAACTTCATTTGTCACTCATATTCTTTTATACAATATTTTTCTTAGCCTAAATACAATTTTGCTTATTATTTAAACTTAAATAAATTATAAAAAAATATGCTTACTCGTCAATTAATTATTTTAGTTATTCAGTTGGGTTTGAAGAAGTTGTGTTTGTTGTTTAGTGTTTCGGATGTGTTTTTGTTGAATACTTGGGTTATTGCATTTGTTGTTGTATAGAATGTGTTAACGTAGAAAGATAACTGGGGTATTCACCATATGTGTTAACTCCCCCTTTTTAAGTATTAGCGTCCCGCTAATCATTAGAAGTTTATAGATAATTTATTTTTATCTCTGGAAAATTTGTCATAGGTGGAATTTGAAGAACTCCACTGTTATTTTTGCATTTTGAATAAAGTTGGAAGAATATGATCATGAAAAACCTATGAAAACCATTAAGAAGTTAGAACTTAAAAAAAAAAGAATCTTTTATAGAGAATGTCTTTTATGTGATCAATATTGCCTAGATGAAGTTCTTACCTGACTCCGTGTCTGCTGATCCCCTAACCTTCTGCCTAATATGTTGCAATATTGCTCTGTATATTGGTGTTTTCTCTACAATTTCATAGTCCTTTAAGTTAGATTCTACGCTATGGACCCAAGATATAAATTGAACAGGATTACCTTCGAAAATTTGTAAGTCCCTTACGCAGTCTGGGAGTTTACGTATATCATCTAATTCTTTAACGGTTTTGGGTAAGGCAAGATTTGATCCTTCGATAGTAGGATTGCCTATCCTAATTTCCAAGCCTGTCGTCTTTTTTCCCCAGTCAACCACTTGATTAATTAGCTGTCTGACCTGCTCTATTTGTGCGTTCAGTGCACCCATTAATTGTGTAATTGCTTCTTTAAATTGCTCCATTATGTGTGTTTGTGTGTTTTATCAAGGTGTGTAGTATAATTTTTCTTTCTTAAAAAATATTTTTATGTTGCAAAATAAATAATTTTCTCCGTTTTAATCTGCTTTTTGTGAAATTGGCCAAATACGATTGAATCAATGCTTTGTTTTGCATAAAAAGGCCCTAAAAATGTTTATGTATATATTAAAAACTTTTTACAACTTTATGCTGACCTTAAATTTCTTTTTTTCTGTAAATTTAACTTAAACAAACTTATTTTCGTAAATGTGACATTGTAGGAAAAAACGTAACTTCTGGGGTGGCAAAATGTAACTTTTCGTAGCTTCCCCTGGCAACGCTGACTCATATATGTATGTATTAACAATTTTATATTTTCCGTGAACGTTAAAAGAAACTATTATTTGAAAAAAGCAGGTTTTTTCTACCGATACGAGTACTAGCCGAGTAGAATTCATGCAAAAATGGCCTTTAACTTCAGTTCATTTGTCGTTTACAAAAAAAAAAAAAATAATAAGATTTACTCCCCTATTGTATAATATACAATACAGTTGTTTTCGGTTAATTAAGCTCCGCTTAATTGAGTTTCCCGTTTTATTGCACTAAAAATCATGGAACGTAATCATTCAGTATACTTGTTTAGTTAAGGTATCGTTTAATAGCGCCACCCGCTTAATTATTTCGCAAAATAAGACCGCATTGCGAAAAACAAGAGCAAATGTTTCGGTTAATTGTTTCCGTCTACTTAATATGTTTTTGGTCTACGATGAACGTACCTGATTTTTACTTTGTTTTAATAAACCTAAACAATTTTTTAACTTAATAAATAAAGAAATTAGTTTCATTTTCTATCTTCACATAGGTGTTTCGCTTTATTGCACATCTTGCTCAATTAAGTGGTTTTCGTTTTAATTGCGTCAGCGATTCAATTAACCGAGTACTGCTTGATTGAGTTCCCTTTTAACTGCGTCAAAAGTCGTGCATTTTTATAAACTCAATTAAGCGGAAATAACTGTAATAAAAAAGCGTTTTGTTCCATCTGAGAGATGGATGATGTCTGACCGTTAGTCAAGTGTTGCCGAAGAGACTTCAAAATGTCTAGCAAGCAAAAAAAGTAAAAATTGACATTTTTAACATAAATGGTTCACAACATTTTGTTTTTCAAAAATACAGACGTTTTTTAAGGGCGTAACAAAAAGTTATTTTTTAAAAGGAGAAAATGTCTTAAACTTAAATATTAGACTTAATCATACAAAGTAATATTGTCGAAACTGTTAAATGCAATTGTACACAGAAAGAAAAAAAAAACACATTCTAAAATCCAGAATTTTATTCTTGATTTAATGCAAAATCGTACTAAAAATTTTTAAAAAAGATTATACTTCGAGTTTTCTTAATGGGATTACTTCAACAAATCAAGCAGAAAAAAACTTGTTGTTTTAATATATTAGTTTCGGTGGCCTAGAGGTAGCGTGCTGGTGCTAGAGTGCTGAAAGTCTCTGGTTCGAATCTCATCTACGGTAAGTACAAAATATGAAATTTTTAAACTTTAAGTAAATAATAAGTATCTTTTAAATAAAATATAAAAAGTTTTTTTCTTTAATAAAGCTCCATAAGTCAAAAAAATTACATTTCATTTTTAGTTTAATCCCGTTTACGCTTAAATCAATCTTTTTAAGCTTACATTAAGTACGTTTTCAAACTTAAATCAATCATTTTTTGGCTTAGTTGTGGCTAAAAGTAAGAAATTCGTACTAGAAAAATTTTACTTGGTTTAAGAAGTTTCGTACTCGGTTTAAGAAAATCCGTACTCACCGTACTTTTGACACCGCTACGGCTTGATTTAAGTAAAGTTTACTTGGTTTATTATTTGTGTGTATTAATTAATATTCCTGGTAAAAATGAACGCGATTAATTATAGCAATTATTTTTCTTTTTTTGTTTGTCTTATAAAATTATAAAAAAAGATTATTGGCTTTTTTGTACTTCAAGTAGCAGTAAAGCATTTTAAACAAAGGCAAATCATAAAAATTAATTCATGTAAAATAATAACTTACATTTTAAAGCTTCAATTTCAATTTTATCACTATCAGTGGACACCCATATATTTTCAAAAATGCCAGTATTTTTAATTGTATCAATTGTTCGTCCAATTATACTTTTTCCATTGAGCTGCATTAGGTTTTTGTCCCTTATTCCTTTAGAGCCCCCCCGTGCTAATATAATTGCATGAGTATCATTAGGTGTACTAAAAATACAAAAAATTTTATTTTACACATAAATACATATTTTTTTTAATTTTTTTTTTAAATAGGCTCTCCAGTTCACTTTTATTTATAAAGTTGTGGGTATAACATTCGTGGTAGAGGTAAAATGCGTTTGTCCAGACATTTGTAACGCACCTTTAAATACTCAAAAATACTTCCTAAGCCAATTAAAGCCCTTATTCAAATGATCTTCTGGAATAAGCAATTTTGACTATAACTTCCTCAAATATTACTTTATTTTTACAAAATTTTGCATATGAGTTTAACCTTACGCCATCAAAAACTATGCAGAATATTTATATGATTGGTCAATTTTTAGACATAGCCACCATACAAATGCTAATTAATTTTAATTTTATTTTTACTCGTATTCGAAGTAGTTATGTTAAAAGAAACCTAATTTAAAAAAATAAGTTTTTCTACCGATACTAGCCCAGTACAATACATTTTCGAAACCAGCTACTTATGTACGTAATTTCATTATCAGTATTCCTTGAACGCTAAAAGTGTTTTGAAGCCAAAATAAAAAGAAAAGATTTGTCTTAAAACAATTAATTCAACATGGCACGGTGCAACGTGAACTTTGATATCAGTTCACTTGTCGTTGATTGCAAATTTTTTTTTTTTTTCATATATTTTATTATTGAATCTTCGCTTAAGCGAACTAACAAAAAGTATTCAAATCTTAAAACTAAGTTATTAATATTAGTCCAGTCAGTACCAGACTAAAATTTAAGTTCTCACAATAAGGATAATAAATTTTAAAAGTTTCATCTAAGAGCAATAGTGTCCCTTCTTTTTAGGCGGGTGTGCCCACTATGTTGCAGGATGCTTCGAGCGAGCGGATTTGGATGTGTTTCCAACTTATTTAAATACTTGTCCAGATAGTTTAGGATTTCGCTTTTTACTAGTGGAACTTCTAGATCCTTGTGAATGTTGCTGTTTTTAATATACCAAGGAGCACCAGTTATCATTCTCAGAATTTTGTTTTGACGACGTTGTGTTTTTTCTATGTTAGAGGAGGAAGCAGTGCCCCATAATTGTATACCGTAGCACCAAATTGGTTTTAAAGTCGAGTTGTAGAGTACATAGAAGTTTACAATCTAGACGTAGCACAGAGTTTCTACCAATTAACCAGTGGATTTGAGCAGCTTTAAGTTTCATTTGAGTCAGCTTCGCATTTATATGAGGCTTCCATGTGAGACGGCGATCTAGGTGAACATCAAAATATTTTGTCTCGGTACGTTGAGGCACCATATGGTTGTTAATAGTGATTGGGGAGCACGTTTCTTTGCGTAAAGTAAAAGTTACGTGAGTACATTTTTGTTCATTTATTTTTATTCCCCATAACTTTGCCCATTTTTCAACTTGGGTTACGTGTTGCTGCAGTTGGTTCGAAGCCTTTTTGGGGTCTTTATGAATACTAAGGAAAGCAGTATCATCAGCAAATGTCGACGTGTGTGTAAAACTATTGGTTGGCATATCTGCTGCGTAAAGCAAGTACAGAACTGAACCTAGTATACTTCCTTGAGGTACACCAGCCCCTATTGGTTGAGAAGAACTTATTTGGATCCCTTCTTTGATCATAAATTGTCGACCGGTTATGTATTTTTCTAATAGGTTGAAAATATTAGCAGGAAAGTTAAGCTTTAGTATGTTCACCAGGCCTTCGTGCCATACTTTATCGAAAGCTTGAGAGACATCAATGAAAAGCGCGGAGCAGTACTTCTTTTCCTCAAAGGTTTTTCTTATAACCTGCACCAGTCTGTGAGTTTGTTCGATTGTGCTATGTTGACTTCTAAATCCAAATTGGTGATCTAGAATGCAGTTGTTTTCATTCAGGAGCGGAGTCAGCTAGTTCTTAAGCAATTTTTCGAACAATTTTGACATTGTGGGTAACAAACTTATAGGTCTATAAGACTCTACCTTTTAAGGATCTTTGCCAGGCTTAGGAATGATCTTTACTAAGGCAATTTTCTATATAGGCGGGAAATGTTCAAGCCGAATTATTGCGATAAGAAGAATTATTCTTTTTGTCGTAAAAAGCTCTAAGAGCATTTTGTTGCTTATATTATCAACGCCAGGAGCTTTTTTACCATTTAGGTTAGCCATAGCCAGGGTTGGGCAAAATACATGCTTTGCTGTATTTGAAATACAAAATACAAAATACTTGTTCCGCTTGTATTTCAAATACAAAATACCAAATACTTTCAAGTCGAGTATTTCAAATACAAAATACAGTATTTTAGTATCTTTTATTTGAAATACAAAATACATTTATAACCATTAATCATGAACACAAGATTTTTAAAAGTTTAATCAGATAAGCAGCCTCTTGATGAAGAATATATAAATTCTGTTAAAAAAATAATTATTCTACAGGTACTGATGAAAACAGACTGGTGTTAAATTTAATGAAAACATTCTATGCAAGGCACATTCAAGAAGGTAAACCCAAGGCGAATTCAAAAAAATTTGCCCTCTGCATTTGCTTTTTGTGTTTTAACGGTAGAATGTCAGAAAAATTAAAAATTTTGTACAAAATTAAATTTTTATAACGTGAAAATGTCAAATTGATTTTAATCAGCTGGGTTCTTAATATTACCTGGTTCTCTGTATGTGCCTTGTTTGCGAAAAACAAATTAAATTAAAAACAAGTAAGAGCGCTATATTCGGCTGTGCCGAATCTTATATACCCTTCACATTGGTCTTTAAATATACCCAGCCGAGTAATTTTGTACTGCAAATAATATTATAGAAAACCTTGTGCGAGTTTTAAAGTTCATAGAAAACTATACAAAATTTTAACGTTCGTATGAATAATAGAAATAAATGAAGAAGATTTGAGGTCGAGAGTTTTAAAAGTTTTCGACATTATTCATATTTAAAGGTTAATAAAACTTGTTAAATGTTCTAGTCCCCCTGCTCTTCTCCAACTTTTTCTCCAAAATGTATTAATTATTTGATTATTACTTTTTGTAGAATATTCGAAGTCGATAGCTGTTATAGTTTCCGAGATATAGCGTATCGAATATTTTATAATAGCTGTCGATTTGTATAAGAGCTACCCCTTTTTTTGCCCCCACTCAAAAAAATTTTTCTTTAAAGCGTAGCCCTTATGGCCCAATTACTTTTTGTAGAACATTTCATTTCGATATCTGTTATAGTTTCCGACATATAGCGTATCGAATATTTGATAATAATTGTCGATTTGTATGGGAGCTACCCCTTTTTTTGCCCCCACCGAAAAATTTTTTTCTTTTAGGCGTAGCCCTTAGCGTGCAATTACTTTTGTAGAACATTTCATTTCGATATCTGTTATAGTTTTCGACATATAGCGTATCGAATATTTGATAATAATTGTCGATTTGTATGGGAGCTACCCCTTTTTTTGCCCCCACTCAAAAAAATTTTTCTTTAAAGCGTAGCCCTAATGGCCCAATTACTTTTTGTAGAACATTTCATTTCGATATCTGTTATAGTTTCCGAGATATAGCGTATCGAGTATTTGATAATAATTGTCGATTTGTATGGGAGCTACCCCTTTTTTTGCCCCCACTCAAAAAAATTTTTCTTTAAAGCGTAGCCCTAATGGCCCAATTACTTTTTGTAGAACATTTCATTTCGATATCTGTTATAGTTTCCGAGATATAGCGTATCGAATATTTTATAGTAATTGTCGATTTGAATGGGAGCTACCCCTTTTTTTGCCCCCACTCAAAAAAATTTTTCTTTAAAGCGTAGCCCTAATGGCCCAATTACTTTTTGTAGAACATTTCATTTCGATATCTGTTATAGTTTCCGAGATATAGCGTATCGAGTGTTTGATAATAATTGTCGATTTGTATGGGAGCTACCCCTTTTTTTGCCCCCACTCAAAAAAATTTTTCTTTAAAGCGTAGCCCTAATGGCCCAATTACTTTTTGTAGAACATTTCATTTCGATATCTGTTATAGTTTCCGAGATATAGCGTATCGAATATTTTATAGTAATTGTCGATTTGAATGGGAGCTACCCCTTTTTTTGCCCCCACTCAAAAAAATTTTTCTTTAAAGCGTAGCCCTAATGACCCAATTACTTTTTGTAGAACATTTCATTTCGATATCTGTTATAGTTTCCGAGATATAGCGTATCGAGTATTTGATAATAATTGTCGATTTGTATGGGAGCTACCCATTTTTTTGCCCCCACCCAAAAAATTTTTTCTTTAAGGCGTAGCCCTTAGCGTGCAATTTTTTTTTGTAGAACATTTTAAGCCGATAGCTGTTATGGTTTACGAGATATAGCGCATAAAATATTTCACCAAATTTGTGCAATTGTAGGAAAAATACCCCTTCCCCTGGTCCTATCTGAAGAAATTTTTTCCATTATTTAGGTCCCTTCTTTAGGAGTATCCGTGCCAAGTTTTGTGGCAAGAGTGATTATACTTACTGAGATATATAGGGATATATGCACGGATTTTGTCCTAAAAAAAATGGGTTACTCTGGGTTTTCGCTTATATCTCGGTCAATAGTGAACCGATTTTGCTAATTTTAAATAGCGATTGTTAGCGGGATATTTGTAATCGTTTGACACTATTTACTGATCTGTATCTTTTTATCTGACTCCGGAAACTTGATTTCAACAGACGGACAGACGGACAGACGGACAGACAGACAGACGGACAGACGGACAGACGGACATGGCTATTTCAACTTCCTTATCTATAAGGATCCAGAATATATATACTTTATGGGGTCGCAAATGAATAATAAAGAAATTACAAACGGAATGACAAACTGATATATACCCTTATCACTATGTGAAGGGTATAATAAAGTAATATCAAGGCGAATTCAAAAATTCGCCCTCTGCATTTCTTTTGTATATCCTTCACATAGTGATAAGGGTATATATCAGTTTGTCATTCCGTTTGAAATTTCTTTATTTTCCATTTGTGGCCCCCAAAAATTATTAATATTCTGGAAGTTAATTTAGCCATGTCCGTCTGTCAGTCTGTAAAAATCAAGTTTCCGGTGTCAAATAAAGTGATACGGACCAGTTATTGGTGTCAAACTTTTGTAAATATCCTGGAGACAATCGCTATTTAAAATTAGCAAAATCGGTTGACTATTGACCGAGATATAAACAAAAAATCAAAAAAAAAACAAACAGATAGGATCAAGGGAAGTGGTTTTTTCTCTACAATTGCACAAATTTTGTGAAATTGTTTATGCGCAAAATCTCAAAAATTATAACAGCTATCGACCTACACTTTGGAGAAAAAATTTTTGGAGTGGGGGCAGGAGAAAGTGTAGCTTCCATACAAATGAACAATTTTTATAAAATTTTCGCTATATCTCGGAAACTATAACAGCTATCGACTTCTATTGTTCTACAAAAAGTAGTTCGATGATAAGACCTACATTTTGGAAAAAACTACACTAAAAAAATTATTACAGTAACTGTAAGTTATTTAGGAAGTAATCCGTAAAGTTGTTTTTAAATTAAAAAACAGTCAAATTTCAATATAATATTTGTTTTTAACTGGTTTGAAAGGTTATTCAAAGCTCCAACTGCACAAAAATACTGATTTTCTGTTGCAGTTAATTTTGTCAGTTATTTTTTTAGTAATATTTAATTTTGTTAATTTTTTCCGATACAGAAAATCTAGTTAATTTTAGAAGAATATGTAAGTTATTTTTTTGATGTCTGAATTTGAATGAAATATTTTGTTGATTTTTATGAATATCTAGTTGGAGGGTTTTTAAATGAATATCCAGTTATTTTAAATATCATTTCCAGTATATTTTACATTAATACTTTTTTGAGTGTAGAAGATCCCGTAAAAATTAACAACTTTTAATAACCTTTTAATACGAATAATGACGAAAACTTTTATAACTCTCGACCTCAAACCTTCTTCATCTATTTCTATTATTTATACTGACGTTAAAATTGTGTAAAGTTTTCTATGGACTTTAAAGGTGGCACAAGGTATTTTATTATATTATTTGCAGTACAAAAAAACTCGACTGGGTATATTAAAAGAGCAATGTGAAGGGTATATAAGATTCGGCAGAGGCAAATATAGCGATCGTACTTGATGTGTTTAAAAGTGTGAATGTCAAAAAAATTTTAATTTTTATACAAAATTTTATTTTTTTGACATTCACATTTTCAAATATCCGCTTAGCTCTTGATATTAACTGAATGAGTGAGACCTTTAAGAGAACGTGCCTTGCTAAGGCGAAGACGTGAATGAATACGAAGACAAAGTTTCCATTCTTTTTTTTTTTATTGTAACATTTTTCAATTTTTCTAATGATAACTTTTTGTATAACAAAAAAATGTATTTTGCAAAAATGTATTTTGCCATCATAAGTATTTGAAATACAAAATACTTCAGTGTTGGGTATTTCAAATACAAAATACATTAGAAGGTGGTATTTCAAATACAAATACAAAATACGTATTTGTATTTCAAATACAAGTATTTGAAATGCTGCCCAACCCTGGCCATAGCATCTACAACATCTGTAAATCGGACACGTATTTCCAAAGGACGTCTAGCAACAACTGGCGGTTATTCCCTTAAGCTGGAGGTCCATACCATACGTTCTATGCGCTGTACTCCGTCCGTCAAAAAAGTAGAACCAGTGGATTGTATGTGGCAAGAAACATAACAAATTGCATAGAACGGATCTGCGCAATACGTTACTTGGTAGGTTTACTTTCTACTTTTTCATACGTCGCATGCGAAATGAGAAAATGACAGATGGTTTTGTTATCCAGTGATGACAAATTTTAAATGCTATCAAAAAACATGTGTGTGTGGTAAATTATATTTTTGGTATATTTTGTGTTAAAAACAGTATGTTATGAAAGAAAATGCTTTTATTATAAATTTTGCAAATAATTTTAAGAATAAATTTCCTTAAAAATAAGTTTTCAACACAAATATTTTGTAGCCAAAGTTAATATTGTTTTTATCGACTTCTTTTATATTTTAAGTGTCATCTCTGTTGTGTTTTTATTTATGTAAGTGTAATAAAGAAAATCTGATTTCTCTTGATTAAGGGTTTTTAATTTTTTGAAAGTTGCCGCAAAAATACCACTGACTTCCCGCTCTAGATGTAAGGGATGGACCAAAAACCTTGTAACACAAAAGATTATACGTATTAACCCAATAAATTCCATAAGTTCGGTAAAAAAACATAATTTAACTTTTAATTTTTCTTCAGTTTGTTTTTATTTTACACAGTTTTTTTACAAAACAGCTGATCAAAAGAAATAACTTGTCGCACAAAACGTATTGCATGTAACTTGGCAAAAACAAACGTATAAAACGTACAGAAATATGATACGCATAGAACGGAGCCACGCATATAACGTATGGTATGGACCTCCAGCTTTACGTCTGTGCAAGTATTGGGAGTGAACACGTTTTTGAAATGATTTGCGAACAGATCACATTTTTCTTCGTCATTTCTAGCCCAGGATCCTCCCAGATTACGCAGTGGTGGTTTTGGTATAACGGGTCTTTTAAGACGTCTGGCTGATCACCACCCTTTAAGTGAAGCCATTCTGTGAACCTCCAGCAAGCTTTTTAATTGGTTAGTACATTCTTTCAGCTTAGTTTTAAGTTGGGGCGATCTATGCTTTGGTATTCTCTTCTGACTCTCCTCTTTTCAGAAAAAAAGCTTTCCCACATCGTCAAAAAAAATTTTGCTGTACCTGGCCTGGCGAAAGGTAGAAGACGCATGTTCAACGGCTTTTTTACTGTTTTCATTTAGGACCCTCAGACTATCATCTATGTCTCCCGGAGTTTTTAGAGGTTGGTTTTCCAAGCAGTGGGCACTAATATATTTTTTATATTTTAACCAATTTATTCTTTTAGATAAGAAAAAAATCACTAGTTGCTATTTGGTGAGGAGTGCAAATAGTAATTATTGTGGATGAGTGGTCAGAAGATAAATCCAAGGAGGCTACAGCCTCAATAAGATCCGGGAATATACCTTTTGCCACTCCAAAATCTATTACGTCTGGAATTTTATTATTGTCCGTTGGCCAATAGGTTGGTTGTCCAGTTGAAATAACGAAAAGTCCCATTTCCCACACGGAATCATACAAGATACGACCTCTGGGACTAATTAGGCGGGAGCCCCAGTATGTGTGCTTAGCGTTATAGTCTCCAGCAGCTATGAAGCGAGGACCTAATGGTTTGTAGAAACTGTTGTACTGATCCTTCGTTATGGAGAATCTGGGTGGACAGTAAACTGATGAAATAACAAGGTTATGGAAAAATTTATCAATGCAGACGTTCGTAGCTTGGATATAACTAACATTCTGAGAAGCTAACCAACCATTGGTGTTTAATTCTCGATTTGATTAGAATAGCCGAGCCACCACATGATCTATCCTTAGGATCCTTTTAGTCGTAAAAAGAATAGCCACTAATTTTTAAAGTGCTTCTAGATGTCATATGAGTCTCAGAAATCAACACAACATCGATTTTTTGGTTTATCAAGAAATACTCGAGTTCGTTTTTGTGTTGGCGGATGCCGTTTGCGTTCCAGAAACAAACCCTGAGGCATTTCATGGCCTTTTTAGCATAGCATGCAAAAGAGCAGACTGCATTTTTTGCATTTCTTGCATCATGCCGGCCATTTGCGCCATAATCTGCGTAAATTTTTTGACCATATTGTCAATTACGGCTTCCAGGCGGCTAAATTTTGGCCCGGTTGGTTCGCTTGTTGGCACTTCTTGTTGTGTTGTAAGCTGGGTAGACTTGCATGAACTTGGCTGGTTAGACTTTAATGCGGTGGCGTAAGAAACTTGATTTGTAGTTGGTTGTGCCAATGGAGGATCAGGAACTATTTTCGGCTTAGTTGAGCGCTTAACTGAATTAAAAACAGGACAACCTCTATAGTTGGTTTCCCCCGCAGTTGCTGTATTTCTTCATCCTAGGATCATCTTTTGGCTTGTGGCACTTGGTCGTATCGTGCAGATCCCCACACACAACACAAACAGAAGGCAACTTGCAATAAGCTTTAGTGTGGCCATATTCCTGGCAGTTCAAGCACTGTACAGGCCCAGATCGCTTATGTGGCACTTCCACAGTAACTCGTCGGTGCATAATATATTTTAAATTATAGATGGGTTGAGTTTCACTCTTTTTCAATTTGATATCACCAGGCTCAAGCTCCACTCGGAATAATGGTTAGGGGTGTTTTTCCCTATTTCTCATATTGGATACCGTCCTAACCATAAATCCTTTGCTTGGTCTTGATCTCTTCTGGGTCAACATTAGAATCAATGCCTTTAATAACTACCCGAAGGCCTTTTGCGGTCTTGAGTTGGTAGGTATAGAAGTTTTTGCTGAGTTTTTCGAGCTCCGAAACCGTAGCGCGGTGGGCGTTTTTACCGCGTTTAACGTTTGAAACATAAAAGTTATTTTCCCCAATCAAACCGACTAAAAACTTGACGAGATCATTTGAATTTTTTTCCCTCAAATAAATGGGAGGTGGCTTAAAGGACTTTCTTTCACTAACGGGGGCCTCATTATTTTCTTGCAAAATTGCAAAACGATTTTGCGATGAGGTTGGCGTTGGATGTGTTTCCAGCTTATTTAAATACTTATCCACATAGCTTACGATTTCGCTCTTAAGTAGTGGAATATGTAGGTCCTTGTGGGTGTTGCCTAGGATCACCACCCAGGCAGAAAAAGACAATCAAACCGATTCTGTCCTGACGTTGGGAGAGGACTCTCTCTCAATATCAAAATAACGTAAATTTAACAAGTCAACAATGCTGTCTCAATGTTAAAATGATAACGCCAAATGGGCGCCTTTCGACTCTTGGTTTTTATGTGGTAGTAATACTGTAAATTTAAATTTTCGGTATTAGAATAACATTTTTTGTCTTTTCTGTCTTATAAACATATATATAAACATTTTTAATTTTGAAAGCAAATTTGAAATTTACAAACTAGGGCTGCGATTTTGTGTATACAGTACTATAATGGTACAATATTTTAAAAGAGTCGAAATTTTGTGTTTAAAGGACTGTGGTGGTACAACATTTATGGACCATCGTTTTAAAATCGTATATTTCTTCCTGGGCAGTTATCATTCTTAAGATTTTGTTTTTTTTTTTTTTTTTATTTTTTCATATATTTTATTATTGAATCTTCGCTTAAGCGAACTAACAATAAGTATTCAAATCTTAAAACTAAGTTATTAATACTAGTCCAGTCAGTACCAGACTAAAATTTAAGTTCTCATAATAAAGTTAATTAATTTTAAAAGTTTCATCTAAGAGCTATAGTATCCCTTCTTTTTAGGCGGGTGTGCCCACTATGCTGCAAGATGCTTCGGGCGAGCGGATTTGGATGTGTTTCCAACTTATTTAAATACTTGTCCACATAGTTTAGGATTTCGGTTTTTACTAGTGGAACTTCTAGATCCTTGTGGATGTTGCTGTTTTTGACATACCACGGAGCACCAGTTATCATTCTCAGATTTTTGTTTTGACGACGTTGTATTTTTTCTATGTTAGAGGTGGAAGCAGTGCCCCATAATTGTATACCGTAGCACCAAATTGGTTTTAAAATAGAGCTGTAGAGTAGAAGTTTACAATCCAGACGTAGCACAGAGTTTCTACCAATTAGCCAGTGGATTTGAGCAGCTTTAAGTTTCATTTGAGTCAGCTTCGCATCTATATGAGGCTTCCATGTGAGGCGGCGATCTGGATGAACACCAAGATATTTTGTCTCGGTTCGTTGAGGCACCATATGGTTATTAATAGTGATTGGGGAGCACGTTTCTTTGCGTAAAGTAAAAGTTACGTGGGTACATTTTTGTTCATTGATTTTTATTCCCCATAACTTTGCCCATTTTTCAACTTGAGTTACGTGTTGCTGCAGTTGGTTCGAAGCCTTTTTAGGGTCTTTATGAATACTAAGGAAAGCAGTATCATCAGCAAATGTAGACGTGTGAGTAAAACTATTGGTTGGCATATCTGCTGTGTAAAGCAAGTACAGAACTGGACCTAGTATACTCCCTTGAGGTACACCAGCCCCTATTGGTTGAGAAGAACTTATTTGGTTTCCCTCCTTGATCATAAATTGTCGACCGGTTATGTATTTTTCTAATAGGTTGAAAATATTAGCTGGAAGGTTTAGCTTTAGTTTGTTTAACAGACCTTCGTGCCATACTTTATCGAAAGCCTGAGAGACATCAATGAAAAGCCCGGAGCAGTACTTCTTTTCCTCAAAGGTTTTTCTTATAACCTGCACCAGTCTGTGAGTTTGTTCGATTGTGCTATGTTGACTTCTAAAGCCAAATTGGTGATCTGGAATGCAGTTGTTTTCATTCAGGATCGGAGTCAGCTTGTTCTTAAGCAATTTTTCGAACAATTTTGACATTGTGGGTAACAAACTTATAGGCCTATAAGACTCTTCCTTTGAAGGATCTTTGCCAGGCTTAGGAATCATCTTTACTAAGGCAATTTTCCATATAGGCGGGAAATGTTCAAGCCGAATTATTGCGTTAAAAATAAAAAGAATTATTCTTTTTGCCGTAAAAGGTAGCTCTTAGAGCATTTTGTTGCTTATATTATCAACGCCAGGAGCTTTTTTACCATTTAGGTTAGAAATAGCCTCCACAACATCTGTAAATCGAAAACGTATTTCTAAAGGACGTCTAGCAACAACTGGCGGTAATTCCCTCACGTCTGTGCAAGTATTGGGAGTGAACACGTTTTTGAAATGATTTGCGAACAGATCACATTTTTCTTCGTCATTTCTAGCCCAGGATCCTCTCAGATTACGCAGTGGTGGTTTTGCGATAACGGGTCTTTTAAGACGTCTGGCTGATCGCCATAAGGAATAATTTGTCTGAGGAGTCGCGTCTAGACCTTCGAGGTACTCTTTAAGTGAAGCCATTCTGTGAACCTCCAACAAGCTTTTTAATCTGTAAGTACATTCTTTCAGCTTAGTTTTAAGCTGGGGTGATCTATGCTTTTGCCATTCTCTTCGGACTCTCCTTTTTTCAGATAAAAGTTTTCCCACATCGTCAGAATAAATTTTGCTGTACCTGGCCTGGCGATAGGTAGAAGACGCATGTTCAACGGCATTTTTAATGTTTTCATTTAGAACGCTCAGACTATCATCTATGTCTCCCGGAGTTTTTAGCGGTTGGTTTTCCGAGCAGTGGGCACTAATATATTTTTTACATTTTAACCAATTTATTTTTTTAGATAAGAAAAAATCACTAGTTGCTATTTGGTGAGGACTGCAAATAGTAATTATTGTAGGTGAGTGGTCAGAAGATAAATCCGAGGAGGCTACAGCCTCAATAAGGTCCGGGGATATACCTTTTGCCACGCCAAAATCTATTACGTCTGGAATTTTATTATTGTCCGTTGGCCAATAGGTTGGTTGTCCAGTTGAAATAACGAAAAGTCCCATTTCCGACACGGTATCATACAAGACACGACCTCTGGGACTAATTAGGCGGGATCCCCAGTATGTGTGCTTTGCGTTATAGTCTCCAGCAGCTATGAAGCGGGGACCTAATGATTTGTAGAAACTGTTGTACTGATCCTTCGTTATGGAGAATCTGGGTGGACAGTAAACTGACGAAATAACGAGATTATGGAAAAATTCATCAATGCAGACGTTCGTAGCTTGGATATAACATTCCGAGAGGCCACCCAACCATTGGTGTTTAATTCTTGATTTGATTAGAATAGCCGAGCCACCACATGATCTATCCCTAGGATCCTTTGAATCGTAAAAAGAATAGCCACTAATTTTAAAAGTGCTTCTAGATGTCATATGAGTCTCAGAAATACACATAACATCGATTTTTTGGTTCATCAAGAAATATTCGAGCTCGTTTTTGTGTTGGCGGATGCCGTTTGCGTTCCAGAAACAAACCCTGAGGCAGTTCATGGTCTTTTAAGCATAGCCTGCAGAAAAGCAGACTGCATTTTTTGCATTTCTTGCATCATGTTGGTCATTTGCGCCATAATCTGCGTAAGTTGTGTGACCATATTGTCAATTACGGCTTCCAGGCGGCTAAAATTAGGCCCGGTTGGTTCGCTAGTTGGCACTTCCTGTTGTGTTGTAGGCTGGGTAGACTTACGTGAATTAGGCTGGTTAGACTTTAATGCGGCGGCGTAAGAAACTTGATTTGTAGTTGGTTGTGCCAACGGAGGCATATTTGTAGTTGGTATATTTAAAGGCTGGGGAGGGGCAGGAACTATTTTCGGCTTAGTTGAGCGCTTAACTGAATTGAAAACAGGACAACCTCTATAGTTGGCAGTGTGGTTTCCCCCGCAGTTGCTGCATTTCTTTAACCTAGGATCATCTTTTGGCTTGTCACACTTGGTCGTATCGTGCAGATCTCCACACACAACACAAACAGAAGGCAACTTACAATAAGTTTTAGTGTGGCCATATTCCTGGCAGTTTATGCACTGTACGGGCCCAGATCGCTTATGTGGCACTTCCACAGTGACTCGTCGGTGCATAATATATTTTAAATCATAGATGGGGTGAGTTTCACCTTTTTTCAATTTGATATCACCAGGCTCAAGCTCCACTCGGAATAATGGTTGGGGGTGTTTTTCCCTGTTTCTCATATTGAATACCGTCCTAACCATAAACCCTTTGTTTAGCAAACTGGTCTTGATCTCTTCTGGGTTAATGTTAGAATCAATGCCTTTAATAACTACCTGAAGGCTTTTTGCGGTCTTTAGTTGGTAGGTGTAGAAGTTTTTGCTGAGTTTTTCGAGCTCCGAAACCGTAGCGCGGTAGGCGTTTTCATGGTTCACTTGAATTTTTGTCTCAAATATGTTACCGCGTTTAACGTTTGAAACATAAAAGTTATTTTCCCCAATCAAACCGACTAAAAACTTGACGAGATCATTTGAGTTTTTTTCCCTCAAATAAATGGGAGGTGGTTTAAAGGACTTTTTTTCACTAGCGGGGGCATCATTATCCTCTTGCAAAATTGCAAAACGATTTTGCGACGAGGTTGGCCTTTCATCGTCTTTTAAAATTTTTGCAGGTTGAGATGCTTCTGCCGATTTAGGGCTTCTTCCCCTTTTAAGAACTGTCACGTAGCGGTCCATCCCTACCTGGATCTTAGGTGCCGGTGCAGAAATTAAGCTTGATGCGGCTTTAGCAGCTGCAGGTTCAACTCCAGAATTTGGTGACCGCGACAAAGATGGTACCTCAGAATTTTTTTTATAATTATTAAATAGAAATTGGGCTAAATTAGTCCCTTGTTCAGTACATTTATTTAAATTAGGCGCACTTGAACTAAGATTGTTTGTAATTATTTTTGGTCTTGCATTCAAATAATTTTTATTAAATTCAGGGTCTCTTATGTTCTCATTGCTAACACTTGTGGAGCTTAACACAATGTAAGCATTTCGGCTACTAGGCCCACTGTCACTACGATTACTGTTACTCATTAACAGTTCGCTTTTTTTTTATTTAGTTTGTTGTTATTGTTTTTCTTTTCTCACTTTTTTGTGTTTATATGTATATTAATAAATTCGTTTGCTACTTATTACTAATATCACCTATTAACAATATTACACTCGCGTACACACGTCCGTACACTACGAGATTAAGAATGCAACTGGATTTTGTTTTGACGACGTTTAATTTTTTCTATGTTGGAGACAACGCAGTGCTCCAAAGTTGTATCCCGTAGCACCAAATTGGTTTCAAAATTAAGTTGTAGAGCAGAAATTAAACATCGAGACGAAGAATAGAGTTTCTACCAATCAGCCAAGGAATTGGAACTGCTTTCAATTTTATTTGTTTTAACTTAGCATCTATATGTGACTTTCATGTGAGGCGACGATCTAGGTGAATGCCAAGGTATTTCACCTCATAGTGTTTAGGCACCATGAGGTTATTAATAAGGATTAGGGAGTACGTTTCTTTGCGTAAGTAAATGTTACGTGGATGCATTTTTGTTCATTAATTTTTACTCTCTTTAACTTTGCCCATTTTTCTACTTGGACAATATGATGCTGCAGTTGTTTTAAGGTCTTTTTAGGATCTTTATAAATACTGAGAAAAGCAGTATCAGCAAATGTTTACGTACTTGTTTTACTATCGGTTAGCATCTCTACTGTGTAAAGCAAGTACGAAATTGGTCCTAGAATGCTACCTTGAGGTACGCCAGTCCCAATTGTTTAAGAAAAACTGAAGTGTTGTCCTTCTTTGATAATAAGCTTTTGGTTGGTTATATACTTTTCCAAAAGGTTGTAGAGATTCATAGGCGATTTCAGCTTAAGTTTGGTTAACGCATTTATGTCATATTTTATCGAACGCTGAGAAACATCTATAAATAGCCCAGAGCAATATGTTTTCCCTTCAAACGCTTTTCGTATAACCTGTACCAACCTGTGGGTCTATTCAATGATACTGTGTTGTCGCCTAAAACCAAATTGGTGATTGGAAATGCAGTCGTTATCATTTAAAATCAGAGTCAACTTATTTTTTTTAAACAATTTTCCATACAATTTCGACATGCGTTGCTCTCTTAATCTCGTAGTGTACGGACGTGTCTACGCGAGTGTATATTTGTAATAGGTGATATTTGTAATAAGTTACAAAAAAAAATTGTTAATATACATACCTACAAGACATAAGTGAGAATCGAAAATAAAAACAAACTAAACAAAACAAAAAAACCAAACGGTTAATGAGTAACAGTAATCGTCGTGTCAGTGGGCCTAATAGCCGAAATGCTTACATTGTGTTAAGCTCAGCAAGCGTTAGCAATGAAAACATTAGAGACCCTGAATATAATAGAAACTATTTAAGTGCAAAACCGAAAACAAATACAAATAATTTAAGTGCAAGTGTGCCTAATTTGAATAAATGTACTGAACAAGGGACAAATTTAGCCCAATCTCTGTTTAAAAATTATAAAAAAATACCGAGGTTCAATCCTCATCGCGGTTTTCTTTATCAAGTTCTGGTGTCGCACCAACAGCTGCTAAAGGCGCTCCGAGCCCAATTTCTGCGTGTGCTCCTAAGATCCAGGTAGGGATGGACAGGTACGTAACAGTTCTTAAAAGGGGAAGAAGTCCGAAATCGGCAGAAACATCTCAACCTGCAAAAATGTTGAAAGACGATGAAAGGCCAACCTCATCGCAAAATCGTTTTGCCATTCTGCAAGAAGATAATGATGCCCCCGTTACTGAAAAAAGTCCTTTAAGCCACCTCCGATTTATTTGAGGGAAAGGAATTCTAATGATCTTGTAAAGTTTCTAGTAGGTTTGATTGGGGAAAACAACTTTTACGTTACTAACATTAAACGTGGTAACATATACGAGACAAAAATTCAGGTGAATGACGAAAACGCTTACCGCACCACTATTTCGGAGCTCGAAAAACTTAAGAAAAATTTCTATACTTACCAGCTTAAGAACGCTAAGGGCCTCCAGGTAGTTATAAAAGGTATTGACTCTAATGTTGACCCGGAGGAAATTAAAACCAATTTGTGCATGAAGGGCTTTAGAGTCAAATATGTATCAAACATAAGGAACAGGGAAAAACACTCTCAACCATTATTCCGGGTGGAGCTTGAGCCCAGTGACATTAAATTGAAAAAAAATGAAACACATCCGATATATGATCTAAGATATATTATGTACCGTAGAGTTATAGTGGAGGTGCCACATAAGCGATCTGGGCCCGTACAGTGCTTAAACTGCCAGGAATATGGCCACACCAAAGCATAATGTAAATTGCCTTCTGTTTGTGTTGTGTGCGGGGATCTGCACGATACGACCAACTGTGACAAGTCAAAAGAAGATCCTAGGGTGAAGAAATGCAGTAATTGCGGGGGAAACTACACCGCCAACTATAGAGGTTTCCCTGTTTTTGACTTAGTTAAACGCTCATCCAAGCTCCTGCCCCTCCCCAGCCATTAAATATGCCTACTACAAATATGCCCCCATTAGCACAAACAACTATAAGTGGAGTTTCCTATGCCAACGCATTAAAGTCTAACCAGCCCAAACCACGCAAGCCTGTCCAGCCAACAACACATCAAGACGTGCCCACAAACGAACCAACTGGTTCAAATTTTAGCGGTCTAGAAGCCGTAATTGACAATATGGTTAAGCAATTTAAGCAGTTAATGGCACAAATGGCTGTCATGATGCAAGAAATGCAAAAAATGCAGTCTGCTCTTTTGCAGGCTATGCTTAAAAGGCCATGAACTGCCTGAGGGTTTGTTTCTGGAACGCAAACGGCATCCGCCAACACAAAAACGAACTCGAATATTTTTCAACACACCAAAACATTGTAATGTTGATTTCGGAGACTCATATGACATCTAGAAGCGCTTTTAAAATAAGTGGCTATTCATTTTACGATTCAAAGGATCCCAGGGATAGATCATGTGGAGGCTCGGCTATACTAATCAAATCAAGAATTAAACACCAATGGTTAGGTGGCATCTCCGAATGCTATATTCAAGCAACAAACGTCTGCATTGATGAACTTTGCCCTAAACTAGTTATTTCGTCGGTTTATTCTCCACCCAGATTTTCCATAACGAAGGATAAGTACAACAGTTTTTACAAATCTTTAGGTCCCCGCTTCATAGCTGCTGGAGACTATAACGCTAAACACACCTACTCAGGCTCCCGCTTAATTAGTCCCAGAGGACGTATCTTGTATGATTCCGTATCTGAAATGGGTCTTTGTGTTATTTCTACCGGACAACCAACCTATTGGCCAACCGACCACAATAAAATTCCAGACGTAATAGATTTTGGCGTAGCAAAAGGTATATCCCTGGAGTTCGTTGAGGCGCAAGCCTCTCTGGATTTATCTTCTGACCACTCACCAGCAATTATCACTATTTACAGTCCTCACCAAATAGCAACTAGTGACTTTTTCTTATCTAAAAGAGTAAATTGGTTGAAATATAAAAAATATATCAGCTCTCACTGCTTGGAACACATACCACTAAAAACTCCCCAAGAAATCGATGATTGCCTGAGTATCCTAAATGAAAACATTAAAGCAGCCGTTGAACATGCTTCTTCAACAAACCGGCAGGTCAAATACAACAAAATTTTTTCTGTCGATGTTGAAGAGCTTTTGTCTGAAAAAAGGAGAGCACGAAGAGAATGGCAACAGCATAGATCGCCCCAACTTAAAACGAAGCTAAAACAGTGTACAAATCGCTTAAAAAACTTGCTGGAGGTACACAGAATTGCATCAATTAAGAAGTATTTGGAAGGTCTAGACGCGACTCCTCAAACAAATTATTCTCTATGGCGATCAGCCAGTCGTCTCAAAAGGCCCGTAATCGCAAAACCACCACTGCGCAATCTAAGAGGATCCTGGGCTAGAAATGATGAAGAAAAATGCGATCTGCTCGCAAGCCATTTAAGAAACGTGTTAACTCCTAATACATGCACTGACGTGAGGGAATTACCGCCTGTTGTTTCTAGACGGCCTATAGAAATACGTTTTCGATATTCAGATGTGGTAGAAGCCATTGTTAACCTTAATGATAAAAAAGCTCCTGGCGTTGATAAAATAAGCAACAAAATGCTCATTGAGCTACCTTTTACAGCAAAAAGAATAATTCTTTTTATTTTTAATGCCATAATACGGCTTGAACATTTTCCACCAATATGGAAAGTTGCCTTAGTAAAGATTATTCCTAAGCCTGGTAAAGATCCTTCGAAGGTGGAGTCTTATAGGCATATAAGTTTGTTACCAACTTTGTCAAAACTGTTTGAAAAGCTGCTCAAAAACAAGCTTACTCCGATCCTGAATGAAAACAACTGCATTCCAGATCACCAATTTGGCTTTAGAAGTCAACATAGCACAATAGAACAAACTCACAGACTGGTGCAAGTTATAAGAAAAACTTTCGAGGAAAAAAAGTATTGCTCCGCGCTTTTTATAGATGTCTCTCAAGCTTTCGATAAAGTATGGCACGAAGGCCTGTTAAATAAACTAAAGCTAAACCTTCCAGCTAATATTTTCAACCTACTAGAAAAGTACATAACCGGTCGACAATTTAAAATCAAAGAGAGAAACCAAATAAGTTGTTACCAACCAATAGGGGCTGGTGTACCTCAAGGGAGTATCCTAGGCCCAATTTTGTACTTGTTTTACACGGCAGATATGCCAACAAACAGTTCTACGCACACGTCTACATTTGCTGACGATACCGCTTTTCTCAGTATTCATAAAGACCCTAAAGAGGCTTCGTTCCAATTGCAACAACACGTAACCCAAGTAGAGAAATGGGCAAAATTATGGGGAATAAAAATTAATGAGCAAAAATGTACCCACGTAACGTTTACTTTACGCAAAGAAACGTGCTCTCCAATCCTTATTAACAACCATATGGTGCCTCAACGATTTGAGGCGAAATACCTTGGCATTCACCTGGACCGTCGCCTTACATGGAAGACGCATATAGATGCGAAGTTGACACAAATGAAACTTAAAGCTACACAACTTCATTGGCTAATTGGCAGAAACTCTGTGCTTCGTCTTGATTGTAAACTTCTACTCTACAAATCGATTTTGAAACCAATTTGGTGCTACGGTATACAATTATGGGGCACTGCTTCCGCCTCTAACATAGAAAAAATACAACGTCGTCAAAACAAAATCCTAAGAATGATAACTGGTGCTCCTTGGTATATTAAAAACAGCAACATCCATAAGGATCTACAAGTTCCACTAGTTAAATGCGAAATCCTGAACTATGTGGACAAGTATTTTAACAAGCTGGAAACGCATCCAAATCCGCTCGCTCGAAACATCTTGCAACATAGTGGGCACACTCGTCTGAAAAGAAGGGACACTATTGCTCTTAGATGAAACTTTTAAAATTTATTATCCTTATTGTGAGAACTTAAATTTTAGTCTGGTACTGACTGGACTAATATTAATAACTTAGTTTTAAGATTCGAATACATATTGTTAGTTCGCATTAGCGAAGATTCAATAATAAAAATATGAGAAAACAAAAAAAATTTTCGACATGCTTGTTAACAGACTGATAGGCATATAAGACTTCAACTTAGAAGGCCTTTTTCCAGGCTAAGGAAACTTTCTACATTGGCGGGAAGTGTGCAAGCTGAAATATCGCGTTAAAAATAAAATTATTCCTTTTTGCTGTGCAAGGCAGCTCTAGGTAAGAGTATTTTGTTGCTGATTTTATTAAATCCAAGAGCTTTTTTAGAATTTAAGTTATTTATAACCTTTACGACATCTAGGAATTGGAATCGCATTTATATACGCTACCTAGCAACAGCAGTAATTTACTCATACCAGTACACATATTAGGAGTAAACACGTTCCTTAAATGATTTGCAAAGACGTCACATTTTTCTTCGTCGTTTCTTGCCCAGAAACCTCGTAGATTACGCAGTGGTGTTTTTGCGATTACGAGTCTTCTAAGACCTTTATTTGATCGCCATATCGAATAGTTTGTCTGAGGGGTAGTATCTAGACTTTCTAAGGGTACCCTAAGGGATACTGTTCTACATGACTCCAACAAGTTCCATAGATCGTGTGTGCTTTCCTTCAATTTGGCTTTAAATTGGGGCGATGCAAATATGCTTTTGTCATTCTTAACGGGCTCTTCATTTCTTAGACAAAAGTTGTTCCACATCCGCAAAACAACTTATGTTGTATCTAGTTTTGTGGTAACTAGAAGAAGCATATTTAACGGCCTTTTCAATATGTTCATTAAAGGAAAATCCCATTGTGACGGGCGTGACCATTTTGCTCAAATTTTACCTTATTGCTTAAATAGTTCAAAATTTTGATACGAGAAAAGAACATAATTTCTGCTCACAATTATCACATGAATTCTATGACGGGTGTGACCGTACAAATTTTATTTTAAAGAAATTGACTTTGAGATCGAATCGCGTAAAATATTTCTGACAACTGGCTTACCTTTTTTGATTTCAACGGCAGTTAAAATGTTTTTAATCGTATTTGATTCATTATTTCTATAAAAACTATTTGCGCTTAGGAAAAAACATTTTATAAAATGTGATGGGTGGGACATTTTCATCAAAACGTAAAAAAAGAGATCCGATTATACAGTATGCCATTATTTCAAGCTATTGCAAAATAAATAAAAAATAATGAACCAATTTGTTTATATTTCGACCATTTTATTTTCCTTATACATAGTACGTAAATTCGTCGATTTTTTAATAAAGAAAAAATTGTTTATTGATTATTGAATTCGGCCCCTTTTTTAAAAGGAATTGACCTACAGCTACTTAGACAGTTATTAATATCTTCCAGAGTCTTCATAGGTTGGATTTGCGAGCAGTGGGTGTAGATATATTTTTTATATACATATATGAGTCAATTGACTCTTTTGGATTAAGAAAATCACTAGTAACGATTTGTTGAGGACTGAAAATTGAGACTATTGTGGGCAAGGAGTCTGAACATAGATCCAACGAGGCTAAAACCTCAAAAAGCACCGTGGGTAAATCTTTTGTTACGCCGATGTTGATTATGTCTAGAATTTTATTTGGTCTGTTGGCCCGTAAGTTGGCTGTCCAAATGAAACTGATTTCAGCCCCATTTGAGACTGGAGAATCATTCAAGCCGCGACCTCTAGGACGAATTAGGCCCTAATACGTATGTCATAATACTTATGCTTAGTGTTGTAGTCGCCAGCAACTTTAAAGCGGGGACCTAAGGATTTGTAAAAAATTTTGTACTGATCTTTTGTTATTAAAAATCTAGGCAGACAATAAACGGATGAAATCGCAAAATCAAGCAGCTGAATGCGGCTATAAAAACAAATCTATTTTATTCTGACAGCGATTTTTCTTATGCTCTTAATTTAAAAAATAAATTTTCTCAACAATGTTGCCACACCTTTCTTTAATTTTTTACATTTTGTAAACAAACCCACATGTTTTGGAGAAGAAAACTAATGACAAAAGAAAATAAAAAAAAAAAACATTTATAAATTAAATTAAATTTAAAATTCTGTAAATATATGAATGAAATTACGAATATGGTTGAAAAATAAGTTCAAGAAGTACAATGTGAGTTTGTGAATTTGCGGCCGACGTTTCAATTATGGGCCTGTTTTCTCTGAGACTTGTTTTTGATTGGAGTTATAGACGTATTCTTTTTTATTATTAAGTTGGTAGATGTAGAAGTTTTTGCTCAGTTAAGTTCTGAAACAGTGATGCGGTAAGCGTTTTCACTTGAATTTTAGTTTCACAAATGTTAGACACATAACAGTTGTTTTCACCGATTAATTCAACTAAATAGCGTATAAAATGTGTCAGGTTTTTTAATGAATTTTGATTTGGATATCTGGAAATCTGCCCAAAATACTTATAATATTTGTTTCATTGCCAATCAGTAATGCCACAAATTATAGGGATAAGATCGAAAAAGGGGGAAGAAAGACTATATGGTTTAGCAATGATTCATATTTATCCATACTTATATTAAAATTGAACCAAATGTTGTATAAGATAAATTTGTATACATCTATTATCAAAGATTACACATTAAACAGACGTAAACAAAATTAGTTTTTTTTGGTCAATACAATAAATCTCACAAAGATTATTAATCCATATTTTCAACCATAATTTTTTAAACCGTAATTTCTAGTTTCCTAAACATCAAGAATATTTGAAGTTTCATGTTGCCTTAATATAATTTCTATATATTTTTATCTTATATTTTATTTTTACTGAAAATCGCTACATTTAATTTAATGTAAATTTAAACGTTGATTTTGGTTTTTTGTTATAAAAACTTAATATGTATTATAACATATCTTTTTTTTATATAAAAATCCAAAAGTTTTGTGTATTGTCTTATCTAACAAAATTTTAAGTAAAATCCTGTAATGAACAACCGATAATTTACCATGGAAATTACATTTAGCCTCATGAACAGCAAATAAAACAAGCACACAATATAAAATAAATTGTAGTGTAGGGTATAATATGGTCGAACTTGACCGACTATAGCTTTTTATTGTTTTTATTAAAGAATAATATTCAAAAAAGGTATTTTAGTAACACTTGCTTCTTCAGTTTTATTCTTTAATAAAAATAATTATTATAGAAATAAACAAGAAAGCCTGTTTAAAAAATAAAAAACTATATACATATTAAGATACATAGAAATATACATATACCTATCTACTTTAGTATATTATTATGGGGTCGCAAGTGAATATTGTAGAAAATAAAAACAGAATGACATACTGATATACATATGCCATCAACACTATGTGAAGGGTATAAAAATAGTTTTAAGGTAAAACTCTAAACTTTAATATGCTCTTTGCAACTCTTAATAAAATAATACAGTGCTGTAATGCATTTACGAACAGACCCAATACTGACACCACTAAAATGTCACGGTGATGTTTTCGTGACGCCAGGAAAATTTTCACCAATTACGTACAAAACCTACGCTAAATTCAGAGCCCTTGGATTTATTAGAAGCAAATAGTATGACTCCCTGATGAGTTATCTTGGTTGTTTATTTTTCTTTGTTTCACTTTTAAACTTACCCAGCTATTGATGCATTTTTGGAAATAATTACTATTTCTTTTAATAGTTTTTTTTTCTTTTCAATATACACATATGTATGTTTCAAGTATGTCATTTAAAGAACGAAACGCCGATAAGAACGACAACGATTGTTGTAAACTTATAAACTTTTAATATTACAAGTGTTAGCCAGCCTGTAAATTTAGCCGACAATGTTTGTATCAGACTTGATTTGTACGGATGCCTTACAGATTTCTATCACACATCCCTGAAACATTTTATGTGCGACGAGTCTGTTAAATCTCTGATAATTTCTTACAGATGTACAAGTATAATTGCCCGACATCTGTTAGATATCTGACAGAAACGTCGGACAAATTGAAAGAATTCTGTGTGATTTCTGTCAGACTTCTGACTGCAAAATAGGTTATTGACATGAAATCTGACAGATATGAATATTAAAGTGAAAGCTGTTCTTTTTTAAATAAATATACAAACTAAATACTAACAAGTAAGAGCGCTATATTCGGCTGTGCCGAATCTTATATACCCTTCACATTGGTCTTTAAATATACCCAGCCGAGTAATTTTGTACTGCAAATAATATAATAAAAAACCTTGTGCGAGTTTTAAAGTCCATAGAAAAATATACAAAATTTTAACGTTTGTATGAATAATAGAAATAGATGAAAAAGATTTGAGGTCGAGAGTTTTAAAACTTTTCGACATAATTCATATTTAAAGGTTAATAAAACTTATTAAATGTTCTAGTCCCCCTGCTCTTCTCCAACTTTTTCTCCAAAATGTATGAATTATTTCATTATTACTTTTTGTAGAATATTCGAAGTCGATAGCTGTAATAGTTTTCCAGAAGTAGCGTATCGAAAATTTTATAAAAATTGTTAATTTGTATGGGAGCTACCCCTTCTTCACCCCCCATCCGAAAAATTTTTTCTTAAGAGCGTAGCCCTTGATGTCTAATAACTTTCTGTAGAACACTTGGTTTCGATATCTGTTATAGTTTCCGAGTTATAGCGTATCGAAAATTTCACACAAATCAATAATTTGTATGGGAACTACCCCTTTTTTTGCCCCCACTCAAAAATATTTTTCTTTAAAGCGTAGGCCTTCTTGTTCAATTACTTTTTGTGGAGAATTTGATGTCGATAGCGGTTTTAGTTTCCCAGATAAAGCGTTTCGAAAATTTCATACAAATTATTAATTTGTATGGGAGCTACCCCCGGTTTTGCCCCCACTCAAAAAATTTTTTCTTTAAAGCGTAGGCTTTGTTCTCCAAATACTTTTTGTAGAACATTTGATTTCCATATCTGTTATAGTTTCCCAGATAAAGCGTATCGAAAATTTTATACAAATCATTAATTTGAATGGAAGCTACCCCATTTTTTGCCCCCACTCAAAAAATTTTTTCTTTAAAGCGTAGGCTTTGTTGTCCAAATACTTTTTGTGGAACATTTCATTTCGATATCTGTTATAGTTTCCGAGATATAGCGTATCGAATATTTCATAAAAATTGTTATTTTGTATTGGAGCTACCCCTTTCTTTGCCCCCACTCAAAAAAATTATTTTTTAAAGTGTAGGCCTTCTTGCCCAATTACTTTTTGTAGAACATTTCATTTCGATGTCTTTTATAGTTTTCGAGATATAGCGTATCGAATATTTAATAATAATTGTTGATTTGTATGGGAGCTACCCCTTTTTTTTCCCCCACTCAAAAAATTTTTTTTTTAAAGCGTAGGCCTTCTTGCCCAATTACTTTTTGTAGAACATTTTATTTCGATATCTGTAGTAGTTTCCGAGATATAGCGTATCGAATATTTCATAAAAATTGTTAATTTGTATTGGAGCTACCCCTTTCTTTGCCCTCACTCAAAAAAATTTTTTTTTTAAAGTGTAGGCCTTCTTGCCCAATTACTTTTTGTAGAACATTTTATTTCGATATCTGTTGTAGTTTCCGAGATATAGCGTATCGAATATTTCATAAAAATTGTTAATTTGTATTGGAGCTACCCCTTTCTTTGCCCTCACTCAAAAAAAATTTTTTTTAAAGTGTAGGCCTTCTTGCCCAATTACTTTTTGTAGAACATTTTATTTCGATATCTGTAGTAGTTTCCGAGATATAGCGTATCGAATATTTCATAAAAATTGTTATTTTGTATTGGAGCTACCCCTTTCTTTGCCCCCACTCAAAAAAATTATTTTTTAAAGTGTAGGCGTTCTTGCCCAATTACTTTTTGTAGAACATTTCATTTCGATGTCTTTTATAGTGTTCGAGATATAGCGTATCGAATATTTTATAATAATTGTTGATTTGTATGGGAGCTACCCCTTTTTTTGCCCCCACTCAAAAAAATTTTTTTTAAAGCGTAGGCCTTCTTGCCCAATTACTTTTTGTAGAACATTTTATTTCGATATCTGTTGTAGTTTCCGAGATATAGCGTATCGAATATTTCATAAAAATTGTTAATTTGTATTGGAGCTACCCCTTTCTTTGCCCTCACTCAAAAAAAATTTTTTTTAAAGTGTAGGCCTTCTTGCCCAATTACTTTTTGTAGAACATTTTATTTCGATATCTGTTGTAGTTTCCGAGATATAGCGTATCGAATATTTCATAAAAATTGTTATTTTGTATTGGAGCTACCCCTTTCTTTGCCCCCACTCAAAAAAATTATTTTTTAAAGTGTAGGCCTTCTTGCCCAATTACTTTTTGTAGAACATTTCATTTCGATGTCTTTTATAGTTTTCGAGATATAGCGTATCGAATATTTTATAATAATTGTTGATTTGTATGGGAGCTACCCCTTTCTTTGCCCCCACTCAAAAAAATTTTTTTTTAAAGCGTAGGCCTTCTTGCCCAATTACTTTTTGTAGAACATTTTATTTCGATATCTGTTGTAGTTTCCGAGATATAGCGTATCGAATATTTCATAAAAATTGTTAATTTGTATTGGAGCTACCCCTTTCTTTGCTCTCACTCAAAATAATTTTTTTCTAAAGTGTAGGCCTTCTTGCCCAATTACTTTTTGTAGAACATTTTACAGTGAACTCGCGAACACGTGAACTCATTTTTACCAAGGGTGTTCATGTTTTCGATTTTGTTCACGTTTCTGATTGGATATGTTTTAATTTTTTTCTAACGAATTTAATTGTTTTTATCAATTTATTGTTACTAGTTCAAAGACATCCAAATCTAGTCAAAGCTTAACATCGCTTTAACCCGAAAAGTCCAATTTAAAAATTTTAAAACCTAAGTTTTTTTGGTGATACATAATTGTCTTATTAATCTGACCACAAAAATCAACCTTTTGCAAATAAAACTATGTATAGGTATATCGCTTATAGATCCTTTTGTTGCATAATTCGGGGACTCCCAAAACTAATAAAATTAATGTAAACAAAAAAAACCTCAGAAAAAACTGTTCACGTTTTAAAGCTTTCAATGTTTGTTCACGTTTTAGAGTAGTCAATGTTAAATAAAAGTGTTCACGTTTCTGGATGTTCACGATTCTGGATATTCACGTTTCCGCGAGTTCACTGTATTTCGATATCTGTTGTAGTTTCCGAGATATAGCGTATCGAATATTTCATAAAAATTGTTAATTTGTATTGGAGCTACCCCTTTCTTTGCCCCCACTCAAAAAAATTATTTTTTAAAGTGTAGGCCTTCTTGCCCAATTACTTTTTGTAGAACATTTCATTTCGATGTCTTTTATAGTTTTCGAGATATAGCGTATCGAATATTTTATAATAATTGTTGATTTGTATGGGAGCTACCCCTTTTTTTGCCCCCACTCAAAAAAATTATTTTTTAAAGTGTAGGCCTTCTTGCCCAATTACTTTTTGTAGAACATTTTATTTCGATATCTGTTGTAGTTTCCGAGATATAGCGTATCGAATATTTCATAAAAATTGTTAATTTGTATTGGAGCTACCCCTTTCTTTGCCCTCACTCAAAATAATTTTTTTTTAAAGTGTAGGCCTTCTTGCCCAAATACTTTTTGTTGAACATTTCATTTCGATATCTGTTATAGTTTCCGAGATATTGCGTATCGAATATTTTATAATAATTGTCGATTTGTATGGGAGCTACCCCTCTTTTTTGCCCCCACTCAAAAAAATTTTTTTTTTAAAGTGTAGGTCTTTGCGTACAATTATTTTTTGTAGAACATTTTAAGTCGATAGCTGTTATAGTTTACGAGATATAGCGTATCGAATATTTTATGATAATTGTTCATTTGTATGGGAGCTACCCTTTTTTTTGCCCCCACTCAAAAAATTTTTCTTTATAGCGTAGGCCTTATTGCCCAATTACTTTTTGTTGAACATTTCATTTCGATATCTGTTATAGTTTCCGAGATATTGCGTATCGAATATTTTATAATAATTGTCGATTTGTATGGGAGCTACCCCTTTTTTTGCCCCCACTCAAAAAAATATTTCTTTAAAGCGTAGGCCTTCTTGCCCAATTACTTTTTGTAAAACATTTCATTTCGATATCTGTTATAGTTTCCGAGATATTGCGTATCGAATATTTTATAATAATTGTCGATTTGTATGGGAGCTACCCCTCTTTTTTGCCCCCACTCAAAAAAATTTTTTTTTAAAGTGTAGGTCTTTGCGTACAATTATTTTTTGTAGAACATTTTAAGTCGATAGCTGTTATAGTTTACGAGATATAGCGCATAAAATATTTCACCAAATTTGTGCAATTGTAGAAAATTCACCCCTTCCTGGTCCTATCTGAAAAAACTTTTTCCATTATTTAGGTCCCTTCTTTAGGAGTATCTGTGCCAAGTTTTGTGGCAAGAGTGACATTACTTACTGAGATATATAGGGATATATGCTCGGATTTTGTCCTAAAAAAATGGGTTACTCTGGGTTTTCGCTTATATCTCGGTCAATAGTGAACCGATTTTGCTGATTTTGAATAGCGATTGTCTCCAGGATATTTCTAATAATTTGACACCATAAACTGGTCTGTATCTTTTTATTTGACTCCGGAAACTTGATTTCAACAGACGGACAGACGGACATCGCTAAATCAGCTTCCCTATCTATAAGGATCCAGAATATATATACTTTATGGGGTCGCAAATGAATAATAAAGAAATTACAAACGGAATGACAAAGTGATATATAACCTATCACTATGTGAAGGGTATAAAAAGTAAGTATATTGAAAAAAAATTTTGCCTAAAACTAAAATCACTGCCAAACGACGGCTTTTAAAAAACAAAGTTAGATTTTATTCACTTAAAAAATTGTGTAAAACATCTTAAAATTTAAATTAAAAAATGTTCGTTTCAGATTCTAAAAGATCTTCTTACCCACTTTTAAGTTCCCTGATTAAAACTGACTTATAAGTTAGTTAAGGTTCGAAAATACCGGCTATTATCCATAACTCAAGATTCTTGTTGCACAGTGTTATTTATTATAGTTTTATTTAATTAAGCTGCCTGTGTGTTATTTTTTTTCTAAATCAATGTATAAAATACGTATAAATTTACCAGCACAAATTTCCAGCCAAAAAAAGAAGCACTAATTTACAAACGATTGTTATTCGTTGCACGGTCATTTTACAAATGTATAGACTATAAGTTTTTTACTGAACAATAACTTTTTATAAAGTCCAATTCAAGAAAAATAATTTAAAAAACAAATAAAAGCTGCGCCACCAATCAGAAAAACTTTTTTCAAGTATGCTTATACCCAGCAAAAACTTCACTTACAAACTTTTTTGTAATGACTTTCTTAATTCATTATTTTGTAGCCTTAATTGCTACTATTCTTCTATTTGTTATTTAATTTGTAATTAAAAGCACGTTATGATTTGAAAAATAATTTAAACTCGATAATTTTTATTATAAATTAAGTATTTTCGGATTACTTCAACAAATCAAGCAGAACAAAACTTGTTGTTTTAATATATTATTTTACATTTAAAAACAAAGTGTTTCGGTGGCCTAAAGGAAGCGCGCTGATGCTTGTATATATATATAAAATAAAAATAAAATTAAAAAAAAAAGTATTCTTCTTATTTTAAAACTATTTGCGACTTCTTATTTTTTAAATTAAATCATTACAAATAAAAGTACTTATTTTTTGGAGTTTGACTACTGTTTTGAGACACCGCGAACAAAAATAAGTGCTTTTTACAGTCGAATTGTAAGTAGTGCTTAACTAAAATTCTACTTACTTTTCTACTTATTTTGTAAGTAAAGTTTTTGCTGGGTAGATAACACCATGTAACATAAATAAACTTTTTTCGTAATCTTTAATGCCTACTACATTTTTATGATGTGTTATGGTCCTCTAACAAGAAAAAAGCCAAAACTCAAAATTTTATGAATAGAATTTTTAGGTTTATTCAATAACCTACAAACTTGTAACCAGCGCTGCCAGAATGACGATTTTATCATATTTTTGATGATTGCTTGTCAAAAATATGATTTGATGATTTTTTTTCTTAAATGAGGATTTTTAAATTTAGATATTATGATTTTTTTATATTGAGCTATATTTAAAATACGTGGAAATTTATACATAATTTGTTTAGAAATTTTATCAACAGTAAATGAAAAAAAAAACTGGCAACGCTATGGCAAGAGTGTGAAAATTAATATTTGGTGTGCGGAAGAGAATTGATTTTCTTTAAATTAGTTTTGTAAAAAATTAGAAAGTCGTAAATAGTACTAAATTTAAAGTTAAAAGGAAAATAAAACAAATTTATAACTTTTCTGAAGCTGTTGGTTAAAAATTAGTGAAAACATTTATCATAGCCTCAAATTTATTTACTTCGTGTCCGAAAAAGTTTCAAAATGACTTTCACTTGTTCGCTATGTTCTACAAATTGTAAGAAAGCTGATTTCATGATATGTTCTGTTTGCAACTCTTATCAGCACGTTAATTGCTTGTTAAAACAAATGCCTGATGTAGGTCAATCGGCCAAAAATAAAGTGAAGTCGGGATATTTATTTGGCTGCAAGAAATGTTTCTCTTCGTCTTCCAATGACGACGAAAATGAATGCTGTTGAGAAACAGCTGTCTGATTTGGCTAGTATTATTAAAGAGGAATTTCATCCCAGCTGAAAGACATAAAAGCTGACATTGCGAAATCCCTATCCAGTTGCAAACAATTCGAAAAAGACACTAACAGCAAAATAGAGAATATTCAGGCTATAAATAATCAATTGCGCAAACAACCTATTCGTTTTGGTATTATAGTAAGTGGTCTACCGTCAAACGTTAATTACGCTGATCTCTACTCGGCAGCTATATCAATTGGTAAAGCTTGTAATGTAAATTTGACCGAGCATGATATTAATTTTTGCTCTTGGATACGAAGAAAGTCTGCAGTGTTTATTGAATTCAACAATATTTTTAAGAGAGATTTAGCCTTAAATTGAATGATATAACTGAGACGGATATTGAAAAAAGATTTTATCGAAATAACCACTTACTGCCTATAGTGTCAAAACTACACTTTGTATGTCGGAACAAAATAAAGTCAGCGGAATCCGAAGCTACCGCATTTCGTCACACAATCCATTGAAGGTAAAAATGGTTCACCCTAACAAGGAAGGAGTCATCTTTAATGCTAAGGAAGTTTTCAGTCGTGAACCGGGATGCGGTAATATGGGATAAGTTGCTGGTGCTAGCAAAGACTTCGCCGGATGATTGTATTTTGCTAGTTATGTATTCTTCACTTATTAATTCCTTATTTTTAATATTATTCTTACACTACTATTTTTCGCGTTTTATTTTCTTTTTGCTTCTGAGGAACAGTGTTTTTCTTTCTTTTTTTATGTCTTATTCTTCTAGTTCTTTATACTTTATTATGCAAATTACGCTTTTTTATTTCTTATAAAGTTTTTTTGCTTTAAGTTTAGTTTTACACTTTTCTATTATTTCGATTTGCATTTTCTTTTTATCTGTTTCTAAAGAACGTTGATCTTTTGTATATCTTATTTGCACTAGTTCGTTATTATACTACAATATATATATATTTATATATATATATATACTTATGTACATATGTACTACGAGAGATATGGATAGGAAATTTGTGTTTATTGATAATCTTGCATAAAAGTTTAGTAAAGACGATAATAGACAAAAACAAGAAGGTGAAACATTATTTCTTAATTATAGGTCAAAAAAGAAACGATGAAAACAGAGGGGTTTTTATTTTATTTTGTTTTCTTTTTTCTTTCTTGGGCAAAACATAAGCATTATCTCTTCATGGATTAAACCTTCTAAGCTCAGTGCGTTTTGCCATCTCATTCCTGTGAATTTTGTTCTTCACCTGCTTATCAATTTTTTCTCTTTTCTTTTTTGGGTTATATATTTATGCATGATATTATATCATAATCTCTGTTATAAAATAATTTTATAATTGTTTTAAAATTATTTTATAATTGTTTTAAAATTCATATGTGTAATCCCACGTCTGTCTATTATTTAGTGGGTTCAGTCTTATCGTTATTGTGAATCAAATGCTTTTACCTATTGACAGATTGTAAGAATTTATATAAGTAGTATAAATGCCCCAACAAATTGCCCATATGTAGGTACTGTGTGCGTACATTTTTGGTGTTATATCTGATATTTGATGTATGATTTTCTAATCTTTTTACAACATCCTGTATTTATGTTAAAAAAGCACAGCCTCGGACTTCAGTTATTTTGCAAAATGAATGTTGAAAAGTTTTTTCATAGGTTTAGTTTTGAAATTGGGGTAATACTAATATTTGCACTGGTGTTAGGGTTGATCATATATGGTTATGTTATGTAATCTGGGGCCTTTACTATGTGATATGTTTGATAACTGAAAGTATGACGTCATTGAAATTTCAGAAACGTGATTGAAAACTTATGTAACAAATTTGAGCATAGCTTTGAATGGTTTTCAGGTTAAAAGAAATGATAGGTGTTGGTGATTATATGGAAGAGGGAATAATCCAAACTTTATTTGTTGAGATTTGTATGAACAATTACGACAAGCTTTTGATTGGTATTGCTTACTTGCCCCATAGGAACTTCTCGGGTTGTGAGGAATTAGTTACGGATTTATCAAGCAGATATGACAACTGCATTTTAATGGGTGACTTCAGTACTGACCTGTTTACTAAATCTAATACTGTAAGAGACTTTTGCTCCCGTTTAAATCTTTATGTTATTCATAATAGCTTGCCGACGCACATATGTAAATGAGGGTCATAGCACCTCTTCCTTAATATACTATTTTTTTGTCTCTGACGTTAGCTTTGTAACCAGAAAGTCTCAATATCAATTTTCACCCCTTAATTCTAGGCACGCTATAATCTCTGTAAGCTCGAGAGGGAGGTTCAAGTATGTGAACAGTGGTATAGACTACAGGGCAATTAATATTGAACGGTGTAACTCTCTGCCAGAAGATTTTATTTCTACCGGTTTTTTTAGTGCTCAGTCTGTAGATGACCAGCTGGAAATTTTTAACAACATTGTTGGCAGTTGCTTTGACAAGAGCGTTCCGCTGCGAAAATCTAGTCCAGTCGGGAAGGTAAAATGGACTGAGGATGCGGATTTGAAGATTGCTAGAATAAATAGAGATTTAGCTTGGAGAGCGTACTGTGAGTGTAACTCAGCTTCAATGAGGAGAATTTATTGTAAATATAGAAACAAAATTAAGTAAGTTATGAGGCGGTTAAGAGGGGAACATGCTACCCGTTACTTTGAACACTGCTCTCCGGCGCAGTTTCGGAGGAAAGTGCGTGCTTGGGGATAGTAATTGTGGGGAATTGATTAATGCTGAGGAGTTTAACATACAATCAAAATAATCACGGTGTTTTTTCGGCTCGTAGCAATGGAACGTTTAGAAATGTTGACTCTTCGGAGGTCTTAGAGGCTATGAATAGTATTAAAAGTGATTCAGTGGGGCCAGATGGTATACCTATTAAATTTTTAAATATCATATACCCCTTTATTATCCAACAGTTTACTTATCATTTTAAATACAAACATTACTTTATTGAATTTTTATATTTCGTATACATTTATATTATTCTTTTAGGCCAATATTTTTATACCCTTCACATAGTGATAAGGGTATATATCAGTTTGTCATTCCGTTTATAATTTCTTTATTATCCATTTGCGACCCCATAAAGTATATATATTCTGGATCCTTATAGATAGGGAAGTTGATATAGCCATGTCCGTCTGTCTGTGTGTCTGTCTGTCCGTCTGTTGAAATCAAGTTTCCGGAGTCAAATAAAAAGATACAGACCAGTTAATGGTATCAAACTATTGGAAATATCCCGCTAACAATCGCTATTTAAAATCAGCAAAATCGGTTCACTATTGACCGAGATATAAGCAAAAACCCAAAGTAACCCATTTTTTAGGACAAAATCCGTGCATATATCCCTATATATCTCAGTAAGTATAGTCACTCTTGCCACAAAACTTGGCACGGATACTCCTAAAGAAGGGACCTAAATAACGGAAAAAGTTTTTTCAAATAGGACCAGGGAAAGGGGTATTTTTCCTACAACTGCACAAATTTGGGGAAATATTTTATACGCTATATCTCGTAAACTATAACACCTATCGACTAAAAATGGTTTACAAAAAGTAATTGTACGATAAGGGCTACACTTTAAAGAAAAAAAATTTTTAATGGGGGCAAAAAAAGGGGTAGCTCCCATACAAATTAACGATTTTTATGAAATATTCGATACGCTATATCTCGGAAACTATAACAGATATCGAAGTGAAATGTTCTACAAAAAGTAATTGGGCCATAAGGGCTACGCCCTGAATAAATAATTTTTTGAGTGGGGGCAAAACAAGTGGTAGCTCCCATACAAATTAACGATTTTTATGAAATATTCGATACGCTATATCTCGGAAACTATAACAAATATCAAAATGAAATGTTCTACAAAAAGTAATTGGGCCATAAGGGCTACGCCCTGAATAAATAATTTTTTGAGTGGGGGCAAAACAAGTGGTAGCTCCCATACAAATTAACGATTTTTATAAAATATTCGAAACGCTTTATCTCGGAAACTATAACAGATATCGAAACCAAGTGTTCTACGGAAAGTGATTGGACGTCAAGGGCTACGCTCTTGAGAAATAATTTTTTGAGTGGGGGAAAAACAAGGGGTAGCACCCATACAAATTAATGATTTTTATGAAATATTCGATACGCTATATCTCGGAAACTATAACAGATATCGAAATCAAATGTTCTACAAAAAGTAATTGTACGCTAAGGGCTACACTTTTAAGAAAAAACTTTTTGGGTGGGGGCAAAAAAGGGGCAGCCACCATACAAATTAACGACTTTTATGAAATATTCGATATGCTATATATCGGAAACTATAACAGATATCGAAATCAAATGTTCTACAAAAAGTAATTCGACAACAAAGCCTACGATTTGAAGAAAAAATTTTTGGGGTGGAGGATGGACAAAGGGGATCTCCCATACAAATTACCATTTTTTATATAATTTTCGATACGCTACATCTGTGAAACTATAACAGCTATCGACTTTGAATATTCTACAAAAAGTAATAATCAAATAATTCATACATTTTGGGAAAAAAAGTTGGAGTTGGAGTTTTATTAACCTTTTAATATAAATAATGTCAAAAACTTGCATTACTGTCGACCTCAAACGTTCCTCATCTATTTCTATTATTCATACGAACGTTAAAATTTTGTAAAGTTTTCTATGGACTTTAAAACTCACACAAGGATTTTTATTATATTATTTGCAGTACAAAATTACTCGGCTGGGTATATTTAAAGACCAATGTGAAGGGTATATAAGATTCGGCACAGCCGAATATAACGCTCTTACTTGTTTATTTTAGTTTTGTATTTTTATACCCTTTACATAAGTGATAAGGATATACATATATAAGTTAGTCATTCAGTTTGTAATTTCTTAACTATCCATTTACGACCCCATAAAGTATATATATCCTGGATCCTTATAGATAGATAGGGAAGCCAATTTAGCCATGTCCGTGTTATGGTTGAAAACAACTTTCTGAAGCCCCCCGATGTCGCATAGACCCGTGAGTGGTTACAATCTGTCAGAAATATCTGCGAGAAAATCAGTATTGAAATTCAGCAAAATCGTCCGATAACTGACCGAGATATAAGCCAAAAACCAAGACTAACTCCTATTTTTTTATTCCAAAAAAAAAAAAAAAACAAAGAAAAGTACATACTTACATATTTATGTACATATACATATATGTATGTACATATTTATGTACATATACATATATGTATGTATGTAACAAAAAGTAACCAAAAAAAATCATGATCTGTTGCTCATTGACTAATTTAAATATTAACAAAAAAAAAACAAGCACAACCCTAACTCCGACACCTTATGGGGTTGCCATACAAAATTAAAAAAAAATTAAATGAAAATGCCCACAACTTCTTCAGAGTCGACCTTAGAGTAATAAAGTGTACGACCTACTCCCATTAGTTTATTCTCTCAAATATATTTCTAGAACATACTAATCCCTACCTCCACGCCCTAAGGGTGCTGCCATACAAAATTTAAAAAAGGATGTAAAAATGCTCACAACTTCTTCAGAGTCGGCTTGGAGAAATAAAGTGTCCGACCGACCCCCATTAGTTTCCACTTCCAAACGTATTCCTAGAGTATACTTACCCCCTATCTCCATCACCTAAGGGGGTTGCCATACAAAAATTATACGAAAATGCTTTAGAGCCGGCCTTAGAGCAAAAAAGTGTATGACCGACCCCATTTAGTTTCTTCCCCTAAACATATTCCACGAACATACTAGCCTTCTATCTCAACCCCCCAATATAGAAAATTTGAAAATATTAGAATAAAAACCCCAACTTCCTTATAGTCACTCGTCGAGCGTTGAAAAATGACACCGACCCCTTTTTAAAAATAAGAAATATTATAAGTAAAAAAATTTATAAAAATAAAAAAAATTCGGGGTTACGAAAGGCCAATGTGAAGGGTATATAAGATTCGGCACAACCGAATATAGTGCTCTTACTTGTTTTTATTATAATTGTCGTTGTGTGAGCATTTTCTTCATTACAATTTTTTTCATCTTTGAAAAATATTTTGCAATCTTAAGATCGGCATTTATAAAAATACTATAAAACTATGATTTTTTAAATTTTATTTTGAGAAATTATTTATTTTGTCAAAATTATATAAAATGAAACTGTCTAAGTTTATTATTATAAGCAACATATTATTAAGATACAAAAATTTAACTTAAAAATCATACTATATAAGTTAGGTTACGAAGGGTAGTGGCGAGTCTAACTTATCACCTCCACTCGGAGGCCTTCAGGCCCATTGTGAATACTATATATGTATGTATATAAAAATTCCCATTAAAATATTTTATTAAAAAACAAGTCGTGACATTATAGAAATTATTTAATTAAAAAAATACTTCTTTTTTATCCTCCTTGCTTCAGAAAATCAAGAAAATTAAACGCAGAACGGCATACAACTATGTAAATCAACATTTCAGGCAGCCAAATTGGGTTAAATTAATGTCTTGACATGCTTTTAAAAATAACATGCCAAGACACTTGGTTTGATTTAGCACATAACAGCCATAGCTGACAGATTAGTTTGGTTCTGTATCGTCAAAATTGTCATTAATCTTTCTAAAATTGTCAAAAAATCGTTAATCCAAAAATTTAAGCTTTGTTTAAATTTTTACTTGATAACAAAAAGCTCGGGATGCAAAATGCTTCAAAAATAGTAGCAAATTTAAAAGAAAAACTTATAATTTTATGCAAAATAAACTGCAACAGTGTAGTCTATGCCAATTTTTTGTTTGCAGATTTATAATGTCGAGCTTTATAACTTCCAATCTGGCCAAATTCATTCTTTTTTAAAGGAACACGTACTTTGTATTAATTACATGATTCGCCAAATCTACTAAGGTCCAAGTCTAATTGTTTGCAGTCGTTTCCGACTGCATGTGACTCCCTCAATTTGTACTGTTGGCACTGTTTAGAGCCTCCTCTACTGTGGTAGGACCACTTTCCTCGACAATCTTGTACAATTTTAAACACTTTCTTAATCTACCAGTGCCAACATATTTTTTCGGAACGGTACTTTCTTCGTTCGATTCAGCTTCATCAGCTGTTTCAAAGCCACCAAAATTAGAGTCTGTAAAACTCATTTCTTCTTCAAATTCATCGTTGCTAGACATAGGTTATTCATCAGACTAAATTTCATTGCTCATCTTGCGCACATTTCCTGTTTTTGCAATAGCATCACCGGTTTTTGATTTTAGGAAGCTACTCTTGTCAAAGGTACACACCGTTCTATTATGTTTCTAGTATTTTTACTACCTAAGCGGTAACCTTTAGACACCTGGGAATAACCAACCTAGAATTGATGATCTCCTTTAGTCTTAAATTTACCACTACCAGCCCTATTTTTGACATTTGGCTTACGACTAAACTAAACTTCATACGGTGTTTTATACCCAATATTCTAGTAGGACATCTGTTGCGTAGGTATGCAGCCGTGTTAATCGCTTCAGCCCATAAGTTTTACTTAACATTCGTGTGCACCATTATTGAACGTGCCGTTTTCATCAAGGTAGAATAGCGCGTCCGGCAAGGCCATTTTCTTGAGGAAAGTATGGTACTGTAAGCTGACGTGTAATGCCTTCCAGTTCCAAAAAATGTCATACTCTCTATTTTTATATTCACGTCCATTATTATCTACTCCTGATCGACTTAATTTTGTGGTCCGTTTGTTTCTCAGCCATTTGATTTAACTTTAAATTTCTCAAAAACTTCGCTTATGGCTTTAAGAAAATAAACAAATAATTTTTTGGAAATAGTCATCCACAAATGTGACGAAATACCTTGAGCCACACGTCGCTATAAATAAGTTCCAATGGATTCTTCGTACTTGATTTCTTTGGAAATTTAACAACATGAATTTTACTTACCACACATGTTCTGTAATGTGCTGAATTACCACCATTTAATTGCATGCCCCAGATACCATTGATTTGTCTGACAAACATTTCAAAGACTTGAAATTAACATGACCGAATCTATCATTCCAAACCTGGGTTGACGATGTTGCCGCAAAGAGTTAATTTTCTTTACCATATGCTATAAATGGATTGCCTTGTTTTACCGCTTTCAATATAATTGCACCATCAGAACGCAGAAAAATAGCACCAGATGAATCAAATATAACCTTCAACCCCTTTTATACGACACGACTGACAGGCAAAAAATTTATCTGTAATCCTGGGGAATAAAGAGCTTCTTGCAATTCAATTTGTAGACCGTTATTGTTTTCAATCTGCACATCGCCTTTTTTCTGGGCTAATATTTGGTACAGGACTACCAACGAAATGTTCTCTGTATGTGCTTTGAACTTTTCGAACATTTCTATATTGCAGCACATGTGCGCAGTTGCAACCGCTGTCGACACATCCCACTGCTGCTTTATTTTTTTATATAAAAGTTGTGTACCGTTCTCTTTTTAGTTTTGTGCATTTGCTTGCAAAATGCTCCGTTACACCACAGTTGCAGCATTTGCCGTTGAATTTGTTCTTACCTTGTTTATTGTCTTCTGTGTTCTTAGATTTCTGGGAGTTCATCACAAACGATTGCCTTGTATTTACTGATGCTGCTTCTCGTTCGAATCTTGCTCTGTGTATTTTGCCCTTTTTTAGCAACTTCTGTTTAACAGTTGATGAACTTCGTAATGTACATATCTCGCGTTTCCATGGATATGCCCAAATTTTCGAAGTTATTTGGTAATCTAGGTACGTAACAGCATTATTTTCAAAAGTTCCTCGATAAGAGGTACATATACCAGATTCAGTAAGCTTGTCTGCTAATTATGCAAACATACCTACATACATGCCGAGTACTACTATCACCCTTATCCATTGCCAGGTTCAATAGACGTTTATATATATCAACCTTCTGTATTGGGCCTCTAGGCATAAAAAATTCCTCCAACTTTTTCCAAGCCTAATAAGAAGTTTCAGTTTTTAAAAATACTTAGCTGCGATGACTTAACGCTAAAAGTAATTGTAGCAGGTGCACGTTGATCGTCTTCATACAATTTTATTCGTCCATCATTATCGACTGCAGCTTCCTTTTTAACTTCGCTACCAGCTGCTATGGATAAGCACACTACGCACTAGATATTCCAATTATCGATATTTGGGTTGTCAAGTTTCTCATTTTGGTAAAGTGACGCCATTTTCTAACAAAGTATTTTTCTCCTTTTTCTTTCTTTCATTTTTTCTTTGTTTTTTTCAAAGAATTAAAATTTTGCAATTTACTTAGCAAGCGTTACACTCCCCTTTTTTTTTCAAGGCACATATTAGCATGGATTTTGTCCTGAGCCCATAACCTGTTTAATATTTAGTTTGATTTTAAAAGAAAAAATAATTTATTAAGAATATTCTGATATACAAAAATACGTTTTGATTCTGATATAAAGGAATGAACAATATTAACCCTAGAATACTAACGCTATATAATACTACGTTAATACTAACTCCACGTAAATTTTACATACTGTGGAATTTTTCCTCAATTACTTTTATGAATTTTGTTATTTCATTAACCTTTTTTGTTTATTTATTAAATAATAAAAATGTACTTATAATTGATGCAAACTTAAACAAAAACAATTTTAAATTAAAAATAAAATTTTATGCTTGAGTTTAAATCATATACTTATCATTTATAACTTATGTAAGTACATATATTATCAGTCTTGGTTAATACAACCCTTGCATATTTTAATTTGATGCTCCCCACAAAGTGCCGCGCTTTTACAAACATAATAATATGTAGTTGTCATACGCTTCTTTGAGTGGTGACAAAAGTTGCAACATGTTCCCTTTCCATTTTCTCGAGAAGCTTCTTCGCAAGCCGGATCTTTGTGAACAATTTTCTGTATACTTCCTTTTAACGTTGACGATAAGCTGCAGGTCGTATTCAGACATTCGCCCATGTTCTGACAATCGCATTTCGCAAAATATTGGCGATGCGATTTGAAATCGCATAACAGGTGTTCTGAAGTTCACAATCGCAAGAAAGTTTGCGACTTCAAATCGCAAGAGGTAGATGAGGTGAACCGATGTTTTTTGCCCAAACTAGGTTAAAAACAGCCAATCAAACAATGCATAATTATAATATATGGGGTTTTTGTTATAATTTTCACAATTTGTTTTATTTTTTGTAAACAGTCTCAATAAAAATTAAATCTTAAAAAACTGTTAGTTATGTACATCTTCATTTTTCAGTTGCTTACTTTTTTTATGTATGAACTTTATTGGAAAACAAGTAAGAAAAAATGTTGTTGCAGAAATAGGTACAACTTGTTTTATATTCCTTGGTTTTTTGTTTTGTATTTTTAAAAGAAACATGTTTTTACTTTCAAATACATTAGCAAAAAATAACAAAACGCAAAAAAAAAAACGCGTGAACTACAGAACATGCAAAAAAAATTTTTGCGATTTACAAATCGCATGTGATTTGACAATCGCGTGAGAGTCAGAACATGGGCGATTGTTTCACGTTGAGACGTTGAAACCACGCTTGAAATTAATCATTTTCTTACTTGCCATTTTTTTTTCATAAAATACAACCAAAAATTTATACTATTATTACTAACGCCACGTAAAGTTTACGTTTAATGACTAAATAGGCTTTCGCCCATGTTCTGACTCCAACGCGATTTTCAAATCACATGCGATTTGTAAATCGAAAATTTTTTTTGCATGTTCTGTAGTTCACGCGTTTCCTTCGCGTTTTGTTATTTTTCGCTAATGTATTTGAAAATAAAAACATGTTTCTTTTAAAAATACAAAACAAAAAACCAAGGAATATAAAACAAGTTGTACCTATTCCTGCAACAACATTTTTATTTTCTTGTTTTCTAATCAAGTTCATACATAAAAAAAAGTAAGCAATTGAAAAAAGAAGATGTACTTAACCAATAGTTTTTCAAAATTGAATTTTTATTGAGACTGTTTACAAAAAATAAAACGAATTGTGAAAATTGTAACAAAAACCCCATATATTATAATTGTGCATAGTTTGATTGGCTGTTTTAACCTAGTTTGGGCAAAAAAATATCGGTTCACCTCTTGCGATTTGAAGTCGCAAACTTTCTTGCCATTGTGAACTTCAGAACACCTGTCATGCGATTTCAAATCGCATCGCCAATATTTTGCGAAATGCGATTGTCAGAACATGGGCGCTAGGTTGGGCGAAAAAAATCGGTTCACCTCATCTACTTCTTGCGATTTGAAGTCGCAAACTTTCTTGCGATTGTGAACTTCAGAACAACTGTCATGCGATTTCAAATCGCATCACCAATATTTTGCGAAATGCGATTGTCAGAACATGGGCGTTTGCTTATGTTTTTGCATTTGTTTAACAACTATTAAAAAAAAGCAGTTGTTGAATTTGGTCCTGTATGCTTGCGTAGCAACAACAAAAAAAAAAACTACACGTAAAATTTACGTGGGTTAGTATTCTAGGGTTAAATAGTATAAAAGGTCGTTAACATTGTTATACAGGGTGTCTGGTGGCAAACAAACCGTGCGAAGGAAGGGTGGCGACGTTGAAGTTATATATTTTGCGGATTTTTCAGTCACGATGCCGTAGTGGTCGAGTGAACATCGCGCGTTTGCTGTGAAGACCTTTTGGAAGAGTAATGATTCTTACGTAATTGCTCATCGAAAATTATGCTCAATGTTCGGTATTCGGCGAAAACGTGATGGACTCCGCAATCGGCTATGAATGCCCCACGGCCAGGGCCCAGTCGATCTTCAAGGAGTCCCGAAAACATTGAACTAGTTTAAAGCAGTTTACGTGAAAATCCGCGACTTCAAATACAGAAAAGAGCAGCCTCACTGGGACTTCCAACAGCTGTTTTTCATGAAATTTTAAAAAAGAATCGGAAATTCCATCCTTTTAAAATTCAAATCGTTCACTAACTGCAAGAAACTGACTTTGATTTACGGAAAAAAATTTGTGAAACGATCTTGGAGCGTTTTCGCACTGTAAATCCCTTTTTTTTGGAGTGACGAGGCTAATTTTCACTTAAACAAGCAGATCTGCAGTTAATATTCGATTTCTTTTTGCCAAACCTGCGAGCTCATCCATCGTACTCTTCACACACGTAGTTTCTACAAGATGGCGCGAATGCACACACAGCCAGAGCTTCGATGAATTTTCTTTCGGGAAAATTTCCCCCAAAAACTGGTGAGTCGCTGTAGGGACATCCCATGGCCACCGAGGTCGCTCAAACTATTTCCCATGCATTTTTTATGGGGCTACCTTAAAGGAAGGGTTTGAAATGGCAATTGAGGATTGGCTTTAAAAGAAAATATTCGTCGAGAAATCAGCTTAATTTAACCGAGTTTACTGCAGCGTATATCAAAGAACACAAGGCTCCGTTTTGAGCAGTGTGTTCAACTCGACGGAAGACATCTGGATGACATGCTCTTCAAAAATAAAATTTGCATTTTCATTATATCGTTCAATGCTCCTAATAAAACTTTGTGTCAATTATTACGTTTTTAAATAAAGTTTGAATATATAAATCTGTAACCAGACACCCTGTTTAAAGAGTTGCAATATGGCCCGTAAATTCTCAACAACTACATCGTAGTTACTACGAAAGTTTCGTATATATTGCGAAAATAAAAATTACGACAGGTTTTAATTATTTTCGTAAAAATTTAAAACTTTTCCCTAAGTTTTTTTCGTATATTGTTGCATGAATTTTTTTATGTAAATAATAATAAAATTAACAAAAAAAAACTTAACGCTCGCTTTATTTAAAGTAAATTGTATTCAATCGAAATCATGGTACAGCGAAGATCAGTAGTGCAATTCAGTAACTTTTAACGATTTGACGATCGTCATATTTATGGAAAGAAATTGTTGTTTGCAGCTACTGCTAAGTGATTCATTAGGAACTTATTAATGATTGTGGGCAGCTTGTCTTTTGTACGTATTTTACTTAAAAAAATTGTCTGTACACAGCAGATATGCCCACAAACAATCTTCCTCATACGTCGACATTTGCTGATGATACCGCCTTTCTCAGTATTCATAAAGACCCTAAAGAGGCCTCAAAACAACTTCAACATCACGCATCCCAAGTAGAAGAATGGGCAAAGCTATTGGCTATTAAAATAAATGAGCAAAAATGCACCCACGTTACTTTTACTTTACGCAAGGAAACGTGCCCCCCAATTCTTATTAACAACCATACGGTGCACAGTGCTTTGATCCCATATAGTGATGGGACAAAAATAGAAGGAGTGGTCCTAGAGCTTTGAAATTTGGTACAGTAGTATAAAATACTTAAATTAAGAAAAATTAAATTTTTTGAAAAAATCGGGCAAAGGACACGCCTACTGCCCATATATAGAAAGGACGAAATTTTCAATTTTGACTACATAACTGCACAGAAAGTTACAATAGTCCGTAGATTATTTACATCCCGTGCTAGTAACTTGTGCGATAATTTTTATTGGGATTGACGCAAGGACTCTAGGTCCTGCCATATATCCTTTTTTGCAAAAATGCTAAGACTGTTACAAAAGTTAGCCGATTTTCATTAAATTGAGTGGTATGGTTATTATTATGTGTCAAACAAATGTTAGTGCCAAATAACATTAAAATTGATTTATAAAAATAGAAAATAAAAATTAAATTGGCTAAAAATCTTCTACATTATGATTTTGACGACAACGTGAAAGTACAAAATGACAATCTTTCTAAATTAAATTTAATTTAAAATACGTATAAGTGCGTTTTTTAATAATATTTTTTTTTTTAATAAATTATATATGTATATTTTATTTTACAATAAATCTTCTTCAGTATTAGAATCTTCCCAAAAAATATTGCCGCTCAATGAAACATTTTGTCTCGTCGTCTTCAACTGGCTCATTAGCATTTTCTCTTAAGTATATATATATCAATTTCTGCAAATAATGGATTTTTTTTGGTCTTTGGATTCCTTTTTGAAGTCAAAAATGGATCTAAAGATAGTATTAAATCTTTACGAGTGTATTTTCGTGACGTTTTCCTCGTATGGGACAGTCTTGCTTTTCTCACGATTTTGTGGTTGGCTTCCAATGCTTCTTCAGACAAGCACCCTGAAATTCATTTTCAGATACCACAATAGACGGAATAAATTTTTTTTCTTAGTTTGTAATGCATACAGAGACGGAAAACAATTTGGGTGTATTTCATTTATTGTATTACGTAGCACACTATATTTTCTTTCGGTCAAATCTAAATTCATATATATCGCCAAAGCTTTTGTTGCTGGTAAGCATTTTGAGTTCGACATTAGGCTTTGCAAAACAGAATGAGATTCTCGTTTTAAATTTTCCACTGCAAAATGTAGTTCCTCAAGGGAACATTTTATTACTAACTCTGGGAGTCAAATCTAGCGATTTTCAATTGCTGTATTAGTTTGTTGTGATGCAAAGTTTTATAAGATTTATGAAAAACATTAAATTTTTGTCATATTTTGATCTAGTTTTTGTTATAAGTAGTCACAACAGACCTAGAAAAAACAATTTTTTTGGCAGTTCATAGCTTACATTTTAAAAATTTAGCTAACTTCTAGCGATTTTTTATACTAACTTATCTATATTTTTGGGAAAAAAAAGTTAGCAGCAGTGGTGGGAGGTAAACAATGAAACACCAACGTCAATCTGTTAATTTAGCAGCATCTTGAGCGTCAAAAAGAGGCAAACACAATTTTATACTTATTTTTTTAATTTATCTCGTTAATTATTTTATAATCTTATGGTATCAATTTGGTTTTATATGTTATCATATTGTAAGTTTTTTTTATAGTTTTAGCTCCAGAAAACTGTCGCAATTTGAGAAAAAATCACGAAAATAGCCATTTTTTAAAAAAAAAAATTTTTCAAGTTCCGGTTAAATTTTTAAAATTTTTTTTCTTGTAGTAATTAGAAGACAGTATGAATTTTTGAAAACAGAAAAAAACCCATAGACCATATTTTTCTTTTTTTTTTAATTTTCCACCAAAGTTAAAAAATTTTTGGAGCTTAAGTAAATAATAAGCATTTTTCAAAGCAACAAAAACTATGTATAGCAAAATAATATAATGAAAATTTTTAAACAGTTGGTTTTGAATATAGTTAGCTATAACAAGAAACAATTTGAATTTCCTAGTTCAAAAAATTAAATTTTTACAATAATTTTTTTAAAACAATAAAAAACCTAGGTAATTTGGGGTTTTAGTGTCATTTTATAGCGTAAAATACATAGAAACGCAAAAATTTTACTATTTTGCGGTTTTTTATTAAACAATATTAACTTAAATTTATATTTTTTAGTTTTTGTAGTTTGTTTTCTTTTAAACCTTAGAAAACTGTCGAAATTTGAGAAAAAATCACGAAAATAGCCATTTTTTAAAGTTCCGGTTAAGTTTTTAAAATTTTTTTTCTTGTAGTTATTAGAAGACAGTATGTATTTTTGAAAACAGAAAAAAACCCATAGACCATATTTTTCTTTTTTTTTTAATTTTCCATCAAAGTTTAAAAATTTTAAGAGCTTAAGTGAATAATAAGCATTTTTCAAAGCAAAAAGAAATACTTATAAAAAAAGAAATCACAAAAAATTTTTTTGACAGCTAGTTGCAAATATAGTTATTTACTACAGAAAAAAATTTCAATCTCATAGTCCAAAAAATAATTTTTTTACAACTGTTTTCCTGAAGCATGTAAGACGCGGGTATTTGTTTAGCCATTTTTACTTCATATTCTTTGACTTTGGCGCCCCCTAGCGCCACCAAAAAGAGCTAAATCGAAAAAATTCTTTAAAATTTATTTAAAAATTATTGTTATCTGTCGACCTATATATTTTTATCTACAATATAAAACATTTTTTTTTATTGTATTTTTGTCTATGGGACACAGCACTGTGCGGTGCCTCAACGAACTGAAACGAAATATCTTGGCATTCACCTGGAAGTCACATATAGATGCGAAGTTGACACAGATGAAACTTAAAACGGCCCAAATCCACTAGCTAATCGGTAGAAACTCTGTGCTACGTCTTGATTGTAAACTTTTACTTTACAACTCAATTTTAAAACCAATTTGGTGCTACGAAATACAATTATGGGGCACTGCTTCCGCCTTCAACATTGAAAAAATTCAACGCCGTCAAAATAAAATCCTAAGAATGATAACTGGTGCTCCTTGGTACATTAAAAACAGCAACATCCACAAAGATCTGCAAGTTCCACTAGTTAAATGCGAAATCCTTAGTTATGTGGACAAGTATATAAACAAGCTGGAAACACATCCAAATCCGCTCGCTCGAAACATTTTGCAACATAGTGGACACACTCGTCTAAAAAGAAAATATACTATTGCACTTAGATGAAACTATTTAAATTAATTAATTTTATTATGAGAACTTGAATTTCAGGCTGGCACTGGCTGGTCTAATAAAAATTAAATAGTTTTAAGATTTGAAAAGTTATTTTTAGCTCGCCAAAGGCGAAGATTCAATAACAAAATATATAAAAAAAAATAATATACGCCCATGTTCTGACTCTCACGCGATTGTCAAATCACATGCGATTTGTAAATCGCAAAAATTTTTTTTGCAATTTCTGTAGTTCACGCGTTTTTTTTTTGCGTTTTGTTTTTTTTTTCGATGATGTATTCGAAAATAAAAACATGTTTCTTTTAAAAATACAAAACAAAAAACCAAGGAATATATAACAAATTGCAACAACATTTTTTCTTTCTTGTTTTCCAATAAAGTTCATACATAAAAAAAGTAAGCAACTGAAAAATGAAGATGTACATAACTAACAGTTTTTTAAAATTTAATTTTTATTGAGACTTTACAAAAGATAAAACAAATTGTGAAAATTATAACAAAAACCCCATATATTATAATTATGCATAGTTTGATTGGCTGTTTTTAACCTAGTTTGGGCAAAAAACATCGGTTCACCTCATCTACCTCTTGCGATTTGAAGTCGCAAACTTTCTTGCGATTGTGAACTTCAGAACACCTGTTATGCGATTTCAAATCGCATCGCCAATATTTTGCGAAATGCGATTGTCAGAACATGGGCGATAACTAACAACACAAAAAATATTGTTAAATTAATAATTATAATGATTGTAAACATCGTTTAATTCTTAACGATGCAGCTTACTTAACAATAACAGCTGACTTGAACGACAGCGAATATCTTTAAAAAAACACTTAACTCAATAGAAAAATCGTTATGTTTATTGTTAACTAATTTAAAATATGCAAATATCGTTAAAATAAGTTTTTGAATCGCACCACAGGTATAACCAGAACACAGATGATCATTTTGCTACTTATTTTTATGATTGCTAGCTGTCAAAAATCTTATATAAAAACAAAAAAAAATGTTTATTGTAAAAGAGAAACAAGCAATTTTTTTAATTTCAGAATTTAATTTACCTTGTTAAATTTAATATTCTTCGATCGAAATATCTAAGCACAAAAAAAAATTTCGATACATCTTCCTTATACCAATTTGATTGCTCACGATTTAAAAATAAAAAGTCAGAAATGATTATTAGGAAGTAAAATTTTTTATTATTTTTAAAACATTTTACCTTTATAAAATAAATATTTTGAATACAATGACATCTATGCTTTATTTGAAATAAAGATTTGGTAAAAAAAGGAATTTAATATGAACGTTTGTCGAAATATACCAACAATTTTATAAAAACAAATTAAACTAAAAATATTTTTAAAGTGTATTTGCGTATTAAGCACTTAAAAACTAACATGAAAAAATACAGTTTTAACTTAAAAACACAAAATAAAAATAAAATTAGGGTAAGTTCTAAGTGTAAATAGGTATGCAATAATAGTGTACATACTTGAGTTTATAAAATTTATGCTTGACATTTATTATTTTTTTTTTGGTTTTTTTTCTTTTAAAATAAATTAATTTGTGCAGCGCACGGAGTATCTGCGAAATTTATAATTTGGCCCTTTTGGCCGGGTTCGTGGCCACACCTGTTACATAATAAAATAACTATTTTATAATTGTATAAACCTTCCTATTTACATATTATAAGCTACATATATAGGGTCTAATTGATCAGCTAAAAATCCATCCCTCAAGTGCATTCGTTGCTTTTCTCCCCTGCTGTTAATTGGAACAACACCTAAAATTATAAAAAACAAATTTAATGAATGAACTTAACAAAACAGTTAATTTATAAATTATGATATATGTATATTTTTTTTAATTATTTAAGAAAAATACTAAAAGTTTTATTTGACCGACGCACATTTGGGGTTTTGGTATCAAAACGGGACCATTTTGAAAAATAAAAATTAAGAAAACCGAAGAAATTCGTACATTCGATAAGATCACACAAAATTCTACATCACCTAATTTTTTGTCTACTGTTGTGGAGATATAACATATGTACATACACCTTCAAAGTTGAACTTCTTTGACGCTTTTTTTGCACGCAGTAAAAATTGCAACTTTTGGTATTTTAAGAATCTTTTTTCGGTACTTTTTCTTAAGTAAAAATTTAAAATGAAATAGTGACACACTTAACATAGTAGTAGTTTTATTTTTATGTTATTATTTTTAAATTTTATTTGTTGTTGTTGTCAATTAAGATTTAACGCAAAGCCTATAAAGTAGCGGATTTCAGGAAAAAACAAGTAAGAGCGCTATATTCGGCTGTGCCGAATCTTATATACCCTTCACATTGGTCTTTAAATATACCCAGCCGAGTAATTTTGTACCGCAAATAATATAGCAAATAACCTTGTGCGAGTTTTAAAGTCCATAGAAAAATATACAAAATTTTAACGTTTGTATGAATAATAGAAATAGATGAAAAAGATTTGTGGTCGAGAGTTTTAAAAGTTTTCGACATTATTCATATTTAAAGGTTAATAAAACTTATTAAATGTTCTAGTCCCCCTGCTCTTCTCCAACTGTTTCTTCAAAATGTATGAATTATTTGATTATTACTTTTTGTAGAATATTCGAAGTCGATAGCTGTAATAGTTTTCCAGAAGTAGCGTATCGAAAATTTTATAAAAATTGTTAATTTGTATGGGAGCTACCCCTTCTTCACCCCCCATCCGAAAATATTTTTTTTTTTAGAGCGTAGCCCTTGATGTCCAATTACTTTTTGTAGAACATTTGATTTCGATAACTGTTATAGTTTCCGAGATATAGCGTATCAAATATTTTATAATAATTGTTGATTTGTATGGGAGCTACCCCTTTTTTTGCCCCCAATCAAAAAAATGTTTCTTTAAGGCGTAGGCCTTCTTGCCCAATTACTTTTTGTAGAACAGTTCATTTCGATATCTTTTATAGTTTCCGAGATATAGTTATCGCATATTTCATAATAATTGTTAATTTGTATGGGAGCTACCCGTTTTTTTGCCCCCACTCAAAAAAATTTTACTTTATAGCGTAGGCCTTATTGCCCAATTACTTTTTGTAGAACATTTGATTTCGATATCTGTTATAGTTTCCGAGATATAGCGTATCGAATATTTTATAATAATTGTCGATTTGTATGGGAGCTACCCCTTTTTTTGCCCCCACTCGAAAAAAATTTTCTTTAAAGCGTAGGCATTCTTGCCCAATTACTTTTTGTTGAACATTTCATTTCGATATCTTTTATAGTTTCCGAGATATAGCTTATCGAATATTTTATAATAATTGTCGATTTGTATGGGAGCTACCCCTTTTTTTGCCCCCACTCAAAAAAATGTTTCTTTATAGCGTAGGCATTCTTCCCCAATTAATTTTTGTAGAACATTTCATTTCGATATCTGTTATAGTTTCCGAGATATAGCGTATCGAATATTTTATAATAATTGTCGATTTGTATGGGAGCTACCCCTTCTTTTGCCCCCACTCAAAAAAAATTTTCTTTAAAGCGTAGGCATTCTTGCCCAATTACTTTTTGTTGAACATTTCATTTCGATATCTTTTATAGTTTCCGAGATATAGCTTATCGAATATTTTATAATAATTGTCGATTTGTATGGGAGCTACCCCTTTTTTTGCCCCCACTCAAAAAAATGTTTCTTTATAGCGTAGGCCTTATTGCCCAATTACTTTTTGTAGAACATTTGATTTCGATATCTGTTATAGTTTCCGAGATATAGCGTATCGAATATTTTATAATAATTGTTGATTTGTATGGGAGCTACTCCATTTTTTACCCCCACTCAAAAAATTTTTTCTTTAAAGCGTAGGCATTCTTCCCCAATTAATTTTTGTAGAACATTTCATTTCGATATCTTTTATAGTTTCCGAGATATAGCGTATCGAATATTTTATAATAATTGTCGATTGGTATGGGAGCTACCCCTTTTTTTGCCCCCACTCAAAAAAATTTTTCTTAAAAGCGTAGGCCTTATTGCCCAATTACTCTTTGTAGAACATTTGATTTTGATATCTGTTATAGTTTCCGAAATATAGCGTATCGAATATTTTATAATAATTGTCGATTTGTATGGGAGCTACCCTTTTTTTGCCCCCACTCAAAAAATTTTTTCTTTAAAGCGTAGGCATTCTTGCCCAATTACTTTTTGTAGAACATTTCATTTCGATATCTTTTATAGTTTCCGAGATATAGCGTATCGAATATTTTATAATAATTGTCGATTGGTATGGGAGCTACCCCTTTTTTTGCCCCCACTCAAAAAAATTTTTCTTTAAAGCGTAGGCCTTATTGCCAAATTACTCTTTGTAGAACATTTGATTTCGATATCTGTTATAGTTTCCGAGATATAGCGTATCGAATATTTTATAATAATTGTCGATTGGTATGGGAGCTACCCCTCTTTTTTTGCCCCCACTCAAAAATTTTTTTCTTTAAAGTGTAGGTCCTTGCGTACAATTACTTTTTGTAGAACATTTTAAGTCGATAGCTGTTATAGTTTACGAGATATAGCGCATAAAATATTTCACCAAATTTGTGCAATTGTAGGAAAAATACCCCTTCCCCTGGTCCTATCTGAAAAAACTTTTTCCATTATTTAGGTCCCTTCTTTAGGACTATCTGTGCCAAGTTTAGTGGCAAGAGTGACTATACTTACTGAGATATATAGGGATATATGCACGGATTTTGTCCTAAAAAAAATGGGTTACTTTGGATTTTCGCTTATATCTCGGTCAATAGTGAACCGATTTTGCTGATTTTAAATAGCGATTGTCTCCAGGATATTTCTAACAGTTTGACACCATTAACTGGTCTGTATCTTTTTATTTGACTCCGGAAACTTGATTTCAACAGACGGACAGACAGACACACAGACAGACAGACGGACAGACGGACATGGCTATATCAACTTCCCTATCTATAAGGATCCAGAATATATATACTTTATGGGGTCGCAAATGAATAACAAAGAAATTACAAACGGAATGACAAAGTGATATATACCCTTATCACTATGTGAAGGGTATAACAAGATAATCAGTTTTAAATTAGTCCGAATTTAATAAAACTTAATTTTTACCGTAATACCAGCAACAGTTTTACTTGGAAAAAAAATTGTACATTTTAAAATATTTTTCAAATGTGTTGTTGCGCCCACTACTACCAGAGGAATAAAGCATTATTATTAAACTATTCACATAATTATAAGTGTATACATAAGCAAGAAAAAAAATATATAGCCCATGTTCGTTCAGAAGGCAAACAAATAACATTGGTGCAAGCCTAATTCAAAAATTCTGAAATACAATTAGAAAGCTCTGAAATAAAATTAGAAACTTCTGAAATATAATTGGAAATACAGATAGAAATTTCTGAAATGCAATTGGAAAATTCTGATATATAATTGGAAAATTCTGAAATACATGTAAAAAGTTCTGAAATAGAAATAGAAATTTCTGAAACACAATTGGAAAATTCTGAAATACAACTAGAAATTTCTGAAATACAATTGAAATGTTCTGAAATACAAATATAAACTAATGACATCTAATTGGAAAATTCTGAAATACAATAAGAAAGCTCTGAAATATAATTGGATATTTCTGAAATATAATTGGAAATTTCTAATATAAAAATGGAAATTTCTGAAATATAAATGGAAATTTCTGATATACAATTGGAAATGGTGTAGTTGTATGTACCTCTTCCAACATTTATATACAATGCTACAGTGATATACACCATAATAGATACACAACTTTAAAGGTTAAAGGTTTATAGATTATGTATATTAATTACCCAGCACCCCTTCAAGTTGTTAAACTTTTATTAAGAAAGTATTTCGATAAAGTATGTATCAGGACGAAAAAACATGATTCCTGCTCACAATGAGCGCTTAAAGACTGCGACGGGTGTGACCTTACAAATTTAAATTTAAGAAAATTTAGACATTAAGATCGTTATATGTAAATGCTTAAATTCATCGATTTTTTCCTATTTTAGGCCGTTCCACGTGAAACTAAAAAATCTTTAAACTCAACTCAAATTTTTAAAGTTTAAAATATAGACTGGCAAGACCACCTCGAATTATTTCCTTCTTTTGGCGCATACTTTTTGTAGAAGGTACTACCCCTTTTCCGCAGTCATATTTTGCCAACTTTTTGTCAAACTTCGGAGTTTGCTCCCTTTAATATTGGCAAAAAAATCTAAAGAAAACAACAGGGGAAGTCTCCACGAATTAATTCCCACTTTTGGTTTTCAAAACCCCACTGTGCAACGGCAGCCGGATGCAGTGCACCTTCAAACAATATAACAAGTTCTATGGGCTATTTTTAGGTCAACAAAACTACTTTTAAATAAAGTATACAATACGATAAAAATTAATTGTCGATCCTCGTTAGTTTTTCGTCAGCACCTTTTGATCAGAACTTTAATGTTGGGAATAGGTTTTTTTAAGCTTAAAGTTAATTCAAAATTAAATATTTTTATTTTTTGTATTTATTTTTTTATTTATATTTATATTAGTTAGGCGTTTTTTATGTCGCCATTTTGTTATTTCACATATGCATGTATCTAATATGTGCAATGTGCTATAAAATTGCAACTCACTATCATTTTTAGGTGTGGCTGCATTGTACTTTAAGAACCGTCCATACCAAATGCGCAAAGTGTTTTAAAACGCAATGCCACACACTGAAAAACAACGAAAATTACAGAAGTTTCCTGCAGTACACGTTACTATAGTTTATAACACGTGCTAGAGACAGTTTTGGAATGCACTTAAAAAAAAAGTAATATCACAAGAACACGTCATTTATAACTGCTTCAATTTATTTTTGCTGGGTATGTTTCCTTACGACGGCATAGTATTATTAAAAATTACATTTTTGTTTGTGAAAAATAATAAACTGCAATCTTCGTTACTGTTTAAAATAACAATGATTTACAAATAACGTTCACTGTTGACAGTATAAAAATCATGGGATCGCTAATCTCTTATTCAAAAGTTATTAGGAAGTGAGTCGAAAAAACTTATAATTGTTGAATAAAATTTAAACCGTTTAATAAAAAAGTTAATAAGAATACGTTAACTTATTAAATATTGTACAAAATAAACCAGCAATAAACTATTTTCATATTACTTGTTATTTACAAATTTATTCACTTTTGTTTAAATGTCATGGCCTGACCCAAAACAATAGCGAACAAGCTTTTAGCAGTTTAGAACTAAAACAGTAAGCTATGTAAATTTTCAGCGTTCCAACTTAAAAATACAAAAGGCCTTTAAGTCGTTTTAGAGGGCATTGATTCTTATGTTGACCCGTAAGAATTAATACCAGTTCGAGCAGCAAAGGATTAGAAGTTAAATATGTATCAAATACATATAAGAAACTGAAAAATAAAACCTGAACCGTTATTCTAAGTGGAGCTTGAACCTGGAGATGTTAAACTTAAGAATATTAAATTTTATTTAAAGTTTATAATGCATCGCAAAGTTTCAGTGAAAGTGTCATATAAATAATCTGGGTCTTTGGAATGCTTAAACTGTCAAGAAACTGGAAACACCAACATTTATTGTAAGTTGCCTCCTGTTTGCGTCGCGTTTGGGGATCTGCATGATCCCAGATCAAAAAAAAATTTAGGGATTTTGGTCGAATTTACACGGCTAACTATAGATGCTGCCATGTTACTGATCTAGGTAAGCGTTCATTTAATCGTAAAACATCTTAAAATAATGTAGGCAAAATACCTGCTACAAAATTTCTTTAATTTGCATAGCCAGCTACTAGTCAGGCTGCAAACGCTAACGTACTAAAGTCTAACCAGCCAACAATACAAAAGAAGTTGACCACAAACCGACCAGTCCCAATTTTACTGGTCTGGAAGGCGTAATTTAGAATATAATGAAATTCATGAATCAAACCATAACGAGTATGACAATTTTGATGCAAGAGATGCAGAAATTCAGTGTACTTGCTGCAGGTGATACTAAGTGGACCATGGACTCTATCTGAATTTGACTTTTAAACGCAAACAGCATCCGCCAACACAAAACTTCATTTGAATACTTGCCCCTATTCTGCATTTCGATTACGATTCCGCATGCAAATACGCATACATATATAAAAATAGAAATAAAAAATCTATTTTTCTTTTTTTTTTTAAATACAAATAATCACAAGATTTTAGTACGAAAAGACAAAAATTCAAAATATACTAAAAGTTATTTGTGGCCAAACTTTCCACCTGATGGGGAAAATTTCGATTCGAAACGCAGAAGAGTGATTATATAATAATCAAGAATTAATATAAAGTTGAATTCCGACACCTAAAAGCATCTTAGATACGATACGAAAGATCGTAGAGAAAGATTTTTATTGAGGTTTTATTAAACCCTGTTAAATCTGTCTTTGGATGACTCACTTATTGCAGTCCTTACCCAATTGCAACAAGTGATTTTCCCCTATATTAGTAGGTAAATAGGTTCCTATATAAAATAAATAAACATTAGCACCCACTGTTTGCAAAACGTACCGTTTAAAATGTTGAAAGATACGTATATTTTGGCACCTTTTTCTTGACAAATTTTAGCAACTTTAATAAATAAAACATTCCGTTAGAAAAAAAAAATAAAAATTATAATTTGGCGTATTTAAAGTTAAGTTAGGCGAGTAGTCTGGTAGCCCTGTTGACTCTGTTAATAAGGAGAGTGAATTAAACACATACTTGTTGTTTATTGATTCATAAACAAGGTCAAATTTCATCAGTTGTACTTTACGGCACCTATTCACTGACTACAAAGTAGCTGATGTAGGCCAGTGCTGCAATTCTATTATTGTATCCTAATTGTCACTTAAAAATGCATGACGTTGTGTATCTGTAAATTAAGTGAATTAGAATATGACTCAATACTAGACGATAACTTAGCGGTCAGACGTTCAATTTTTGACTTACACACTCAAACTTTTCGAACTTGAAAGCAACTTGATGATCAATTTTCCCATTCAACTCGCCTTTCAACTTGATGGTCAAGTTAACAGCTGATTATAGTTATTTTTCGTATATTTTTTGTTTTGTTTTGCATATAAAAATATTCTACCGCAAATAATTTAAACTAAATTTTGGTATATTTTTCATTTATTAGTATTTCAAAATAAAATTATGTTAATAGTCTGTGTGTCGTTGTACTAAAATTCAGTCGAAAAAAAATGTAATAATATAACAAATTTAGTATATAAAACAATTTTTGTGTTTCGTTTAACAAGTATTCTGCCGCAAAGTGAGCATTTTTTTATTTTTTTTATTTATTTCCTGACGACGCCATCTTAAGAAATGAAATTGATGATCAAGTTGATTATCAAGTTGCGTGCAGCCTACGTCGCGATCATCAATTCGAATGAATTTGACAACCGATATGTGTGATCAACTTAAAACCGAAAACTTGAACTTGTGGCCGCAGCGTAAGTTAGTTTCCTATAATTAGTATATGAGATCAAAAATATGTAAATAAAAATCAATTAATTAATGATTGGCAAAAGGAAAAAATGCTCGTGTTTTTTTTTTCTGCGAAGAATAATTAAACATTACAGCGGATCTAAGCGAGGACATAAAAAAGACATTTTTTATTGTTACTTTATGATTAAGATGCCCCAAACTTCTTTAGATGTCCTATCAATAAAGAGTTTTTTTGATCAAATCGATAGTTTATATAATGTGATAAGAAAGAGGCCATCAAATAAATTAATAAAGAATATTTCGAAAAGTATTTATCCCATTATGGCTTTAAAACGTGCACTTTGAATTTTAATAAGAGATATTAAATTGAAATATTATGTATTTCAAATAAAAAAGAAGTTACTTGTGACCAGGTTTGGTAATTATATTTAGCATCAATTATGAGTAAGTGCCATATTTATTCAATAAGGCTCAAAACTTCTTATACTTGTCGGTCATTAATTAATAACTAATAATAAAAATATATGTATAGAATAAAATGTTATTTACCAGGATCCACGACAACCACGACTCCAACTATTAGCTGATGTTCTTCTAATACAGTATTTGTAACAAGAGGGACTAGATCAAGAGCTTCAGATTCATTACCATCAAGCTCTACAACAACTACAAGTAAGTTTGTCCACGTAAATACAGCGCTGGAATATACAAACAATAATTTAGTTGCAATAGAAAATGTTGCAAATATTTTGAAAATACCATTCTGCAATTTTTTTGTGGCATCTTAAAACTGAATTTTCCACATCAATGGGATGATAATTCATTCCACGCAACGCTATAACTTCATCAAGGGCGCCCACTACGTAAACTGCGTCATGCTGTTCTTGATCATTCGCCTGTTGTTCTCCTAATAAAATTGTATTTGATGCCAAATTGACATGAGATTGATTTAAGGAATTTAACGAATCGTTATCACTATCGCGGCTGGCAATGCTTGGAGTAGTTTCATCAAGATTAGACACGGCTTGCGAACACTCTGTTCGTCTTAAAAATCCTAAATATCCAGTTCTTGCATATACTTCTGTAGTTGCTCCAGTCACAAGTTTGGCATTAAAATGATCGTTGTAGTCTGTCTCATCACCATATATTGTGTAGTAACCATTGGCATTATGAGGTGATTGCACCTAAAAACATATGTACATATACACATTTACAGAAAAAACATAAAAAAATTCTCACAGAGAATGATATAGTCAATAAATATGTGATTTAATTCTAAAACGTTATTTCGATCCTTTCGTAACAAAATTGTACGCCTTGTTTTATTTGTTTACACCTTATGCAAAGATGTTAAATCTTCTCATTACAATTGTGCAACTTTGTTTTCCAATAAATGTGTGAATCTTTAAAAATTTTTCTCCTTCTCGCTCATGTTTGCACTTAACTACCCAACAACAAAACAAGTAAGAGCGCTATATTCGGCTGTGCCGAATCTTATATACCCTTCACATTGGTCTTTAAATATACCCAGCCGAGTAATTTTGTACAGCAAATAATATAATAAAAAACCTTGTGCGAGTTTTAAAGCCCATAGAAAAAATAACAAAATTTTAACGTTCGTATGAATAATAGAAATAGATGAAGAAGATTTGAGGTCGAGAGTTTTTAAAGTTTTCGACATTATTCATATTTAAAGGTTAATGAAACTTATTAGATGTTCTAGTCCCCCTGCTCTTCACCAAGTTTTTCACCAAAATGTATGAAATATTTGATTATTACTTTTTGTAGAATATTCGAAGTCGATAGCTGTAATAGTTTTCCAGAAGTAGCGTATCGAAAATTGTTTAAAAATTGTTAATTTGTATGGGAGCTACCCCTTCTTCACCCCCCATCCGAAAATCTTTTTCTTCAGAGCGTAGCCCTTAGCGTGCAATTACTTTTTGTAGAACATTTCATTTCGATATCTGTTATAGTTTCCGAGATATAGCGTATCGAATATTTGAAAATAATTGTCGATTTGTATGGGAGCTACCCCTTTTTTTGCCCCCACTCGAAAATTTTTTTCTTTAAAGCGTAGCCCTTAGCGTGCAATTACTTTTTGTAGAACATTTCATTTCGATATCTGTTATAGTTTCCGAGATATAGCGTATCGAATATTTGATAATAATTGTCGATTTGTATGGGAGCTACCCCTTTTTTTGCCCCCACCCAAAAAATTTTTTCTCTAAGGCGTAGTTCTTAGCGTGCAATTACTTTTTTTAGAACATTTCATTTCGATATCTGTTATAGTTTCCGAGATATAGCGTATCGAATATTTGAAAATAATTGTCGATTTGTATGGGAGCTACCCCTTTTTTTGCCCCCACTCGAAAATTTTTTTCTTTAAAGCGTAGCCCTTAGCGTGCAATTACTTTTTGTGGAACACTTCATTTCGATATCTGTTATAGTTTCCGAGATATAGCGTATCGAATATTTGAAAATAATTGTCGATTTGTATGGGAGCTACCCCTTTTTTTGCCCCCACCCAAAAAATTTTTTCTTTAAAGTGTAGCCCTTGGCGTGCAATTACTTTTTTTAGAACATTTCATTTCGATATCTGTTATAGTTTCCGAGATATAGCGTATCGAATATTTGATAATAATTGTCGATTTGTATGGGAGCTACCCCTTTTTTTGCCCCCACCCAAAAAATTTTTTCTTTAAAGCGTAGCCCTTAGCGTGCAATTACTTTTTGTGGAACACTTCATTTCGATATCTGTTATAGTTTCCGAGATATAGCGTATCGAATATTTGAAAATAATTGTCGATTTGTATGGGAGCTAACCCTTTTTTTGCCCCCACTCGAAAATTTTTTTCTTTAAAACGTAGCCCTTAGCGTGCAATTACTTTTTGTAGAACATTTCATTTCGATATCTGTTATAGTTTCCGAGATATAGCGCATAAAATATTTCACCAAATTTGTGCAATTGTAGAAAAAATACCCCTTCCCCTGGTCCTATCTGAAAAAAATTTTTCCATTATTAAGGTCCCTTCTTTAGGAGTATCCGTGCCAAGTTTTGTGGCAAGAGTGACTATACTTACTGAGATATATAGGGATATATGCACGGATTTTGTCCTAAAAAAAATGGGTTACTCTGGGTTTTCGCTTATATCTCGGTCAATAGTGAACCGATTTTATTGATTTTAAATAGCGATTGTCTCCAGGATATTTGTGATAGTTTGACACCATTAACTGGTCTGTATCTTTTTATTTGACTCCGGAAACTTGATTTCAACAGACGGACAGACGGACATCGCTAAATCGACTTCCCTATCTATAAGGATCCAGAATATATATACTTTATGGGGTCGCAAATGAATAATAAAGAAATTACAAACGGAATGACAAAGTGATATATACCCTATCACTATGTGAAGGGTATAAAAAAAAAGAAAGTAAATTAAGCAAAAACGATATATACATATGTATGTATGATACAATGCACGACAATTGTTTTTGCAAGAGTGTTAACAGCGATAGTAAGCTATAACTGTCACTCCTTTTGTAAAAACAGTCTTCACTCTTTTTGCTTTTGAATTTTCAAACGTACGTATGCCGAGATCAACAACACATGTTCATACATACCTACGTCCAAGCATACATACAGGAGCTTAATGCGTATTTATTACGTCCATCCAGCCGAACACTTTTGTTCGGAGGCGGAGGCTTGTGTAATACTCAAAAAAGATTTATACACACATTTATTTAACCCTATAAAGATACCGTTATTTTTTTGTACGTTAGACAGCGTTGCCAGCTGGTTACATTTGTTACATTTTATGTAACTTTTTGACCTTCTATGTAACATGTAAAATTTGAACGTATTAGGCCTTATTTTCGTAACTTTTTGTTCTAGTCACAGAACAACCCAAAATACTTGGGAAAGAAGATTCCTTGGACTACTTAAAATGTACTTATATTATTGATTACCTCTAAATTGGGAGTTATTACACATCAAATACAACCTTTTTAAAATCTAGTAGGTAGCTAGTGCTCACTTACTCAGATAATCTTTGAAGATTCATTCATAAAATTAAAACTAATTAAATAAATAAATAAAATCAAGTATAACTAATTTGTGTCATAACGCTCCATTGTGACGGGAATGACCATTTTAAATGCGTTTTAAATGCAATTTTTCATAGGGATTGTAGAAATTTAAAATTTTAAAAATAATCTTTAAACGACGGTACGGGTTTAATTTTTAAACTTGAAATTTAAAGTAATTTATAAAAGCTAAAAATAATTTTTCCCGTTTTAAGCTGCTTTACGTGGAATTGGCCAAATACGTACGATCGAATCAATGCGTTTTTTGCAAAATAAGGCCCTTATAATTTTTATGTATATTTTAAAAACATTTGACAACTATATGCCGACTTGCAATTTATTTTTTTCTGTAAATTTAACTTAAAAAAAACTTTTTTTCGTAAATGTAACTTTTTAAGAAAAAACGTAACTTCTGGGGTGAAAAAATGTAACTTTTCGTAGCTTTCCCTGGCAACGCTGACGTTAGAAGATAACGATACGCCTGAAAGACGTATGATTTATAACATCCTCTTCAGGACATAAAAAAATTTTAAATTGTTATATGCTTTATTGAGATCATATATTTATCAAGTTTTTTCTTTAATAACATTAACATTTGGTAGGTAAAAAAAAATAAACACAAAATAACAAAAAGGTTCAAAGAGATCAAAAATTAATACAAATTGAACTGTATTTTTCAAAGGACTCAAAATATATTATTTTATTTAATTTTATATACCTATATATAATACTAGCTTTTCCAATCAAAAAAATAAAACTTGTTATAATAAAAAATAATTTTAGATGACTTAGGTTTATACGACAACAGTGCCAAAGGACCATCGTAGCAAAACGTACCAACCAACTGTATGGCTGCTGGAGCAAACTCTTTGCTGAGGGAACAGATGTGAACTAATTATCATAAGTAATATTCCGGCAAGTTCCATGTATTGGTCGCGATAATTCTTTAACATAACACTCTCCTAGTGGTATACCAGAAGTATTAGTACTTTTTTCCAAATATGGGATAGCATGTAGCATGTATTTAGCTACACTATTGCGTATCATTAGAATTTTGATTCCGTATTTATTTGGCTTGTTAGGTATATACATTTTGAATGGACAGCGGCCACGGAATCCTAACAGTTGCTCGTCAAGAGAAGTATGTGATCCTGGGACGTAATTTGTCTGACATTGTGTTATAAAAAGATTTTATATTTTTCTTATTGGAACAAATGCATCACCAGGTCAAAGTGCAGGTCACATAGCTTTGTCATCCAATTTTATGTGTCGAATAAGAAAATCAAATCTCTCGCGACTCGTGGTCGCTGAATATCGCGTTCCACAGTACGAGCTATTAAAAAGCTTGTCGGTTGTTAAGTGATTATCCGCCAAAGCCGCGGTTAAAGTAAATATTCCAATCAATGCACGAATTTCATGTAAGTTCGTTTGTTTAAAGGTTGCAGTCGTCTGAAACATATCAAATCATAAAACTGGACCGTAAATTGATTTACAGTTTCGAGTTGGTCCTCTTGCTGTTTAAACTATATTTGTTTCCTACCAGTGTTATGACCCTTTGAAATAGTCCAGCAGTACTTACTTTTACTTCTCAAGGTTGCTTGAAAGAACTGTATTATGCGTTTAAAAGTCGTAGCAGCTGGAATATACTCATAAGCCTCTTCAGTTTCTAATGTCTTACCAACAGGCGTAGTAGCTTGAAAAGGTTGTAAGTTTTCGTTGCCCTCGTTCATTTCTATTATTTCGTTTTCTACATCGCTTTGATCATCATCTTCCAGTACTTAATTTTCTGTCTCACTAACAATTTCAGATGAAAGTGATTCTTCTAAAACACTCTGCAGCAAAGCCATGATTTCCTCATCATACAAACCACGCTTATGTGTCATTATAACAAAAAAATATTTAAACCAAGTTTGTTCAATGAAGGTTAAAATCTTCGGAGAATAAAAAATTACATTAAAGATAACAATACGTCTCCAAGACCTATGTTATGTTATTTATAAGAAATAAGAACAACTTATCGCACAAAAACAAACACCACTACCTAGCTACTGACAACAACTGAGAAAACTGAGCATAAGAACTTACTCTCATAACAAACGACTGAGATAGAGTGCAAAGTAAAAAAGGTGTACGTCTGTCAGACGTGCGTTATCCATCTAGAATTAAGGTATTTAAGTAGTTAAAACCAGTTAGTGGAGCAAAGGCTTTAAGGTAAGAACTGTAATTTTGTACTGAAAATAATATAATAAAAAACCTTGTGCGAGTTTTAAAGTTCATAGAAAAATATACAAAATTTTAACGTTCGTATGAATAATAGAAATAAATGAAGAAGATTTGAGGTCGAGAGTTTTTAAAGTTTTCGACATTATTCATATTTAAAGGTTAATGAAACTTATTAGATGTTCTAGTCCCCCTGCTCTTCACCAAGTTTTTCACCAAAATGTATGAAATATTTGATTATTACTTTTTGTAGAATATTCGAAGTCGATAGCTGTAATAGTTTTCCAGAAGTAGCGTATCGAAAATTGTTTAAAAATTGTTAATTTGTATGGGAGCTACCCCTTCTTCACCCCCCATCCGAAAATCTTTTTCTTCAGAGCGTAGCCCTTAGCGTGCAATTACTTTTTGTAGAACATTTCATTTCGATATCTGTTATAGTTTCCGAGATATAGCGTATCGAATATTTGAAAATAATTGTCGATTTGTATGGGAGCTACCCCTTTTTTTGCCCCCACTCGAAAATTTTTTTCTTTAAAGCGTAGCCCTTAGCGTGCAATTACTTTTTGTAGAACATTTCATTTCGATATCTGTTATAGTTTCCGAGATATAGCGTATCGAATATTTGATAATAATTGTCGATTTGTATGGGAGCTACCCCTTTTTTTGCCCCCACCCAAAAAATTTTTTCTCTAAGGCGTAGTTCTTAGCGTGCAATTACTTTTTTTAGAACATTTCATTTCGATATCTGTTATAGTTTCCGAGATATAGCGTATCGAATATTTGAAAATAATTGTCGATTTGTATGGGAGCTACCCCTTTTTTTGCCCCCACTCGAAAATTTTTTTCTTTAAAGCGTAGCCCTTAGCGTGCAATTACTTTTTGTGGAACACTTCATTTCGATATCTGTTATAGTTTCCGAGATATAGCGTATCGAATATTTGAAAATAATTGTCGATTTGTATGGGAGCTACCCCTTTTTTTGCCCCCACCCAAAAAATTTTTTCTTTAAAGTGTAGCCCTTGGCGTGCAATTACTTTTTTTAGAACATTTCATTTCGATATCTGTTATAGTTTCCGAGATATAGCGTATCGAATATTTGATAATAATTGTCGATTTGTATGGGAGCTACCCCTTTTTTTGCCCCCACCCAAAAAATTTTTTCTTTAAAGCGTAGCCCTTAGCGTGCAATTACTTTTTGTGGAACACTTCATTTCGATATCTGTTATAGTTTCCGAGATATAGCGTATCGAATATTTGAAAATAATTGTCGATTTGTATGGGAGCTAACCCTTTTTTTGCCCCCACTCGAAAATTTTTTTCTTTAAAACGTAGCCCTTAGCGTGCAATTACTTTTTGTAGAACATTTCATTTCGATATCTGTTATAGTTTCCGAGATATAGCGCATAAAATATTTCACCAAATTTGTGCAATTGTAGAAAAAATACCCCTTCCCCTGGTCCTATCTGAAAAAAATTTTTCCATTATTAAGGTCCCTTCTTTAGGAGTATCCGTGCCAAGTTTTGTGGCAAGAGTGACTATACTTACTGAGATATATAGGGATATATGCACGGATTTTGTCCTAAAAAAAATGGGTTACTCTGGGTTTTCGCTTATATCTCGGTCAATAGTGAACCGATTTTATTGATTTTAAATAGCGATTGTCTCCAGAATATTTGTGATAGTTTGACACCATTAACTGGTCTGTATCTTTTTATTTGACTCCGGAAACTTGATTTCAACAGACGGACAGACGGACATCGCTAAATCGACTTCCCTATCTATAAGGATCCAGAATATATATACTTTATGGGGTCGCAAATGAATAATAAAGAAATTACAAACGGAATGACAAAGTGATATATACCCTATCACTATGTGAAGGGTATAAAAAAAAAGAAAGTAAATTAAGCAAAAACGATATATACATATGTATGTATGATACAATGCACGACAATTGTTTTTGCAAGAGTGTTAACAGCGATAGTAAGCTATAACTGTCACTCCTTTTGTAAAAACAGTCTTCACTCTTTTTGCTTTTGAATTTTCAAACGTACGTATGCCGAGATCAACAACACATGTTCATACATACCTACGTCCAAGCATACATACAGGAGCTTAATGCGTATTTATTACGTCCATCCAGCCGAACACTTTTGTTCGGAGGCGGAGGCTTGTGTAATACTCAAAAAAGATTTATACACACATTTATTTAACCCTATAAAGATACCGTTATTTTTTTGTACGTTAGACAGCGTTGCCAGCTGGTTACATTTGTTACATTTTATGTAACTTTTTGACCTTCTATGTAACATGTAAAATTTGAACGTATTAGGCCTTATTTTCGTAACTTTTTGTTCTAGTCACAGAACAACCCAAAATACTTGGGAAAGAAGATTCCTTGGACTACTTAAAATGTACTTATATTATTGATTACCTCTAAATTGGGAGTTATTACACATCAAATACAACCTTTTTAAAATCTAGTAGGTAGCTAGTGCTCACTTACTCAGATAATCTTTGAAGATTCATTCATAAAATTAAAACTAATTAAATAAATAAATAAAATCAAGTATAACTAATTTGTGTCATAACGCTCCATTGTGACGGGAATGACCATTTTAAATGCGTTTTAAATGCAATTTTTCATAGGGATTGTAGAAATTTAAAATTTTAAAAATAATCTTTAAACGACGGTACGGGTTTAATTTTTAAACTTGAAATTTAAAGTAATTTATAAAAGCTAAAAATAATTTTTCCCGTTTTAAGCTGCTTTACGTGGAATTGGCCAAATACGTACGATCGAATCAATGCGTTTTTTGCAAAATAAGGCCCTTATAATTTTTATGTATATTTTAAAAACATTTGACAACTATATGCCGACTTGCAATTTATTTTTTTCTGTAAATTTAACTTAAAAAAAACTTTTTTTCGTAAATGTAACTTTTTAAGAAAAAACGTAACTTCTGGGGTGAAAAAATGTAACTTTTCGTAGCTTTCCCTGGCAACGCTGACGTTAGAAGATAACGATACGCCTGAAAGACGTATGATTTATAACATCCTCTTCAGGACATAAAAAAATTTTAAATTGTTATATGCTTTATTGAGATCATATATTTATCAAGTTTTTTCTTTAATAACATTAACATTTGGTAGGTAAAAAAAAATAAACACAAAATAACAAAAAGGTTCAAAGAGATCAAAAATTAATACAAATTGAACTGTATTTTTCAAAGGACTCAAAATATATTATTTTATTTAATTTTATATACCTATATATAATACTAGCTTTTCCAATCAAAAAAATAAAACTTGTTATAATAAAAAATAATTTTAGATGACTTAGGTTTATACGACAACAGTGCCAAAGGACCATCGTAGCAAAACGTACCAACCAACTGTATGGCTGCTGGAGCAAACTCTTTGCTGAGGGAACAGATGTGAACTAATTATCATAAGTAATATTCCGGCAAGTTCCATGTATTGGTCGCGATAATTCTTTAACATAACACTCTCCTAGTGGTATACCAGAAGTATTAGTACTTTTTTCCAAATATGGGATAGCATGTAGCATGTATTTAGCTACACTATTGCGTATCATTAGAATTTTGATTCCGTATTTATTTGGCTTGTTAGGTATATACATTTTGAATGGACAGCGGCCACGGAATCCTAACAGTTGCTCGTCAAGAGAAGTATGTGATCCTGGGACGTAATTTGTCTGACATTGTGTTATAAAAAGATTTTATATTTTTCTTATTGGAACAAATGCATCACCAGGTCAAAGTGCAGGTCACATAGCTTTGTCATCCAATTTTATGTGTCGAATAAGAAAATCAAATCTCTCGCGACTCGTGGTCGCTGAATATCGCGTTCCACAGTACGAGCTATTAAAAAGCTTGTCGGTTGTTAAGTGATTATCCGCCAAAGCCGCGGTTAAAGTAAATATTCCAATCAATGCACGAATTTCATGTAAGTTCGTTTGTTTAAAGGTTGCAGTCGTCTGAAACATATCAAATCATAAAACTGGACCGTAAATTGATTTACAGTTTCGAGTTGGTCCTCTTGCTGTTTAAACTATATTTGTTTCCTACCAGTGTTATGACCCTTTGAAATAGTCCAGCAGTACTTACTTTTACTTCTCAAGGTTGCTTGAAAGAACTGTATTATGCGTTTAAAAGTCGTAGCAGCTGGAATATACTCATAAGCCTCTTCAGTTTCTAATGTCTTACCAACAGGCGTAGTAGCTTGAAAAGGTTGTAAGTTTTCGTTGCCCTCGTTCATTTCTATTATTTCGTTTTCTACATCGCTTTGATCATCATCTTCCAGTACTTAATTTTCTGTCTCACTAACAATTTCAGATGAAAGTGATTCTTCTAAAACACTCTGCAGCAAAGCCATGATTTCCTCATCATACAAACCACGCTTATGTGTCATTATAACAAAAAAATATTTAAACCAAGTTTGTTCAATGAAGGTTAAAATCTTCGGAGAATAAAAAATTACATTAAAGATAACAATACGTCTCCAAGACCTATGTTATGTTATTTATAAGAAATAAGAACAACTTATCGCACAAAAACAAACACCACTACCTAGCTACTGACAACAACTGAGAAAACTGAGCATAAGAACTTACTCTCATAACAAACGACTGAGATAGAGTGCAAAGTAAAAAAGGTGTACGTCTGTCAGACGTGCGTTATCCATCTAGAATTAAGGTATTTAAGTAGTTAAAACCAGTTAGTGGAGCAAAGGCTTTAAGGTAAGAACTGTAATTTTGTACTGAAAATAATATAATAAAAAACCTTGTGCGAGTTTTAAAGTTCATAGAAAAATATACAAAATTTTAACGTTCGTATGAATAATAGAAATAGATGAAGAAGATTTGAGGTCGAGAGTTTTAAAAGTTTTCGACATTATTCATATTTAAAGGTTAATAAAACTTATTGAATGTTCTTGTCCCCCTGCTCTTCTCCAACTTTTTCTCCAAAATGTATGAATTATTTGATTATTACTTTTTGTAGAATATTCGAAGTCGATGGCTGTAATAGTTTTCCAGAAGTAGCGTATAGAAAATTTTATAAAAATTGTTAATTTGTATGCGAGCTACCCCTTCTTCACCCCCCACCCAAAAATTTTTTTCATTAAAGCGTAGGCCTTGTTGTCCAATTACTTTTTGTAGAACATTTGATGTGGATAGCTGTTATAGTTTCCGAGATATAGCGTACCGAAAATTTCATAAAAATTGTTGATTTGTATGGGAGCTACCCCTTTTTCTGCCCTCACTCAAAAAATTTTTTCTTAAGAGCGAAGCCCTTGATGTCCAATCACTTTCCGTAGAACACTTGGTTTCGATATCTGTTATAGTTTCCAAAATATATCGTTTCGAAAATTTAATAAAAATTGTTAATTTGTATGGGAGCTACCCCTTTTTCTGACCCCACTCAAAAAATTTTTTCTTTAAAGCGTAGCCCTTATTGTCCAATTACTTTTTGTGGAGCATTTGATGTTGATAGCTGTTATAGTTTCAGAGATATACCGTATCGAAAATTTCATACAAATCGTTAATTTGTATGGGAGCTGCCCCTTTTTTTGCCCCCACTAAAAAAATCTTTTCTTTAAAGCGTAGGCCTTATTGGCCAATTACTTTTTGTGGAGCATTTGATGTCGATAGCTGTTAAAGTTTCCCAGATATAGCGTATCGCAAATTTCATACAAACCATTAATTTCTACGGGAGCTACCCTTTTTTTTGCCCCCATTCAAAAAATTTTTTCTTTAAAGCGTAGGCCTTGTTGTCCAATTACTTTTTGTAGAACATTTGATTTCGATATCTGTTATAGTTTCCGAGATATAGCGTATCGAAAATTTCTTACAAATAGTTAATTTGTATTGGAGCTACCCCTTTTTTGCCCCCACTCAAAAATTTTTTCTTTAAATTGTAGACCTTGTTGTCCAATTATTTTTTGTGGAACATTTCATTTCGATATCTGTTATAATTTCCGAGATATAGCGTATCGAGTATTTTCTGAAAATTGTTAATTTGTATGGGAGCTACCCCTTTTTTTTTGTAATTCGGTAATATTCGTATATATATTATATCATCAGCGAATATGACCGAATTCAAAAATGCAGATTCCTCGGAAACATGTTCTTTTGCGAAATTTAGCGTACAAAATTTATTCTTTGGGCTTATAAACTGTTTCTTGCGTGAAACATGGTCAAGAAAACTATGTAAGCGCAGAACACAGCGAACAATTTCTGCGAGGCATTATTTGACAAGGCCAGGTGCAGCCTCTGAAGCCAGCTTTGGAGCCAAAAGCTATGAGTTCGCCTTTGTTTTCCTCAAATTATATCGCTCGTCCTGCTCACTAAAAATTTTATTAGGTGCCTTTCTGCCTTTGTTATGAACGCGATTTTTGTGGATGAAACGCTTAATGATTTTTTGGACTGTGGAAGCCTTAATATTTATCATTTCTGCTAATTATCGCTGTAAATGGCCATTTTTAAAGTGGTTTAAAACCAATTCCCTTTGTTGTAATGTTGTGCGCAGACTCAGTTGAATATTTTTAAGTCGAGACTTGATGTAACACAATTAGACTAACAATTCCACAATAAAACATTCCTAGAAATAGAAATACGAAACACAAAAACAACGAACAACACTGCATTAAGGTACTGTTACACTAGAAATTTACTGCATAAAATAAGCTGTGAGATAAAAATTTGAGTATTTTCTGTTTTTATACTTATAAATAGTTGAAATAAACGTTTTTGCAATATGTGATTTTCGTTTGTTAAACAACAACGTTTTCTCTTTTAAATGACATCAAATTTTTTCCAAAGTTTCCGTTGATTGTGTTTTTATAGGGCTTTAAAAACAAAATATTGCACTGCATAAAATAAGCTGTGAGACAGTGTATATGCTTTATGGGGCGCAAATGAATAATAAAGAAATTACAAACGGAATGACAAACTGATATATACCCTTATCACTATGTGAATGGTACAAAAACAGAGAAAAAAAACCTCAACCGTTGTTCCGAGTGGACCTTGAGGCTGGTGATGTTAAATTTAAGAAAAATGAAACTCACCCAATTTATGATATTTAATATATTTTGCACCGTAGAGTATTAGTTGAAGCCCTAAAAAGCGATCTGGGCCAGTACAGTGCTTGAACTGCCAGGAATATGGCCACACTAAAACTTATTGTAAGTTACCCTGTGTTTGTGCCGTGTGTGGGGATCTGCATGATACGCCCAAGTGCAGTAACTTAAGGACGATCCAAGGGTAAAAAAATGCAGCAATTACGGTGGAAACCACACTGCCAACTAAAGGGCTAACTATATTGTGCTTAAACAAACTCATGCTAATGTCAAATATCAACGAAAAGCCTGTCAAATGCTTAATCAATTTATTGGAGACTTTTGAGTGGCTATATTGTACTTTTTGAACTTAAATATTTACAGAACTCAGTTGCAAAAATTTGTACTTTTGCAAAAACTATTTTACTTCCATATTCCAAATACATGGATTTTTTTTCGCAAAAAGTTATTTAAGTAACATCTACAATTTAAAAATATAAAACCATTAGCAAATAAATAATAAAATTATATTATAAAAGTTAAGAAATAAAAAATTTTTTTTTCATAAATAAAAGTGTACTTAAAAGTGCAACTGTGCGCCCAACTCATGTATACACAGCTGATCCATTAATCAAAGTACGACCAGGTTCGCTTTTTGCTTAATCAAATGTGTCTTGACGAAACTTAACGAAAAGTTGCTTAAGAAAATTATAGTTATACACATTTAAACATGTGTATTCGCACTTTTGCTTAAGTAAGCTAAAGCACATTATAGTTAGCCCTTAAAGAGGGTGCCCTGTTTTTGACACAGTAAAACTTGCGTCTAACAAAAAAAAAGTTTCTGCTCCTTAACAGCCGAATAATATACCTATTACAAAAACGACCCCTTGCCCACAACAAACTGCAAGTCAAGTTTTGTACGCCGACGCACTAGCCAGCAAAACACACGTAAGTCTACCCAGCAAACAATAGGGTGCCGGTGAACGAACTAACCAGACCCAGTGTTAATCGCCTAGATGGCGTATTTGAGAATATGGTTAAGCAATTTACGCAGTTCATGGCGCAAATAACTAGCATAATGCAAGATATGCAAAAAATGCCGTTTGCATTACTGCAGGCTTTGCTTAAAAAGGCATGAACTATCTCAGGAATTGTTTCTGAAGCGCGAACTTGAATATTTTTTAGTATACCAAAACATTGTTGATTTCCGAGGCTTATATGACATCTAGAAGCGTTTTTAAAATAAGTGGCTACACTTTTTATGAATATAAGGATCCCATGAATAAATCATGTAGTGGCTCGCCTATATTGATTAAATTTAGAATTAAACACCATTTGATGAGTGGTCTCTCTGAATTCTATATTTAAGCAACAAATATCCGTATCGAGGAAATTACCCAGAACCTTGCGATTTCGTGCGTTTGTTGTCCACCTAGATTTTAAGTAACAAAAGATCAGTATAAACATTTTTTTTTAATCCTTAGGTCCCCACTTTATGGCTGCCGGCGACTACAACGCTAAGCACATGTATTGGGGCTCCCGCCTAATTAACCCCAGAGGTCGCGTTTTGTATGATACCAGTGTCAGAAATGGGACGTAATGTTATTTCATCTGGACAGCCAACTTACTGGTCAACAGACCAAAATAAAGTTCTTTACTTTCCGCAGGTTTGCTGGAAGTGGAATAAGAAAGTTACCGAGATTCTATAAAACTTAGGTTTTCTGCGATTCAAGTCTGAAAGCTGGGTTTTTTTTAAGACGTCAAAACAAAAACGAGCACGGCAAGCAATCTAATGAAAAAGGTTTATAACATTAGTGATAAAAAGTATAAGGAACAAAATATGAACAAGACAAAGGAAATACTGAAAATGAATGACTACCAGACAAAGATGATTAATAATATATGGAAAAAAGTGAAAGCTAATTAAGAAAATAAAACGAATACCAATATAACAAGTGATATACAAAAAAAATCTACAGTTTATCTTTAATACCGAAACTAACGAAGGCAAAAACATTCAAACAATACATCATCTTTTTAATAATAATACAAAACTTGAAAAAAATTAAAATAAATAATGTTGTTTACGAAATTGGATGTAAGGCAGTGAAAACGAAAGCTGTAATATGGTCTACATAGGAACAACAAAAAGAATGCTAGGTACAAGAATAGATAAACATAAAAAAGATATTATAAAAAAAAAGAAGGCGGCGGCACTATATCTGCATGTAAAGGAATGCAAACATGAAGCTGACTTTACGAACACACATATACTAGACAAAGAGAAAAAGGAAAGAAAACGTTACACACTTGAAAGTTTTCGAATGCAACAAAAAATAAAGAACAGAATCAATACGAAGGAAGGTGAAGACAATACAAAACTACAATATGCTGCTGCAAATTTAAAAATAGTTAGAGATCTGTGATACTAGAGTTAAGTTTGACTATCGATTGTTATTTAATTTTGTGCAATAATTATTTTCGTTTATATTATTTATTTATAGTCTGTGTTGTAAAGTCCAGTTTTTAATTATTTAAAATAAAAGAAAATAACTTTGGCATGTAATAGCAAGTATTCGTAAGTTAAAATTATTCTCTATGGCGAGCTGCCAGACGTCTAAAAAGACCCGTTATCGCAAAACCTCCACTGCGAAATCTGAGAGGATCCTGGGCTATAAATGACAAAGAAAAATGCGAGCTGTTCGCAAGTCACTTAAGAAACGTGTTTACTCCCAACACGTGTACTGACGTGAGGGAATTACCGCCTGTTGTTGCTAGACGCCCTATGGAAATACGTTTCCGATTTTCAGATGTTGTAAAGGCTATCGTTAACCTAAATGATAAAAAGGCTCCTGGTGTTGATAAAATAAGCAACAAAATGCTTTTAGAGCTACCGTTTATCGCTAAAAGAATTATTCTTTTTATTTTTAATGCCTTAATTCGGCTTGAACATTTCCCGGCAATATGAAAAGTTGCCTTAGGTAAGATGATTCCTAAGCCTGGTAAGGATCCTTCGAAGGTGGAGTCGTATAGGCCTATAAGTTTGTTACCAACATTGTCAAAATTGTTCGAAAAGCTCTTTAAAAACAAGCTAACTCCGATCATGAATTTGGCTTTAGAAGTCAACATAGCACAATCGAACAAACTCACAGACTGGTGCAGGTTATAAGAAAAACATTTGAGGAAAAGAAGTACTGCTCCGCGCTTTTTATTGATGTCTCTCAAGCTTTTGATAAAGTATGGCACGAAGGCCTGTTAAACAAACTAAAGCTTAACCTTCCAGCTAATATTTTCAACCTTTTAGAAAAGTACATAACCGGTCGACAATTTATGATCAAAGAGGGAAATCAAATAATTTTTTCTCAACCAATTGGGGCTGGTGTTCCTCAAGGGAGTATACTAGGTTTAATTTTGTACTTGCTTTACACAGCAGATATGCCAACCAACTGTTTTACGCATACGTCTACATTTGCTGATAATACCGCTTTTCTCAGTATTCATAAAGATCCTAAAGAGGCTTCTTGCCAATTGCAACAACACGTAACCCAAGTAGAGAAATGGGCAAAATTATGGGGAATAAAAATTAATGAGCAAAAATGTACTCACGTAACTTTTACTTTACGCTAAGAAACGTGCTCTCCAATGCTTATTAACAACCATATGGTGCCTCAACGAACCGAGACAAAATATCTTGGTATTCACCTGGGTAGAAACTCTGTGCTTCATCTGGATTGCAAACTTCTACTATACAACTCAATTTTAAAATCAATTTGGTGCTACGGTATACAATTATGGGGCACTGCTTCCGCCTCTAACATAGAAAAAATACAACGCCGTCAAAATAAAATCCTAAGAATGATAACTGGTGCTCCATGGTATGTCAAAAACAGCAACATCCATAAGGATCTAGAAGTTCCACTTGTTAAATTTGAAATCCTGATATATGTGGACAAGTATTTAAACAAGCTGGAAACACATCCAAACCCGCTCGCTCGAAGTATCTTGCAACATAGTGGACACTCCCGTCTGAAAAGGAGGGATACTATTGCGCTTAGATGAAGATAACTATTTATATTATGAGAACTTAAATTTAAGTCTGGCACTGGCTGGACTAATATTATTTACTTAGTCTTAAGATTTTAAAACTTATTGTTAGTTCGCTAAAGCGAAGATCCAATAATAAAAATATGCAAAAAAAAAAAAAAAGTTTTTATTACATATGAAGGAAGAACAACTGATCAAAGTCAGCCCGAAGGTAACCACTATACATTAAAAAAGTATTAACAAATTGGTTAAAAAACAATAATAAGACAGATTTTTCTTTTATAGCTCTTAACGTGGATGAAATGATGTTGGAATCCCAATCAAAATTTGAGATGGAAGCTATAGTTTTAGATCTTAATAATTCTGTTGAAGCAGACAATCGTGAACCATTAAAATTTTACTTAGGCATGGTGCGGTGCATGTTCATAAAGGAAGCATTTAATTTTTAAAAACATTTAGGTAACTTAATACTAATGTAGGTAACTTAATAATAATGTTTACTTAACTAAGGCTGTATTCTTGAGTTTTTTATACTGATATTGATTAAACTGAAAGAAAGATTGTGTTTTGCCTCTTATAAAAACTTTCAGTAGGTATTTGGAGTTACAACAGTATTGTTGCACAAGTGCGATTAGCACTTTCAAATAAATATAAATTAATAATTCATACTTTCGTCCACATATGCTATTTTTTTTAATTGTTAAAAAAAAAAGAAGTGAATATTGCGTTGAACATCCATTTCGTGGTATCCTGGTAAATCGTGTAGTGCTTCCACAATATCCAATTTAAATGCATTTTCATTATCTGAGTTTCTGAATAATTCAAACAATTCCAAATTGGTAAATGACATTATCGCACTTTAAAATAAAAAATTTATATAATATTTATGTATAAATTTATACTCAAAATTAAAAAAAGGATTAAAACTACTAAATTTGAGCAAAAAAATAAATTAACTGGAACATATACCTGCAGTTTATATTTTACTCAGTATAAAAAAAGTTTTAAAACTTCCTGCTTACTTTTAAGACAGGTGTTTTTAAATTTAAATAAATAAAAAAATTGCAAAAGTTATTGCCCACCTGACTGGCAGAGAAAAATATTGTTTATTATTTAACGAGAAGTAATAAAAATATGTAACAAGTAACTTTATTTTACACTAAAATTGGAAAACCTTTTTTATTTTTTCTTACATTTTGCACACATCTTTGTTACATATTTTAAAAATAAGAAAATTTTTTTTCTCGTTTTCGTTTCTTCTAATTTCACCTACAGCGGCAACTTCTGGTGGTCAAACTTAGTTAAATTATTTAAAGTATTATGTAGATATGGGCGAGACTATTTTGGTCCTTTTTATATATGATCTATTTCATTTGTAAAAATTACTTAAATATCGGATGTCTAAAAAGCGGCTACTTCCAAAAATAGGGAATTTGTTGAACATTTTCCTGCTTCTTTTAATAAAAAACACATATACCTTTAAAAAAATACAAATGTTTTTGACACTTTAGTTGTAATGTGCATTTTTTTAAGACTACATTTTTTTTTGCTTTCTAAAAAACTGTCGACTTTGAGCAGTTTCACTAACTATAATTTTTATCCAATTAAGGAAAAAGTTTTTGAATTGTGATCAGTAATTAGTTTTTTATACAATATTTTCATTCATTTTACAAAATTTTGTCATGAAATTTTGCATTTTTGCCACGGGTTTTAGAAAAAGGCGTCATCCTCTCTCCGAACCGTTTATTACTTTTTGAAATAATCGTATTTAAAAATATAAGTTTGCCACCAGACATCCTGCAGTTCATCGAGAGGATTATGCTAAGCCCTAAATTTTGTGAAGATTGATCAATTGGGGAAAAAATGTAAGCAAAGAAAAGTCGAAAAAGTTTCGTGGGAAAAATCTGTAATTCTTTTTATAAGTCTTACGAAAATTTTAAAATTATTTTTGCGTCATTTGAATAGGTGCTGTTGTTATTGCTGTCAATTTTAACTACATTAAGCTAAAAAATAGTTTCAAATTTGTACAAACAAGAAGCAAGAAAAATTTTATTATTGGTCTTAGTGAAAAATGGGGTGGGGTAAACCGTAAAAGGTAAAAAGGGAAGGCGAAATTAACGCCTTTAAATATCAGGATCTCTCCGGCCATGAAATTTTTATCAAAATTTAAAGTAAGTGCTAAGGCAAAAAATATAGGGAAACGTAACGGGAAGTCAAACAATGGCTACAACTACTTCAAAGAGGCGAAATATTCTTAGAGTAGCCTCCAGTTGAAGTGAATCAGCTGCCAAAATTAAAGCAAAAAGTGGTTTAAAGGGTAAAAGGAGCAGCAGAACACTAAAAGCGAATTAAAATGCAGAAAAAAATACCACGAAACCAGCAACGTAAGGAGCTACAGTTTAATCTTCTTTTAAATACCACATGACTTGGAAAAGTGGGTAAAATTATGTAGCTTTTCAGACTACTACTTGAACCACTTTTTGCTTTAATTTCGGCAACTGATTCACTAGAATCAGAAACTAGTTGTAGCCTTCTTTTTGTATTTTTCCCATGTTTTACATTATTTCTTAAGTAATTTTGTTCAATCTTAGCACTTTTATAAATTTGGTAAATATTTGTTGGCCAGAGAGGTTCTGATCGTCAAAGACTTTTATTTTCCTTTCCTTTCACCGTTTGCGATTTACCCTGCCACATTTTTCTATAAAAACGCTAGAAAATATTTCCTGCTTCTTGTGTGTTCAATTTCTGAACTTCTTTTAGTTAGATATATGTAATCCAAATTGATAACAATACCAACTATTCAAGTGACGCAAAAATATTTCACACTTTTCGTTACAATCATACAAAAGGTACATACAGGTTTTTTCAACTTTCCTTTGCTTACATTCTTTTTCTCAATTGTCTAACCTTTAATTTAAGGTCCAACATAATCCTATCCAAGAATTATCTTGAGAGCAGCCAGCTTAAATTGATTGTAAATGTATTGTTAATATATTTATTAATTATATTTAAAAATAATTATTATAATTAATACATATGTCCATATACCAAAAGATGCTTGTTTATAAAATCCTTTATTTAGCTTACTTTACAAGAGACGTTCAATTTTCTATGTTAATAATAAAAAGATAAATAAATTAATCAATTAGGGGATTCACAAGGTGTTCTATTTGTCCTATTGTCATATTGTCATAAAATTTCAACAGTTGTTTAAAAACATTTGCCAACTATTGTACACTAGGCGCAGGTGTACTTGATGTTGTTGTGGCAATTTAATAAGCATATTAAACGACGTAGCATTTTTTAAAAAGTATTTTTGTATAAAAGACAAAAAAACCATTGTGAAATTTTATAAAAATATGACAATAGGACATAATAGGACACCTTGTGAATCCCCTAAATATCTTGGTTATAAAAATTGTACATGGTACCAAAAATTCAATGTTGTCACTGTTAAAAAAATGTTAACCTAGTAGGTTTAATAGTTGCTTGTGTAAACTAACTTTATTAACCACAAAAAGTTAATCTTAAAAAACTTACCCAAATTTCGCCTAGATGGGAATCGCCACAATGTCCTTTTGTTTCAGGATTTGCAATTATTACTTTTACTCCTGGTAATAGCTTTCCAGACTCTATAAGACAAAGTGAACTTGGGGCTCCACGCTCCACAAGAGCGACTCTATTATTTCTAAGGGCTCTTAAATCAACGTAAACTTGCGCGCTTTCGGCTGAACTAGCTCCTTGTACGCAAATCGCTGGATTGACTCGGCAACCGAATGAAGTTGATACACAACGTGTGTTCAAGCCCAATGCCTGAAATAACTTGCAAAACTGTTGAGTTAGTTGGACGCGGGGTCTTTCTTCTGCTACGACTACGCAAGTACGTACGCATCTTAAGTCAATATTTTTTTGTTTTAATAATGGAATAGAATTGCTTAAAGCTTTTGTACATAACTCTATTATACCATAAGAACAGAAGGTGTCTCGAACTCTATGTTGCGACAGTGTTGAAAGCCAAAGACTAGGATTTGACTCCACTTCATAAGGTGCGATTAATATTGAATGATGGCCACTATAAACTCCGATTAGTGTCCACATTGCAAATCCTAGTCCACAATATGGATCTAAGCACAGAGCTACATGCCGTGATGGATATAACTCACAAGCTAATTTAAGACTGGCACAAAGGCTAGAAAGAGATCTTTAAAAAAGTATTTAAAAAAAAGTTAAACGAGTTTTTATATTATAATGTGTTGCGTAGTACCGATGACTTATATTAACTCCACTTAATCTTCCGCAAGTTGACACACTGAAATCTAAATATGCTGTAGAATCTAAAGGTGAATTTGCAATGCATGATAATTTACGCTTCGGATTATCATCAATGTCCAAAATTAAAGGCCATGTTTTTGGGTCTATTGAAACGGCAGCCTCCCGTGATTTCAAAAGCTTTATAATCGATTGCATAGACAACACAATAATACTTTTTGAAACATCGACAATCATTCTGACAGTTGGTAAAGTCGTTAACAAGTTTTGAGGATGTGGTGGTCTTATTGTAATTGGTACAGCTCCCAAGTACAAACATCCATAAAACGCACACAGTAAATCTAACCCAGGAGGAAAGATTAATGCTGAAAAGAAAAAAATATAGCGATTTTTAAAAGTTTTAAATCTATTACATAAATACCCTGAAGGAAACCTGGGGACAAATGTCCCTATGTCAACACTTTTGTCGACAATTATGGTAGCACTTTGGCGGCTTTGTCAACAATGCGTCTATAGTTTTATATTTAGCATTGTTAAGAAGAAAAGAAAACTGTCAGTGAAAAATTAAAGCTTCAGTTCGCCCTCAAACACAAAAGTGTATCAGCGACATAATGGTCTTTATTAATTAACCTTTTTAGTTGTGCTTAAAAAGTAGTTTAAATACACAACTCATAATTATTTTCAATGACAGACGCATGTTAAATGTCTATTGCAAAAACATATTGCCAGTAAAATAGCTAGTCAGTAGAACTGAAGACTAAACTTGATAAAAGGTATTAGTTAATCACTGGTTACAATGTCTACATATGACTTCAAAAGAACTACCTTCTTTATAGTACCAATGTCAGTAGAGGATTTTCAATGACACGCAAATGTTAAATGTCTATAGCAAAAAGCATTGCATGGGGTAAAGCTTGTCAGTAGTACTGGTGACAGTGTCAATAGTGAATTTTTAGTGATTCACTATTGACATATCCTGCAGGGTACATACAAACATACATACACACATATCTTTACATATGTATATACATACAAACTAAAGACGTGCACAGATATACATATCTGTTTACACCAGCTTGTGTGTTTTTTTAGCTTTAAGTGAGTATTGATAGGTAGTTTCGTCTCTCTGTTACAGTTGGTATTGGTATTTTCTCTAATTAAATGTGGTGTGAGTTAGTAAAATGAGAGTAAGAGCAACAAATTTGTTTATCTACATATGTTTCGTTGAAACAGATATTAACAAATAATGATGATTTACTATAGGTAATTTTGTTATTTTTCTAATTCTGGTTAAATGAGCTAGTTTTAATTTTTTTTTTTTTAATTTTATTTTAGTAAATAAATTTGATTTTTTTTTAATAAACAAATAAATTTTTTGAGAAACAATTTCGCAGACGTGTACGCGAGTGTTAAATAGAGCGAATTTATTAGAAATAGGTGGCAAACAATTTTATTAATATACATATACATAGTTTGGCTTAAGTTCATATAATTTCTTTTTATTAGAAAAAATTATTATTTTCCATTAATGTTGAAAGAAACTTTAATTTGAAAAAAGCTGATTTTTCTACCGATACTAGCCGAGTAGAATGCATTTTCGAAAGCAGCTACGCAATTTCATCATCAGTACTCTTTGAACGGTAGTAGTGTATTTGGTTTTTATTTTGTAAATTAGGATAAAGTTTACTGTTCATACACACTATGCTTTTTTCTATTAAAAGTCTCTTCGGCAACACTTGATTAACGGTTTTTCAAATTAAAGTTTCTTTCAACATTAACGGAAAATAATAATTTCTTCTAATAAAAAGAAATTATATGAACTTAAGCCAAACTAAAAAGCAAAAATTTCGATTTTATTTACAAAAATTTTGTAGACCCATACCTTAAGTAAGAAGAAAAATAATATGTATTCATATACATATGGGCATTTCCATGAATATGTCAACCACGGCTGAAAAAATAAAAGTCATCGCAACTTTTTTTTAAATATACCAAAGAGCAATAAAACACCTCAATTTTATTATGTAAAAGTATTTATAACTAATTATAATTTTAAAAGAGCAAAAATATCAGATTAAACTGGTAATCTCTTTGATCAATTTCCAGAATTTGAAATTAACTATTTTCTCTTAACTAGTGGCTAAATTTAGGTAATTGTAATATTCCAATTATACTTTAAAAATAATGTTACAACATCAATGGCCAAGTTCCATTATGAAATTAAAAATTTAGAGTTCGAATAGCGGTATTTTTTATAGTTTGCTTTGAATGATATTCTAATGTCACGTACGTAATGCAAAAACGTTATTTGTCGTCATCATTTGAATTCGACCGGTCGCAAGTAATTAAAAATAAAAGTGCAAAGCAAAATAAATTTCGCAAACAAATATTGATCGATTTTTTTTTTTAATTTGATGCAATAAAAATTTTATAGTCTTTCAAAGTTTGTAGCATACGATATTGTAAGTAACATAATTCAATTTAATACTTTCAAATTCCTCTATAATTATAAATATTTTATTAAGATGGGTAAAAATAGCTATGAGACTACTAAGAAATGGAGGGAGGACTTGAAGAAAAACGAAGAACAAATAAAGAAGTACCGGAAAAAGGAGGCTGAATGACAGCATATCTATCGAAAAAAGTTCGCAGATGCAGCCAAAAAAGACAAAAGAAATAATTAACGACAAATTAACACACAATAAGTTTGATGTTTACTATTTTATTACAAAAACTATGCTTGAAATAAGCGAACAATATGAATTTATATCGTCTATATACATATTTTCTGATTGGAGTAGCGCTCAATTTAAAAACAAATTCATTTTAAAAAGTATTCCCTCTTTTGTAAACAAATTTAGCTGCCAACATTTAGAATGGATTTTTTTTGCCACATCACATGGTAAAGGTGCAGTTGATGGAGTAGGTGGTACTGTTAAAAGAAAGGTCTGGCAAATTGTAAAAGCAAATAAATTAATCTTGCCAGATGCTTTCTCATTTTATGAATGTGCTCATAAATATGTGGAAAAAGTTAATTTGTTTTATGTTGCTACTGAAGAGATTGAAGGGTTTTCTGCTCATCTCCATGAAAAATGGCAAAATGTCCAGCCCATCCCAAAAATAAAAAAACTTCATTCGCTTACTTATCATGATAGTCAGTATATAAATGTGACTCGAACTGCGTATTCAGTAAGAGAAGAAATTAAAATTTAATAATTAAGTGGCAGCGCCCAAGTACATAGTGTATAGTAAGAAATGAAATTAACCTTTTATTGTTTTTATTGCTATTATCACCGAATAAACATTTTTTAATTATTTTTAAATTTGTTATGTATACATATATTTAAAAAACCTATTTTTTTTCAGACAAATACTATAAGAGAAAAATCTGTCACATACGGTATGTCACGAACGATATTAAGATTTGTTCGTAACAAAATCATCTAAAAATCTTTTTTTATTTAAAAATTATGGATTATCAAGGAAAAATATTTGGCTTGGTGTAAGAACTTAAAGAAAGGAAAAAAACTTTTACAATTCGCAGATTTTCGTATATATGTGCATGCACCTCGACATCACTTCCGTTTTTTGTCACGTACGATATGCACCTTTTTCGCCCGATATTTTGGCCGGCAAGGTTTTCAAAGTCATGATTTTTTTTTAGATTATAGTACCCTCTAAATGTAACATATTGACGAAATAATTTTTCAGTTACCACTCTTTTTGCAAAATCTACACCACTTTGTAGGCGTACAAATGTCACGTACGATGACATGGAAATGCCCTATATGCCTTTTAAAAAAAGTTTTTAGAAGCAGGTGTTAATTTACTGGCTGTGTTTGTAAAAAAAACGGATTTGTGAGTAAGATATATGTTTTTTAAAAACAAAAAACTAAAATTTGTTTTTGTTTTATACATATGTATATAAATACTCACAATTCGTTTATTTTTTTCACAAAAACAAGCAAATATTTAGTCATTTAGTGAACAAACTTTTTTCATAAATGCAAACACATGAAAACAAAAAAAAAAAAAAAATCGAAACTATAAGACAACATTTATACGATGCAATTTTTTTTAATATTCCTTCAACTATTGTTTGTTGTCAAAAAGAGTATAAAGAGAATTTTCTACACAATTCGCTTAAAATCAAAAATTTTAGCCGCCTGGAAGCCGTAATTGACAATATGGTCACACAATTTACGCAGATTATGGCGCAAATGGCCAACATAATGCAAGAAATGCAAAAAATGCAGTCTGCTTTTCTGCAGGCTATGCTTAAAAGACCATGAACTGCCTCAGGGTTTGTTTCTGGAACGCAAACGGCATCCGCCAACATAAAAACGAGCTCGAATATTTCTTGATGAACCAAAAAATCGATGTTATGTGTATTTCTGAGACTCATATGACATCTAGAAGCACTTTTAAAATTAGTGGTTATTCTTTTTACGATTCAAAGGATCCTAGGGATAGATCATGTGGTGGCTCGGCTATTCTAATCAAATCAAGAATTAAACACCAATGGTTGGGTGGCCTCTCAGAATGTTATATCCAAGCTACGAACGTCTGCATTGATGAATTTTTCCATAACCTTGTTATTTCATCAGTTTACTGTCCACCCAGATTCTCCATAACGAAGGATCAGTACAACAGTTTCTACAAATCATTAGGTCCCCGCTTCATAGCTGCTGGAGACTATAACGCTAAGCACACATACTGGGGCTCCCGCCTAATTAGTCCCAGAGGTCGTGTCTTGTATGACTCAGTGTCGGAAATAGGACTTTTCGTTATTTCACCTGGACAACCAACCTATTGGCCAACGGACAATAATAAAATTCCAGACGTAATAGATTTTGGCGTGGCAAAAGGTATATCCCCGGACCTTATTGAGGCTGTAGCCTCCTTGGATTTATCTTCTGACCACTCACCCACAATTATCACTATTTGCAGTCCTCACCAAATAGCAACTAGTGATTTTTTCTTATCAAAAAGAGTAAATTGGTTAAAATATAAAAAATATATCAGCTCTCACTGCTCGGAACACATACCACTAAAAACTCCCCAAGAAATCGATGATTGCCTAAATATCCTAAATGAAAACATTAAAGAAGCCGTTGAACATGCTTCTTCAACATACCGTCAGGTAAAATACAACAAAATTTTTTCTGTCGATGTTGAGGAGCTTTTATCTGGAAAAAGGAGAGCGCGAAGAGAATGGCAACAGCATAGATCGCCCCAACTTAAAACGAAGCTAAAAGAGTGTACAAATCGCTTAAAAAACTTGCTGGAGGTACACAGAATTGCATCAATTAAGAAGTATTTGGAAGGTCTAGACGCAACCCCTCAAACAAATTATTCTCTATGGCGATCAGCCAGTCGTCTCAAAGACCCGTAATCGCAAAACCACCACTGCGCAATCTAAGAGGATCCTGGGCTAGAAATGATGAAGAAAAATGCGATCTGCTCGCAAGCCATTTAAGAAACGTGTTCACTCCTAATACATGCACTGACGTTAGGGAATTACCGCCTGTTGTTTCTAGACGTCCTATAGAAATACGTTTCCGATATTCAGATGTGGTAGAAGCTATTTCTAACCTTAATGATAAAAAAACTCCTGGCGTTGATAAAATAAGCAACAAAATGCTCATTGAGCTACCTTTTACAGCAAAAAGAATAATTCTTTTTATTTTCAATGCCATAATACGGCTTGAACATTTTCCACCAATATGGAAAGTTGCCTTAGTTAAGATGATTCCTAAGCCTGGTAAAGATCCTTCTAAGGTGGAGTCTTATAGGCCTATAAGTTTATTACCAACTTTGTCAAAACTGTTTGAAAAGCTGCTTAAAAACAAGCTTACTCCGATCCTGAATGAAAACAACTGCATTCCAGATCACCAATTTGGCTTTAGAAGTCAACATAGCACAATAGAACAAACTCACAGACTGGTGCAGGTTATAAGAAAAACTTTCGAGGAAAAAAAGTACTGCTCCGCGCTTTTTATAGATGTCTCTCAAGCTTTCGATAAAGTATGGCACGAAGGCCTGTTAAACAAACTAAAGCTAAACCTTCCAGCTAATATTTTCAACCTACTAGAAAAGTACATAACCGGTCGACAGTTTAAAATCAAAGAGGGAAACCAAATAAGTTCTTCTCAAACAATAGGGGCTGGTGTACCTCAAGGGAGTATACTAGGTCCAGTTCTTTACTTGCTTTACACAGCAGATATGCCAACCAATAGTTTTACACACACGTCGGCATTTGCTGATGATACTGCTTTTCTTAGTATTCATAAAGACCCTAAAGAGGCTTCAAACCAATTGCAGCAACACGTAACCCAAGTTGAAAAATGGGCAAAGTTATGGGGAATAAAAATAAATGAACAAAAATGTATCCACGTAACTTTTACTTTACGCAAAGAAACGTGCTCTCCAATTCTTATTAACAACCATATGGTGCCTCAACGAACCGAGACAAAATATCTTGGTATTCACCTAGACCGCCGCCTCACGTGGAAGCCTCATATAGATGCGAAGTTGACGCAAATTAAACTTAAAGCTACACAAATTCATTGGCTAATCGGCAGAAACTCTGTGCTTCGTCTTGATTGTAAACTTCTACTCTACAAATCGATTTTGAAACCAATTTGGTGCTACGGTATACAATTATGGGGCACTGCTTCCGCATCCAACATAGAAAAAATTCAACGCAGGCAAAACAAAATCCTAAGAATGATAACTGGTGCTCCTTGGTATGTTAAAAACAGCAACATCCACAAGGATCTACAAGTTACACTAGTTAAATGCGAAATCCTGAACTATGTGGACAAGTATTTAAATAAGCTGGAAGCTCACCCAAATCCGCTCGCCCGAAACATCCTGCAACAAAGTGGGCACACCCGCCTGAAAAGGAGGGATACTATTGCGCTTATATGAAGCTTGATAATTAATATGAGAACTTAAATTTTAGTCTGGCACTGGCTGGACTTATATTAACTACCTAGTTTTAAGATTTGAACACTTATTGTTAGTTCGCCACAGGCGAAGATTCAATAATAAATATATGAAAAAAAAAAAAAAAAAAGTTACATATGTACGTATATCATGAAAATTTCTTCACGTAAACTTTGTTCAAAAAACAAAAAAAAACTAGTCTTTAATGTAAAAAGTTACATTGTATGAAAGCATTTTTAAAGTATTTTTATTTGTATATGTGTATTTAAAATCAATGACTGTAAAAATGAAAAACTGAAAATCAAAAAATAAAAAATATTATTAATTTTTTAAACCTATCTATAAAAATTATAATTATCGTTAGTAACCGTTTTTATTAAAATTACCGTCCTGCTTAAAAAATAAAATTTACAAAGAACTTGATTTTCAACATATGTATCTAGTATAATACTATCAAAATGGTGAGCTTTTTTCTCAAAAAATTATTTCCGTCCTGTTTGATTTGATTTTTTGACAAAAATACACTTTAAAATTCTTATTAAATAAAAACATTAATATAGAAATTTGTTTCAACTGAAGACATAAGTGTTTATACATTTTTTTAACAATATTTACAAAGATTTTTAAAATTTAACCAAAAAACGGTAAAAACTGTTTGTGTCGCATTGTGATTGATTTTTTCTTTTAAATTGCTGCATTCAAAAGTATTTGTTTTGGGAAAAAAAATTTTTAAGTTTTTTTTGTAACATCATTCCTTTCTTTTATCTTTGTTTTATTGAAGTTTTGTGCTGATTTGCGTTCTTTAAATGTCGCTAGAAGTAAATTATTAAACAAAACAATGGTTCGGAAACTGTGATGCTGTAGGTTCAAAACAAATTTGAAGCTTGATACCTTTCAGTATAAATAAGATATATACCTAAAAATAGAATACGACAAATTTTTATCCTTTTATCTAGCTCCAAAAACTACTAAAAAAAGCTAAATTCAATTTCGAAAAAAGCTTAAAGCTAAATGTAAATATTTCGGGCTAAATTAAGAAAAATAAAGCTAAATTTGTATTGAAAAAAGCTAATATGGCCACACTGCTTGTAAGCCATTTCACAGTGTCGCCTTTTGACTTTTCTCGTTGCAAAAATTACAACTTTTGAAATAATTAAAATATTTTAAAGATTTAAAAAGAGACTTAAGGCTTCAAAGTAATGTTTACAAAATACTGCTAGAGGTACAGAGTGCTCTAAAAATTCCGGTCAAAATAGGATAATTTTTCCATGTTTTTTTATATAAGTTTTTTTATTTGTATCGCTAATACACATTTTTATATACTCTTAATATTTAAATCTAAATTAATGTATAGTAACTAGTTTAACGCGATGCGCTTTGCAATAAACATTGTTTAAATCCGAGAGTTTAGAAAAAAAAAACTTTCTAATATAACATATTAAACCAATATTAATTTTTTTTTATTTCTATTACAGAAACACATTTTTGAAATATTTTTAATATTAATATATTAATGCTATAGATATGTATTATGTTATTTAGTATATTTTTTAAACTAGCACAATTAATTTTTATTAGTTAGTTCTCTATGAAATAGTCATTAACATAAGGAACGTTATCTAATAGGCTTAACATATCTGAGCTATAATTATGTTCTTCCAAATCTTTTCGGGATCTTACATGTCTTCGTGATGAAATAAGTGGGTCCGAAGAGGCCGCCAACATATTGAAAAGGTCCTCATTCTGTCTAATCCGTGAAACTTTGCAAGTATTCGTGTATCTAAATTTTTTGTAGTCTTTGTTTTTGCATTCCTGGGATTCTTATGACAACCCTCCAATTAATTAAACTTTTTACCATACAATAAAATGCTCTGGACATATAACCATCGTTAGTATTTCCATACGCCTGCTTTGGGCTGTTTACTTTTAGCCCAAGCTTCGATTAATTTTTTTTCGAGCAGATAGTTTTTCTATTTGTGTTGCGTTCATATCAAACATTCAACTTCTCGCGAAACTGTATACGCTAGTTTTAAAATAAACTCCATGCACCCAATTCTCGCATGTAACTGAGAAATGCCATATTCATAGTTTTGCTCACAATTGAATCAAAAAATTTTTAGTCTTTCTGTGACTTTTTGCAGACTACACACTTAAAAGTTGATGAGGTTTCTGTTATTACATTTAAGACTTTGCCATCAATCATAGTCATAATCAATCCAAACAATTTTTCAATAACAGAAGGCTTTAGTTCCGAAATTTGCTTTTTTATATTGTTCACCTTTGCATATTGAAAAAAATAACGGACGGCAAAAATTAACTAATGATGTGCGAGGATTTTTCCAATGCTCAGCGATTTCACTTCTTAGTCGTTAAGGAACTACAGAAGCCATAAACATATTTGTATCTGTAATAGTTCTCATTTGTCGTATTGTTTGTTTGTGAGCAATTTGCTTTGAACATCCATTTCGTGGTATCCTGTTAGTTTTTCCACAATAGCCAATTTAAATGCATTTTCATATCTGAGTTTCTGAATAACTCGAACCATTTTAAATTGGTAAATGACATTATTGCACATTAAAATAAAATTTTATAACTTTTGTTTTACAAAGTAAAAACTTAACTGTCAACATTACACAACTGCGGTTTAATTTATACCCAAAATTTAAAAAAAGAATTCAAACTACTAAATTTGAGCGAAAAAAATAAATAAACTGGAACATACATATACCTGCAGTTTATATTTTACCCAGTATAAAAAAAAATTAAATTACCTGTCTACTTTTATAACAGGTGTTTTTAAATTTAATTAAATAAATAGATTGCAATAATTATGCATTACTGATTGGCAGAGCAAAATATTGTTCATTATTTAACGAGAAGCAATAAAAATATGTAACAAGTAACTTTATTTTAGACTAAAATTGAAAAGCCTTTTTTATTTCTTTTCACATTTTGCACACATTTTCTCGTTTTCTATATGAGATTGTAAAAGTTTTCTTCTTATTTTCCTACAGCGGCAACTTGTGGTGGTCAAATTTAGTTAAATTATTTACAGTATTATGTAGCAAATATCCTCAGAAAATATAAGCGAGACCATTTTTGGCCATTTTTAGATATGATCTAATTAATTTGTAAAAAATACCTTAACATAGGGCGTCTAAAAAGTGGCTACTGCCGAAAAAGTAGGCCATCTGCTGAACATTTTACAACTTATTTTAATAAAAAACAAACATACCTTAAAAAATTGGCAAAAAAGTACTGATCAAACGGCAATGTTTCTGACACTCTAAGTCGAAATGCGCTTTTTTCCAAGATCACCTTCTTTTTTTTTGCTTTCTAAAAAATTGTCGACTTTGAGGAGCTCCATCAACTATAATTTTTATCCAATTAAGGAAAATGTTTTTGAATCGTCATGAAATTTTGTATTTTTGCAACGGGTTTTAGGAAAAGGCGTCATAATAAGTTGTTAAGCAAAACTTTTTAATTTTGTATTCTAAAACAAATTTCTTTTGAAAGTGCCTCTGGTAACTTTTAGTTTATTAAAGTAGCAATGTGCCTACTTTAAACCTACTTTAAGGTGACGTTTTAATCTATTTTAGCTGTCCTTTCCAAAATAATCTCCCTTATTGTGTTTGGCAATGGCGTAGTCGTTTTTAGACACGACAACGCCAAACACAATCAGGCTGAATATTTTAGTGATGCTAAAAAAATCAAAACAAACAAAATTTGTTATTTGAATACATACATATTTTTAGCAATTGTTCTAAATTCAAAAGAGTGTTATGATAATATAATGATTTTAATGATTTTCTATACAATCTTATTGCAGAACATTCCTTCTCTAAATGTGTGCAATCCAAAAGTCTTTTTGTTTTACTAAATCTGCATTGAAATAATATTATTCAATACTTTACCTTCACTTCTGCTTGGCGTCGGCGTAGTCGTTTTTAGTTTTTTGGTACGTTTAACAAATACGCAAGTGTTAAATGAATAGCACTCTTGTCGTTTTTGAGTTGAATTCGACACGAAAACTCCTAACATAACAAGGCTGATAATTAAAAAATTGCAAATGTTTTAAGCTATTTACTTTTTCCCCCCTTTTTTGCACTTTCTTTATCGCCTTTTTTACACCAAAAACTTTCTAAACATTAATTTCTGCATTGATGCAAAAATTATGAAAATTAAGCCCATTTTAAATTATTATTAAAGATATACTAAGGTATCGATTTTCCCTTTTTGGCGCTTTTGTATTTATTTTGCATCCGAGCTTTTAAAAATCTCTTAAAAGGGGATCTACACATCGGAAAAGATGACAACAATTCAAATTTATATTCTCTTTTTACGCGTTTAGGATGTATGATGATCAGTCAGTCAGAAGCATTTTTAGTATGTACATATACATATGTATGCTTTTCACTTTTGTTTGGTTTTTTTATTTATACAAGCTAGTTTTCATGTGTACCTAAATTTATAAAATAGATTTTATGTTTAATAACATTAATTTTCATTCTTTTGTAAAAAAAACAACAAACAGCTATTTATAAATAAGGGTTCATAGGTAATATAGATATATATACATATATGTATATACAGTATGCGACAAAACATATGCACGAGATTGTACTTACAATCAAATATCTTTATAATATAGAGAATTTCATAGGTATTTTTACTTGTGTTATTTTTTTGTAATGATAATAGAGTCCTCTTACTAATACAAGACAAAAGCAAAGAAAAAAATGTTTAACAAAAAAAAAAAAATTAATAAAAAATCTACAAAACCGCTATATTACATGCGACAAAACAAATGCACGAAGTGGGTGGTATTTATGTTCTTCATTTTTTCTAACAAATTACCAACAAAAAGAATCGTTAAATGAGATGCACAATTTATTAAATTTTAACGGAATAATTTGAAAAATTTTGCACGCGTTTATTATTATTTATATTCATTCAAAGTCATTGGTGATAGTTTGCAATATTTTAATAAAAGGATGGCTTACAGCAAATATTCCGATCATTTAAAAGAAAAAATTATAAATGATTATAATAAAGGGCAATCAGTAACGTCGATTGCAAATAAATTTGGAATTCACCACAGTGTCATTTCTCGCATTGTAAGCCGTTTCAGTTCATCAGGGTCGTTGGCAACCGTACACAGAGGTGGTAGGCCCCGGAAAGCCAGCAAACGGGACGACCAAGCAATACTGCGCTTAATAAAAAAGGAAACATTTATCTCAGCGAGATATATTGCAAGTCAGTTAAACTTATGTAAATGTCTCGATTAGATCCATCCAAAGACGATCTGTTGAAGGTGGATTAAAATCATGCAGAAGTGCAAAAAGACCATTTATTTCTGCCAAAAACAGATTAGCTAGAATCGAATTTGCAAAGGAGCACATCAACTGGACCACAACCTAATGGAAAACCGTACTCTTCTCTGATGAGTCTGAGTTCAATATTAAAAGTTCTGATGGATTTAGGCTGGTACGTAGACCAAAAGGACAACGCCTTAACCCTCGATGTACCAAAGGTACGGTAAAACATGAAGGAGAAAATGTATTGGTCTGGGGATGCTTTTCTGGTCATAGAATCGGACCAATTCATAAAATAAGTGGTGTAATGGATCGATTCGTTTACAAGGATATCCTACAAAACATAATGCTACCACATGCAGAGGAGGAAATGCCGCTTAAGTGGAGGTATCAACAGGACAACGATCCCAAACACAAGGCTAAATGCATCAACGAGTGGTTTGCAGTTAATAAAATTAATATTTTAAAATGGCCAGCGCAATCGCCAGATCTCAATCCCATAGAAAATCTATAGGATATTGTAGATCGTAAAATTAACCGTGATTATTGCAGAAATAGGGATGAACTTTTCCGCCAGGTGGAAGTAGCTTGGAATGAAATTTCTGGAGGAATTTTATTAAACCTAACTGAGTCCATGCCACGAAGATGTGAAAAAGTTTAAAAAATAATGGCTACTCAAATAAATATTAATATTTTTTTTAATTTCCTAAAGACGTGCATATGTTTTGTCGCATACAAAAAACTGTTTTTCAATGTATAATATGAATTTTTTTAAGTTTTATAAGAATTTTAATTTTTTTTGTATATTTAATTGAATTTAGGTTATTAACTTTATAAAAAAAAAATAAATAAGTCCAAATCCAAATGTGTTTGCTTTTGTTTCTGAGACATATTCTACTTAACAGAAGTTCGTGCATATGTTTTGTCGCACACTGTATATATAATATTCGCTCTTATACATCGATAACTATAAATTGTTGATGTTGCCACACTCAAAAACTAAATGTTCTAAAGCATACTTTAATAAAAATACTGTTTTTTAATAAATTTTTTAGCTTTAAAGCTAAGTAATTTTTTTTTTTTTGCATACGGCTGGAAATGTTTAAAGCAATAATAAGGATGTTCTATTTTTCAAATTTACGTAGTTTAAAAAAAAAGACAAAAAATAAACACTAGAATTTACTGACTTACCAACATGGTCATTTGGTTCAATTTTCCCTTTTTCTTGTAGCAATGCTGCTATTTTTTCAGCTCTTTTATGCAGCTCTGAACATGTTAGTGTTTTAGCAATTGAACCTTAAAAAAAGAGAAACGCATTAGGTTAGTAACAAAAAATATTTTCTGCATTTATTGATTTTGCTATGAAATACGATTTCTTTTCTAAAAATTAAGTTCAATTACATTCTTAAAATGCATATTTTTATTCAAAAACACTATTCGCACTTAAAGTTGTAAGCTCTTCTTTTATTTGTTTTTTATTTTTTTGTTTTTTTTTTTTTTTGTTTTTTTTTTTTTTTTGCAATATTTTTACATTTATTTTACATTACAGTGCAAAGTAATATTAAGGCGACTTATTAAGATTAACTATAAGTTATAAGTTAACGTTACCAAATATACATTTTATTATATTTAAAAACACTCAACATAATCAACGTATTTACTTATTATCACTCAATTGAAATGTATAACAACAAATATTACTATGTAAATATAGGAATACTGTTACTATGTCAAGCAACAAAGATTTTCGGCGACAGAAGAAATAAACCTGAATGAAAAAACCAAACCAAACAGGCGACAATTGTTTCATTAACAACAGTGTTTGTTAAGTTTTATTCACGTTTATTGGCGTATGCACGTACGTACGGACGTATGGACGTATGTGTGTTTGTATGACGTTGTTTATTTCAATAAATAAATATAATATAATTAAATAAATACGTATACAATTCAATAAATAAATTCTCTTACATTCTGTATACTTTCAAACTAAAAATTAAAATGGAGTTTACGGCTTCAATACTTTTTTCGTGTGAAATATTACGTTAAAGATTATAATTTCAAAAGTGACATTTACATGAGTGTATAAAAAGGGCATAAAATGAAAATAAAGGCTAAATAAATGTTGTCATTGTAGCGGTGTCCTTACGGGCCGGCGACATCCCGCCCCCCGTGAAGCTCCTCCGGGACTTCACCACAAACGTCCAGTACCGCTAGCTTTGAGACTGGTCTGCGTAAGGTTCCGCTTGAAGTACGTACTTCGACTACTCTGGTCTGGCCATCCTTTGCGGTAAACCTTGAAGTTACTATACCTCTTCTCCATTGGCTTCTTGGCAAATTTTCATCACAAATGATGACGACATCGTTTTCTGCTATCGGTTTTTGAGCTTTAAACTACTTGGTGCGCCTTGTTAGTGTGGGCAGATATTCACGGATCCATCTCCACCAAAATTTGTTCTTTAATTGTTGACTTATCCGGTATTGTTTTCGGGAACACACAGTTTCAAAGTCACCAGGTGTTTGCGTTGAATTTGTGGTAGCCAACAGAAAATGATTTGGGGTTAAAGGTTCGGGGTTCTCAAGTGTTACCGGTAGATGTGTAAGTGGGCGACTGTTTATAATATTCTCGGCTTCTATTAATAGGCTACGTAACGTTTCGACTTGAGGAGCAGCTTCTTTCAATGTAACCGCTAGTACCTTTTTTGTCGATTGAACTAGTCGTTCCCAGCATCCTCCACTACTAGGATTGGCTGGACAATTAAACTGCCAGGTAATATTCTTGGTTGCCAGCTCGTTTTGAATATAGTTGTTGTCAAATAGGTCACTTGTTCGCCGTATTAATCCATCTGTGCCTATGAAGTTTGTTCCCATGTCGGAACGTATCTTAACTGGAACGCCTCTACGGTTGACAAAATTCCGTATGCAAATGATACACGCGTCGGTGGATAAATCAGTTGCTAGCTCAATATGGATTGCCCGTACTGTGAGGCATGTGAAAAGGGCTGCCCATCGTTTTTCTCTCCTCCGACCAATGGTGACGTACATGGACCAAAATAGTCCAGGCCCGTAAATGTAAAGGGACTCACATAAGGCGTGACACGGTCAATTGGTAGTTGCCCCATTAGCGGCGGTATTGGTTTTGCACGCATGTTTTTGCAATGCTGGCAGGTTGACTTTACCCGTTTGACGGCTGCGCGTAAATGTGGAATCCAAAATTTTCTTCTTATCTCGTTAACAATGAGCTCTTCATTTTGATGGCAAAGCTTACGATGATACCACATAACAAGAAGTTCGGTTACATAATGTCGATATGGAAGAATTATAGGATGTCTAGTTGATTCAGGCAAGGACAAAGCGTTATCAATACGTCCATATAAACATATGACACCATCAGAGTTAAGACGAGGAGTAAGTGCTAAGAGGGGACTTTTCCTGGATACCACACCTTGTAACTTAAATTCAGATATTTCGTCTCCGTACACTTCTCGTTGGACTAGTTTACATAGTAAAATTTCAGCTTTCTGAAGTTCAGTCGTTGTCAATTCGTAAGTGCCCTGAGTATTTGCTTTGCGAGATACATTTAAAAATCTTACCATCCAACCAATAGTCCTTAAAAGTTTAAAAAAGTTAGAAAATCTATTGAAATCAATTATTTTCGTTGTACTGACGACCATGCACAAGTTTCTTATTTTCTCGTCAGTGTTGACCTTTACGTTTGATTCATTCGGAATATGCCATGTTTCTTGCGGCTTGGACAAAAATGCGGGACCTTTTATCCATATGTTATCTGGGTTGTATGTGACTGGATATATTGTTCTTGTCGCAACATCTGCCGCGTTTAAACTTGTGGGTAATCAACGCCATTCACTTTCGTTTGTTGACTCGAGGATCTCTCCGACTCTATGCATGACAAAGGATTTATACTGTCGGTGATCGGACTTAATCCAGCTGATCACAGTTTTGGAGTCACTCCATAAAACAATTTCCGATGGCTTTATTCTATGATTTTTAATAATAGAGTTCTTTAGACGAGTACCCAAAATTGCGGCCTGCAATTCTAGACGGGATACAGATAAGACTTTGAGTGGTGCACATTTGGTTTTTCCAACTACAAAGCAGACTTGAATTCCAAAAGACGTAACAATGCGCCAGTAGGCAACAGAAGCAAAGGCAGTTTGACTGGCGTCATTAAATATATGGAGTTCTATTTTAGTCCCAGGGCTGAGTAGCTAAGGACAATAACATCTAGGAACACGCAACTGTTTTGCTGACTGCAAACTTTTAACCCACTGTGAAAAACGCTGGAAAATTTGCTCGGGTATGGCATCATCCCATTTTACTCCAGTACGCCACAGTTCCTGTAATAATATCTTGCCATAAACCATTAAATTTGCAAGCATTCCGAATGGGTCGTACACCGACATGACGACACACAACAGTTCTCTTTTTGATGGGCATTTCCTAGCGGATAATGTTTCAGGGTCGACCTTGTTCATGTGTAATTTGAAAACAAATTCATCGGTACTGCTCTTTCAAAACATGCCCAGTACTTTCTCAACGCCATCGGTTGTGTTCATGTTGACGCTCGTAGATTTACTGTTGAATTTACCGTTGAGTTGGTTTTGTACGTACAGCGAATTCGATAAAAACCCCCGAAGTTCAAAGCCCGCTTTAGCATGTGTCGTTTTTACTGCTGTTGAAATTAGCAATGCATCTTCTTCGCTTTGAAAACTGCATACCATGTCGTCAACATAATGACTATTTACGATTGTGTCGATTACTTCTGATTGATCACCGGCGTTTTGAAAGGCATTTAAATTTTTCACAAATTGTGCGCTGCATGGCGAGCAGGTAGCCTCAAATATCATGGCAACCATGGTGTATGTTTCTACAGCATCTTCACGACAAAAGCGCCACAGGAATCGTTGTGCATCTTGATCGGCTTCTGCGATTCTAACCTGTAAAAACATCTCTTTAATATCGGCACAAACACCAAACTTGCCCTCACGAAATTGAAAAAGTATTTTTAGTAGCGTTTGATTCTCATCGGGCCCTTAAAGCAGTACAGAATTTAATGAGGTTTTATTAACGGACGCTGCCGCGTCGAAAACAAGTCTTAACTTCCTAGGCTTATTTACATTGAATACGGCAAAGTGTGGTAGGTACCACGTACGTGGAGAAGTTTTATTGGCTTCAGCCGGCGACAGTTTCTTGCATATCCATTTGATATATAACTCTCCATAGCAGCTTTATACGCCTTGGCAAAAATACTATTGTTGTCCATCTTCTTTTCAATAGTATGTAATCTATTTAAGGCCATGTTGTAGCTATCTGGTAATTTAACATCATCGGTTTTCCACAATAGGCCAGTCTCATATCGGTCACCAATTCTAAAAGTTGTATCTATTAATAATTGCCGTGCGCGCTTAACAGGGTCTGCCTCAAGAGGCTGACTAGGTGGCGTCACCCCAAAGTTTTCGGTAGTAAAATAATCGGCAACAATATCATTAACATCCTGTTGTATCAGGCCTTCTTTCTCTTTTATGACCGATATTCGAAACGAATTAGTGACTTTACCCTGTGGATGGCCATAAATTAACCAACCTAATGGCGTGTTGGCAACAAAAACGTAATCATTAAGTTGTCTGGCTTTCACATTGTATGTCAGGTGGCAATTATCTAGCCCAATTAATACAAGAGGTGTGGCATCACTGTACCCGGCAATTGGAAGCTTCTTTAAACTATGAAACTTATCATACAGTTCGTGCAGATTTACTGATTGTGACGGCAAGTCCATCTCTGGTACAGTATTCGCCCTTAGCTTATGCCACTTTCTTCAAGTACCAATTCCCTTAACTTCAGCTTGTATAGGCATAGAATACATTTTCTTCTGCTCTCCTTCAAACCAGTGTACAGTTATGGGCTCCTTTTTCAACGTAAACCCCATTTTGTGTGCCAGTGTTTCGTGTATTAAAGTTGTCGACGAATCCTCATCTAAAAACGCGTATGTTTTTAAAAGGTTATTGTTTGGTCCACGTAATTCAACAGGTATAATTTTATAAAGTAATTTTGTAGTTTTTGGCGTAAACGATTTCACTTGAACATTGTTTACCCCATGTTCCTTATTCATTTGTTGATGCAATGTTGTATTGTGTAACTTCTTACACCCGTCAACATTGCAACTTTTCTTACGCTTACATTGCGACAAATTATGACCTTTAAGTAGACATGAAAAGCAAAGACGATTGTCCTTGACGAACACCCACCGTTCGTCTATTGGCAACTTCAAGTATTTATCGCATTTTGACAAATTATGCGAATCATTACATTTAATACAAGACATTTTTTCATTGACCTTTTCTCTTGTGATTTCATTCATTGAAAGCACTGGTTTTTTGTTGATACGAGTTTGACTATGTTGTTGCTTTACACCCAACGTCGGCATTGTTGGCAAAGTCGTTGTAACCTGGGCAATAATTTTGGCGATTTGATTTATCCAGTCATTAAAATGTTCCAGTGTAGGAAATGGCTTAATATGCAAAGAATATGATATCCATTCCATACGTTTCGTCATTGGTATTTTTGATAAAAGTTCATCCATCAAAGTTGGGTTACATAAATGTTGAATAGCATTAGCACTCTTCAAGAATGAAACTAAATTTCGTACTTTAGTTGCAAATGGCAATAACTTTTCCAAACGATTTTCCTGAATGGGTGCTACTTCACGAATTTTCTCCAATTGACTCTGTATTAACAGCTCAGGGCGGCCATAATTAAATTCAAGTTGTTCTATTATCTGCAAAACGTTCTGAGGATGAATGAGCAAACACTCGACCTCCTCTCGTGCTACACCCTTAAAACATTTTTGTAGCCTAAATGTATTTTCCAAAGGTGAGTATCCATATGCGTTTGTAGATTCCCTAAATGCTGTTATAAACACCGGCCATTCTTCTGGCTTACCATGAAACTCAGGCAGGTCATACAATTTTCGTGTAGCCCCATAATTATTACCCATCATCATATTTACATTGGAATTGCTAGGCATATAAGCATCCCGTGTCGTTACAGAATTTGTTGCACATGGCAACCCTATGTTCATGTACATACCTGTTTGGCCCGTAGGCGTATATGCAACATGTGGTGTGGAAACATACGTTGTACTTGGCACTGTACTACATCCCCCTACTGACCCTACGGCACTTGTTGCAAGGACAGAATGGGGTAAACAAGGATAGTAATTTCCACTGTGATAAGGTGGTAAAGCTGGCGCACCCACGTTCGACGTCATCACATGTGAAGAAACTATTGGCTGATTATAGTTATGATTTCCCGATGTATATATCTGGTTTGTTGACAGCTGTCGATTGCCCTCCTCACTGTGAGAAATAATTGTGTCATTCAAACAAGTAGTATTCACTACGGCTGGGTGTTGGCTGGTACAAGTCACCACTGCTGACGGCGTTGCATTTTTGTTAGACAACTCTTCTTGTAGTTGTGCTCTTTTAACTTCACTTTCTGATAACTGTTGAGTAGCACGTTTATGATCAACTTCCAATGTTCGTAGTCTTTCCATCAGACTGCTAATCATATCCCTCGAATCTTGCTCTACAACAGTATTTTCATTAGCGGCATCCTCACCACTTGTAGGTGTCGATGCTCCTGACATGTTTATGACAAAATCTTTTAAATGCTGTGGAAGCTGACCTTTTGTTAAAAGATGCACCCTTTTTTGCATCCCTTATCAGACTCCTTAGCGTTAACCACTTGCACACGGATTGTCACAAAAGGCGTTGTTACCGTTTTTATAATTTAAACAAAATAGTTGACTAACTTGTATTGACGGCGGTTTGTTTAAATTCCATGAAAAACCTACTTATAAGTAGTTGATGCGTACCACAATGTACAAAATCCCGAAGAAAAACTCCACTCACAGGCTATTTTAGAATTGAAATAAAAAATTGTTACTATGTCAAGCAACAAAGATTTTCGGCGACAGAAGAAATAAACCTGAATGAAAAAACCAAACCAAACAGGCGACAATTGTTTCATTAACAACAGTGTTTGTTAAGTTTTATTCACGTTTATTGGCGTATGCACGTACGTACGGACGTATGGACGTATGTGTGTTTGTATGACGTTGTTTATTTCACTAAATAAATATAATATAATTAAATAAATACGTATACAATTCAATAAATAAATTCTCTTACATTCTGTATACTTTCAAACTAAAAATTAAAATGGAGTTTACGGTTTCAATACTTTTCTTCGTGTGAAATATTACGTTAAAGATTATAATTTCAAAAGTGACATTTACATGAGTGTATAAAAAGGGCATAAAATGAAAATAAAGGCTAAATAAATGTTGTCATTGTAGCGGTGTCCTTACGGGCCGGCGACATCCCGCCCCCCGTGAAGCTCCTCCGGGACTTCACCACAAACGTCCAGTACCGCTAGCTTTGAGACTGGTCTGCGTAAGGTTCCGCTTGAAGTACGTACTTCGACTACTCTGGTCTGGCCATCCTTTGCGGTAAACCTTGAAGTTACTATACCTCTTCTCCATTGGCTTCTTGGCAAATTTTCATCACAAATGATGACGACATCGTTTTCTGCTATCGGTTTAGTTAGTGTGGGCAGATATTCACGGATCCATCTCCACCAAAATTTGTTCTTTAATTGTTGACTTATCCGGTATTGTTTTCGGGAACACACAGTTTCAAAGGGCCGGCGACAAATACCTTTATTCTTGTATAAAAACCCGAGATTTTTGTAAATAAAATTATTTACTACTTGACCTTTAAATCGGCTTTTATTTAAATTTAAGCATCCATCTGCTTAACTAAAAATAATTTGTCCACGGCATATAAATCTGCCAGGACTAAGTTTAAGTTATTCAGTTTCTTTAAGTTATTAAGTTGATTAGCGCGGGCAAACTAATAGGAGTTTCTCATATTTCTACCCCGTGTACAGTACAATAATTATAAATTAAAAAGCGAATGAATGAAATACATAGATTAAGTAGAAAATTTTTGCTTTAAAACCCCTAGAATTTTGATTTATTTTTCAGTTGTTGTTTGGTAACTAGTTACTTGTAAGTTTTTTGTAAGCACATTTGCAAACAAGGGCCGTAAACTTCAGGGCAACTCAAACAAAAATAACTAGTTATTCGGTCAAAAGGTAACTATTTTTTCTTCATCTCCAATAGTACTATATAACTTACTAGGTAAGCAAAGGTTTTTCTGGAAAGTTTTCAAAAAATAATAAATGAGCTATTACGACAACTATAAAAGGTACGATTGTTAGACTTAATAATTAACTTTTATAATTTGCCAAGGTTCTGACAAGCGCATTTCGTAAAATATTGACGATCCGATTTTAAATCGCATAATAGGTGTCCTTAGATTCACAATCACAAGAAAATTTGCGACTTTAAATCGCAAGAGGTAGATAAATTGAACTGATGTATTTTGCCCAAACTAATCTGTCGATTACGTATGGCAACCCGGTTCGGTTGTCGGTTACCAAAATTGTATTGCAGATGGCAACTGACGGCTAACAGTTGCCAATTTTACCTAACAAATGGTAAACAATGTGGCAACTGTGTAGTTGCGGTTGCAACGAAACTGAAGTTGGGTTGGATTCCTCGGAAACATGTTCTTTTGCGAAATTAAGCGTACAAAATTTATTCTTTGGGCTTATAAACTGTTTCTTGCGTAAAACATGGTCAAGAAAACTATGTTAGCGCAGGACACGGCGAACAGTTTCGGCGCACCATTGTTTGCCAAGGTCAGGTGCAGCCTCGGAGGCCAGCTTTGGAGCCAAAAGCTTTGAGTTCGCCTTTATTTTCCTCAAAATATATCGCTCGTCCTGCTCACTAAAAATTTTATTAGGTGCCTTTCTGCCTTTGTTATGAACGCGATTTTCGTGGATGAAACGCTTAATGATATTTTGGACTGTGGAAGCCTTAATATTTACCATTTCTGCTAATTATCGCTGTAAATGGCCATTTTTAAAGTGGTTTAAAACCAATTCCCTTTGTTGTTATGTTGTACGCGGACTCAGTTGAATTTTTGTAAGTCGAGACTTGATGTAACACAATTAGACTAACAATTCCACAATACTATATCATTCCTAGAAATAGAAATACGAAACACGAAAAAAAACGAACAACACTGCATTAAGGTACTGTTACACTAGAAATTTACTGCATAAAATAAGCTGTGAGATAAAAATTTGAGTATTTTCTGTTTTTATACTTTTAAGTAGTTAAAATAAACGTTTTTGCAATTTGTGATTTTCGTTTGTTAAACAATAACGTTTTCTCTTTTAAATGACATCAATTTTTTTTCAAAGTTCCCGTTGGTTGTATTTTTATAGGGCTTTAAAAACAAAATATTGCACTGCATAAAATAAGCTGTGAGCCAGTGTATTTATTTAAATAAAAAAAATGTAAGTATGTTTATTATTAAAATTGCTACTTTTTTTAAATAAATAGATAAATAGTTTTAATTAAAAAAATAATTATGAATTCGATGACTTAAGTTTAAGCTTGGGTTAGAATCGATTTCAAAAATGCACGTTCAGTCAGGCTAGAGATATTGACTAGTTATGTGTCAAATTTCTTACCTTTAGAATTTAAAAGTGTAAACAACACATGGTCTGGTGATGTAGTAGCCCTCCATCGTAGCACACTGGTAATAAGTTGATGCTAAAAATAAAATAAACAAAAATGTTGAAGGTAAAATTTGATTAGTTTGTCAGGTTACACAAATATTTTTTTTTTTTTTTTTTTTTTTTTTTTTTTGTTCATATATTTTATTATTGAATCTTCGCTTAAGCGAACTAACAATAAGTATTCAAATCTTAAAACTAAGTAGTTAATAGTAGTCCAGTCAGTACCAGACTAAAATTTAAGTTCTCACAATAAAATTAACTAATTTCAAAGGTTTCATCTAAGAGCAATTGTATCCCTTCTTTTTAGGCGGGTGTGCCCACTATGTTGCAGGATGCTTCGAGCGAGCGGATTTGGATGTGATTCCAGCTTATTTAAATACTTGTCCACATATTTCAGGATTTCGCATTTTACAAGTGGAACTTCTAGATCCTTGTGGATGTTGCTGTTTTTGATATACCAAGGAGCACCAGTTATCATTCTTAGAATTTTGTTTTGACGGCGTTGGATTTTTTCGATGTTAGAGGCGGAAGCAGTACCCCATAATTGTATACCGTAGCACCAAATTGGTTTTAAAATCGAGTTGTAGAGTAGAAGTTTACAATCAAGACAAAGCACAGAGTTTCTACCAATTAGCCAGTGGATTTGAGCAGCTTTAAGTTTCATTTGCGTCAGCTTAGCATCTATATGAGGCTTCCATGTAAGGCGGCGATCTAGGTGAATACCAAGATATTTTGTCTCAGATCGTTGAGGCACATTATGGTTGTTGATAGTGATTGGAGGGCACGTTTCTTTGCGTAAAGTAAAAGTTACGTGGGTACATTTTTGTTCATTTATCTTTAGTCCCCATAACTTTGCCCATTTCTCAACTTGGGTTACGTGTTGCTGCAGCTGGTTCGAAGCCTCTTTAGGGTCTTTGTGAATACTAAGAAAAGCAGTGTCGTCAGCAAATGTCGACGTGTGTGTGAAATTATTGGTTGGCATATCTGCCGTGTAAAGCAAGTACAAAATTGGACCTAGTATACTTCCTTGAGGGACACCAGCCTCTATTGGTTGGGGACAACTTATTTGGTTTCCCTCTTTGATCATAAATTGTCGGCCTGTTATGTATTTTTCTAAAAGGTTGAAAATATTAGCTGGAAGGTTGAGCTTTAGTTTGTTTAGAAGGCCTTCATGCCATACTTTGTCGAAAGCTTGTGAGACATCGATAAAAAGCCCGGAGCATTACTTCTTTTCCTCAAAGGCTTTTCTTATAACCTGTACCAACCTGTGAGTTTGTTCGATGGTACTATGTTGACTTCTAAAGCCGAATTGGTGATTTGGAATGCAGTTGTTGTCATTCAGGATCGGATTTAGCTTGTTTTTTAACAGTTTTTCAAACAATTTTGACATTGTGGGTAACAAACTTATGGGCCTATAAGATTCTACCTTCGAGGGATCTTTGCCAGGCTTAGGAATCATCTTTACTAAGGCAACTTTCCATATAGGCGGAAAATGTTCAAGCCGAATTATCGCATTAAAAATAAAAAGAATGATTCTTTTAGCAGTAAGAGGCAGCTCTATGAGCATTTTGTTGCTTATTTTGTCAACGCCAGGAGCTTTTTTACCATTAAGGTAAGCGATAGCCTCTACAACATCAGCAAATCGGAAACGTATTTCTAAAGGACGTCTAGCAACAACAGGCGGTAATTCCCTTACGTCAGTGCATGTATTGGGAGTGAATACGTTTTTGAAGTGATTTGCGAACAGATCGCATTTTTCTTCATCATTTCTAGCCCAGGATCCTCTCAGATTGCGCAGTGGTGGTTTTGCGATAACAGGTCTTTTAAGACGTCTAGCTGATCGCCATAAGGAATAATTTGTCTGAGGAGTCGCTTCTAGACCTTCCAGGTACTCTTTCAGTGATGCCATTCTGTGAGCCTCCAACAAGCTTTTTAGTTGGGTTGTACATTCTTTCAGCTTAGTTTTAAGTTGGGGCGATCTATGTTTTTGCCATTCCCTGCGGGCTCTTCTTTTTTCAGATACCAGCTTTTCCACATCTTCAGAGAAAATTTTGTTGTACCTAGCCTGGCGGTAGGTAGAAGACGCATGTTCAACGGCTTTGTTAATGTTTTCATTAAGGATGCTCAAACAATCATCTATGTCTCCGGAAGTTTTTAGCGGTTGGTTCTCCGCGCAGTGGGTACTAATATATTTTTTATATTTCAACCAATTAATTCTTTTAGATAATAAAAACTCACTATCTGCTATTTGGTGAGGACTGCAGATAGTGATTATTGTGGGTGAGTGGTCAGAAGATAAATCCAAGGAGGCTTGAGCCTCAATGAGCTCCGAGGATATACCTTTTGCTACGCCAAAATCAATTACGTCTGGAATTTTATTGTGGTCTGTTGGCCAGTAGGTTGGTTGTCCAGTTGAAATAACATAAAGTCCCATTTCGGACACGGCATCATACAAGACACGACCTCTGGGACTAATTAGGCGGGAGCCCCAGTATGTGTGCTTAGAGTTATAGTCTCCAGCAGCTATGAAGCGGGGACCTAATGATTTGTAGAAACTGTTGTACTGATCCTTCGTTATGGAGAATCTGGGTGGACAGTAAACTGATGAAATAACAAGGTTATGAAAAAATTCATCAATGCAGACGTTCGTAGCTTGGATATAACATTCCGAGAGGCCACCCAACCATTGGTGTTTAATTCTTGATTTGATTAGAATAGCCGAGCCACCACATGATCTATCCCTAGGATCCTTTGAATCGTAAAAAGAATAACCACTTATTTTAAAAGTACTTCTAGATGTCATATGAGTCTCAGAAATACACATAACATCGATTTTTTGATTCATCAAGAAATGTTCGAGCTCGTTTTTGTGTTGGCGGATGCCGTTTGCGTTCCAGAAACAAACCCTGAGGCAGTTCATGGTCTTTTAAGCATAGCCTGCAGAAAAGCAGACTGCATTTTTTGCATTTCATGCATCATGTTGGCCATTTGCGCCATAATCTGCGTAAATTGTGTGACCATATTGTCAATTACGGCTTCCAGGCGGCTAAAATTAGGCCCGGTTGGTTCGCTAGTTGGCACTTCTTGTTGTGTTGTAGGCTGGGTAGACTTACGTGAATTAGGCTGGGTAGACTTTAATGCGGCGGCGTAAGAAACTTGATTTGTAGTTGGTTGTGCCAATGGAGGCATATTTGTAGTTGGTATATTTAAAGGCTGGGGAGGGGCAGGAACTATTTTCGGCTTGGTTGAGCGCTTAACTGAATTAAAAACAGGACAACCTCTATAGTTGGCAGTGTGGTTTCCCCCGCAGTTGCTGCATTTCTTCATCCTAGGATCATCTTTTGGCTTGTCGCACTTGGTCGTATCGTGCAGATCCCCACAGACAACACAAACAGAAGGCAACTTACAATAAGCTTTAGTGTGGCCATATTCCTGGCAGTTCAAACACTGTACAGGCCCAGATCGCTTGTGTGGCACTTCCACAGTAACTCGTCGGTGCATAATATATCTCAAATTATAAATGGGGTGAGTTTCACTCTTTTTCAATTTGATATCACCAGGCTCAAGCTCCACTCGGAATAATGGTTGGGGGTGTTTTTCCCTGTTTCTCATATTGGATACAGTCCTAACCATAAACCCTTTGCTTAACAAACTGGTCTTGATCTCTTCTGGGTCAACATTAGAATCAATGCCTTTAATAACTACCTGAAGGCCTTTTGCGGTCTTGAGTTGGTAGGTATAGAAGTTTTTGCTGAGTTTCTCGAGCTCCGAAACCGTAGCGCGGTAGGCGTTTTCATGGTTTACTTGAATTTTTGTCTCAAATATGTTACCGCGTTTAACATTTGAGACATAAAAGTTATTTTCCCCAATCAAACTGACTAAAAACTTGACGAGATCATTTGAGTTTTTTTCCCTCAAATAAATGGGAGGTGGCTTAAAGGCCTTTCTTTCACTAACTGGGGCCTCATTATCCTCTTGCAAAATTGCAAAACGATTTTGCGATGAGGTTGGCCTTTCATCGTCTTTTAAAATTTTTGCAGGTTGAGATGCTTCTGCCGATTTAGGGCTTCTTCCCCTTTTAAGCACTATCACGTAGCGGTCCATCCCTACCTGGATCTTAGGCGCTGGTGCAGAAATTAAGCTTGATGCGGCTTTAACAGCTGCAGGTTCAATTCCAGAGTTTGATAATGGTGACCGCGACAAAGATGGTACCTCAGAATTTTTTTTATAATTATTAAATAGAGATTGGGCTAAATTAGTCCCTTGTTCAGTACATTTATTTAAATTAGGCGCACTTGAACTAAAATTGTTTGTAATTATTTTTGGCCTTGCATTTAAATAATTCCTATTATATTCAGGGTCTCTTATGTTCTCATTGCTAACACTTGTGGAACTTAACACAATGTAAGCATTTCGGCTATTAGGCCCACTGTCACTACGATTACTGTTACTCATTAACAGTTCGCTTTTTTTTTATTTAGTTTGTTGTTATTGTTTTTCTTTTCTCACTTTTTGTGTATATCTATATGTATATTAATAAATTCGTTTGCTACTTATTACTAATATCACCTATTAACAATATTACACTCGCGTACACACATCCGTACACTACAAGATTAAGAATGCACAAATATTGATACAAAAAAGTATACATACATATGTATATGTACATATGTATCTACATATACCCTAAAGGAAACGTTGGTGCAAGTGTCTCCATGTCACCACTTTTGTCGACTCTTTTAGTACCTTTCTGGCGACATTGTCAAAAACATGTCTACACTTTATATTTTACTTTTATAAGAAAAAAAAAATATAAAATAACTGTCAGCAGCAAATTGAAGTTTTAGCTCGCCGCCAAACACAACAATATATCGGCGACATAGTGGCCTTTCCCAGCAAAAAAATAATTGAAGTGATTATTTACAAACCACATTTCAATCACATCTAAGATTGTTATTGTTTTGTTTTTTGGTATTTATTTAAAAGCAGAAATAAAAACTGGCAAGAAACGGATTGTATGTTAATGTTTTGTTGGAATTAAGTAACGCTTTACACTTGGTGTGGTAAAGACGTTTTTTCCTCACAAATAAAATACAGAAAAAGTTCAAGTTTTACATCTTCTTCAAAATAACATCACTGAAAAAGTTTATTATATGTGGTTTAAGTTTAACAAAAATGAATAGCATCCCACCAATGACAAGCCTATGTAAAATTCATAGATTTTTCCTTAAAATTTGATTCAAGTTAGCTAGCTCTGCATATTTTACTTCTTTTTCGTCACTTTTTTTCTGGGTTATTAGTCGGTCATTTTGTAATATAAAAGTGATTTACGCACACAATACATACTTATTTTAAATAACAAAAACATTATAAATACCTGCAATATAGATAGTCAGTAGTAATGTATACTATAGGTAAAATTTCTAAAAGGTACTACATAGTGAAAACTAGTTGCATTGTCTACCAATGTCAGAAGTGAAATTTCAATGACATGCAAATGGTAAATTCCTATAGCAATAAGCATTGCCTTGGTATACCTTGTCAGTAGTGAATCACTGTAGTTTCGCTATTAACATTTCTTGCAGGGTATTGCTCACCGGCTGAAAAAATTATTTTATTGATAGGATAGTTAAACTGGCCTGGATATCTGTCTGCTAATATTAATTTTTAAAGGCCACGTTACGTTTTGAGAACTTATTTTTTATAAAAAAAAAGTTAAATGGTGGGCGTTGCTTAGCGCATAATTAAAAAAAAAAAAAAACAAATCAATTGCGTTATATTTTTTAATGTTTCGTATATCCCAAAAAATGTGTTAACGTAAAGTTTTAAAATTCGCCTGCCTGTTTTTTTGTATTATATAGACTATTTAAATCAACGTCAACAGGTTGTGATAAGGGGAAGTGTCACCACTCTTGCAACTAATATGTCACTTCGAACTGATAAATCTATGAACTCAAAATCTTTTATGAATTATGTTTGGTAAATTGCATGCCCACTTTCAAGGGATTTGTAAGGTATAAATTATAATTGGCGAATTCACAAGGTACGATACGATAGCATATTGTATTATTGCCATATAATTTCACAATAGCATAAAAATTTGGTTGTTGCTTTTCATACGAAACTTGTTGTGAAACAATACAACTTTGTTTGATATGTTTATTGTGATGTCGTATTATATACAAAGTCATGCGCCAAGCGCCTAAAACGAAACGGCGAGTTTTCTTTTTAATTTCTGGAAGCCGCTAGCACTCGCCACCCGTAAAAATATATAATACTAGAATCTTAGGCAAAAAATATAACAAATTTTTTGGCGTTTTTGTATTAAAAGTTTGTGAAAAGAAAAAGGAGCATATTTCCATGGATTATCTCTATAATACCAGTAACCAGGTGAGATATAGAAAATTGTGTGTATATATATGTAATTAATAAACATTATTAATTTAAGCCAAAGGCGAAGCGTATTGGCATTATAGCAGCAAATTGTATGTGTTTTCGTTTAGTCGTATCAGCTGATTTAGATTTTAAATACCACACTTATATGAGAGGTTGTTCACAACAGTGATATTTTTTTTTTCTATTATTTAACAACATATGATTTCACAAGACCTTGTGAATTCGCCAAATATAAATAGTACATTTTAAATAAACAACTAATAACATTTAACATTTATTTGGTGTATAAGTATACTTTAACACATATGTACGTAATTACCAAAGTAATAATTTAAAGCAAATTTTTTATAAATTGGCAAAGAGACAATAGGTTTAGTGCCATTCCGATACATTTTAAACATTTATTCATAAATAGAACGATCTACCACATCTAGTCTTAAAAGTTTGTACTTTTATTTATTTATATGAAAGTTATGCAAAATGGAGAGGGTAAGCATCCTTACATAATATGATTTAAACTAGATATTACAGCAACTATTAACTTCGAGAGATCATTGTGAATATATTATAAAGTACAAAGAGCAAAGCAAAGTTCTAATGGCAAAAAAAAGGTACATTTTATACAATTTTATTATATCCTAAGAGCTAAAATAACCAAATCATCAAAATTTTATGTAATTGGCTTAAATGAAATACGTTTCTTTATACACCAAAATTGGCCAGAGGAGAGAAATAAAAACCCCATTGCCAAAGAAATACAAAAACAGAGATATTTGGAGAAATATAGTTATATTGTTAAATTGGGTCACTTTACAACTTTTTTAGTCAGAACTAACAAAACATAGATGAATCAGCATAAAACGCCTAAGCTCCAATTTATTTATAATGGGGTTAAAAATAATATGTCATTTTGGCCCCAATAACCTTTTCCATTTAAAAGTTTGGTAAAATCAAATTAAGTAATTATGTAAATTACGTATAAAAAAGCGATTGCACTTATATTTCAAAGAAATTTAATTAGATGGCATATCTAAGAAACAATAATAAATTTGGTTTAAGAAGGAATAAAATGTCCTAAAACGTTAACTTACATATTTCTATTAGAAATAGATATAGTCTGGTACAGTAAAGCCTCTTCGCACCAACAACAACTTTAGGACAAAATAAACAATAAATTTTCACTTCCATATAAAAATAGCGATAAATGTATGTATTTATTTTTGTAACGTTGTATTTACTGTTGATTGAACACCATCTTGTAAAGTTATATTTAAAGAATTGATAAGGCGATCAGTGGCTCCCTTTCCTACCTATATACCTTTTCAATGCACCTAGATATCAATTGATCACATACGAGTGTTGCATTTTATATTTCGGGATTAGAGAAGAAAAACGAATATTAATCATCGAAAATCACTTTATTGTTTTTCCAAATACTCCCCATGAAGATCTATACACTTTTACATGCGTTTGAACCAATTGTCGAATCACTTTTGCCACTCTGATTGAGGTATCTCCAAACATGCATTCTGAATACAGCAACCGCTTCTTCAGGTGTCGAAAAACGTTGACCTCTAAGTTTGTTTTTTACGAATAAAAAATAAAAAGAAGTCATTCGATGCTAAGTCAGGACTATAGGGCGGATGACTCATCAAATCGATGTTTTTGGTGCTTAAAAATGCAGTTGTTTGAGCAAATGTGTGAGAGCTCGCATTGTTGGGGTGGAGAGTGATGCATCTTCGGCGGTTGGTTTTCCTGATTTCTTGGAAGACAACAGACAAACCACTCAGAATTGACTGTTCTGCGTAATTATAGTGATACGGTTGTAACATGTCCAGTTTTTCTGGAAAAACTTGCGATCATTTGCTTAGAAGTTCCTCGTGCGCGAACAGCTTTTGTTGGATTTGACTCATCTTGAAACACCCATGGATTCAAAAAAGGCACGTTTGACCGGGCTTAAGAGCCCGTATAGTAATACAAATAAATTAACATATGTCGTTTTAACGAATTATTTATAAAAAAAAAATCCCAAATTGATAATGTGTGGTTGTTTGCTTCTTATTGGATGTGGATTTTTCAATTACAGGCATTGCGAGAATTATTTGATCGAGTTGTTAAAAAGACTAAGTTATACGATAAATCGATCAAAGTTAAAATCTTAAAATCAATAAATTATTTGTTCGAACAAAGCAAAAGTCCGATTAAATAAAAGCTTAGGAAAAAACAAGTATTTTAACATGTTTAAAAACTTAAAAGGCGTTGAAAATGTTCAAGAAGCTAATTTTTTAAAATTCGTGTATATACGAATATACCCCATAGGGTGTAGGAAAAAAACTTATCCGTTTTTTATTTACACGCATTGTCCCACTAGAAAAATGAAAAAAAAATGATTCTACATTTTTAAGGATAAATTTTTTATGTTCAAATAACAACAGTAAAATCTTTAAGAAAAAATTGTTTAATTTTTAAGAGGTATTTTGAGTTAATTCTTTTATATTGAAAATTTTTTGCACCCACTCTCCACCACTTTTCTTAGTGCATGCAGGTACAAGTTGTGCCAAAAGAAGTTATCCGATGTTGTTTGACTCTAATTTTTTTCTAAATTAAAAACTTCGGTTCTGTTTTTTGATTATGTTAATTTGAACCATTAAAATTTTAATGGTCAAGTCACAATTGATTGCTATACGGGCTCGTTTTATGGCATTTTCCATCACTTCGGCGAGAGCTTCAACAGATTCTCGCACTCGTGTCGAATGTTGTCCTCGGGCTGGTTCACGTAAACATGGGACTTCAAAAAACCCCACAACAAAAGTCTGGAACGGTTAAATCGGGCGATCTTGCGGGCCAATGTAAATCGCCGAAAGATAGGGCGACCCGGGAATGCCGCCTTTAGAATATCAGTTGTGGTGTGTGCCGTTGCTCTATCCTGTTCGAACTACATGTCGTCCAGCCCTAATTCGTTCAGTTGCGAAAAAAACTCGGCTACCATGGTCCTATAGCCCGCACCGTACATTGTTGTCCTTTGACCAGCGGCGTCCTCAAAAATAAATGGCCCGATGACACCTCCAGCGTAAACAGCGTACATGCAGTAATTTCGAGCGGGTGCAATGGCTTCTCGTGCATCACTTGTGGCTTTTCGGTGCACCAGCAGCGATAGTTTTGCTTGTTCCCGTACCCGCTAAGGTTGATATGAGCCCATCGTTCATTATGATTTTGGTTGAAAAATCATTCACTTTGGCCTAGACACGACTATTCCGCGTTCTTGGGAGTGTATCGCTTGTATTCTACATCTGTCTAGTTCACAAATGTCAAAACACATTTGACATTGGCTGCCACTTTAAAAAACAAGAGCATCTTTCAATAGGGTGATTTCTTTTGGCCCACCTTGTATTTATGGAGACAACAACGTGTATCCAAACAAAGCTAAGACCCATGTTGCCTCAATATTGCAATAAATAAGGTTTATTGTGGTTGGCGTTGCTAAATTCTCTTTTAATTTATTGGAATTGTGTAACAAATACATCAATATTAAATAAAAAGTACTCTTCTCGTTTTTTTTTTGAGTTCGACAAACGACGCGACAACGTCAAAAACGTTAAGACTGAATATCACTTAGTAGCATTAGCCCATATAGTAAATATCAAACTGACCTTAAAAAATAAAGTAAACCAAGAAAGTTTAACGGAAAATACTTTGGACTTATATTGCGAAATTACATTAAGAAATATCTTAGAGTTCGTAGGTATTATGGTGTTCTATTATTCGAAATATTCAAAACCCTGCTATTGTTTTGCTGACATAAAACCTAGTTGAGCATTTGATAATAAAGCCCATAATAACCCAACACAGGAAACTTTTGATGTATTAAATATAAGACCACTTTTTTATAACTTTATTATAACATGAACATAAAAAACATTCATCGTAATTTTTGCTCATTTTCGCAGTCGCTTTTTCGTTGATGTTGCTGATTTGAAATGAAACATCCGGTGTTCATTTTTGGTAGAATTCTATGACTTATGATCAATTCGAAAACACTGTTTTAACAAACGGACAGACAAAAAATTGCGTAACTGATCATAATTCATACATACCCACGCACAAGAATTCAAAGTTTACTTTATACTTACTATCGAGAATTACTCATTAAATGTATTAATATGTTATACTTGTTTTACTTTATGTTTGAAGTTTGTAAAATAATGTACCAAAAAACCCTTGCACAAAAAAGTTCAAATTGTTTAATTGGTTAACCAGGTATACCTACCTTTCTTTCGTTATCTTCAGATAATCCGAGGTCTCGTCCATGGGCTATTGCGAGTCGATTTCCTTGAACTAAATTTCCCACCATCACTGAAGCAGGCCCCACCGAAGTGTCTGTAATACCACATCCAGATGAACTTAGTTTTGCGGTAGATTGCAGACCTTTTTATGATGTTAGTATTAGAATGTTAATTTCCAACCAATGATATAGAGTAGGTGTTATTATGGTAGTAGAGTATGTATGAAATATGTAAGTGTGAATATATTAAAAAGAATTTTAAGTGATAAATATCGTGTCTTAAGAGATTGTATATAATCAAAACGAAGAAATAACGATGGTGTTTATGTTAAGCAATATTGGAGTTAAAAGCCTTTACACAAAATAAGATTAAAAATTGCTATTTATCTAATTTTAACATTCATATATCAGGAGCTTTGACTTTGTATTTATACGGTAGGGTAAAAAACTGAATATAAAAAGGGAAAAACATTTATTTTTATTAATTAAACCCTTCAAAAAGTGATAAGGGTATATATCAGTTTGTTATTCCGTTTGTCATTTTTACAATATTTATATGTATTATTTATTTATAAAATATATGTATATATTCTGGATCCTTATAAATAGGGAAGGATATAGCCATGTCCATCTGTGTGAACAGGGAGCTAACTTTGTTTTTATAGGAGCAGAGGAAGTAGTAACCAATGAGTATAAGTTGCATAAATTGTATAAAACTTTTTATGCGTTGCATCTACACCATTTTCAATTGTATTTCAGAAATTTTTAATTCAATTTTTTTTGAAATACAATTAGAAAATTCTGAAATACAAATAGAAAATTCTGAAATTTAAATAGAATTTTCTGAAATTGAAAGTTCTGAAATTGAATTAGAAATTTCTGAAATTGATTTAGAAAGTTCTGAAATACAATTAGAAATTTCTTAAATTGAATAAGAAATTTCTAAAATTGAATTTAAAATATCTGAAATACAATTAGAAAGTTCTGAAATACAATTGGAAATGGTGTAGTAAAATCTTATAGTTATCAAATTTAAACCTGCTACAGTGTAGTTACAGTGCAATGCGTACATTTTGGAAAAACTAAAATCAGAAAGAAGCAGGGGGAGCAACAGCCCCCATACAAATAAACTATTTTTATGAAATTTTTTTTACGCTGTCTCAAAAACTAAAACAGCTATCAACTTCGAATACACCGTAAAGTAATAACACTACAGTATCTACATTTGGGAAAATAATATGTAAGTCGGATAGAAGCAGAGTAGGCAGTAGCCATTTTTATAAAAATTTTTGAAACACTATCAGACATGTTTTGCATTCCACTTTGAATTTAAAATCACTTTAAATTAAATTTTTGATGCATTGCAATCTACTTTTTACGTTTCATTTTCGTTTTGCTTCAAACATCCATATACAATCATAAGTATAAAACCGCTACTTTTGCAGAGCATCAAAAAAAAAAGTATACATTTCAAGCTGAAGAGATTTCATCTTCGAAGTGAAATGTAAAACATCCTGTATATCTTAAGCGAAACAAAAAGGTACGCGAAAATATTATTACAATTAAAAAAATCCCGATGTGAACTTTCAAAACCAAAAAATCTAAAGGTTCATCGTCATACTGTTTGAGAAGCCATTTAACTGTAATAAAAAAACAGTTCATTAAATCATTTATTACATTTTCGGTGCTATTTTTACAATTTGTCACTATTATTTCCAATGCAATATTTCTGCGTCTAGTTTTGTATTGATCAAAGTACTTACATTTGTAAATTGAGATGATATATTTTGGGCAAGGAGATCAGGAATATAAATGAAAATAAAGCCGCCTTTCAAAGAACGTGTTTTTCAATTCTTTAAAATATATTTAATTAAAGAAATAAAGCCAATAGTGCGGTACCACTCTTCGGTGTTTTGATTAGGATGCTCGTTAAAACCTTGGCATTGAAGACGTATATCCATCTACTTATTTATATATCTTTTCCAGTCCTTTTGAAATCTCTTGTTTTTCGCTCTAGATTCTTAAAAAAATCAAAATAGAATTGTGAACCAACCCATCTTGTAAGGGCCTTACGTATCGTGGTTTTTGAAAAAAAACCTACTATTACAAAGAATAAAAACTTCTTTAATTATTGGTACCTTTTTGCTTTTGTAAATAGAATTATTAAATTTGGGAATAGCAGGGCGTTTGTTTTCGTTTATTGCGACTTTAAGTGTCTTCTTTACAGCTTCGTTTTCAGCCAGAATGTAAGGGCATTAATCTGTTCAAATTCCTAATATGTTCTTAGTGGATGATTGAAATAAAAATAAGAGCGCTATATTCGGCTGTGCCGAATCACATTGGCATTTCGAAATCTCAAACTTTTTTTATTTTTATCCATTTTTTTACTTCGGTGTTTTTTTTAACGCTCCACGGGTGACTACGGGGAAGTTGTTGGGGTTTTTATCCTAATTTTTTCAAATTTTGTACGCTAACGCCCTTAGGGGGTGGAGAATTAGGGCAAGTATATTCTAAGGGGAAGCTAATAGGGGTCAGTCGTACACATATTCCTCTAAGGCATACTCTGAAGAAGTTGTGGGAATTTTTACATCATTTTTGTAAATTTTGTATGGCACCCCCTTAGGGCGTGGAGATAGGGGGTAAGTATGTTATAGGAATATGTTTAAGAGCAGAAACTAATGCGGGTCGGTGGTTCACTTTATTGCTCTAAGGCCGACTCTAAAAAGGAAGTTGTGGGCATTTTTACATCATTTTTGTAAATTTTGTATTGCAGCCCCCTTAGGGCGTGGAGATAGGGGGTAAGTATGTTCTAGGCATATGTTTGGAAGAAGAAACTAATGGCAAAAACTATTGGGGGTCTGTGATACATTAAATTCCTCTAGAGGCGACTCCGGGGAAGTTGTAGCGGTTTTTACGTTATTTTTTAAAATTTTGTATGGCAACCATGTTAGGGGCTGGAGATAGAGGGTAAGTATGGTTTACAAGAATGTTTGGGTGGATAAACTAATTGGGGTTGGTTTTACATTTTACCTTTAAAATAATAAAAATTTAAAATTAATCTTTGTATGTCAACACTGTTATATGTATGAATACTAATACTAATAAAATTTTCGCTTTGGGTGTAGTTCAATAATATCAACATGACTGATTCTGTTTTTTCTTTTTTGTTGTTTTTTATTATTGCATACATAAGTATTTTCTTTGTTGTTTTTTTGTAATAAAAAATAGGAGGTAGTCTAGGTTTTTTGCTTTTATCTCGGTTATTTATCGGGCGATTTTGTTGAATTTCAATACCGATTTTCTCGCGGATATTTGTGACAGTTTGATACGGGTCTATGCGACATTGGGGGGCTTTAGAAAGTTGATTTCAACCATAACACGGATAGACCTATGTACATCGCTACATCGGCTTCTTAATCTATAAGGATCCAGAATATACATATGTAATTACTTTATGGGGTCCCAAATGGATAATAAAGAAATTACAAACGGAATGACAAACTTATATTTTTTAAAAAGAAAGTTTTTCTAACATTTTTGAGACTTGCGGACCCTTAATTTTGTTATAGTTACTGATACTTTTTGACAAATTTTTTTTTTTTGAACTGTCTTTTTTCTAGATATCAATGTGTACAAGTCAAACCACATGACAATTGTAAGCCTCCTTCTTTTGAATTCATTCATTGAGCTGCCAAAATAATACTTGAGTTAGTTTTATTTTAGAGTTAGGTATATTTACCAACTGAACGATGGGCTCTTATCTGCCAACCATAATGTCAAGCTCAAAGGAAATATTAGGATTGTTGTCAGTTTCGGAAGCAGACTCGGTTTAATCGGAACTCCGAGTCAAATATGCACTTCCAGATTTCCCAAAATCGATAGTCAAAATGACATGTCCAGTTTAAGCGAAAGTAGACCACTTCGTTCAAAAAAGTAACGGAAGCAACAAAAAAATCTATAATAAGAGGATTTCCGGAAATATACGAATAATATATGAATCCAGCGAAGTATTTAAACGAAGATATCTTCCTAAAGCAACCTTTTTCTCCCGCCACCCGTCGCACAGATCTTTTAAGATTTATATGAATCCAGTCTTTCATCCTTGGTTGCAAGCCCCAGCAGTTTATTATCAAGAACCAACACAAAATATTTAGCCTTACATTCTAGCTTTATCTCCACCGTATTAAGTTTTGATCTTCTTCGTTTTTTCAAGGTTTACAAAGAAATTGCACACGACGTCGGAAACCTTCACCTGACCAGAGTGACCACATCGTATGCATATACATATCACTATCTCCCGTCTTTTGGCATCAACTTCCTCAATGTACTTTTGACCATAAAAGCCACAATAGTAGCGAAAGAACCCCCTTGCGATGTCCCTCTAGTCACTACTTTCCTACAATGCGCCTCTCCTAGCCTGGAAGTTGTAACCCTGCTCTTAAACATAAAGGTTATTATTCTAACTTAGAACACTTTGACTCCTAGGTCATAAATATCGTCTCCATCTTCACATTTTTAAAGGCTCTTCTATGTACCAGAGCACCGCCATCATTTATTCTCATCATATTGTATATAACCAACTGCATCATGTGGCGCACTCTCAACATGCTTACCTTAAGGTGTATGGGTCAATAAAAACTCCGATATAAAGATCTTTGCGAGGCCCTAAGCAGAAAACACGACACCCCCAAGGTACATATCTTCGAAAAAGACATGCTCTTAACACAAGTAGTGTGGGAAGTTGCTGTGTATCTATCTGTAGCATGGTAGGTAAAATCACTACCTAGCACAAGGATTTGTACGTCTTAAAAGTATTATCCGCCCATTTCACTTTTGAATTTCTCATCTATTTCTTTACTGTCTCCTGTTCCAGGTCTGGTTACCCAGATCCTATTTCTCGACGATCTGCCATTGGACTATCCTTAATAATCATACAGTCCGGATAATATTTTTCCATAAGTAGTTCTAAGTCTCCGAGCCAGAGTATGTTAATGAGGTTCTTCCGTTGGGCCCCTTTCCTTTATTAACACTCTGCTAAAAATAATAAATGTACATATATTGCTTTAACAACTTTTTGTAGATTCTTCTTTAACTAAAAGTGTCCAAACCGTTCCCTTTCCCAGAATTCCCACCTGTACATAAATGCTAGCAAAGATAAAAGAAAACAAAAAAAAACTATTATGACACTTTTTTGTGATTTGTTACTGAATTTCTTTAAGGGTTTATAGTATCGTGAGTGAATATTGTAAAAAACCCAAACATAATGGAAAACTGGGGGGTAATTATATAATTCGATTCAAATCGAAAACCTTTCGAATTCGTACAAATTAAATTATGTTGTACGATTTTCGAAAATTAATTTACGAACGTTCGGAAATTTATTTAAATTTTTCAGTAAAAATTTAAATTTTTAGAAATTTTTCGCAAATTTTAAAAGTTCCACAATGTTCATTACATGTTTAAATTCGGCAGCAACTGATATTTTCCTTAAATTATTTTCTGAAACTATTTATCTTTTAATCGTTTAAGATAATACGAATTTCCTTTCGAATCGAAAATTCCTTTCAAAAGCTTTTTTGATTCGAATCGAATTACATAATAAACCACCTGATTCATATGTAAATCATCGCCGCTTATGAAAAGGGTGAAAGCTAGAAATCTCGGAAGATAATTTTAAAAAAACATCAGAACCCCTGTTCTGTAACTTGCGGAAGGTTTTCTCGTCGAGATAATGTTCCGGATGATATGAGTGTTCCGTTTGTGGTTAATATAACACAATCTCAGGGCGAATTAAAAATTAAATAGCATCGATAGCCCACCTGATCACTTTTGCACCTCTTCTTTTTGTGCATTTTTTATTTCAAAAACTATTTTAATTGACATATCTTGTTTTAGCTTTGGGTAATTTTTAGCTTAATAGCCCCTTTATGGTTTACAACTCAATTTCATTTCAGTTGTAATGTGAAATTGCGTATCATGATTACAACCAAACCAAACAATTGCTACTGACACAAAGTTGTAAAAGATAAAGTTTTTTTCGCAAGTTTGACTGTCACGAAATTTCACAATTATAACTCAACTTATCTGAGTTGTAAACCATAGTAGGGGGGTATATTTTTCTTCTTATTCACACACTAACAAACTTCACATCTAATATTTTTTTATCGTGAACTTTTTTTCATTTACAAAATTCCTCTTTTTGTTTTATTGTTGTAGTTCTATCTCTTACGCTCTTATTTTGAATAAATTTACCTTGGACAAACCGTTTAACCTACACCTTAACAAAGCTAATATTAATTTTTAGGACGCCACTTTTTCCCTTAAAATACAAAACAAAAGCACAGGTTCAATTTAATCTTTCTACGTTGGGCTATTGTAAGTGGGGGTTTCTTTGTTTTGATTAATTAATGAAAAAAAGATTTAAATAGAGATTTCTTTTAGTTTTTGTGTATGCGTGTTTGCTTTGATGTATAGTGTATACATATTTATATTAAATATATAATAAATATTATAAATAAAACCTGTATGATTTACCTTGATGAATTTCTCTTGGTTTTGGCAAATTTGTGACACATGTATGAGGGCACATAAGAACATTTGCGGGGTGTAAAGTACCATCTAAAAACCTTCGACGTGCCTCACAAAGATTAATTCCTCCCAAAGGAGTTTTAGGTAAGTGATTTGGTGGAACTAATGCTAAGCAATATATTCCAACTTGATGTATGGAATCCACTGCTTGTAAAACTCTGGACATCCATTGAAAACTCTCCTCCTCTGAACAGTCAGGGCGTTGTTCTGCGATTACGCAAACTCGCTCATCTCTTAAGACTTTAATGCTAAATACTGCTATTCGCCCTCTATATATAAAGCGCATTGGCTCTACAGCTAATACGGTAGCAATTATATCGTCAGCATTGTGCCTACGACCCGTTACAGTCATCAGTCCATCACGAGATCCACAAACAAATACAAGACCTCCAGGTCCTAAAAATCCTAAAAGACCCGAACGAACATAGAAATCGTCACTTGTTGTATTTATTTTTGCTACGGCAGCGTCCTTTTCGGGTTCAGGTTCCTCTAAAAGTGGTTGTACCTTAAATGTGGTATTTGTTAAGCCTTCCAGGCCAAAATAACTGGAGCCTGTTGAACCACTTGTTACACATATTTCGCCAACCTGATCTGTTTTACAGAGAACTGGATGCCCATCAGATCGCACTACCACCATAGTTGCAGTAGGCATTACTTGTCCACAATCTTGAAGCGTTAGTGATGTCAAAGAATCCTCGCTGTCAACTCGAACTACCCCATGAGACAAAGCTGCCATTGAAAGAACCCCTCTTCCCGTTGCCGATTGGTTAAAACCACTTGATGATCTTCCCGGACGGCGAAGAGATACTGTAAAAACTTCTGAACTACTAGCACAGGGACAAATAGCGTCTGCTCGTAAGCCCTTTGACTGAAAAACATTTAAAAACTGATCACATGATGACAGCGACCAAGGGTTTGCACCATCAGCAACAAGAAGCATTCGCAAAGACGAAAGTGATATATCCTTATGGTCTTTAGTAGCTAAAAGTCCCCAATGTAAATCGCGGCTTTTAACTAAGCAACATGACGCTCTGTGTTTTGTTATTAACTGCATCCAAGAAGATGGCCTCAGTTTCATAAGAGCATACGGTATAAATAATACATGCATTCCGTTTAATACTGATGTTAAAACAGCATGCCATAATCCAACTTCGCGTTTAAAATCTAAAACGCATACCATTGTTTCACCTTCTGTGTAGTGACAAGCCATGGTGAGCGCTCTACAGTGATTCATCATCGCTAATTTTGTAACCGTTACACCTTAAAAAAAATTAATTAATTAAATTAGATGTTTTTTATTTGTTTTACAAAATATCTAGTCCAATATTTATTGTCAGCTAATTTATGATAAAATTTAATATGGATTAAAAAAAACATGAACAGTAAAAATTTACTTTATTGCCGAAAAAATATTGGCTACTGGACTTCTATGTGGTTGGGTAGCCGAAAAGTTGGTTAACTGGAAGAAGTCAAATCACGTAAAAAATTAACTTGTGGGCAAACTTTAGTTGTTTGTATATGATTTTTTGTCAGTTTGTTTCGGTCGGCAGCCCCTAGTTATTAATTAAGACCAACATGTTTTTGATGTTCAAAAAGTGCACAAAAACAATTTGATTTTTTAATTTTTAGTATAATATTACGTCTAGGAAATTAGTTTTAGTCCGCTAATTATAAAATTTATCAAAGTGGTACAAAGTGTATGACAATACAACAACAAGCATTTAAAAAAACTTACATTTAAAAGTTAGATGTAAAATAGTTTGAAAACAGAATACGTTCTATTTTCAACTGAGATTAGACTAAAAGATTAACAAATAAAAATAGATATATTATTACACTATACAAATGAGCCTTAGTTGTGAAACTCAGATGTAAATACAGCTTATATAAAACAGAAAACCAACTGGAAGAAACATGAACGAGAAAACATAAAAAAAAGAAAATGAACGATTAAATAATGAACTACGAAGCTAAAAGTACTCAGTGAACTAACCCGCTCACATAGTTAATTTACTAAATAGTTCAATTGAACTAGTTCATTCATGAAATACCCAACTCCATTTTTTGTTCTTGTGCTCTTATATATTAATTTGCATTCGATACACCACTTTCGTTTGTGGTGGGTTAAATAGGAGAACTAACTGGCCTTAATTACATCCCACTAAATCTGATTAATTTTATTTGGCTGCGAAAAAATTATTGAGATATTCATGATCGAAAGACTTATCGCTAGTTTTGGACCTTACACCAAACTCTAAATCAACTGGCAACTTAGCCTGGGTTTTCTTATGTACATTTTCTGTAATATTTAAGATTCAAAACTTCTACCCTAGTGTAAATCTTAAGGAACTCCGTAGCAACACACCCAGTTGTTCATAAATGCGTATACAACTGATTTAGTAAGATTATAACTTTGTTGTTGCATGACAGATAGAATAGAGATTGTGGGACCATCGTTCAGGGATACTCGTAAGGGAACGGAAAACCGACGATACAGATCTATTTCGCTTGGCTTTATTGTAACTATAACATTTTACTGCATTTATACCTTGCCTTTCATTTAAAGCTTGCATAAATGCCTCTTCCATCCCACTGATTAAATATCTTTCTTGTTCTGCAGTCACTATTGCATTTCTAGCTTTAATTTCCATTTCTAAATAATGTTATGTATTTTTTTAATTACATTTAAGAAATCGGCTTATTCCGGTTAAACAAACCAACAATTTTATAGGCCAGGAGTTGGATTGCAAGTTAATAACAAAAAAAAGTGTTTAATTTTGAATTCCTTAATAGTATTAAGTTAATACTACCTTTGTTGTTTTTTTTTTTATTAAAAACATTAAAAACCCGGTTTATATTCAAGTAAAATAAACCCACGTTTTTAAATGAGAGATAATATAGAATCTAAAAAGGACATAAAAAATTTTAAATTACATTGCAATAGAACGAAATCTTGAGTAAAATGAAAACGTTTATACCTTTGTGTTTATATTTATTCTAATCATATGTATGAGAAAGCTACAATTCTTAACAAAAATTTTATGTTTTTCGTGCTGGTAAGTAACCCTTCAATCGAAATCTTTGGCACAAAAACCACAATAACATAACAGAAAGATTACAAGAATGATAAACATAATCAGATAAACATAATAGGTCTGTCTGCGTACTTTTCCAGTAGCAAATACTCAGTAATATTTTTTGGGAGAGTAAGGCCAATTTTACTCTGTCGGCTTAAAATATATCAAAAAGTACGCAGACAGTATCCAGTAAAATCTTGCAAGGAAACAGATGATCGATATGTAAACAATTCAAATAACAGAGCAAAAGAATTTTAGCATATGTGTAAGCGGTAAATTATTTGTATATTTGGTCATTTTTGGCATTAGTAAAATGTTATGTTTATTATAATTTGTTATAAACGTTAAAAATCAACACAATTCTAACTATGTATTGTTAAATTTCAATTTTTATTTTCGTTTCACAAAAATTATTTCATTCAATTAGTAAATAAAAACAGCTGTTCAAACTAGTTGCAAAATCTTACAAGAAGAAATTTCTCCAGTAACATTTTGCAAGTTCTCTAACTTCCAACTCTCAAAAAATATTCTTTTTGGCTCTCTCGCTGCAAGAGATTTGGAGTACGCAGACAACATTTTGCAAGATTTTGTAACATTTTGCACAAAATGATGCAAAATATGTGTACGCAGACAGACCTAATATCTAAAAATTATTAGCCAATGTAAAAACAGTATGCGTGAGCTAAAAATTATTGGTCAATAGGAAAGCATTTTGCGTGACGTCACCAATCCAGCATGCTCAGTTTTCAATTTGGTTTTTTTTTTTTGACAAAACTTCTGGTTTTATCATTCTTGGTAACGACTATTAAAATCCTATTTACCGTTCATTAATCGTACAACACCTAAACACAAGGCAAATGCAAGCAATGTTTTTCTTATCAGTCATACTTATAACTTTCAATAATAAATATTTAATTTTTAAGGTAGGCTAGCAGTAGTGTCATTATTTATAACTTATGTAATTAAAATAATACATTATAGTTTTAAGTGTTTTTAATTTAATGTTTGTAAACCTACTTTATGGAAAAATTAAGTCTTAATTAAGTTATATAACTAACTACAACACCTTAATATTTATTCCCTCTCAATCGTGATTTAGCACTATATTTAAAGTCAAAAAACTTGACTTGTAGTTTTAAAAATAATAGACATGGTAAAACATAAATAATTTTTCTTCGTTAATTTACAAACAGATTTAAAAGAAAAATTATGTTACTTTCCAAGACACCAATAAAATCACGATCACACACGCATTAGTCTTGTCTCGCTTTTTGTTGTTTTTAAATTTTAATTTGCTGATCATCAGTCATCAGCCTTGTGTTATTTAATACAAATTTATTTTTAGCGTATTTTTGAACAATTTTAATTTCCAAAATTGTCTTAAAGTTTATTGTGATAAGACTTTTTATTGAAGAATTATTTTAGAAAAAGTATAGTTTCCCGATACTAGCCGAGTGGAATGCATTTTTAAAGCCCGCTACAACTCCTCATCAGCACTCTTTGTTCGGTACTGAGCATTGGTAGTAAATATCTTCTGTTTATCCCAATTTTAAGTGAAATTTGAATACGGAAATAACATTTTTTTTTTGCACATAATCTCATTAACAGTTGTTTATTCTTGGGTTAGAACAAAATTTACGGCCTAAAAATTTTCTTCATATCATGGCAACACCTTTTTCTTTTATTTATTTTTCATTTCACCACTTTATTTTTGCCTTATTTATCTCATTCGTGTTGAATGTTGTCCCTGAGGGCTTCCAGGGTCACGGGTTTGTTCAAAAAAAACCAACAAAAAGTCTGGAAAGGATAAATTAGGCAATCTTGCGGACCAATTCAAATCGCCGTTGCTCCGTCCTGTTAAAACGACATGTCCTTCAGTCTTATTTCGTTCAATTACGGCAGAAAAAACTCGGCTAATATGGCCCTACAGCGCGCACCGCCCTCTGTTGTCGTTTGACCAGCGGCGTCTTCGAAAAAATGGCCCGATGACTCCTCCAGCGTAAACAGCGCACAATGCAGTCACTTTGAGCGGATGTAATGGCTCTTCGTGCATCACTCGTGAATTTTCGGTGCCCCAAAAGCGACAGTTTTGCTTGCTCACGTACCCGTTAAGGTGGAAATGGGACTCATCGCTCATTATGATTTTGGTGGAAAAAATTTCCACTTCAGTCTTGAGATCGAGGATGGCTTGAGCGTAGGTTACACGCGTTTGGCGGTCGACAGGCACCAGGTGATACACGTAATGGACTTATTACGGGAACATGCGCAAGTTTTTGACTTAAACTCGCCTTAGGGACGACCGGCTGATGGCTAATTGCGAGGCACATCATCTGGTCCATGTTTCTAGCGACAGCTCGACATCCTCACCAAAAGCGGCGAATTTGCTCGGCAGAACGAGCTATTCGGGGCCGGCCACGTTTGGAATTGTAACGCAAAAAAAATAGAAACAGTTATTCAGCATTCTTGGGGAGTGTACCGCTCTATGGCTGGTTCACTTGTATTCTACATCTGTCTACTTCACAAATGTCAAAACAGATTTGACATTTGCCGTCATTTGCAAAAATTAGAGCATCTCCCAATAGGGTGATTTCTTTTTGCGCACCCTTGTACCAACACTAGCGGAGTAGAATGCATTTTCAAAAACCAGCTACAAATATTTTCATCATTAGTCCTTTTTTATTGTTTGGCTTGGTATAATAACTTACTTTTTTAACTTTAAATAAAGCTTCATTGAATTAACATTAACAGAAAAATATTATTTTTTTTCATAAATAAAGAAAATTAATAAATAAATAAACTTAAGTCTAAAAAATTAATAAAATTTGTATTACAACAATTAGTTCAACAATAAATAGAAAAACATATAATTAAAATCTAAATCCAAATTAAAAAAACCTTCCACCTAAAGAGTCTTTGTCCGTCCCCGGGTACTCTTAAGGCATAACCTTAACTAACTATGACGAATAATATTAAAATTTTTCTTTGTGCTTGTTTTGTCCCTATTATAAATTCGTTTTTGATTTAATTTGTCTATAAGCCAAAAAAGCAATATCCCTAAGGGATATAGCAAATGAGTAATTTTTGGATTTTCTGCTCTTAGTGCACTTATTTTTTTATTGTCAAAAATACACGTTCGGTGGTACTTTACGTTAAGTTTCAGAAAAAACAACAAAAATGTAAGATTTCAAATATGACAAAAGGAGCCAAAGCTGATGTTTATCGTTCGCAATTATATTTCAATTACAGTATCCCAGTGCAAAATATTGAAATCTATGAAATATTACGAAGTAAAAATTCCAAACGCTTAAGTTTACAACTCAATAACTATTTTCTCAATTCGTCCATAATTATTATATATTTATTGAAGTTTGATATTTTTTCAAATAAAAAATTGAAGTATTTTTTATATCCCTCACATAGTGATAATATTCACTTAAGACTCCATAAACTAATCGCTATTTAAAATCAGCAAAATCAGTTCACTATTGACCGAGATATAAGCGAAACCCCAAAATAACCCATTTTTTAAGAAAAAAAGTCCATGTATATATCCCAATATATCTCAGTGAATATAATCATTTCTGCTACAAAGCTTGACTTGATATTTTGAAGATAGGGACCTAAATTAAGGAAAAAATTTTTTCAGATAGAACCAGGAAAAGTGGTATTTCCCCTATAATTGAACAAATTTTTTTTTAAATATTTCATGCGCTATATCTCGAAAACTATATCAGCTATCGACTTCAAATGTTCTACAAAAGTAATTGGACAATAAGACCTACATTTTGAAAAATATACATAAATAATAAAATGCTTACATACTTTGAGGCATATGCACAAACAATTTTTATATTTGCAATAGGTTTGTTAAAAAAAATTCTTATTAAAACCAATGCTTCAAATCCATTTTAAATTAAAAAATTTGTTTTGCCCCTTTAAGGTGTAAATCAAAATATATTATTTTTTTTTTTTGCTATAAGTTATGCAATAATGGGCCGTGTGAATAAAAAAATAGCTAATGCTAATACTTGAAATTTTTAAGTTTAAGCTGGCTTAAAGGTGAATAAAAATTTTAGTTAAAGCTAGTACCTTATAGTGACTTTTGACTCAAAAAAAAGTGTAAATAAAAACTAGTGAATGCTAAAAAATATTGGTTTATGCTTTAGTTTTTGTAAGCAAATAATCAAAGTGCTTGAGTTTGTATTTTGCTGCTATATTTAAAAAAAAAGTTATTTTTCATATGAAAAGTAGTATGCCTGCACTTATGAACGTTGGTCAAAGGAAAGAATACCGCATAGGGACATACTCTCATCCAGCCGATTATTTAAATTTATATAGATTTCGGAAAGAAAACATAAAATGGTTAGCGAAAAATTTTTAGGAAAAAAGTAATGAAAACAGGGGAGCATCGCTGTCGCAGTTTGAAAGTATTGAAATTTTTCTCCGCTTCCTTAGCGAAGACATAAAATTATGTTGCCAGTGTGTTTTTTAATAATTTACCCTATACATGCAGTGCAATAAATTGTTGTCATTTGCTATATATTTTTATCATTTGTTGTCAATAATAATAAATGTAGACTATTTTCCCATCTACTAGTACAAAAATATATGCTCACAAAACATTTAGCATTTTTAAATTTTTGAATTAATCAGCCTTGTTAAGAGTGTCGTTGGCGTATTTCGACAGTTATCGTAGTCGTTGGCGTTTTTAATATTTTTCGGTACCATGTTAAATTAACGAAAACGACATTTTTGTAATAGAACAAAAAACACAGAATGTTTACAGTTTTAGTAAATTTTATGTAACCCTGCTGTATAAACTGTCAAAAAATCAACTGTTGACGGTGATAAAAATAACAATAAAAAAACAAATTATTAAAAATACAAATTATTATTTATTTAATAAAAATAAATCTGAGGATGAAAAAGAGTATACTACTTCTGAGTATAATACTATGCGAAGGGAGTTAAGGCAAAATTCAAACATATTTGCCATGCCAATCTCCAAGTTAGTAAACAATTATAATTAATGTATTTTAATTAAATTTTATACTACGTTTCCATCTACGTGATTTGCGCCAAATCATTTAATTTGCTCAAATTAAGTAATTTGCTACATGATTTCCCATATATTTTTCATATGAGCAAATCATCTCAAATGACTTGATTTGCTCAAGATTATTTCGAAATTTGTCTGTGCAACACTGCGCGGAGTCTATTTTTACAAATGCAACTTTGGGGAATCCATTATTGGTGAGTAACAAATCCGAAAAAATGACAGCTGATTGCAAGGAGCATGCATCAGGTGGGAGCAGTTCTACAAAAACAACTTAATTTGTCATAAGAATGTCAAGACAGATAACAAAAACTCACAAATTCTTTTTCCTCCTTTTAAGCTTTTTTTTTAGAAAATTACAGTTGTTGTTTGTAAAAAAGAATCAAATACATAAACATAAACAAACTTTGATATTTTAATAAAGAAACACCGGTTTCAGCTGAATAACTGAGGCCACCTAATATACGTGTCAGATTGAATTCGAACATAAAATTACTTACAACGTAATGGAAACACTTCGAAATGATTTACTCAAAATTACTTAATTTGCTTATAATGGAAACGTACTATTAGTCTCTTTTAAGTTTTGTTAGATACTTTAGACCCAAAAGGGATGCTTTAAAGTATGTCCTTAAGGTTAACATGTTTGCCACATATTTTTCAGCTGAAGAAAAAGCTAATCTTCTGTTAGCAAAGTGTTTTATGAATTCATTGAGTTGACCTGCAACTTCACTCTACTCTTCTTTAACATTTTCTTTATTAATTTAACTTGTATTTGTGTATATCCCTTTGCTAAACTTGATTCTTTTTTTATTTTTGTGGTTTTAATTTTTAAAAAGAATTAAATAAAAAAACATAAAAAAATTTGCTTTAATTATATTTTTGAGTATAGTTACTACTTTATTTTGCTTAAATCCTTTTTTTAATCATTTTTAATATATTTTTTTTAACTGTCGTTAACAAATACCTTAACGACGTGGTACCGAAAACTGTAATAGAATCGTTCGGAAATGTTGATTTCTATCGTTTTTCGACAAACATGGTACCATTCAAACAAAAAGAATGATTTTCGACACAAAAACGATTCGACAACGACACTCATAATAAGGCCGATTGTTCATATCGAATGAGAAGTTGCCATGAAAAATGTTTGGCGTAGGTGTGTATGCAGATTTTGTATTTTTGTCAATTGTTGTTGCTTGCAATAGAATTAAGACCAGTAAAAATATATTGTGCATATTAAATGAGAGGATATTATGAAATATATGTGGTGTGTGTGTATATGATGTGTTTTAATTATAAGGTCATAGAACATTAACAAAATCATTGCTTATTGGTACTTGTACGACGCATGTGGGGTTGTGTGTATTTTGTGTTTTCGTTATTTGGTTTTATTGTTAGAATTAAAAATATTTTGTTCTAAAGGCGGTGGCACATAGAATCCGTCGTACGTCATACTCCGCCTTTTTTAACTGACAGCTAAGTTGAAACACATGTTTTATTATGAACAATGTCACATTCAGTACGTCTCCTTCAACGCAACGTACTAAAGTTGGGCAACTTTTAACGTACGTCAAGTACTTTGACAACTACCAGCTGGTTCATAACCTTAATTTTGATTAGTTGCATGGTGAAATTATGTGTACCAGGTGGTGTTACGAACACAACTAATCTAATTTTTTCATGCATAAATCGAGGCTGGGTAGTCAAAGTTGTTTACTTTTACATATCTTTTTTTACAACTGAGCCAACGAAAACTACAACAAAAACAATAATTATATTTACCAAATTTTGTTGTTGTAGAATCACCACCACCTGATACATTATTGCGCCGTGATTAGTTGTTTTTGCACATGGCCATAAAATTTTTAAAAATCAGCTGATTTAACATCCGTTTATAAAGGATTCTATGTGCTAACCTCTTGCGTTGATACGTTAATGTCAGTTAAAAAAGGCAACGCGTGAAGTACATCGGATTCTATGTGCCACTGCCTTAACCTATGCTAATAGATAACATTTTGCGTTAATATTTTTTTTTTTTTTTAAATTTATAAATATCATCAAAAATTAATTTGCCGCCCTATAATTTCGGCGCCCGGTTTTACTGTGCCAACTGTGCAAATGAAAGCGCCGGCCCTGATTAGCATTATACCAAAGAATATGAATATGAGCAGTTTCTTCACTTTTAAATGGCATATCTTTAAATCAGTGGTCTTCACCCATATTACCCAGCTAACCAAGATTTTCGGGTTTTTACTTACTCTCTTCGTGAATATTACAACCATGGTTTTCCAAAATAAATTGTTTTCCTACCAAAATGCTTCTTAAAATCTGCAAACAGCAGCTGAATAACTAATCCTGATTAAATTGTATTTTTAAATAAATATCGTATTTTGTTAATTGATATTGCTTTTATAATTCATGGCGAGCTATTTTTATTTTATTTTTCGATCGTAAACTTAAGAAAATATAATAAATTATTAACATTACACAATCTTTCATAAATAAAAAATCCATACGCTTTGTTTTCATCATTGCAAACGGTAATCATAATCAAAACAACAAACATATGAAAAATAAAAAATTTCAATTAGTAGCTTGTTAGCTTTCAAACAGAGTAGGTGTATGTCGCATGTTTTTATTTTTCAGAGAGAGATAAAAATGTTTTTTCTGCACTGCAGCGTTGCCAATTAGTGTGTAATTATCCAAAAATAATTTGAAGCTCTTTATATGTGCAATATATGTAGAGCTAAAATTTTTTTGATAATTACAGTAAGAAATTGATAGCAAGCTACATAAATTTATGCAATTTAAAAACTTTTTCATAACTCAGGTAAAAACCTACGGACATACATATAAATTTTTTACAGCATTTTAGAAAAAAATATTTATAATTATGTGGGATATTAAGTGGGAAAATCTTTTTTGTTTTCTTTAAACATATTCAAAGAGGCTGAGTGCCTTGTATGCAACCAGTTACTAAAGAATATGTTTGCATCGCACCTTAAGCGGCATACAATGCATATTGAGTTTCATTCTGTTTCAGGAAATGAGAGAAATCAAATAATAAAAAAAACTAAAAGAAGATTTTCGACTCAAAAATCTTTGTATCCAAAATAGATGCTCAAATAACTCTACCAATACAGATAGCCAAATCAAGGCTTCACATATCATCAGCTTAGAATTAGCTAAAAAAATATCGTTATAATAAAACAAAATATTAATAATTTTATATTTTGCCTTGAAATAAAAAAAAACATAAGCTTACAAAACACTGATACACAAAAACAAATATAGTAAAAACAATACTTTAATTTTTTAATAAAAATGAATTATTTTGGTTTTTATTTTTACATTTTTCAGTTAGTACTGTATTACTGAATGAGCGCGATATGTTGTGCTATGTTATTTTTTTTTTATATATAATTTGTTATGTTCTGTTTTTTCACTTAAAATGCAGATTTGTTTTTTCCAAATTTGCAGTTCTTATAAAAAAAAATAATGGCAACGCTGACAATAATACTCTCATTTTAAGTGCGTTTCTCTTTGTGAAGACCACTGCTTTAAATACCTCGCTTAAAAAAAAGTGACTTATGACAGCACATACATATGTATATAGAAGTTGCATATAATACAACAACGTAGTTTGTTTGCAAAATCACTTCATGACAATTTTATGCCAATTATAACAAGTAAGAGCGCTATATTCGGCTATGCCGAATCTTATATACCCTTCACATTGATCTAGCCGAATGATTTCGTACTTCAAATATTATAATAAAACTTCTTTGTGCATATCTACTTTCTATTTTTCCTTCCCCATTATGAAGTGATCTTGCAAACAAATTACGTTTTTGTATGCCAAGCACCATTATATATTCATATTCTTTTGTACAATAATAATAATAAATAAAAGAAATCATAATAACTACCTACATACATATGATTTCGGCACACGCCAAATTATATGTACATAGTATGTTTGTATGATGCACATTTAAATATCTAAACATACATATGTACATGTATACATACATATGCATGTACTAACATACATACATATATACCTACAAACATCCATATGACAATACATACCTACGTATATAGCATATAAGAAACTTTTTTCGTATCCATAATACATGTTTACGGGATTGCAAGTTTTCATTTGTTACATATTTTGTATGGAGTTTGTGTGTTTGTTTAAAAAAAAACTGAGGCAATCGCAGTATTTTTCCTATGTCTAGGTCCGCGTTGAACCGATCTCGGTCATTTTAAATAGCTATCAGGAATACCTGGTTCGTAGTGCTGAAATTGACTCCGGAAACTTGATTTTAACAGACGTACAGAGTGACAGGCGGACATGGCTATATCGACTTCCTTATCTTTAAGGATCCAGAATATACATACTTTATGGGGTTGCAAATAGATAATAAAGAAATTACAAACGGAATGACAAACAGATATACATAAACCCATATAACTTACATATGTATGTAAAGGGTATAAAAAGAAAAAACGAAAATATATTCCAGTTGGCCAGATGAAAAATGACGACATTTTTCTGAATGATGTCTTCAAGACATTTGATAAATTGTCGTCTATAAAATGCAGTTGAGGTCAAGTTTTATAACAAATAATGTAATTTGTCGTTTCTTAAGACATATTGTCGACAAGATATCGACATTCAGGATAATATGAGCAACAAATGTGTTAAACTTGTCGGTATTAGATATTTTTTAAAGGACAAGATGAGTAACATTTGTATGCAGCTTTGTCGTGTTTATAACTTAATTGACGACCACATAAGAGACTTGCCTTCTTTAAAACTAATTGAGGAAAACTTTGGTAACAATTGCAACGATTTCGTCGTGCTTCCGCTTACATTTTTTGAGCCCTTTTTACCCTCGAGGGTTCCAATTTAAAAAAAAAGTGGGTTTATCATACTCACATTTTTTTAAAACCTGTCGAATATTATTACAATTAATTTTTTTCTTGATTTGTTCAGAAGTTTCAAAGTGGATTTGGAACTACCAAAATTTAGTTCTTTCCACGGAGATAATGATCAATTACCATGAACATTCTAAAAACATAGGAAAAATGTTGTATGAGTTGTAGCAACTATTTTTATACAAAAACTTAAAATATTTCTACAACTCCTACGACTTACAACATATTAAATTGGTTGTAAATTGAAAAATGGTGTTTTTAAGCCCTTAAAGAAGTCTTTATGAAGTATTTATGTATTCTTTTATTGTTTCTAAAGCTATTTAAAGCAAATAAAATCGTTTTACCCATAACACTTCCTTCCTTGTCAGTAGTATATTCTATGTACGCTGTTGCTGAATCCTCTACTCGCATATTTCCAATCGTAAAATCTTTTGGAGGCTTGGGCAAATGCTCTGTAACAAACCACTGTAGACGAGGCCATCCTTTAAGTTTTAATATTTCTCCTGTACTTGATTTAGGCAAGCCCTTCAAGCAAGCTTCTGATGTTAGCGCCACAGTAATGCCGCAGGAGCTTAGAAGAAAACCGACTTGCTGCGGGGGTGTATCCGAACTTGATAGTGGAAGTTCAATTGGCAGTGGCACTAATCCCCGAAACATGCAACCATACCAAGCTGCTATAAAACTAGAATGATAACAAATTACATAAAAAAAATTATAGAAAGTTTAAGTCTTTTTAAACATTTTTAAAAAATAGAAAGTAATTATGCAAACAAGCCGCAAAAAATAAGACATCATGAACTCAACATTATGTAGAATAATTTATTACTAACTGGCCCGGTGTGCTTCGCTTCCCCCATTAGATCAATGTATTAAAAATTTTAATTTCAATTTAAAAATTAATAAGGGTACACACTATGGCAATTTGTGGCATTAGAAGCAAATATTATAGTGTGTTCTAGTGGCAACGTCTGTCATTTGAAAATTTTTCGTTGTGTGTCATTGCATTGTTAGCCGTTTACGTATTTAATGTAGACGGTTGTCAAAGTAATGTGGCAGCACTACATCCACAAAAAACAGTTTGACAGCTTGTCATTTCGTAGCATAAATTTAAGCATCGTTAAAAAAAATATTGTAAGTATGAAGAATTTATATTTTTAAAAACTTATTTTATTTATTTATTTATTTAAAGGTGGGATCCTAGCACCACAAGATAAAATATCTTATAAATGAAAGGTACTAGTTAATAAATCAAATTAATTTATAGCAACAATAATAATAATATAAATATATATATATAAATGAATAGTTGAATAACCTAATCAAGACTGAGATTAAGGTAAGATTTGAATCAAACATTAAAGGTGCAAAGAAAAAGTAACTTAATTTTTTTAAAAAGTGACTTATGCCACTTTCAAATGAACGGCTCATATGTATGTATTGGTTTTGTGCTGATAGTGCGGAATTAAGGCTAGTTGAAAAATTACGCCAACAAATAACCATACTCTTCACCTCTTTTGCCTACAAACTGTCATTTTGCTCTGGCAGAATTTGTCTAATGTGTGAAGGGCCAATGAAAGGATCTATTAGCGATACTAGTAACAATAAATTGATAATAAAAATTAAATTCGTTAGAAAATAATTCAAAAATATCCAATCGGAAACGTGAACAAAATCGAAACCCCTTGGTAAAAATTAATTACGGTTCCGCGAGTTCACTGTAGTTGACTGCTGAATAAAAGCAACTTCTGAAGATAAAGAACCAGAGGTATAGAAATATGTTGAAAGAACAATAGGCGAGTCATATATTGACAAAAATAAGTTATTACAAAGTGTTTATTTCTTCCACATCAAAATGAAAAACTTTTGGAAAGAAATCAGGGGCAACTTAATGCATTTAAAAAAGAAACATTCTTCGTGGGTAAACAATATTTTTTTGATGCTGATGAGTAAGTAAGTTTTATAATTTTTAATTGCTATTCTAAAATAAAGATATTATTGAATATATTTAACTTTAATTCTTAGCAACCAAGCACGAGGAAAATTGCTTATGAAAATTTGCTGCTTCCAACTCCAGAATGTGATACAACAGTGGCTTTACATGCAACAGAAACTTCATGTAGAAAACGTGGTAGACCGACGAAATATTTTGGTAGCACTAAAGTCAAAACTAAACACCGAAGAGTGGCAGAGTTAGTATTAAAATGTTCCCTTGAGGAACTAGAATTTGCAGTGGAAAATTTAAAACGGAATCTCATTCTGTTTTGCAAAGCCCAATGTCGAATTCAAAATGCTTACCAGCAACAAAAGCTTTGGCGCTATATATGAATTTAGATTTGACCGAAAGAAAATATAGTGTGCTACGTAACACAATAAATGAAATACACCCAAGCTGTTTTCCGTCTCTGTATGCGTTACAAACTGAGAAAAAAAACTTTATTCCTTCCTATGTGGTATCTAAAAATAGATTTCAGGGTGCTTGTCTGAAGAAGCATTTGAAGCCAACCATAAAATCGTGAGAAAAGCAAAACTGTCCCATACGAGGAAAACGTCACGAAAACACACTCATAAATATTTAATGACTTACTTAATAGTATCTTTAGATCCGTTTTTGACTTCAAAAAGGAATCCAAAGACCAAAAAAAATTTATTATTTGCAGAAATTGATAAATATATACTTAAGGGAAAATGCTAATAAGCAAGTGTAAGACGACGATACAAATGTTTAATTGAGCGGCAATATTTTTTGGGAAGAGTCCAATACTGAAGAAGATTTATTGTAAATTAATATATGTATATAAATTATTAAAAAAAAAATTATTATTTTTTAGCGTATTTTGAACAATTTTTATTTCTAAAATTTCCTTTTATATTTTATTCGGCTGATTGGTTTAAGTTTATTGTGATAAGATTTTTGTTGAAGAAATATTTTGAAAAAGTTTTGTTTTCCGACACTAGCCGAGTGGAATGCATTTTCAGAGCCCGCTAACACTTATCAGCACTCTTTGTTCGGTACTGAATATTGGTAGTAAATATCTTCTATTTAACCCAAGTTTTAATTGAAATTTGAATACGGAAATACTAATTTGTATTTTACACATAACTCTTATTAACAATTGTTAATTTTTGGGTTAGAACGAAATTTACGGCCTGCCATTTTTTATATCATGGCAACACGTTTTCTTTTATTTATTCTTCATCTCATCACTTTATTTTTCCATTATTCATCTCTATTTAGGTGAGTATGAAGGAAGCATGCTTTTGCATGCATTAGTTTTGTTCGCTTTTGTTATGTTTTTAAAACAAAAACGAAAGAAGAACAGTCATGCCGTATACCTTTCTTTGTTAAATAAGTGATGTTTACAACCAAATACACTACTACCGTTCAAAGAGTACTGATGATAAAATTGCGTAGCTGCTTTCGAAAATACATTCTACTCGGCTTGTATCGGTGGAAAAAATCTGTTTTTTTCAAAATTAAAGTTTCTTTCAACATTAACGGAAAATAATATTTTCTTCTAATAAAAATAAATTATATGACCTTAAGCCATACTAAAAAGCAAAAATTTGTATTAAAACAATTAGTTCAACAATAAATAAAAATTAGCATTTAATTTTAATTTAGAAAGATTGTAATTTTGTACTTTCACGTTGTCGTCAAAATCATAATGTAGAAGATTTTTAGCCAATTTGTTTTTTATTTTCTATTTTTATAAATAAATTTTAATGTTATTTGGCACTAACATTTGTTTAACACATAATAATAACCATACCAGCCAATTTAATGAGAATCGGATAAGTTTTGTAACAGTCTAAGCATTTTTTCGAAAAAGGATATATGACAGGACCTAGAGTCCTTGCGTCAATCCCAATACAAGTTACTAGCACGGGATGTAAATGATCTACGGACTATTGTAACTTTCTGTGCAGTTATGCAGTCAAAATTGAAAATTTCGTCCTTTCTATATATGAGCAGTAGGCGTGTCCTTTGCTCGATTTTTTAAAAAAAATTAATTTTTCTTAATTTAAGTGTTTGATACTAGTGTACCAAATTTCAACACTCTGGGACCGCTCCTTCTATTTTTGTCCCATCACTATATCTTGGCATTTACCTGGATCGCCGCCTTACATGAAAGTCACATATAGATGTGAAGTTGACATAAATGAAACTTAAAACGGCCCACAGTGGTATTTTGGTGGCAAAAAAGCCAATTTTTGACACACACTTTTCAAAAATCAAATGATGCTGTTTTATAGAAAAGTGTTTCACTAAGAAAAATCAATAATTTTTTTTATTAAAAAGTTTTATTTTGTCTTAGAAAAAGTTTAGTGAAGTCACTTAAGTATTGTAAAACAAAAACAGGTGAAAATGTTCATCAAACTCAGAAGCTTATGCGTGAAAGATATTTTCATTGCTAATATTTTAATGCCGTTTTTATTGAAATGCACAGCCTTCTGTTTAATTAAAAAAAATTTGGATTACATATGTAGTAAATATAAGCAAATTAAAATAGCTTTAAAAAATTCGGTGTTTGCAGTTTTCCTTAGAAAAAATAAGAAGTTGGCTCCGTCTACCTATGTCCTCTTACTACAACATAATAAAGAGTGAGAGTCTATTCTTTGAATTTAGCCAAAAAAAATTCACTTACTTTCGCCGATCGTTAAACAAACTTGTAAATTTTCCAAAAAAAAAGTCAAGAATGATGCTGCTCAGGTTTTTTTTTAATAAAATGTGTTTCATACATTAAGGCTTAAACTATTTTAATGATATTTTACTTATTAATCATAATAACAATTTGTTGAAATCGGCATTCTTGCGCAACTGATGGTTAACAAAACCGTTTGAATAAAAAATAATAAAAGCAAAAATATATAAAAATTGTCTAACATAATATAATATAAAAATGAGTTCATTTTTTGTATCATATAGCAAATTGTGTAAGGAACTTATTAATTGCGGTAATAATGTTGATGTATTAACTGATTTTATAAAAGCAAAGAACCCAGTGCTTACGATTAATGAAATCGAAATAGTGAAAAAAAGCAATTCAGAAGCGATTTCTCAGTCATTTTTATAAACGCTGGAAGAAATCGTACAAAAAAACTCGTATTTTAAGAAGAATTATGCTTGGCTAAAAAGTAAGTTCTGAAACAGAAATCACTTATTGTAAATTTTGAATGCCACAACATTTTTTTTTTTAGTTGTTCAAAGAGAAAGGGAAGACATGTTAAGGAATTCGATGATTGCAAACGACGTAGTAAAAGGCACAAAGCTTTTTATTTAGCATCCCAGTAAATCCAACAAAAGTTACTAATGGCAAGTGTAGTAACGAGAGCAAAAAATTAATCACAACCATTCATTCCTTCGTCAATCGCGACAGCGTTAATTTTGGATGCAGAGTTAACAAAACATCAGTGGGAGACAATAAAATATGTTTTGGAAAAAGGGGGATATGATATATTACCACCTTTTAGGTACTAAAAGAGAAAAATAAGAAACAAATAAAAGAAAATAAGAAAATTAAGCATCTGTAAGCTTGCAAAGTTTGATGGATCACACCATACAGCGCCTTTTTGAAAGTTTTTTTGCGCGAAAAAGGTAATGGTATGTACAATTTAAATTACACTCTTACGTCGAAGTGGGGTTGCGATGGATCTTCTGGCCATGCAGAGTACAATCAGTGTTTGCCAACTGATGCAAGCGAAGAGAGTCTACTATTAGCATCGATGTTTAAAATCAAACACTGAAAAAGAATACAGGCGTAATAAAGGTCAATCATCAACAAGGTACTGTCGTCCAATTTTCGTCGAATTCACTAAAGAGACTAAAGAAAAAGTTTTAGTGGTTGTTGAGAACATGACGTCCGATATTGGTGCTTTGGAGAAAACGAATGTTGTAGTATGCGGCAAATAATTCAGTGTAAGCCACAATTTAGTGTTCACGATGCTAGATTGCAAAACGGTTCAGTCCGTTACAAATACTGCTTCAGCAGCTGTATGTTATATTTGTAAAGTTAGACTCTCAGAAGAGAACGATTTGAACATAACTTCAAAAAAAGAATGGGCATTTCATCATAAAACTCTCAAATAAAATTAATAAAGTGTATACTCCACGTAGCTTATAACATACCTTTCAAAAAGAGGTCTGCGATCATAGAAAAGAAACAAGGTTTTTAAACAAGAAAACAAGAATTGAGCTCAGACGGCATTTAATGAACGAATGAGCTTGCGAGTGAATGCTGTACCACAAGGACCTGGCTTTTCGAACGATGGCAATACCTCAAGGCGTTTCTTTTTCAACCCTGTACTTGTTGCTGATATAACAGGTGTTAATGAAGAACTCATAGATCGCTTCCGAATTGTTCTTCAGATAATAACATGTGGCCAGAAAATTGATACTGTAAAGTTTCAACAATTTTCGTGGGATACGGCGCTGAGCTATTTGTTAAAAAATATAACTGGTACTACATGCCTTTAATTTTCTTAAAAATACTGACACACGGAAAGGAGATAATGGATGCAGCAGTACTTCCTATTGGTAATCTCTCCGAGGAAGCAGGAGAAGCTCGTAATAAAACTAACAGGAAGTATATGTAAATGTTTTTTAGAAAGTGCAATAGAACTTCAACAAATACTGATGTTTTGCATTATTTGCTTACATCATATGATTCGTACATAAGTAGTATAAGACGTCAACCTCACAAACATTTTTTAGAACTAGATGATGTAGTTAAAGTAATGTTGGTCACAATGGGCAAATTGTCTCTGGGTGATGCGGTGAGCTTTCTCACTGCATGTCCTTCTAACCTAAAGTAATGTTAGTTGACGAATAAATAAAATGTTTTATTACTTTAGACTTATTTTGTTTATACTTATATGTGATTATCAGGGTGGTTTTATTAAAATCGATTTGGTATAAAAATATGATTGTAAAAAAATTTCCCTAAATCGGACTTTGCCTTCCCGTGCCAAGAAATCCCTGAAATTTTAAAAATGGATTACAATACAATATTACCTCTAATTCATTTTATTAAACATTTTTATATTTTAAATTAAGTTTGAATTAAGGTGATAAAAAATTTGTAATATGCAGTAAAATATCTTTTCAATAAGGCTATAATAAGTAAAATCGGCTAAAAAACTGCAAAGTTATTTTGATTTCCCCAGACAACTAATGTGTTGTAGATCACGTGATCAATACACTCGGGGCCATTTTTTTAATTTTATTGAAATTATCTACAACAACATCGTTCTTGTAATCTTTTAATTTCGAAATACTCGGATAAAAATTTTTTCGTCTTAGGTTTGGCTAACTCGTTTTAATTAATTAAAAAGGAAGGGGCTGATGTCATTGAAACTCTGCACACACATTTCTTTTTTTTATGTATAGGAGTTGGGCGTGGCTGATGTACACAGGTTTCGCTTGTTAATGTATGGGAGGTGGGCGGTGGGCGTGGCCAATTTGGACGAAATTCTGCTTTTTTCTTAATTTTGTCAATACAATGCTCGATGCCAACTTTCAATAGTTTACGACCACTCCGTATATTTTTTACACAAAAATGTATGAAGAAGTACCACTGTGCGGCCCTACTTTTTGCTACGTCTTGATTGTAAACTTTTACTCTACAATTCAATATTGGAATCAATTTGGATACAATTATGGGACCCTTCTTTCGCATCTACCCGTCAATAAACCCCTAAGAATGATAACTGGTGCTCCTTGGTACATTAAACACAGCAACAACCACAAAGACTGGCTGGCCTAATATTAATTATTTAGTTTAAAGGGTTAAATACTTGTTGTTAGTTCGCCAAAGGCGAAGATTCAATAATAATAAATATTAAAAACAAACATTTTCATACACGTTTCTTGCCCTTGAAAGTCTATAATTAAATATTTTATGTGTAAATATTTGATTTCGATAACAATATGGCTTTTGCAAATATGTTTTCAAAGGGAATACATCGTTTGCAACTATTACGAGTGGAATCGGTTCACTTCCTGCAGGCAATGATGTTTGTGGTGGAAAAATCAAAGTGTTTTCCGCAAGCGCAGTTGAGAGCAAAGAAACTAAATTAAATGTTAGCGAATGAACATTAAGTTATTAGAAAAACTTAATGCATTTTTTTACAAATGTACCCTGAGAAGACACCGCCGTCCGATTCGCGGCCCAATGCACCAATGTCAGCGTATATGAATTTATATTCTGCATCAACCCACGCCAACCCACTATTCTATTGTGCTGCTTGTAGCAAAAATACTCAGAGCCAGAATTTGGTAGAGCTTGAGTCCTCACATGCTTACCATAAAGTGCTCCACAACAGTTTGAAAAATTCCAACGTTTCTCGAAATGTTTTGCAATATTGGCCCACTCTTCTGTGCTGGTTGGCATTTTCATATTATTATCTTTAAGGCGCTCATAAAGAGCTTTGTAAGTCTCTTGAACTATCTTACCCACGCACATAGGGGTATTTTGCCATTCTAGCCGGACATTACTTTTTATTTTTTACAATAGATATTCTTAAAAATTACAGAGTGCTTCTAGATTGATGAAACTTGGCAGAAACATGTATTGTAGTCAGAGGCATTTAATGATTAAAAAATAATAAAAATCGAACCAAGGGGAAAAAAGTTCCCCTTAGAAGAACTAATACTACCTCTGAAAAATAAAATTTTTTTTATGTTTTCAATACTATTGTTATGCAAATGCAACTTTAACGTAAGAGAAAGCTAAAAAATATACACTTGGACAGTGTCGCCCTCTCCCCTTTCGTGTGCGGCAGCATAAAGTAAAATTTGCAAAAATTATGTATATAATAAAAGTAAATGGAAAACTTACGCCCAAATACTATAAAAGTAAAATTTTTGAGCTTTAATGGGTAGGGGCAGAAATGCCCCAGGACCCCACCCCCAAAACGGCCCTGTACAAAAAATGTTTTCTTTTTATATTTTGCTAATTTTCACAAAAAATTTATTTTTAAGCTTGTTTGTCGCTTTTTTTGTAATTTAATGTATTAAATTTATCTGAAAATAAGTAATTTATGTATAACAATAACTTATTTACAGAAGTAACAAAAAATTTAAATTATGAAAACAAAAACTATTTTATTAAAAAAAATATCCTTTTCCACTAAGAACAGGAGTGCTACTGTTCTTCTTCGTCTGTTTCTTCAAAGACCTCTTCTAAATCTGAATTCTCTTCAAAATCAAGTACAGGGGGAAGCATTAAAGAAACTGTTTCTTTCGTAAAAGGCAATGATTTCTTTTTTGGAGTTTGTCTTATGCTAGTCATCAGTGGGTCAGAACTGAGCCAAAGTCTGTTAATAATACCTACTTTGCACTGAACTCTTGAAAACTTTCTTGCAAAATTCTGCCTGTAAATCCGAAAATGTTTGCTTCGTGCCTCAGCCGCTTCTTCTGATAACAGCCAAATAAATAGGCAATTGATCCATGTATTAAAACCCAGTGCATTGATTATTAAAAAATTTTCTGAAACTGTATAAGCACTGTTTCGCCGCTGACATGTCGCCATCTCCTTGACATTTTGAAAGTTCACACAATTTTCTATCTAAAAATCGCAATTTCTCCTCAACAGATTTATCTTTACATTCATGTATTATTTGTAATTACTTTAATCTTGTATAAACTTTTTCCATTTTACTCTGGTAGTTTTAAAAGTGAAAACAATTTCGTGCAACAACCATAATATACATATGTATATACATATACACTAAAAAAATAAGTATTTGAAGCACAGATTTGTTTCTCTTTAAAAAATATTTTTTTAAATAATTTTTAAAGGTTTTGAAGGCAGGTACATTTATTTTGTTGCATAAAATAGCGTTATTAAGAAAGCTGTCGCAGGTATACATTACCAGTTTAGGGGCGGATGAAAGCTACTGCCTCGCACATTCCTTTTTATACATGGAATGTCACTGTAAAACCCAATTAAACCTGTTAAAAATTAATTTCAATTTACCTGTATTATTTTAAAAAAGTATCTTACTCATATGTAAACACACAAGATGAGAAAAAACAGAAAAAATAGTAAAATTTTCATAAATTCGCCTAAAAAAAAAATGGCGCAAAAACGCGCAACGTTTTCTTTTTTCGTCTAAAAGTAAGGATTTCAGGTTTTATTGTGATGAAAAAGATTTTTAGGATAATGACTGCCATCACTTTCAAAAACCTTTTGATTTTTTTTTAATCCAAAAGTGAACAAAAAATAAAACTAAAAATAAAAAAAAAATACAATAAGGTAGTTGCTGATATAATCTTTCGCAGGAAAAAAAGCAAAATCTTTTTTTGTTTGGCTACAAAAAAATATATTGTAAACCTCTCAAAACCATCAAAAGTAAATAAGTTTCAGGCAAATTTACTTAACTTTCCTGACTTAGACAGTGCCTCAAAACGACAAATTGCAAGCAAAAGATTTGAAAATTCACTATCCAATGCAGAATTTTGTTATCTGTTGAGCTGCGCACTTAAATTTTTTACATTTCTTAAATTTCCATTTTGGCTTAATGTCCGGCTAGATTGGCAAAATACCCCTATGCACGGTCGCTTTGCCGAGAAAAAAAATAGGCTCGTCAACGTAGCAAAGCTGTCTCCTGTGGCCAAGTAACGAAATGTAACTGCCACCCTCTCACCAACCTTTAGGTAAGGTTAGGTTAGGTAGAACAGGCAGCCGTTGAAGAAAAGTATGTGATACAGCTCACTTGGGTCCGCTTAATTCGGTCCCTTTGCGTTACCTGGAGAGGCAGATAGAATAGGTTGAGGAGGAAGGAAAGAAGAAATTTAGAGAAGGATAAGAAAGAAAGAACAGAAAAATTAAGCAAACTTTCCAGGGTCTCTGGTGGGAATCGAACCCACAACCCCCAGACTGGTAGACTCGTGCACTAACCACTGATCTACCGGGGCACCCAACCGTTATTGACTTTCGAAACTTTGTGACTTGCTTTTTAATGAATGTTGTTAAACTTTCCACAGGAAAATCAAAATTTTCGTCCTTCATACGCACAAGATTTTTGAACCAACATGCATCTTTCAACCCTTTCATTGCACGCATATTAAGCCCTGGTCTTAGCATTTTTTTTTGTTTTATTTTTTTAATATTATTGCTAAGCTTGCAGTAGCACTAGCCAATGGAAAAACTTTCGGTTTGTTTATTTTTTTTAATATAAACAATTTTATTCTTTAACAGAAGAAAACGAGGATAAATGACAAATAAAATTTTTTTCTAAATGTAGACGGTAATGACACATTGCTGCCACTAAGAGATATTAGCTGTTGTTTTCGTATTGACACAAAAAATTTTTATGCTGGTAAAAAAAATTAAATGTAGACGTCATACGTGCATTCCATAAACTTAAACTGTGTCGTCAAAAATTGACAACGAAATAAATGCCAAATGTGTACTCAGCATAAGATATAACAACCACATTTTTTTTTATTCTGTTTACATATCTCAGTTTAGTTGTACATTAATTCTTTTTTTAAGCTGTTTTTTCTGGGAAGAAATAATTCTTATGTATGTGTGTATATTCTTTTTTATATTTTCGATAATTTTTTTTTGTTGTTTTTTTTTAACCGATCGTGAGAGACAGACACAAAACTTAATTTCGCAAACGAAAATGAGATGAGCGATATTCCTTCACCTGTGACTTTAAAATTACTGATCACTACAGTAACAAAAAATGTGAAGTAACTGTTACCGCGATATACATAGTTACTTTGATACGTTATACACGAACTGTTTTTGGGCGTTCCTGTGAAATAACAATTAACTGCGATGTTGTTACCAGACTTGGGTAATTTTTGCCAACAACCTTATTAATTCAATCTCACTGTGTGTAATTTTTTAAGTCATGGAAAAATAACCATATACGGACATCACTACGTGAAAGAAGACCAAAAAAGAAAAGACCCGTGTCTCCCAGTTTTGCCCAAAGTCATGCACTTTTTTTGTTATGGGCCCCCAAAGATTTGGGGCCTTGGTACCATTTTTACAAAAAGTGATAATTTTCTCAGGCTCATATCTTGCAAACCGTTCGGAATTTTAATTTACTCTTTGAGGCAAAGTTGTAGCCCTTTTTATAAAAAACAAAAATTATGAACATAAAAAATTGAAAAAACAATAATTTTAAATCAAAATCGCAAAAAACTTTAAAAAATTCAATTTTTTTTTTACCTTTTTCCCCCTGTTCAGGTCCAAAGGTAGCAAACCGTTCAAAATTCAAGGAAACAGTTAACTACAAAAATTTACCTAACATCCCAATAAACAACTTTTTAGAACATATAAACTTCCTAGGAATGATTCTTAACACCGTTTAGGTAGCGCTTAGGTAGCCGCAAAAGTTAAAAATTTCCCCAAAATGTATGTACATACATGTAGTTATGAAGCTATCTCTTCCTTACGTTTAATCAAATTGCCTTAATTACATATACTGTATCTGTCTTTCGTGTAATAGAGAACTCTAGTGCATATAAATATGTGTATATGCATGTGAGATAGCCGCGAAAAGTCTTGGAACTTAAGCAGGTAGGCAAACATTAAAATTGCTGGAATCCCTAAACAACAAAATACATCAAATACCTTTAATTAAATTATGTACATACTTTTTTTATTGCTTTGTTATTTCTTTTTAATAATTATTGTTTATACCAACAATAAATTACCTACATATGTACCTACTACCAATTTTTTTAATAAGTGAGGACAATTCAAAATAAAATAGCAATTGGATAAATTTAAAAAGAAGAAATTATTACACCCAAACTTATCAAGAAATCAACTACAAAATTTACCTAAGATTTCAGTAAACAGCTCACGCGATCACGCACCGATCGCACACGCATCAAGGAACGCAGATCACAATATAAAAGCGACGCGACTCTTACATCGAGGCATTACACAGCGCGACGTCAACGAGATCTCAGCGGTGAAAGTTATAGAGAAAGTTCTACAGCATAATTCGCACACAACATTGGCAACTGACAAGTTCAATATACAGTGTAAAAAGATTTATTTCTTTTGCTACATTTGCGGTCATCAAATCAGAAAAAATAATTCTACAAGATTTCAAAAGGAAAAGAATCTTTTAACTAGTGAATTTAAAAGAGCATATAAGTCATTTTTCGACGAAATAGATTTGATCAGTGAAAATTACACACCTAACGCAGTGTGTCGCCAATGTTATAATAATCTCATAGCATGGTTGAATGGAGGCAAGGTTAGGTAGAACAGGCAGCCGTTGAAGGAAAGATTACAGCTCACTTGGGTCCGCTTAATTCGGTCCCTTTGTGTTACCTGGAGAGGCAGATAGAAAAGCTTGAGATAGAAGGAAAGAAGAAATAAAGAAAGAATTGAAGAATGAAGCAGACTTACCAGGGTCTCTGGTGGGAATCGAACCCACAACCCCCAGACTGGTAGGCTTGTGCACTTACCACTGACCTACCGGGGCACCCTCAATGGAGGCAAACATAGTATGAAATATTGTAAGCCGGTAAACTGGATTAATCGCCCAGGTGATCATGATGCAACCAGTTCTTATGCATGCGTTAATTACCCAAATAAACGTGATGAGAAAAACAAAATTTATAAAGCAACTGTAACAGTCACACTTCCAGTGCGTGCACCTGAAAATTTTGTATTCCCAAGGCCGCAAACTCCAGATCGTAGGACAAAATTTACAGAAATGACTACAGTAAGTGGTGTTACTAATCGAGATCGATTTAATACCGACTATGAGCCCCAACAGGGAAGAGATGGACCAAAACTAATAACTAATAAAAAATCAAATGGAAAAACGGTACAAAGGCAAAAAATTCGACGCATTGCTTGCAGAGGTAATATCAATTTTATTATTGCATGGTTTGCATTATTTTTGATTTCTTTTCTAATTCATTTCAGGTATGTTGGTGGAGTCACAAGATAACCTTTTATGATGTTAATAAGTTATGTTAAAAAGAAAAAGCTAATGATGGAAGACATTCTGGAAGCAACGTGCCTGTGGACACCGTAAGTTCTGAATCAGAGTCAGATTCGGACGACGATTTAGATCCTCAACTTAAGAGAGCGCGATTTGCAAGTCCAGGGCCATCAACTTTATAAAAATAATACGAATATTTTTTTATTATTTTTTTGTAATAGACAGCACAGTATCTCAATGTTGAAGAAAATAAAAAACAAATAAAATTCAAAAATTTTCGTAAAATTTTGAACTTTTGCGGCTACCTAAGCGCTACCTAAACGGTATTAAGAATCATTCCTAGGAAGTTTATATGTTCTAAAAAGTTGTTTACTGAGATGTAAGGTAAATTTTTGTAGTTGACTGTTTCCTTGAATTTTGAACGGTTTGCTATCTATAGACCTGAACTGGGGGAAAAAGCTAAAAAAAAAATTTAATTTTTTAAAGTTTTTTGCGATTTTGATTCAAAATTATTGTTTTTTTCAATTTTTTATGTTCATAATTTTTGTTCTTTATAACAAGGGCTACAACTTTGCCTCAAAGATAAAATTAAAATTCCGAACGGTTTGCAAGATATAAGCCTGAGAAAATTATCACTTTTGGCAAAAATGACACCAAGGCCCCAAATCTTTGGGGGCCCATTAAAAAAAAAAGTGCATGACTTTGGGCAAAACTGGGAGACACGGGTCTTTTCTTTTTTGGTCTTCTTTCACGTAGTGATGTCCGTATATGGTTATTTTTTTTCGTGTTGCACTGTGTCTTTAAACACCATATACACGCATACACAAATTACATTGTGGCTCGTGGGAAAAACTCAAAATATTCCTGAGTAGCAACTGTTAACCACGATGTTGTTTCTTTAAATTAGGTACGTTATTTAAAGAAACATTTTTTGGAGTGTGAAATAGCTTTTAACTATGATCACGGTTGCCAAATTTGACGATTTATCGTCATTTTGACTTTTTTGGTGCCGGAAATAGGATTAAAGATTTGGCAATTTTTGCCATAAATTTTACGATTTTTAAAAATTGTTTATAGTTATGTTTTTATATTTTCGGCTTAAGGTCATATATTTCTTTAAATAAAGAAAAAAAAAATAAGTTTAAATTTTAATTGCTCTCGTTTATTACATTTTCCCAATATTTCGATCAACTTCGTTGATCATCTTCGGGGGATCTAAATAAATACAAAGTAAAAATAACACAATAATAACAAATACATTTTTTTTGAAAAACACAAATATCAATATTTACAATTTTTAAAAAAGAAAACAATAAAATTTTGTTCTTTTATTTTCTCTTGTTAATACTTAAAATTTTCATTAATTCGGCTTTAAGTTCATTATTAAATTTTTGATAGCAAAGAATGTAAATTTTTATTTAAAATTAAATATTTCCGATACTAGCCGAGGGTAATGCATTTTCCAGTATTCAAATTCTAATTTAGGTTTGTTTAAATAAAACAAATAAATATTCAACTTACAGTAATATCAACTAGAAAGATTGCTGACGAGATATCGTAGCTGATTCCGAAGATGCATTACACTCGGCTTATATCGGAATTAGTTAACTTTTAATAAAAAAATCCATTCTTTGCTATCAAACTTTCAATAATGAACCTAAAGCCGAATAAATAAAAATTAATATAAAACCTAATTATAACTCAAAAAAATGTTTTAAATAGAAGATTTTTTTGGGAACAGTGGTGATAAGAAAGCTTTTTTTTTATTTAAAACTAAATTATTGTTAAATAGTTATAAATTTATGCCACAACTTTATATAATAAAGTAATCATGATACCGAATTTCACATTACAACTGAAATAGAGTTGAGTTGTAAACCATAATAAAGACTTGAGGATGTTTTTATATAAAATTTTAGTTTATTCTAAAGCATTTGTATCAGGAAATAAAACAATTAGCAACGGAAATTCATTTGCTGATTTATAAAAATTGTCAAATATAACATTTGGTTTGTGGTGAATTTAGAAATTTATTTTTTACAGGATAGAATGTAGGCATAAGGTGTTAGATGGTTGCGGGTTTTCGGAGCATTATCAATGTACTGCCCTAAGCACTTTTTTAAATATACAAAAAAGTTATTTAACACATGCCTCAAGATTTGGCGAAATAATTGAGTTTTTCCAATTTGTTGGAAAATTTATATTTTTTAATACGATTACTTAAAAAAGTAATTTGTGGTGCAGAAAAGGGTGGCGCCGTTGAAATTATCAATTGTGCTGATTTGTCAGTCATGATATTGCAGTGGTCGAATAAGCATCGCGCGTTCGCTCTTGAGACATTTTTTAAGAGTAATGATTCTTCCGTAATCTTTCGTTGACAATTTTGTGCAAAGTCCGGTATTCGGTATACGTTCGTATATTCGGTATAATTCGTTCGTGCGGGTAGAGATTCCCAAACTGTTTGGTTTTAAGCAGTTTCCGTACAAAACCGCGACTCTCAATGCGGGAAAAAACAGCCTCACTGTGATTTCCAAAACGTTTATTTATGAAATTTTAAAAAAGGATCTGAAGTTCCATCCTTTAAAATATTCAAATCGTTCAAGAACTGAAAAAAGTGACTTTGATTTACGCAAACATTTTTGTGCATTTTTTTGGAGCGAAGAGGCTTACTTTCACTTAAGCCTTTAAGAACCCGCAACCCTCGATTGACACATCAAAAACAATTGCATGCCGCGGGTAAATGTTTGGTGTGTCTTTTTCACGCATAAGATAATTGCACCAATTTTTTTCGAAAATTCTCGAGGCCAGGCGACAATTGTAAGCGGTGAAAATTATCGACGCATGATTACGGATTTTTTTTTGCCAAACCTGTAAGCTTATCCATCGTTATCTTCACACACCTAGTTTCAACAGGAAGTGGCGAATGCGCACACAGCCAGAGCTTTGATGAATTTGCTTCGGGAAAATTTCCCCCATGAATTTATTTTTATGGGGCTACCTCAAAGAGACGGTTTATAATGACGATTCCCCCTGGGGCTAATAAAATTTTATTCATATCAAAACTGTCAAAACCTGCATACACACCACCGTTTTAAACACAACCTCTTTTAGAAATGTTTTACATTTAATAAAGCTACATCCTACATCCTAACATCTGTAGAGTATTGAGATATTCTACAATATTATTACTTGTTCAAAACAGATCTAGCATGGTCTTTGCAAGTTAGCTCAGACCAAAAATTTTTACAATATACATAACCCGGTGAAATAAATCTTCAACTAGCCCCAGCGGATGAGATAATTATATTTGTGCATCATCTGCTTAAAAGTAAAGGACCGATGATGGGCAAGGATGACTTCCAAGTTACTTGTCGGTATCGATATGATTTAAGAAGAGTTTCAACAGTTTTACTGAAACCAAATTACTTATTCATGGTAAATAATAACACGTGATGATCAACAGTATCAAAAACTTTTGAAAAATCAATAAAAACTAAAATAGTGAAATCACTTTTATCAAATAATTAACGAATATCATCTAAAACCTTTAGTAAGGCCGTGTTACAAATCCTAAAAAAAACAATAGCCAGACTGGAACGCACTTAAAAAATTTTACCTTCGTAGGTGTTCAATTATTGAAACAAGTCGCTTAAATGCTTTCCAATTAGGAAGAACGATTCTGGTAGGTCAATAATCCGCAAAAGAACTAGATTGGAATTATATTTGCTATTTTCCAGTCATGAGGAAAAGTAAAGGGTTGTTATAATATTGTTAAAAATATGTATAAAAGATTTAACAACAATAAATACATAAAAAGTACTTAAACTTACCTTAGTGGATCATTATTTGGATAAACTAAAGCAACTCTATCGCCAGGTTTCAAAGTCACCTGTTCTGGACCTTTACTAAATATTTTTGTTGACAGAACATATGATATTTTTTGTGCTCTCGATAAAAGTTTGCCGTACGTAAGAGTTGTGGTTATTTTTCCATTTGGATCAACAACTGTAGCCATAGGCGACTTAAAAGAGTTTACACCATAACGCTGCACAGCTGCCTCCAGAGAATGTGGCAAACTTGCTAAAACAGTTAATTGTTCTCCTTGCACAGGGCTCATCGTACTACCTTCCGGTTTTGGAGCATTTGGATCTTTGGGATTTGCTGCTATCTCAAGCTCAATATCATTATCTTCGTAAAATTCAGGAAGTGGCCGTCGTTTAGGACGTTTAAGGGTATTTAGCAATTGTTGAATTTTAGCAGAAACTTTCCATTTTCCATTGTTGTCTTCATTTGAATCTGTTTGCGATATATTTATATATCGAGTGACACGATCCGCAGCGCGCCGTGTGTTGTTAAATTGAGTTATATCTGGTGCAGCATCTGTAATAAAATACAAACATACATAAAATGAATACAGCTTCATTTTTCCTATTATATAAAACATGGAATTCTGAGAGGTATCATTAACATACATGTGTAGTTACCTAGCTACGAGTGCAACTCTGTTATTTATATTGCCTAAATTAGCATCGTCCTAAATTTCAAATTGCCACAAATAAACCTTTTTTTTCTATCGCTTAAAATTTTCTTATATCGAATTCTCTAATTTAAATTTAGCGATTTGATCTCTAAAAAATTTAAACTTTAAGCATCAAATATTTTTTAGTGCTAAAATCTAAGTAGAGGATAACACTGTGTGTAATTTTTTTTAATCATGGAAAAATAACCATATAAGGACACCACTACGCGATAAAAGACTAAAAAAGAAAAGACCCGTGTCTCCCAGTTTTGCCCAAAGTCATGCACTTTTTTTATGGGCCCCCAAAGATTTGGGGCCTTGGTGTCATTTTTGCAAAAAGTGATCATTTTCTCAGGCTCATATCCTGCAAACCCTCCGGAATTTTAATTTACTCTTTGAGGCAAAGTTGTAGCGCTTTTTGCAAAAAACAAAAATTTTGAACATAAAAAAAAGAATAATTTTAGATCAAAACCGCAAAAATCTTTAAAAAGGTCGAATTTTTTTTACCTTTTTCCCCCTGTTCAGGTCCAAAGGCAGCTAACCGTTCAAAATTCAAGGGAACAATCAACTACAAAAATTTACCTAATATCCCAACAAACAACTTTTTAGAACATATGAACTTCTTAAGAATGATTCTTAACGACTTTTAGGTAGCGCTTAGGTAGCCGCAAAAGTTAAAAATTTCCCGGAAATTTTTGAATTTCATTTGTTTTTTATTTTCTTCAACATTGAGATACTCTGCTGTCTATTACAAAAAAAAAATAATAAAAAAAAAATATTTGTATTATGTTTATAAAGTTGATGGCCCTGGACTTGCAAATCGCACTCTTTTAAGTTGAGGATCCAAATCGTCATCCGAATCTGACTCTGATTCAGAACTTATGGTGCCATCAGGCACGTTGCTTTCAGACTGCCCTCCATCATCAGCTTTATCTTCCTCACATACCTTATTAACATCATATAGAGTTATCTTGTGACCAACATACCTGAAATGAATTAGAAAAAAAATCAAAAAGAATGCAAAACCATGCATCAAAAAAAATGATATTACCTCTGCAAGCAATGCGTCGAGTTTTTTGCCTTTGTACCGTTTATCAATGGGCATTGTGGTTTGGTGAAACTCTTCTCCTTGCTCATCGGATTCGGTAGTGAGTTGTTTAATAAAGTCGTCAAAATGAAAATGAAGAAAATGCAGCTTTAATGTCTTCGGTATGCCGATTTTCTCAAAATAATACAGCATTTCTTTCACCCATTCTCTTGCTTGCGGTTCCGCGTCTCGATCCCCTCCCAAGACTCTGGTGCATGGTTAATCCATGCCATTGAATGATTTTCATCAAGCGATGAATCAAATTTGCCCTTGAATAGCTTTCTAATGTCAGGGCCATTAAGTACGCCTATCAAATGAAGACAAAAAATAAAGGCAGAAAAGAAAACATTAACATTGTGTAAATAGCTATAGTACAACGAGGTTAACAAAAATTCGTTCTAAGTTTACTGCAATACCTTTTTTAATTTTGTGATCGCTACGCTTTTCAAATAGTCGAATGCGCTTGAACAATTTACAATGGCCACTTCAATGAACTTTTTAACGATTCCCAATTTTTTGTGGAGTGGTGGCAGCAAAATGTGCATTCTTTAGTCTATGTTGTTTCATTTGTTTCTGCACACTTCCTCTTGGGCTACACGAATTACATTGGAATTGATTCACAGGTGAGCGCGAATCCCAGTTACAACGAAAACAAAAAAAAATTTTGGAAAGCCGCTCTTTCGATGATCCCTTGCAAAGTATTGATGACCTTCAAATTACAGCAAATCTTCCATTTATTTTCGTAGTATTTGATTTTTTTCATTATATCTTTCAATGTTTCATATCTTTCTTTCATGTTAATACCCATTGCTAGCGGAATGGAAGGTTTACGGTTCGACACATGCAACAGCATTGCTTTCAAGCTTGAAACAGACCATCAATAAATAATCTTCACTAACTAGCAATGCAGTTCATTCCCATTTTTACCACCAAAACTTTTATCTCGTTGCAGTAAGCGAACGAATTGTCATCATTTAGAGTGTAGAGGGTCTGAAATTCAGCTTGCCGTTTGCGGTACGCGGTAGAATTAACATTAGCATATGTAAAATTTCTTTGCTTTAAAAACGCAGTCAAAAATATGGCAAGTCGCAGCGACAGTCCCAATATGGCCACAATGAAATCCATTTCAATTTGTGTTATTAGTTTTGGTCCCTGTTGGGGCTCATACTCGGTATCAAATCGATCTTGATAAGTAACACCACTTGCTGTAGTCATTTCTTTAAATTCTATCCTACGATCTGGAGTTGGCGGCCTTGGGAATACAAAATTTTTAGGTGCAAGCACTGGCAGTGTGGCTGTTACAGTTGCTTTATAAATTTTGTTCTTCTCAGCATGTCGATTTAGGCAAGATGTGTAATTAACGTATGCATAGCAACTGGTTGCATCATTATTACCTGGGCGATTAATCCAGTTTACCGGCTTACAATATTTCATACTATGTTTGCCTCCACTCAACCATGCTATAATATTGTTATAACATTGGCGGCATACTGCGTTAGGTGTGTAATTTTCACCGGTCAAATCTAATTCGTCGAAAAACAACTTATATGCTCTATTAAATTCACTTGTTAAAAGATTCTTTTCCTTTTGAAATCTTGAAGAATTATTTTATTCTGATTTGATGACCGCTGAGATATCGTTGACGTCGCGCTGTGTAATGTGAGCGTCGCGTCACTTTATATTTGAGCTGCGTTCCTTGATGCGTGTGGGCTCGGTGCGTGATCGCGAGAGTTGTTACTGAGATCTTAGGTAAATTTTTGTATTTTATTTCTTGATAAGTTTGGGTACAATAATTTCTTCTTTTTAAACTTATCCAATTGTTATTTTATTTTGGATTACCCTCGCTTATTCCAAAATTGGTAGTAGGTACATGGGTAATTTATTGGTGGTATAAACAATCATTATTAAAAAGTAATAAATAAAGCAATAAAAAAGTACACAGAAAGAAAACTCGCTTTCTAAAATCAAGAATTTTATTCTTGAATTTATCCAAAATCTTTTTAAGTACGATCCTCACTTACATTTTCTTAAATCAAGCCTATTCGGATTGCTTCAACAAATCAAGCAAAAAAAGTTTGTTGTTTTAATATATATTATTTTACATTTGAAAACAAAGTGTCTCGGTGGCCTAGAGGTAACGCGCTTGTGCTGCAACACAGAAATCCCTGGTTCGAATCTCAGCTTCGGTAAATACAAAAAATTAAATTTTTAAATTAAATTATAAATTTTAAGTATTTATAAAATAAAAATAAACTATAAAATTCTTTTTCTTTAATAAAGCTCCATAAGTCAAAAAAATGACATTTCATTTTCGAATTAATCCCGTTTATGGCTTAAATCAATCTTTTTTTGGCTTACATCAAGTACGGTTCCGAGCTTAAATCAATCCTGTTTTGACCTTATTGTGGCTACTTACATTTTCTTAAATCAAGCCTATTCGGATTGCTTCAACAAATCAAGCAGAAAAAAGCTTGTTGTTTTAATATATTATTTTACATTTGAAAACAAAGTGTCTCGGTGGCCTAGAGGTAACGCGCTTGTACTGCAGTGCAGAAATCCCTGGTTCGAATCTCAGCTTCGGTAACTACAAAAATGAAATTTTTAAATTATAAATTAATTATAAAATAAAAATAAAATTCTTCTTCTTTAATAAAGCTCCATAAGTCAAAAAAATGACATTTCATTTTCGAATTAATCCCGTTTATGGCTTAAATCAATCTTTTTCACGCTTACATCAAGTACGGTTCCGAACTTAAATCAATCCTTTTTTGGCTTAATTGTGGCTAAAAGTAAGAAATTCGTACTGGAAAAATTTTAATTGGAGTAAGAAATTTCGTACTTGATTTAAGAAAAACCGTACTCACCGTACTTTTGACACCGCTATGGCTTGATTTAAGTAAAGTTTTCTTAGATAATTTTTTGTGTGTATGTACATAATTTACTTAAAGGCCGTTAACGATTATTATTGCGAATTGTGTATGATATATTTTGTTGTTTGGGGTTTCCAGCAATTTTAACGTTTGCCTACCTGTTTAGGTTGCAAGACTTTTCGCGGCTATCTCACATGCATATACACATATTTATATGCACTAGAGTTCTCTATTACACGAAAGACAGATACAATATATGTAATTAAGGCAATTTGATTAAACGTAAGGAAGAGATAGCTTCATAACTACATGTATGTACATACATACATTTTTGGGAAATTTTTAACTTTTGCGGCTATCTAAGCGCTACCTAAACGTTGTTAAGAACCATCCCTAGAAAGTTTATATGTTCTAAAAAGATGTTTATTGGGATATTAAGTAAATTTTTGTAGTAAATTGTTTCCTTGAATTTTGAACGGTTTGCTACCTATGGACCTGAACAGGGGGAAAAAGGTAAAAAAAATTCGAACTTTTTAAAGTTTTTTGCGATTTTGATCTAAAATGATCCTATTTTTAATTTTTTATGTTCAAAATTTTTGTTTTTTGTAAAAAGGGCTACAACTTTGCCTCATAGAGTAAATTAAAAGATATGAGCCTGAGAAAATTATCACTTTTTGCAAAAATGACACCAAGGCCCCCAATCTTTGGAGGGCTATAAAGAAAAAAGTGCATGACTTTGGCCAAAACTGGGAGACATGGGTCTTTTTTTTGGTCTTCTTTCACGTAGTGATGTCCGAATATGGTTATTTTTTTCGTGTTGCATTGTGTAATATTTCCCTATTTAATGTATTTTAATGAAAAATATTTTTTATGCGTTTATTTATGTATAGTTGAACTATTTGTTTTTAAGACAACTACAACTAACAATTTAAAAATTGTAAAAAAATTTAAAAAAAAATAACGTAGTCTTTAAAACCGTCTGACAGATGAACAAACAACTACATCTAGATGGCGTTAGTACATAAAAAAGGAAAAAAGCTTTGATTCAGTTAGTGTTAAAGGGAAAAAAATTTTGCCAACTCACCACGCCACAATAGGCGAATGGGTTAAACGGCTGATGTTTACAACCAAATATAATAACTAACAACCGAACAAAGAGTACTGATAATGAAAATCGTAGCTGTTTTCGAAAACGCATTCTACTCAGCTAGTGTTTGATAAGTTATGTGGTGGAGGAGAAGGGCCCTCGGGCAACCTTCCATCAGCACAAGTGCCTAAGTCTATCTCCTCGTGGTATCAACCGGGTAACTTCCAGCTACTGGAAGGCTAACAGACATGGCTAAATCGAAAACAATCTGTGTTGGGCTAAATGGGATCAGTGGTACCGCTTGAGGCAGGTTGTCCTTGTTATCGCTGTGGCATGTACATCACCAATAAGTGGCACAGCAAAACAAGGTTCTAAGGGTACCAATACCTTATCTGTGTTAAAAAGAAATTGGTAGGAATTTACGGAAGTAGATTTCCGAGGCTGACCAAAGTCCTATCTGGTACCACGGAAATCAGTTGGCTCCATGTGCTTACAGGTGCATGGACTGATTAATGGTGAGGTTTCCTTCGGGAGTTCACGTGGTCGCTGTGGTTATTCCCAAGCGGGGCAACTGAGAACGAAAGTTGATATGCTGGGGTCCGTCCTGTACGGGCCCCAGAGTGATCGCGTAAGCGGTCTTATATGAACTTAAGGCTTTTAAGATAGTCTCTAGTTTTGGCGGGTCTACCGAGGCACATGAGCAACTGTTGAAGCATGCTAATAGCTGAAAAGGCTGAAACTGGCTACGGCTGGGGACCCTAGGATCTAAAACAAGATCCCGTCAGAGTAGTAGCAAATAATGAAAAGGCCGGCATTGGCATGTTGAAGCATGTGCGTGACTCGGTCCTGACTGGCGGTGAGAAGATTATGAAGCGTTAATGAAAGTGGAGAAATTGATTAGTCTAAATGAAAAGAGATCCTTCAAACAGAGCTGGGGGTCGCATTTGTTGGGTGCGACATGATAATCATAATCTTTCTTGCTTAAGGTTGAGTGCTGTTTCAAAAGCGTGTGGAAAGGTGTCTTGTCGGCGCGGATCTGTTTTGATTATGAAGAAGCGAGATCAAAACCAGAGACGCAATTCGGAATTAGATACCCCAACTCCTCACCAAGGGGTCTGTTATGGCTACACAGAGTCATGGCAAAGAATTGGTACCTGGGTGGCTGGGTGAACCATTCTGGGGGCGCTGGCGGACGCTTTGTTTCCACCAAGTGTTAAGAGCACCGTGAATTATTGCCCGCACGGCAGGTGTCACGTAAAATCCTTAACGACTACTCGGCTAGTATCGCTAAATAGAAACACGTTTTTTTCAATACAAAATTTTTCCTTTCTAAACTAACGCTAATAGTGTAAAAAACTAAAATACTTCGTTTGCAAAATAATGAGAATTTAGTAAGCATTGAACTTGGTCCTAAAAATTAAAATTAGAAATTGTCTTAAATATTTTTTATCTAAACAAGAAAATGAAAGAAAAAACAACAAATTATAAGAGAGCATATATCATTCAATATTTGTAGTAGCACAGATAAGTGCCACATTAGAGAATTAAAAAGTTTTTTTCTACTTCAAGCTGTTAGAATAAATAAAAATTGTAATGGGTATATAAAGAAACAGAAGAGAAATTAAGAAATGATTGTTTGTGCTCCATTTATAGTACCTTCACACAAAAATTCTATAGGTTATATTTTATAAAAACAAGGTATAAATTCAACTAAAAAAGGATAGAGTGGCAGTTACTATGTTCCAAAGAAAGAGGCCTTAAATTGTAGTTGGTTTCTATGTTCGAAAAACCACCTTAAAAATTAGTCAAAGTTACTTACAAATTTTATTAAACTAACAACGATATTACAGTACATCACCCTAATAACTTTAGAAAAATTTACTTTTTTTTTATATAAGCTAATCTCTAAACCAAAATAATTTTTTTTAATTTAATTCGCAATATTTTATTGAAAACTTAAGAAATATATAAGCTTGCGCATATTATACATTTACTTTTATTTATGCAGATATATTCAAGAGGTTAACTTGTTCCGAAAGTCGAACTAAACGCAAAAAAAACTTCCATGGTCAAATGCAATTTTTTTTCTTTTACTTTTTGGGTACCGTCGAAACAAAATTAATCTCTGGAACATACCTGAGAGGATAGTCATGACCGGATTCCAAAAGAAATCTGGAATTCCCTATTTGCGGAAGCAAAGAAACAAGATCTGAATTTTGAGGAGCCATGCTTGCGCTAATAATATGACTGCAATGCTTATTAAACATGCTACAGGAAACAGTTAAGTTTATAAGAAAATAGTTTTTTTTTTTAAACCTCGAGGAGCAGCAAACGTGTTAAATTATCTCAATGAATTGCCTCCGCATTTCCTAAAAAAATCAATTCAAAATTTTTTATTATTTTGTTTTATATAAAATTTTTTACCATTGACAACTAAATAAATAAAAAAAAAAACAGTACAAAATAATTTCAAAGACGATGCCTAATTCGCTTAGTAACACTAGCTTGGATTTATTGTAAAATGCGATTAGAAATCATCAATTTGACTTAGTTAGTAAAACTTAGTTTTTTGTGTTCAGTCAAAAAGAAATTAACTAACAAAGCTTAGTCAAAATAACCTTTATTATTTTTTTGTGTGTACGCTACCACCTTGAATAGATCAACCTTGACTTATCTAGAGTATCAAAAGCTCCCACATGTGCTTGTCTCTTTTCAGCAGCAATTTATCAAGACGTGGGAAAAAAGTCTGCAAATAGAAAATTAGCTACGGTGAAAAAGTAAAATTTTAGCAAAGCGACAAGCCATGCGAAATACCAATTAAGCAATGAAGCTTATATAAATGCCGTAGTTTATTTTTAGCTTTTTACGAATGAGATTTAGCTTAAGCTAAGAGAATTACGGAATAGGGGGGCTGATTGTCTCCTTACATTTTAATTCTTTTTTTGCGTTGAAAGTTTTTAGCGTATTTTACTTATAAAAATTTAGATATTCCTACCTTCCTACCTATAAACTTAGGGTGATTTCACATGATGATATTTTTCTTGCATGATGTTTTGGTTTGTTAACCAAAAATATGTAATGAAGAGCCTTTTTCTACGACCTTCGAAACGGAACAAAAAATGTCATATAAAAAAATCATTATATAAATCGGCCCTTACAAGGTTCTCTGAGTTTTCATGTTAGTTAAACAAAAGAATAACGTATATAATTGGAAAAAATTACTAAAGAGTTCGTAAAATCAAGTGGTTCACTTTAGTTCTTATTTACAGGTAACTTGCATATTAAAAAAAAATTTTAAAAGAGCAAAACAATACAAGTAAGTTTACATATTGCTACGTTTATACCTTTAAATAAACCGGGGGTTCTTTTATATTGCAAATAATAACACTTGAAATTTATTACAAAATTAAGAACATATTTTTTTAAACACACTGTCTTTTATGTATTAACTTATTTAAAAAATTTAATGTTATTCACCTTTATTACTAAGCAATATAATAAATATTATTTAATTAAATAAATAATAAACAGCTCGACTGATTAAATTAAAGGTTGCTTTATACGTGACTTAACCGGAACGCCATAACCTTTCCTATTGAAAATTCAACTGAAATCCTATTGAATCCAATTGGAACCCAATCGAAAACCAATTGCATTTTCAATTGTTATGGCTATGGCCTTACTGTTAAGTCACATCTGATTCAACCTTTATACGTGACTTAACCGTAACGCCATAAGCTTTCCTGTTGAAAATCCAACTGAAATCCTATCGAATCCAATTGGAACCCAATCGGAAACCAATTGCATTTTCAATTATTATGGCTATGGCCTTACTGTTAAGTCACATCTGATTCAACCTTTATACGTGACTTAACCGTAACGCCATAACCTTTCCTATTGAAAATCCAACTGAAATCCTATTGAATCCAACTGGAACCCAATCGGAAACCAATTGCATTTTTAATTGTTATGGCTATGGCGTTACGGTTAAGTCACGTCTGATTCAACCTTAATACGTCAAGTTACTTAACATACTAGTCAACCAGCATATTAAAATAACTTCTAAGTGCAGACAACTACCGCCAATGACACCACCCCAACTTATAAAATTATCATGTTAATCCAATCAAACTTCAACTCTGTAACAATATGTTTGTATTTACAAAAGATTAATATCAGAACTTTTAAAACATTTATGGTTATTTATTTGAACTTTTTCTATATATCTTATAATTATGTCTATTTATTCGGCTTGAGTTCATTATTAAAAATGTGATAGCTAAGAATGGAAATTTTTATTAAAAATTAAGTAATTCCGATACTAGCCGAGTGTAATGCATTTTCGAAATCAGCTACGATTTCTCGTCAGCACTCTTTCTATTCGGTACCACTGTAAGTTGAATGTTGATTTGTTCTATTTAAACAAACTTTAATTAGAATTTGAATACTGGAATTCTATTCATATTCCTTATTGTTTAGACCGAACTAAATCACATACAACTCTATGTCCACTTATTCTCATTCTATTTGCATTTATCACTAGTTATTTCTATTATCTATTTTTATTTTCATTTTGCTTTTGGCCATCCATTGGATGACACTAAATTTATTTAATTTTTAAATATTTTAATTATCATTCTGTTATGAATAGAAAAATTATCGAAGGCAATAGGATAAATTAAATAAAATTTGTAATAAACAAATATTTTTAAAATGCCCAAAGATTGAGAAAATATACTTTTTAGGCCAATATTGTCTTTATCACATACATAAGCCTTTAATAAAAGGTAAACAAAGATAAGTTTTTGCATACGATAACATTAAAAAAAAATATAAAAAAAACAACTAGATTTAAAAATTAAAGATTGTAGTCGGCAATTGCAACACATACATATATAATTAAAATATATAAGCTGTATGTGTGCATGTGTCTTAATCCATTTAAATACTTACAGGTTTTTGTAAAATCCACATTTTCCAAACAGTCACAGTTATCTTTTCGAGGCGCCGACATTGAAGATTCCATACAGTTGAAGTCCAAAGTGGGCTACACAAAGTAGAAAAATTTGATTTCAAAAACAATTAATTTATCTCAATACATAAAACGCATGAAATTTCAGATAAAAATAATTCAAACAAAATTGGGTAAGAATATGTACTATGATATTACTTCCAAATGAAATAATTTTCAACAAAAAAAATTAAATATCTCTCTAATGAAATAACTCCAAATGAAATTTCGTTGGGAGTTATATTCTTTTATCAAAGTGTTGGGAATTATTTTATTTTCTATCATTGGGAGTTATTTTCGTAAATACAGGTGTATAATAAAGAGATCTAAATGCCTTGTTACTCTTTAGTAAATGTATCCGTTACGAATCAGCAGATCTGTTTTCCTTATTCAGCTTATTTTTAAGAAGGAATATGTCGGAAACGTGACTATAAGCTCATTCCTTCTTCATCACTCTATCTTTATTGAATTAATATTTTGCAAATCATTACAATATATTTACATCGATGCTTATTATCGTACTCTTCAGGGTTGGCACTACACCTCCCTTTTTTTTTAATAAAAAATATAATGTAATTGCAGTAAAATGTATAATTATTTTCTAAATTTACAATAAAATCTAATAACATAATATATGTACTTGCAAGTCTACTTTTAATTCAAATTTCTGGGATGTAATTATGTAACAATAATAATATAATATACCTCCCTTTTTTTTTATAAAAAATTTTTGAATCAAACAAGGTGATCAGTCTTGTTTGGTCCAAAAAAATCTTTTTTTTTTTTTTTTTTTTTTTTTTTTTTTTTTTTTTTAAAAATGTTTTCTTAAACTTTGTTTTCTTTTCTAAATTGATAAAAACATATTTTCTCTATTTTTTTTTTTTTAAAATAGTTTTTGTTTTCTTTTTCGTTTTTGTTTTTGTTTTGGTTTTGGTTTTTTTTTTTTTTTTTTTTTTTTTTTTTTTTTTTTTTTTACAATAGTTTTAATTTCATTTCATTTACTTTATTACGCAATTTTTTTTTTTTTTTTTTTGTTTCATTCATATATCTTCAATTTTTGTTCTATATTTTTTTTTTTTTTTTACTTATTTAATGTGAGAAAAATTAATGCGTTAATATTTTCTTAATCGATTTTTATGTACAATTTTTCCCTTTTTTGTTGAATTGTTGTATATTGTTACATTGGTATCATTTATTTGTTTTACAACATATGGACCTTCATAAATGCTTTTGTGTTTGTCATAGGGTTCTTTTTGTAATAAAACATTGTCATTAATTTTTAATTCAATGGGTTTAGAAAACTTATCGTAGTAATTTTTGTTCCTATTTTTGTGTTTATCTAGCAATTGTCTGGCAAGAGTATTAGTTTTATTTAATCTGTATCTAACCTCATTACTATAGTTGTCTATGTTATAAACTGGATCTAGATTGGTAGTTAGTTCGTTTGGTAACGCTGCATTCTTACCGAAAATGAGTTCAAAAGGTGTATATTTGTTGTCGAAAACTGTGTTAGAAGTTGTGTTGTGGTAGAATGTAAAATATTTCAGGTAAGTGTCCCAATCCCTTATGTTCTCATCTATATACGATCGAATGTATTCATTAAAAACACGGTGGTTACGTTCAACCGTTCCTATCGTTTGATGGTGATATCCTGTTGAAAAATTTATTTCAATCTCCAAAAATTTGCACAGCTCGGCTAAGAGTTCATTTTTAAATTCCGTTCCTAAGTCCGATTGTATTGTATTCATTTTTCCATAAACCAAAATGAAATTTTCAAAAATTGCACGGGCAACCGTTTGTGCCGACTTATCAGGTATAGATATTGTAACCAAGTATTTGGATAAGTCACACATCAACGTCAATGCGTATTTATTCCCATACACGGATTGGGGTAATGGACCTACTGTGTCCAAAACTACCACGTCAAAAGCTTTTGTCGGGGTTGGTGTCAGAACAAGTTCTTCCACATTTCCAGGTTTTACCTTATTTAAAATGCATTCTGGGCACGCTCTTACAAATTTAGCTATGTCCTTAGTCATCCTTTTCCAGTAAAACTTTGTGCGAAGTTTTGCGTATAGTTTCTTCTGACCGCAATGTCCACCTAAAAGTGGGTCATTGTGGTATATCTGCATAAGTTTCAGTTTTCTGTCATCTTCAGTTATTCTTTCAATTGGATCAGTTAAAATAATCTCCAAAGTTCCCAATATTTTGTTACCGCAGTCTTTTAATTCCTGGATTCTAAAAATTGTAAAAAATTTGTCGTTTTTTGGCCATTCTATACTATAAATTTTGTGCTTGTTGGCATTAGTCTGGAGCCTCGAAAGCAAGTGGTCTAAACCAAGTTTTTCGTTAACAAGTTCAAAATCAAGTGATAGTAATTTTTTAAATTTTTTATTAACATATATGCGCAATATCTTTACATCTTGATCAATATCGATTATTTCTGTTTTAATTTTTGGAATCTTTTTGGTAAAATCATAAGAAAATTTATCGTAAATTTTCAATTTAGGACTATCCTGTTCGGTAAAAGGTTTGCTTAAAGCAATTTTGTTAGTATTTCTGTTTTTAGTCATTGAACGAGTTGTCATAGCTAGTACTCTACTGTCCGAATTCTTCAAATCATCAATTGAGACCCTCGATAGAGCATCCGCTCCAACATTGTTTTTCCCTTTAATGTACTCGACTGTGAAATTATATTCCGATAATTCTAAGCGTATTCGTGTCAGCTTCGATGTTGGGTCTTTGATGTTGAAAAGATACACTAATGGTCTGTGATCCGATCGTACTGTGAAATTAGTGCCATAGACGTAAGGACGAAATTGGGTTATTGCAAAATGTATCGCTAGCAGTTCGAGTTCAATTGTAGGTTTCTTTTGTTCGGAATGAGTAAACGATTTGGAGGCAAAATATATTGGCAGATCGCTACCGTTAAAATTTTGGCTTAAGATTGCCCCACAACCAAGTTTTGATGCATCTACTGTAATTAAGAATGGCTTTGAAAAATCCGGGTATTGCAAGATTTTTGGTGACAGTAAAGCATATTTCAAATTCTCAAAAGAATGTTGGCATCTTTCATTCCAATTAAATTGAATATTCTTTCTTGTCATTTGATTTAAAGGTGCAGCTAGGGTTGCGAAATTTGGTATAAATCGTCTGTAATAATTGGCAAACGCCACAAAACGTCTAATTGAATCTTTATCAGATGGTGTTGGGTAATGTTTGATGGCAGTGATTTTAGTGTCATCTGGAAGCAAACCATTTGCAGTACATTTATGGCCAAGAAATGTAACTTCTGGCCGAAAGAAATTACACTTATATGGGTTCAGTTTTAAGTTGTGTTTTCTGAGGATTTCAAAAACGTCCTTTAAATTATTAAGATGATGTTGCTTGCTGCAACCAATTACAATAATGTCGTCGACATATAAGAAAGCTTTGTTGGGTGTGAGACCCGCAAATGCAATATTCATCATTCTGGAAAACGAGTTTGGAGCTACATTAAGGCCAAAAGGCAAAACTTTCCAACGAAAGGAACCTTTCTCGGTACTAAAGGCAGTAATATCCCGAGAATCAGGATGTAGTGGAATTTGATGAAATCCTGAAAATAAATCGATTATCGAAAAATGTTTTGCTCGTCCTAAGTTATCTAGAATGTCATCAATACGTGGTAATGGGAATTTATCGGCAATAAGTTTCTTATTCACGGCGCGATAGTCAACACACATACGATAAGCTTTATTATCTGAACCTTTTTTTGGTACAAGTATCAGAGGACTGTTAAAATTTGAACTACTAGGTTCTATTAAATCATTTCGAAGCAAATTGGTCACCTGTCTATCTATTTCTTCCCTTTGACTGTAAGGATGTCTGTAATTTTTTACGTACGTTGGGGATGGATCTAATAATCTGAGTTTTTGCTCGTAAAAATTGTTTATGGTCATTTTATCGGTGTCTAAAGAGAATATATCTGCGTATTGTTCACAAATTGGCATTAAACTATCTTTAACATCCCTAGGCATCTGAGTTTGCAATATATTTTTCAATTTCGTTGTACGCTCATCATTTGTTTCAGTCCCATTTATCGAATATACATAAAAATTTCGAAGTTTTTCTGCACTAATTTTGTCATTTCTGATACATTTAAATTCGTAAGAAGTATTAACTAATCGTATCACAGGATTGTTCGAATCGATTATGCCTTTACCTATGAATACATCTTCACAAATTTCCTGTGAATCAACAAACATAGGTTCCTTTATATTACTTAAATAGAAAATTCTAAACACTTCGCATCTAGGTGGAATAATGCATGTATAATTTCCTGTTCCATGTAGTAATGGTATTTTTGTCATATTGTTCCTAATACCTACTGTCAACGTGAAATCTTCATAACTTATGTTGCACTTGTTGTCTTTAAGGAAGTCCTTTCCTAAAATTCCGCTTGATGGGATATTGAAATCATCTTTGACAACATGAAAAATTTGGGGAATGAGTTGGTTTGAAATAATTAAATTGGTACAGATAGTTCCTAACGTAAATATGGGATTTCGAGTTATGCCAGTTATGCTAATTATCTCATTCTCGTTCAAAATAGTATCAGCACTTATAAAGGAGGTCTTTATCAGTGAAATATCAGCTTGAGTGTCAACAAGAAATGTACAAGTTTGGTTTGTGTCAGTAGAGTTTAATTTGATAAAATCGGTGTAATTGAGGTTTAAGGTGTAAACTGATTTCTGGCAAGGTGTTTTTTCTAATTTTGGTTCTGTTGTCCCTGATCCATAACCCCCAACGACATTTGCTGAGGGACTTCGGCGTTTAAAGTCCGAACAAAAGATCCTTGATTCGAGTTTTGGAATGATTGGTTTCTGTAACCACTGCGATAGTTGTTTCGATTATTATTATTATTGCCGTTAAAATTCCGGTTGTTTCCCCTGGAATGATAGTTGCCACGAGAATTCCCATAGTTGTTACCACGATAAGAATTATTTTGAAAAGAATTATTTTGAAAATTTCTATAGCTATTGCCACGATAGGAAGAATTTCGAAAATTGTTACGAAAACCGTTATTATCCCGGTTAGAAGAATAATTGCCCCTATCATTACGAGAGGTTTGGATGGCTAAAACCTGACGTTCCTTTGTTTCGTTCGTTTGCTCAACTATCAGTTTTGCCACGACCTCTTTCGGGTCTGAAAAAACTGACGAAGCTAAAATAGACTTGACTAAATCAGATTTAGCATTTAAGCGGCACACAGCAATCGTTTGTTCAATTGCCATCTCGTGAGCCTTATGTTTCGTGATGCCCTCAATAACTAGGGAACGTTCAAGTGCGTCAGCAAGTTCCTCCGCTTCCTTTGCGAAATCTGTATAATTATTATTTCTGACACTTAAAGCAGTGATTTTCCCTGTTATCACCTTAGAGTTATCAGGTTTAATTCTCGCTTTCAAAGCTGTCTTAACTTGTTCTATTGTCGTTACGGTCTCTGGCAGTGACTCTCGCGCTTTCGCCTCTAGCTTAGATTTTATAAAAGTTAAAAATGTATTATTCAAATTTTCCTCCGTAAGTTCTTCAAGCAGTTCAATTTTGTCCAAGAAAGCATGAAGTGTCAAGGGATTACCGTCATAATTGTCTCTAATAATTGAAGCACACATGCTAACATATGCCCTTTTCTGTTCCGCTGTTGCCATTTCAATAACAATTTTCGCACTATTTTCAACAAAAATATCCGATTTGTCAGTTATCTTAACGTCTCCTCTAACACGTATCAACAAATTTACATCTTTTGGGACTTTTACTCTGCAGTCCAATTTAACAAAACATTTTACCAGTAAGTCCCTACAGTTGTTTATCTTATGAAAAATTTTGGATTTTTCATTGGCTGCTAAATGTTCGAGGTTAATCTCAGTGTAATCTAATATGTTATTATAATTTTCGGTCAATAAAGTAATGTATTCGTTGATTTTGTCTAAATTTTTAGTTAAGGGTCGGTTTTGTAATACTCTCTTCTTTACTTTATAGAAATGCAAAATTAACTTGTTGAATTTTCTCTTATCAAATTCAGTCATTGATCATTAGCATATTTTTTACATATCTTGTATTTCTCTTTTTCCATGTAGAATCGTATTTTTTTGTACATAAAAAAATTTATCGTTATAATTCTATTGAGTAATAAATCTTTGTATTTCTTTTGTTTTCTTATTAATCTCTATTTACTTTGGAAGTAAAATAATAATATATTCGTTATATTTCATTATCTCTTCTTGAGAAAAATGTTAAGAGATCATTAGTAGTATTAGCTTCTCTTAGTTCTTGATTTTATTGCATTGTTTTATCTAAGCATATATAAAATTGTATCAGTGAAGACAGCCGAATAGTAAAAATATTCATTGGGTTATGTACTAAAAGAGTGTTTAATAGGTTCGACAAGTAATTACAACAAATATTTTTTTTGTTGTTGTTTTTTTTTCAAATAAAAAGTATTCGATTATAATTCGATTTCTTTTCTTCTGATTTTGCTTGGTTTATTTTTATTTCAATTTTTCCTTTACTATAAAGTATTATTAAAATTTATTTTAGTGAAAAAAAGTAAAGATAAATAAGTGAAATAAATTTTAATAATTAGATTTTAACATTTTCCATAAAATATTTGTAATTTAAGTAATACAGTAAAATACAATAAGAGGTACAATGGCTGCATGTATGTACATACGGTTTGTGTTTGTACTCTCTGGAACCGAGAAACTTCTCGTCATCATCTAGGTGTCGGTTGCTTGATTTCTTCTCTGGTTTTCAATATTGTTAAGTCTTTGCTTTGCATAGCGGTATAAATTTGCTCTGGTGTTTAATTGAAAAATTTTGTTCTTTTCAAACTCTTTTTTTTTTTTACCCATTTATGGAATTTCGATACAGTTAGTTTTTTTCCCATATACATACATATATTTTTATATACTTTTGTATGTACATATTTTTTGCCACAATTTTAGTTTGTATGAATTCTAAACGTTTTTTCCCACTATAATTTAGTTTTATTAATTTATTATTTAATTATCAGAGTTATTCGTTTCTTTTGTTTTTTCTTCAGATAGTTTTTCTTAGTGTGATAGATAGCAAGTGATGTTGGCTGACTTAAAAAAAAATGTCACATGTTTTCTTTGTTTCTGCTCTTATAAGTTTTTTTTTTGGTTAAACACATATTTTTAAATTAATATGGTTAATATATTTATTAAATATTAATACCATTAAACGATAAACTTTCTATTTCAATTAATGAACCATGTGGTTTTTTCGTTTTTTTTTTGATGTCACGGTCGCCATATAAGCTCATTCCTTCTTCATCACTCTATCTTTATTGAATTAATATTTTGCAAATCATTACAATATATTTACATCGATGCTTATTATCGTACTCTTCAGGGTTGGCGGGCAAACCTAAAAAATTTATAGTTTCCTCCGTTTTTAGGAATCATAATATTAATTTATTGCCTGCAATATAGTATCTTGATATTAATTTTTGAACTTTAAGCATGCAGTTTTGATCAATAGCAATTTAAATTGCATAATACTCTAGTTTTTAGTGATGAAAGAAGCAGTTTATTTTATGCTTCCCCCTGTACTTGATTTTCAAAAGGATTCAGATTCAGATGAGGTTTTTAAAGAAACAGACGAAGAAGAACAGTAGCACTCCTGTTCTTAGTGCAAAAGGATATTTTTTCAATTAAATTAGTGTTTGTTTTCATTCTTTAAATTACTTGTTACTTCTGTAAATGAGTTATTGTTATACATAAATTACTTATTTTCAGATAAATTTAATACATTAAATTACAAAAGAAGCGACAAACTAGCTGACGTGCATATTGATTTTGCAATACTAGCGCTTTTTATTAAGCGCATTTTCGCGTGTGGGACAAACCATTTTTTTTAAATTGCTAAAAAAAAAAAAGAAGGAAATATTGCGTTGAACATCTATTTCGTGGTATCCTGGTAAATCGTGTAGTGCTTCCACAATATCCAATTTAAATGCATTTTCATTATCTGAGTTTCTGAATAATTCAAACAATTCCAAATTGGTAAATGACATTATCGCACTTTAAAATAAAAAATTTATATAATATTTATGTATAAATTTATACCCAAAAATTAAAAAAGGATTCCAACTACTAAGTTTGAGCAAAAAAATAAATTAACTGGAACATATACCTGCAGTTTATATTTTACTCAGTATAAAAAAGTTTTAAAACTACCTGCCTACTTTTAAGACAGGTGTTTTTAAATTTAAATAAATAAAAAAATTGCAAAAGTTATGCCCACCTGACTGGCAGAGAAAAATATTGTTTATTATTTAACGAGAAGCAATAAAAATATGTAACAAGTAACTTTATTTTACACTAAAATTGGAAAACCTTTTTTATTTTTTCTTACATTTTGCACACATCTTTGTTACATACTTTAAAAATGAGAAAACATTTTTTCTCGTTTTCGTTTCTTCTTATTTCACCTACAGCGGCAACTTGTGATGGTCAAACTTAGTTCAATTATTTCAAGTATTATGTAGATATGGGTGAAACTATTTTGGTTCTTTTTATATATGATCTATTTCATTTGTAAAAATTACTTAAATATCGGATGTCTAAAAAGCGGCTACTTCCGAAAATAGGGAATTTGTTAAACATTTTCCTGCTTCTTTTAATAAAAAACAAATATACCTAAAAAAAAATACCAATGTTTCTGACACTTTAGTTGTAATGTGCATTTTTTTAAGACATTTTTTTTTCTTTCTAAAAAACTTTCGACTTTGAGCAGCTTCACTAACTATAATTTTTATCCAATTAAGGAAAAAGTTTTTAAATTGTGATCAGTAATTAGTTTTTTATACGATATTTTCATTCATTTTACAAAATTTCGCATTTTTTCCACGGGTTTTAGAAAAAGGCGTCACACAGTGCTGTGTCCCATAGACAAAAATAGAATTAAAATAAAAGGTTTTATATTGTAGATAAAAATATATAGGTCGAACGATAACAATAACTTTAAATAAATTTTAAAAAATTTGCTAGATTTAGCTAATTTTTATTGGCGCTAGGGGGCGCCAAAGTCAAAGAATTGGAAGTCAAAATAGCTAAACAAATGCCCGAGTCTTACATGCTTCAGGAAAACAGTTGTAAAAAAATCATTTTTTGGAATATGAGATTGAAATTTTTTTCTGTAGTAACTAACTATATTTGCAACTAACTTGTGATTTCTTTTTTTATAAGTATTTCTTATTGGTTTGAAAAATGCTTATTATTCACTTAAGCTATTAAAATTTGTTAACTTTGATGGAAAATTAAAAGAAAAGAAAAATATTGTCTATTTGGTTTTTTTCTGTTTTTAAAAATCCATATTGTTTTCTAAAAACTACAAGAAAACAAATTTTTAAAATTTAACCACAACTTTATAAAAAAATTATTTTTAAAAATGGCTATTTTCGTCAATTTTTCTCAAATTTCGACAATTTTCTGAAGTTAAAAATAAAAAAAAATTACAATATAATAACATATAAAACCAAATTGATACCATTAGATTAGATTAATTAACAAAATAATTAAAAAAATAGGTATAAAATTGTATTTGCCTCTTTTTGACGCTACAAGATGCCGCTAAATTAACAGATTGACGTTGGTGTTTCATTGTTTTAAGAATGTTTTTAAAATGTGACTTTGTGTAGTTTACCTCCCACCACTGTTGCTAACTTTTTTTTCCCAAAAATATGGATAAGTTAGTATAAAAAATCGGTAGAAGTTAGCTAAATTTTTAAAGTGTTTAAAATGTGAGCTTTGAATTGCCAAAAAATTTGTTTTTTCCAGTTTTGTTGTGACTACTTATAACAAAAACTAGATCAAAATATGAAAAAAATGTAATGTCATTCATAAATCTTATAATACTTTGCATCACAACAAACTAATACAGCAATTAAAAATCGCTAGATTGGACTCCCACCTACTAATATTATTTACCGTTTTTTTTTATTTAAGTTGGAGATGGGTACCTGACAGAAGTTTTTTTGCAACATCCTTTGCTTGTAGTAAGCAAAATTGTTTGGTGGAGTGTTCGGGAATATTGCACACAGACATTTCAGTTAAAGAAAAAATTAAAATTTTCTAATAAAATGTTTAATAAATTTATATGCTTATAATTAATTACTTTTACAAACAAAAGTAATTGGACAACAAGGCCTACACTTTAAAGAAAAAAATTTTTGAGTAGGGGCAAAAAAAAAGGGGTAGCCCCATACAAATTAACAATTTTTATTAAATTTTCGATACCCTATATCTTGGAAAATATAACAGCTATCGACAACAAATGTTCTACAAAAAGTAATTAGACAACAAGGCCTACGCGCTTCAAAGAAATAAATTTTTGGTTGGGGGTGAAGAAGTGGTAGCTCCCATACAAATTAACAATTTTTATGAAATATTCGATACGCTATATCTCGGAAACTATAACAGATATCGAAATCAAATGTTCCACAAAAAGTTATTGGACAAGGCCTACGCTTCAAAGAAAAAATTTTTTGAGTGGGGGCAAAAAAAGGGGTAGCTCCAATTCAAATTAACAATTTTTATTAAATTTTCGATACGCTACTTCTGGAAAACTATTACAGCTATCGACTTCGAATATTCTACAAAAAGTAATAATCAAATAATTCATACATTTTGGAGAAAAAGTTGGAGAAGAGCAGGGGTACTAGAACATCCCATAACATTAAACAAGTTTTATTAACCTTTAAATATGAATAATGTCGAAAACTTTTAAAACTCTTGACCTCAAACCTTCTTCATCTATTTCTATTATTCATACGAACGTTAAAATTTTGTATATTTTTCTATGGACTTTAAAACTCGCGCAAGGTTTTTTATTATATTATTTGCAGTAGAAAATTACTCGGCTAGGTATATTTAAAGACCAATGTGAAGGGTATATAAGATTCGGCACAGCCGAATATAGCGCTCTTACTTGTTTTTATTTGGTTTATGGTAAGTATTATGCAATGTAGAAACAAAAACACGCATTTTTAATTTAAAAATGCTATATTTTATATTTAAAACGTTTCATTATCAAAACAAAAACTTCTATTACTCATTTACAAATATTAATTTCTTAATTAAAACATTTTGTTTTTAATTTTAAAATTATCAACTTTGTTTCAAGATTGTTTAGAGTTGGCAACAAATATGAAAAACTTTAAAACAAAAAAAATTATTTTGATTTAAAAATGTTTTTTTATAATTCATTCATTTTAAAAACAAGATCGAAAACAAACTTAGTTCGATTTTGTCACGGTTTCATTTTTAAAATAAGGCTGTTTCTGCTTGATTTTAAAACTTTGTTTTTCAGTGTATTACCAATATTACACTCGCGTAGACACGTCCGTACACTACGAGATTAAGAATGCAACCTCAGAGTGAAAAATTATTGTTTTTTATTCCAATTTCCAAAAAAAAAATATTTAAAAAATTTCTACAACAAAAGTATTTAACTGGGACACATATTTAAGTTTCCAAATACCTGAGGTTGACGGTTTCATTAGAAAAATATTACTTTTGCTAGAAAAATACAAAAGTTTTATTAAAAAAATTTTACCACTGTTTTCTAAAACTTAAAAAAGTTCAGCTTTGACAACGTACAACTCGAAAAGTATATAACATAGGAAAATTAAAAAGACAGTAAGTGATGCACAATTTTGTTTACTATAACCTGTAATTGATTACTTTTTAAAGATATTAATTTTTAATTTTCAATTAAGAGCACATTCAACCCAATGTGCGCCGACTCCAATATAACTAAGAAGCTAACTGCATGGCTACGATTGCAGCCAGCTGCACTTGTAGTCGTGTAGCTGTGTTGTCTGCTGTCTTCTATGTATTCATAGCATAAAACCTAAAATTTAATTTTTGACTTAATGTCCGGCTAGATGGCAAACTACCCCATATTCGCGGTTTGGCGTTTTTACTTTACCGAACTTTTTCTTAAGGTCTATTGCCCATATTCAAAATAATATGTAACAATTTCAGGTAATACCTTATTATTTTATTTATTACTAGAGTTGAGTTAAACAGCTTTTTTAACTGGCCGCTTTTATTAGTTAAGCTCATCTTACTGAACAAGGTCGCTCTTTTAGTTCAGTAGTTCAACAGAAAATTGGAAGTATTTAAATCGTGATATGTGCAAAATATGTGTGTTTTGGTAATAAAACGAAAAATAATGTATATCGTCACAGAAAATGCAAAACGCCCTATCTAACATTTAAAAAATTTTTAGAAGAGGCACGCGTTTTTGTTTAAATGAAAAATATATTTACAATTTACACACATTTTTGCAATTTACGTTAGTAATAAAGGATCAACAAATTTGTTTCTGCTGGAATAAAATAATTTTGCGAAATGACGTACATATTTTAAGGCTTTAATTAATAAAGAGCCAATTTTAAAATAATTGTCAGATAGGGCGTTTTGCATTTTCTGTGACGATATAAAAAAAATTAAACTATTATAGGGCTTAATAATGAGGGTAAACGAAACAGAAAATTAACTCAAAGAAACATGAACGAAAATACACAAAACATCAAAATAAACGATAAACTGCTGAACTACGGAGCTAAAAGCGCTCAGCGAACTAACTCACTCACATAGTGAAAAGTTCAATTGAATTAGTTCGTTCATGAACTACACAACACTATTAATCACGAATATGAGTGTATTTGTTGCACTAAAAATGCAGGTGTTCTTAATGAGTTAAATTATTAAAAATACAGAAATATAGTGCTACGTTTATGCAGAAAAAATGTTTTTTTTTTATTAAATTACAAATATTCTAACCTGTGCCTGCTAGTGCATTAATTTTTATTTGCCTGGAATGTATCTTTGTACACATTTTTATTATTATTTCATTTTTTAAAGTAAAAATAATTAATATTGTAAGTTTGTTTGCATTCAATATTGAAATTCCTAATTTTTTATGTAAACCACTTCTAATTAAATTAAACAATATGAGTTCGGTTTGAGTTTGGGTTCGGTTTAGGTTTGGTTTCCCAAATGCACGCTCGGTCGGGCTCTAACTGGAGGTTATTTCAGTTTTGACACTTATTTAATTATGTAATTGGAACTTATTTTACTTTTTTGGGCTATTATAAAATAACTTTTAATCATTGGGAGTTATTTCACTTTTACCGTTGGCTATTGTTATTATTTTTTTTAAATGGTGGTCAACGGGATTTGGAGGATCTTCAAATGGGTGGGAAGGCGAATATTAGTCTACGCGCATAATGTGGTGAAATTTTTCGAAGGCAGATTTCTGTCTTTTCTGACTGATCTAATGTAAGGCGCGCTAATAAAGCTCTCAGGTTGGGCTAACTCTAATGGGCTCGTAATGTACCCACGAATTTAAGTTAATACTATTCACCCAAAGACATAAGATCGGAGAATTTAGTGCACCGATCCTCAATGGCACGGAGCTAAAGCTCTTTTCGGACGCTAAATACCTTGACGTTATACTGCACGGAAGGCTCGACTTGAAAATGGACATTCAGGAGAGTGAAAGGGCTCCCTACGTCTGCAGGAACTTGGTTGTGAAAAGTTGGAGACTATGACCTAGCTCTATCCACTGGATGTAAACAGCGATAGCCCGACCTATAATAACAACAACAGTGGCTTGCTCTGACGCGATGCTGCTTTAAGGGCCTGTCAGAGGAGTTCTTTGGTTTGTATTACAGGAGCTCTCAGGATTACTGCGCAAGCTGCCCTCGATACAATACTGAGCCTAACACCTCTAAAATTAATGTTATGAAATCTGCAACCAGGAGTGCTTTTAAACACAAGAAAACAAGTACATGGCGCGATTTCCGTTCGGGATATGCCAGCATATTGACTGAGACCTTGAAAAAACTGATAGGTCTGAGACAGACACTTGGACTGGATCGGCGCTCAGATGCCGGACTTAAGCCACGTGTCGAAATCTCAGTGTCAAGTACTGTCAGCCGAAAGGACCAAGATTCTCGTGAGACGGTCAGTGAATGTATATCAGAGTTTCGGGGCTCGAGTGTATTATACTCTGCTGGGTTCTGCGGCACTTTGATATATTCGCAAATAATACTGCAGATGAATTAGTGCCAAGGAAGTTTTGGTGCAAATGTCAATGTGGTAACTGCTTCGATTTTTCCCCGCTGTGGAAATTCTATGGAAGGATCAAGAAACATTCCAAAGACATGGCGCTCAGATGCCGGACGTAAGCCGCGTGTCGAAATCTCTGTGTCAAGTACCGTCAGCCGAAAGGACCAAGATTCTCGTGCATGGGTTAGAAAGACCTGACAGTGATAACCAGTATCCTCGTCGGTCATTGCAAGATTAGGTCATATTAGTTAAGTGGCCACCAGGTACGGCAGATAAGGTCGAGACGATAAAACACCTATTCTACCAATGCCCGGCGCTTGTCAGGAGAAAAGTCAAAAAATTGATCTTAACGTGAGCTCCATTTTTACATTATAAGTGGGCGTTCCAGATAACGCTACATCTAGCAATGCTCCCAGTTCTGGATCAGATTTTCTCGTATTTATCCAATGCTCCAAAATATTTGTTTCAAAGGGAACTCTTTCAGCATTACATAAGTTTTCTAGTTTTTGTTTTTTTTGTTCGGTATGTAGAAGGAGTTTGATGAATAAGCAAATTCATTTTTGCTTCTAACTTTGAAAAAGTTCCCGAAGATGATGGTATGGGCGATGTTAAGTTGCTTTGTGTATAGGCAGTGGGTTCGCTTGCCGTATCTGCTGGCTGACCTACCAAACGTTTGATCATGTCGTGTTAAGAAGGTGATTCTGAAATAAAATAAAAATATGTTTAACATTCTCGTTCTCATAAATACAGATGTTTACTTCTTTAAATTTCTGTACGCTAACTTTAGTGCGTCGAAAGCTCAAAACTACAAAAGTTTTTTGTGATATATTATACAATTACAGTTTTGAGCTTTGATATAGTGGCCCTGGTTAATAACTTACCACTGCAATTTGCTTTTGCTCTTGTGTTAGAAATGGTGTGCAGGTGAAGTTAAAACGTGGGTCCAAGTAAATAGACGATAGAAATGCCTCACTGAGTAGAAGGGTTTGTTTCCTTTTTTGCATAAAATTAAGTAAATGCTGGGCGTAAATATTATCTTTTGCCATCTCTTCAAGGCTAACTTCACAACATAACCAATCTCTGTAGAAGTCGCCCATTACGTATTGCTCAAGTTGGAATTTGTTGGTACATTCCGATAATGGTTCAAATGCTTTTACAAATTTGTTAATAAAGTTCCAGTCTGGTTCACAAATTTGTATACCGTTTTCAATAAACTCTTTTGAATTTTGAAACGATTTTATAATTTTGTACGTTGAGTTCCATCTCGTAATATTATCAATAACAGGCATTTGTATTGTATCTGAGTTATCACTTCGAACGATAGAACGAACTTTTTTGACGATTTTTCGGCATTCATCAACTTCCGTTTGAATAGTTTTTAACACATCATGGGCTGCTAACTGAATTGTATGTGCCGCACATCTGACAACAGCCATAACTGTAGAGAGAGACGTATGAAGTTTTTCAAAGGTGTCCTCAACACTAAGTAGATCTTCAGGTTCTTCCATCAGCGATTCCTCTTGTAGTTCTTGTAATACTTTAGATGTTTTTATAACATTGGCTCCATTGTCGGAACTGCAAGCGTAAATTTGGCAAATATCAATATCGAACTCCTTTAAACAATTACTCATTTCTTCTTTAAGGAACTGAGCTGTATGACTTTTTTTTAATTGGATCATTCCAATGGTGTTAACGTTGATTTTCGCATCTTTAATATATTGTATATTGATTCCAAGTATACTTTTTTCCATGCGCGTCGCAACGTCAATTTTTAAACAAATCATTTTTTTAAAAACTAATTTTGAAATAGTGAGCTTAAGTTTATTTGCAACACTATTCATTTGGCATACAATATTTTTAGAGTTGAAGTTTGTGTTGTGAATATCTTCATATGGTTGCAAAAGCTTCTTGAAATAATCTTCGTCATCAAATATTCGGAATGGAAGATTTTTTACTGTCACAAGACCCACGCAACACTTTATAAATTCGTTTTTATTTAAAATAACTTTTAAATGATTTGTTTTTTTTTTTTGCATACTTTCACTGCATGGTTGATTTTGTACGCTGTTTTCAATGGCGTTTATTTCCATATTATGTACGGATTTGTAATGTCGCTTTATGTTTGATGATACTCTGCCTTATAAAATCTTTTGACAAATGATGCATTTTGACTGATTGTTGTCTTCAGTAAATGTTACATATTTTTCAAATCCAAATACTGTTCGGCGACCCATTTTGAAATAACTCCAGATAATTTAAAAACGCAACTGATAATTGATACTGTTTTGTACCATTTTTATATACCTTTTTTCCGCCCATACATATACACAGGTTTGTCCTCAATCCTTTTTTACACCTTTCATTTGAATACATGCAGGAAGGTAATAATATTTTAAATGATTCTTAATTACAATATCAATATTGTATTTTGCTTTGTCCGCTATTTTTGTTGTTGGGGTTTCCAGCTGCCGTAAAAATTGTTCGAGACCTACCTGTTTTTGTTTTGGTAATTAGGGAATGTATATGTTTTTCGAAAGCAATTATTTTTGGTTTTGGGGTTTTTAGTATCCGTAAAAGTATTTAAGACCTGCCATTTTTTGTTTAAGTAGGGAATTTAAATGGTTTTCCAAAAAATTAAAAAAAAAAATAAATACCTACCAATAAAGGGTCAAGAAATAAAAGAGAGAAAAAGTATTTCAAAAGTTATCGTATACAATATTTTTAAAACTTTTTTTGCTGTTAAACCAAAGTCAAAAGGTAATTTTTGTTTCAATTTTTAAATAACCGGGCCACGAAGAGAAAAACGCCCATTAATAATAATTGTAATTGTTTAATTTTAAAATTAAAAATATGTACATATGTAGGTTGTTACATTTAAAAGAATATAGAACGTATAAGTTCATTTGCCCTAAGAAAATCGTTTATTGTTTTCAACAATTAGGTATAATTTTTTTATTTCATATAATAGTTTAAAAAGTTTGTAGCAAATACTGAAAATCATAAATATTGTGGGATTTTTAAACAAAGCAAGTAGACATCTTAATGGGTTTAAACTTTTTTTTTTTAAAACCTTGTGTTTATTTAAATTCTAGTTTTCTATTTTTTTTTTTTTCTGTAAAAATATATTTGTGGTTGGCATTAAAGTTATAATTAATATTTTTTGAATATTATTTTTATATTTTTAATACAAAAAGCGATGTACCAAAACTAAATAATAACAGTAGTCTAACTAAACGACAAGTTTTGTTCTTATGCCAAAAAATATAAATAAATGGAAAACAAACACAATTAGTCTAATATATTATTGTTTGCCAGTTTGCTTTAAAAGTTATTAATAAAAGAAAAAAAAGAAAAAAAAAAACATCTAGATTAAACTATTTAACATTTACATATGTTATAAAAAATACAAATTTTACTATCTAGATACATTAATTAATATTAACTTTCATTAACGAATAATATCTAAGTGTTTTTATACTTTTATTATGCTTGTTACATTTGCATACATATCAACAATAAGAAAAACCCAAAAAAACACCCCAATAAACTATACACTAGAGGTCTGCTTGACTACACCCAAATGCCGTTTAAATACATTCGTTTGTTTTTCAACAACATAGTGTTTTTCATTCAATGTTAAACAAACAAAATGAATGAACCCACAAGCGAAAGCAAATAAAGAACAACTTCAACCGAAAACAAAATATTACCCATACATTCATATAAATAAATACTGAATAGAATGTGTGAATATTGCTGTATGATTGGTGTAAAAAATTATTATTCATTTGTGTTTGCAAATTTGTCGTTATTGTTGTTGTTAAACATTCATTAACTCGAAAAAACACCTGAATGTTTTTATAAAAACTCTAACTGTAATGAGACTTTGCTATGTTTTTGTATTTTCAAGTGTGTTTTATACACATTCAAAACGAAAACTGTAAAATGAATGTGTTCTTCTTGTACCATTGAGTGTAACACACAATACATTCTTTCTTGTGTTGTTACTGGCTTAACTTTATTTATCTCCCATAGAATGAAAAATGTTTGAATGAATATTGTTTTTGTTGTGTATAGGCAATTAAATGAATATAGTCATGCAGATGTCTACTATACACATACCTGCTTACAATTCTTTTGCACAGTCTAAATTAACAAAACCAATAACAACGCATACACACATATGCATCTGTTCATTTTTTTTTGCGTTTTATTTTTAGCTTCACGAGAACAATTTTTACAAAAATTACGTTCGCATTGCGATTTGAATTTTCAACTTCACGATCTTAAAATAGAATTCCCTTCACAACTTCAATTTTAAACTCGCGAGAACAATTTTTAAAACGAGATTTATAAATAGATTTCGACTCGCGAGACGAGAAAAAAACAAAGATCTTAAAATAAAAATTCCACTCGCAACTTTCATTTAAATCTCGCGATAACAATTCCAAAAACGAGAATTATAATTAAAATTACGCTCGCGAGCGGAATTTTTTCCTACCCTGGTATATACAAAATCGCAACCCTAGCTTGTAAATGTCAAATTTGCTTTTAAAATAAAAAATGTTTATATTTTTAATTAAATAAAAATGTATAAACGTAAGAAAAATCTAAATAAATCTCTAAGATGCGTTGAAGAGTTTTTTGCATGTTTTATTTTGCTACATATAAACATATTTATTTAAATAAATCTCTTATTCAAAAGCCAAAAGTAACAATGTCCACCATTTTAACAAAAGTTAGTCGAACTCCTAAGACAAAAAAGATAAAAATGTTATTCTAGTACCGGAAATTCAAATCGAAAGACGCCCATTTGGCGTTATAATTTTAACATCGAGACACCATTGTTAACCTGTTAAATTTACGTTATTTTGATACTGAGAGTCCTCTTCCAACGTCGGGACAGAATCGGTTTGATAGTATTTTTCTGGAGGGTATCTTTGTTTCTGATTTTTCGCTCCCAAAATATGAGTAGCATTTTTACAGGAAGTATTTATTTAATTTAAAAAAATTTATAAAGTTATAGTCGGTCAAGCACGACAAAAATGTACGCTTAACAACACTTTGTTTTTCAATAAGTTCCAGCATTATTAAAAACATCTATAAAAAATGTTGATTTTTAAGAGTAGTAATATTATAGGACGCATTGTAAATTATAACCATTCACAATAAAGTTCGAGAAGAGAGTTGGTGGCGCTAAAGTAATATTTAAGAATATTCGAGCATCATATCCCACATTGCTTTTTCCAGAAGAAGATTTATACGAAGGCTATGTCAAAAAGTACCAATCGTTATCATAAACAATATACTCACTCAGAAACACTTTCTGAGTCGAGTTTTCGATCAATTGTTTAACTTTTAGGGAAATACAACCATAAATTTATGGAATTAAATTTGATTTGCAATTATAAATGTTTGTATGTACATTAGGGTTATATTTGTTTTGCACGCCTTCTCGTAAGGGTATACTTTATAAGTAAAACTATAATAATAATAAAAAAAAATTTTAATTCAAACTGTTTAAAAATCGCGGGAAACTAAAAATAAAGTTCTTAATATTTTTCCATATTCTACACAATTTTATTTTGGGAGGTATGATACTTTAAAAGAATTAGAAAAGATAGTAGTAAAAATTAGGGATTATGTACTCAAAAAAATTGTTGTTTCTTTCCTATCTTAAATAATACTATTAATTTAAATCTAAAAAAGGACACTAGTTTCAATGTTATGCTTAAAATAAGCATATGAAATCAATTTATGGTCCCTATTTTGTATTACAACTTAACTATATTTCAGTTGTAATGTGAAATTTGCTATCGTGAGTATAACCAAATAAAACAACTGCTACAGACGAGTTGTAATTTGTTGATGTTTTTGTCAACCAAACACAAAATTTTAAAACATTATAATTTTTTTCATAGGTTTGGTTGTAATTATAATAATAAATTTAGTATTACAACTCAATTGAGTTGAGTTCTAAACCATAATAGGGTGTATGTAAAAATAGGACTAACATAAAACTTTTTGAGATAAAAAACACTGTTAAAAAACAGCACCGCAAATGGGCACACACAACTGCTTTCAAAATGTAGAATAATCGAAATTTTAATATTTGTATTTCCCGAGATCGGTCTAAAAATATAGGAAAAACGAAAATCAAAATTATTTGAACTTTTCTGACAACGCTCTAACCACGTCACACAGTGTCGTGTTTTCATATAACGAGCGGCCATAAATAGGAGAAGTTATTGTAAAGAGTTGAAATTTGGCACAAATATTTGAATTAATAAAAGATAACAAAATTTGAAATTTCTAAGTTTTCGGTGCAAGGATTCATGTCCTTCCCATATATCCTTTATTAATTAAATTTAATTTATTATTAACTATATCCAGCATTTTCTTCTATAATGAAATTATTTATCTCTTCATTGCTCTTTTTATTATAACTTCCATTTTCTTTTGTGTATATAGATAAATTTGGTTCAGATTGAAAAATCGTTCGTTCTATTATGTCTTTATTAGTATTCACACGACTGTTTTTTCGAGTATTTTGTTTGAACCAAATTTTTCTAAAAACTTAATTAATGGCTTCTATAGCTTCCTCAGACAACATTCCTACTGGAATCCTAAAGTTTATTATAAATTTTGCTCCATGCACTAGTATTTTGTGAACAGTAACAGGTATAAAATAGCAGAATTATATTTCAGCATATAAAGTCCATGTTTCTCTAAGCAGTTTTTTAAAATTAGAAATAACTATTGTTTTACTGATCAAAATTGTCTTTAAAAACAAAGAGAATCTGCATATATATTATTGAAAATCAATATTAGATTATATATTTACATTGAATATGTGTTCTTCTTTAATATTGAAAAATGAATTAAGCAACGAACTGTTTTTTTTTTCAAACAGCTCCTTCTTTCTGGAGCACTTTACCCATTTACGTTTTATGTTTACCCATTTACGTTTTAAATTTGCTAAACTAAAATTAAGTCTTTTATTTGTTTTCCACTTTAGTCTAGAATTTCTTTTCCAAAAAGGTTATTATTTCCATATGGGCTGCTCTGTAAGAAGTATGTTTGAGCCAAATATTGAAAAATTCTTTAATTTGTACCTTTGATGACACTGAAAAAATGAAAAAAGTCGTATTTTCGCAACGTTTCGCAAATCTCACATACTTTTTTATAATATACATACTTGTATTAATATTATACTAAATTATAAAAAAAATAGTTTTTGATAGTTTTTTTAATTGCCAGGCAAACTTGCAAGTTGTTAATAATTATTACTATTTTTTGGTTCACATTCAGAACAACGGCGAAACACATATGAGAGCTAAATGGATAAAAAAAAGTGCGTTACCATATTAAAGTGATATCACACTATAATATAAATGCAAATACTGCCGGCTTTATCGACAATTTATATTATTTTAACTCCTTAGAATATTCGCATTATTTTTCATTTTTCTTTGCATTCCTCACATTCACCTTAAACATTCAACTTTGATTAGCTCTAACTTTTGTATATATTAACATATTTTTAAATTTATTTTTGAATATTGTTATTTGAAAACTATGTAATAAAACTGTATCAAAGAAGTTCTAAAATTATTAAAAATATTATTTTCATTTTTGGCCACCCACACCACACTGTGCGTCATACCGACTTTAACATGTCCTTAATTCTTGACTGCATTGACCTATGCCATATGTGTATATGTAAATAATTTTTTATGATGCAAACACTTACCAACGACGGCAGCAGCTGTTTCTTCCCACGTTCAAAATCACTAGAAGGTATTCCTTTAGATGATTTTCGCACCGGCGGCCTTATGTTTTGTTCAACGATATTTCCAACATGATCTTGAGGGTAATTGTATTCTTTGTCTGGAGATATAACATTTTCTGGAATAGACTCGTCCCCAGTTGAGGACTCTAAATAAACACAATAAGATCATATATAAAGAACTTCAGAACTGTGCAATTAAATCAAATATATATACATATATCTATATATATATATATATATATATATGGGGGATTTCATGTCAAGTGACCCAACTTTTAAAACCGATGTCTTTCGATTGGAAAGAAATTTGGACCAAAGTAAGTTCTTGCAGAGAGTAGTTTAGACACAATTTTTTAACACAATCGGTCAAGAACTCTCTGAGCTAGAGGGGTTCAAAATTTGACGTTTTCGGCAAATAGGTGTTTTTTCTCATACATGTAGTTTATTACCTTTTGCTTTTAACAAAATTCGTCCCAAATACTTTCGATAGCTTTTTTTTCAATCTTCCAGAAAAAAATATTTTTAAAATTAAAAAAAAATTTTTTGTATTTTTTTTTTATAAAATAATTAGAAAAAAAAATTTTTTTTCCAAATGTGCCCATTTTTTTTTTTTTTTTTTTTTTGCTCAAAAGAAAGCTTAGGTCTTTTGTTTGAAGAGCTTGGAAGTCGCTTAGTGGGATGCGAGTGGGATATCTATAAAAAATAATGTTTTGTAACTCAAGGTAGAGGTTTTCCAATTTTCGCGTATATTCTATTTTAATTTTTTTGCTATTTATGTAAAATTTTCTCTTAAGCAAAAAAAAAAAATATTTTATGCTAAGAAACAAAATAATTTAACCTCTCCGACGGTATGCATTGAAAATAAAGTCTCATACACTCGACACTGCATTACCAACAAAATGGTAGGCCTCTGGAATAAAATCACTTTTATATGGTTATGTCTGAACACATTTTGTTAATATTTTCAATGCATACCATCGGAAAGGTTAAATTATTTTGTTTCTTAGCATAAAATATTTTTTTCTTTTGCTTAAGAGAAAATTTTACATAAATAGCAAAAAAATTAAAATAGAATATACGCGAAAATTGAAAACCTCTACCTTGAGTTACAAAACATTATTTTTTATAGATATCCCACTCGCATCCCACTAAGCGACTTCCAAGGTCTTCAAACAAAAGACCTAAGCTTTTTTAAGCAAAAAAAAAAAAAAAAAAATGGGCACATTTGGAAAAAAAAATTTTTTTTCTAATTATTTTATAAAAAAAAAATAAAAAAAAATTTTTTAATTTTAAAAATATTTTTTTCTGGAAGATTGAAAAAAAAGCTATCGAAAGTATTTGGGACGAATTTTGTTAAAAGCAAAAGGTAATAAACTACATGTATGAGAAAAAAACACCTATTTGCCGAAAACGTCAAATTTTGAACCCCTCTACCTCAGAGAGTTCTTGACCGATTGTGTTAAAAAATTGTGTCTAAACTACTCTCTGCAAGAACTTACTTTGGTCCAAATTTCTTTCCAATCGAAAAAAAAAGTTGGGTCACTTGACATGAAATCCCCCATATATATATTTTAAACTATATCCCACCCGAGACCCTGGTAAGTCTGCTTCATTCTCATTCTCCTTCTCTTTCTTATCCTTCACTAATTGTATGTTTTCCGTGTATGTAGTATACTATATAAATGCAAGCCACTGTACCATTTGAAAATACACTGTATCTTGAATAAAGGGCTATACTTTTGCACATTAAGGTGGTGTAATATGATGCACCAAAGAAATAATTTAAGTACAAATTGAAATTGATGACCAACAGAATTTGTGATTTAATAAAATATATTATAAAAAGGAAAAAAAACAATAAAGCATATGGATATTTATAAGATTAAGTAGGATAGATATAAGTTTAGGATTAGTAGAAAGACTAAGCCAGAAACTCAATCTTTGAATAAAAAAGGCAGAAGGCCACAAATAAAACAGACTTTAATTTGCAAAACAAAATCGCCAACATCTGCCTTTGGTTTTATTTCAAGTCTTACATTATTCTTACTTGATACAGACAAAATAAACAAAAATAAACCTTACACTAGGCCCACTTTGTAACTTCTAACAACCTAACGGTAGAAATATAGTTTGAATTGCATTTGTCAGGTCTCAATAAAAATATTAGCTGGTTTTGGGAACTTTTTTTAAATTTGGACCCGAAGGAGTAAAAAAGCTTTCAAAAAAGGGGTAAAAATTCTATATTGGTACTTTTTGTAACTTTAAACCCAATTAAAATAAAAACGTAATTCAAATTGCATTCGAAAACTCTTGACAAAGTATGAAAACGTTTTTAATACTTTTAGAAATTTCAGACCCTAACGGACAGAATAATTACAAATTGGTACTTTTTAGCTACTTTTTGTATCTTCTTAACCAATATAGGTAAAAACTTATATTAAATTTAGTTTGACAGGTCTCGAAAAATTAATACGAACAGGTTTTGGTACTTTTAAGAAATTTTAGACCCTGAGGGACAGAAAAAAGGATAAACAGTACATTGGTACTTTTGAGATACTTTTTGTAACTTCTAAACCAAAAATGTATAAACATAATTCAAATTGTATTCGACAGGTCTTGAAAAATTATGAATACAGCTTTGGTACCTTTTTTGAATTTTTTAACCCTAAGAAGTAGGAAAAATGGCAAAAAATACATATGTATTGGCACCTTTTAGTTACTTCTTATATTTCCTAAGCCAATAAACATAGAAACATAATTCAAATTGCCTTCAACGGGTCTTCAAAAAATACGAATATTTTTTTTTGAAACTTTTTTGTAATTTACGAATATTTTTTTGATACTTTTTTGTAATTTTAGACCTTAAGGGGTAGAAATTATATATTGGTACTTTTTAGATATTTTTTGTAGCTTTTGACCAATAAACATAGAAACATATTTGAAATAAGGTTCAAGAGGTCTCGAACAAACATTAAAACCTTTTTAAAATGTTGCACCCTTATTGGTAAAAAAAGGGCAAAAATTATTTATTAGGTACTCTTTGTATTTTCCAAACCAACAAAGAGAGAAATATAGGGCCAATTGCGTTTGACAGGCCTTGAAAAAATTTGCATATATCTTAGTACTTTTTTGAAATTTTGGTAAAAATTATATATTGGTACTTTTTAAGTACTATTTGTAACTTCTAAACCACTAAAGATAAAAACATTATTTAAATTACTTTCGACAGGTCTCAGAAATATATAAATGTTTGTTGTTTTTTATAGAAATTTTGTACAATAGGAGCCAGAAAAAGGTTAAAAAATTTATTTTGGTACTTTTAAGGTACCCGCTTACGATAGTAGATACGTTATTCAAATTCAGTTCTACAGGTAGCCAAATAATATGGATATGTTTGTTGTACTTTTTTTTTTTGATATTTTGCAACACCAGGGGACGAAAAAATGGCAAAGGTAATATTTTGGTACTTGTTAATTAAAATTGCAAGGATTAAATTCCAGTACATAAACTGTATTGAGCAAATTGAGGTTGGGTCGGTTCAATAACAGCACATAAACTGTATTGAGCGTGTTTATGTTTTAAGCAAAACTGCGTAATAATTTTAATTTTCAATAATTTAACTTTTTTTTTAAGTTAGTATATAAGATAACAAAAATAACCCAACAAAACATCAATGAAGAATTATCTTTTAAAGAACCAAAACCTCCCCTTGTCATTACTCCCCCTTCAACACGGTTAAAATTCCGCTTGTTGAGTCCTAAAAACAAACCACGCTCAATACAGTTTATGTGCTGTTATCGAACCGACCCAAAAACAAAATACACAAAAATCGTCCAATACACTCACTCAATTGTCTTCAAAAACAGCGCATAAATATATTTTTTATTATTGCTTTATTGTATTTAACAATACCTGTATCTTCATTACCCCGTTCCGGACTTTTATTAAGGACCGAACTTCTTTTAGATGGCATCGGTAAATTTGGCTTGGATCTGGTTTTCATAGCAGCAAGAGCTTGTTGGACAGCTTCCTGACGAACTTCTAAAATTATAAAACATATCAATATTTTTATATGGGATTAATAAAATTGAAGGGGTTGAAACCAATTTTATAAAACAAATCAAAATACGTATGTATACAGTAAAGTTGATCTATAAAATCGTTTTACCGATTTGACCAAAAATTTTAAATGTGCTTGAATAGTTTCAGCGAAAGAAACCCCTTTTTACAACTTATTTTCATTATTTATTTATTTTTACTAAGTGTGTGAAAAACAGTTCTACAAGTGTTGGCGCTTTTTGGACAACTAGAAAGAAAGTGGGTGGGGTTGTAGGGTATGTGATATCATAATTGCAAAAAGGTAAATTATTGATGTTAATCAGTATACTGGGAGTAGCTCTGGTGCGGCCTTAACGTGGCTATTCGTATTTTATACAATCTAATTTGCTGACTTTTCTTATTTCGTTCATAAAGTTCTGTATTGTACTCTGTATTGTTTAACTGAAAGTAATGTCTTTTGTGTCTTGATAATTTACGCAATAAGATTCTGTATACACTTATCGTTCTGGGGGAAAATTATGGCATTCGATTCGAATCGAAACTTTAAAATTCTTATTAGAATTTCTATATCAAAAGCATTGACAACTTGACTGATCGAGTAGAATTTCGATTCAAATCGAATGCCGTAATTTGCCCCTGGTGTTGCGCTGAAGAGGTAAGAATTTTAAAACGTTTTAGCGGGTGCGTCTGCGTATTCGTTTTCTGTTATTTGGCCAGGAACCCAAATTATAGCTACCTTCGTATAACTCAGAACTTACATGTTTCTATATTCCAACTCGTACTATCCGTTCTAACATTTTGTATATATTCGATTGACGACAAGGAGTCCGTGGAAATTGTGTATTTTCTGGTCTTGTCTTTAGTGTACAGAACAGCCTCGTAAATAGTTATCATCTCTGTCTTGAGTACAGCACTGTGAGGTGGTAAATTTTAAATTCAAATTATTCTTCTCTCTTTTGTAACGTCATATGTAACTATGTCTCCACTTTTTTAGCCATACGTATATTAAAATTTGGAATCATTATAGTTATCCTTAATTTGAGCAAACATTGTTAGAAATATGGAAAGGTCGGTATTAGCTTTTGTTGTAGCGAAACGTTAAGAAACCAAGAACGAAGTTGCTTATATTTAACTTAAGTTGCTTTAAGAGGTATTCCAAGTGTTTTACAATTTTGTATTATCTTTAATATGGTTGATGGAAGCTTTGTTTTTTTTTTGAGAGTCTTACTTTTCTTGACATTTGTCTAAAGTGATTTTTACATTGTATAGTAAAGGATAATAGAATTTTGTAGTAGAAATCATAGTTGAAAGTTGTGATTATAAAAAAAATATAAATATTTTTAAAACAATTTAAATTTTCTTTTCTAAGTTTTTTTTTTCAGGGACACTTGACTTTCTTATATGAATCGCTTATCCCAATCAGGACTAAACATATTAGACCTGTTGAGCAGGTTTGGTTTAATTAGGGAATAAAAAGGCTGATTAAACAACGTGATGACGCTTACAGACGTTGGAAAAGATTCAAAACTTATTAACTTATAGCATCTTCAAATCTGCTCGAAAAAGTATAACGAACCATATAAATCTTGCCAAGACGATGTTTTACCAAGCGAATTTCTCATCAGCGATTCACAGCAACTCTAGATGGAGTGAAACCCGTTCAATTGGTATCGCACATAGTCACTCTAATGTAGCCAGGATATTGATGTAAATAGTTTAAATGGTAAGTTTGTAGATGCTTACTTCCCGTCACCAACTGGTGACGTTTATAACAACCTTTGTTATGAGCCAATAGAACCCCTTTTAATTTTTCGTTTTGTTGAGCAGCTCGAAGTACTTGACAGTTTCTTAGCTCGAATGCTACTGGCATGAGCGGTTTTAGTCCGGTATTTCTTATAGCACTCATTCCAGGGATATTTCCTTATTTTTCACACTTGCTTAATTTAGCCCTTACAAAATCTTCATTCCCAGAAGGATGGAAACAATCGAAAATTATCCCCAGTTCTCAACTTCTTTGACCGAAGGTTTTTTGCTAGCTACTTGCGTAGATGTTTCTAGGTGTAGCCGGTGGTGGGTATGCCGACATTTCGGCATTGCTCGATTAACTGCTCCTTTCTTAGTAGGTAAATCCATCCGACGGAGTCTGTTTAACCAAAGCTATAAAAAGTATTATCGGCAAGCAAATAAACAATTATTTGGTTCAAATCAGTTTCCTGTCTGACCGTTAATCTGGTTTTGTGAAATCTAGAAGCTATATTACGGCCCTAGTTGATGTGTTTGATGATCTTAGATGTAAACTGGATGGCAATATGGTTGCGTTTCTAGTTTTTTTAGGCCACAGTAAGGTATTTGGTACTGTAGTCATGCAATTTTGGTGAAAAAGCTTAAGAAACTATTTTACTTCTCAAGTTTGGATTGCAATCTAAAAGCTTCTTATCTCGACAAAAGATCTCAAACTGTTTTTATCGGCAACACTTTACATGTAATTAATGTTATAAGGTTAGTTAGCCAGGGCTCGATACTTGGACCTCTTTTACTTTTTACATAAAAGTATAATATAATATAGTTTATAAAAGGTTGGCAAAAAGAAATCACCCTGTTGGAAAATGATATTATTTTTGCAAATGACGGCCAATGTCAAATCTGTTTTGACATTTGTGAACTAAGATGTAGAAAACAAGTGAACAAGCGATGCATCGATACACTCCCAAGAACGGGAAATAATCGTGTCTATTTTTTTGCGTAATAATTCGTCTGTAGGGTTGGCGCAGCGCAAATTCCGTTCCCGATTCTCTGGTCGTCCGGCACCGACTGCGCAAACACTGCGCCGTTTGGCCACCAACCTTGAAGGATATGAGACCACACCAGACGCTCCCAAGAGTGCCCTGCCCCGGAGCGCCCGTTCTGCTGAGAATATTGCCGCTGACATTGTGATATCGAGCTGTCGCCAGAAACATCGACCAGACGCCGTGCCTTGAAATTAGCCATCAGTCGGTCGTCCCTAAGGCAAATTTTGGTCAAAGACCTGCGCATGTTCCCATACAATGTCCAGTTCGTGCACCAGCTGCTGCCTATCGACCGCCAAACGCGTGTAACCTACGCCCAAGTCATCCTCAATCTCAAGGCCAAAGTGAACGATTTTTCGACCAAAATCATAATTAGCGAGGAGACTCATTTTCACTTCAGCGGGTTTGTATGTTTTTTTAAGAAGATTAAATGTTTGATAAGCTTATTTACAAGAATGTTGTGATCGATACGAGTAAACGCTTTAGTAAGGTCTAGGGAAATTATAGTACAATGTTGATAATTATCAAGATGTTCTCTCACGTTGTAAGCGAGAGAAAGAAGCAGTATAGCAATCGATTTTGGCGGCCCCCATTTTACCGATATCATATTCTCGACTTGGCCAATAAAATTCTAAAGGTTCAAATAAACATAGTCGAAAAACAGAATCGAAGTTTTTTATTTAGAAAAAAATGAGAGCTAAACAACGACGGATGACTTGTTTAGGCCCCCCTTCTATATTTGCTGTAGATTTGTGATTGCATATGTAGTTTGGAAAACACAATTTCTTTTTTAATGCCAAAAGCACAAAATATTTCTTTATCGTGAACACAAGCCCCTTTTTATAGAACTTCAAACTAATATTATGCACTCGTTTGAGCGAAAAATTTTAGTTACTTGTTTTTAAACTAGATAAGATTTTCTTGTTTTCTAAGTAATAAATTTAGCACAGGCAGAAACACCTTGCACTAAGTTTTAAACGAATAAATTGATTCTTCGGTAGTAACACCAAGAAGTGGTTTAATAAAAAATTTCTGGTATTGAATATTTATTCAACAATTTATGCCGGATGCCGGAACCTTTTATTTGAATATTAATAATTTCATCTCCGCACACCGCTGACAGTGCAGTATTGATGATTGTTGTGTGGATCCACCGATTGATGTGATTCAGTAACGAAAAATGTTGTTGTGAATTCGTTAAAAATTTCACTGAGGGGATGTTTTGTTTTTAAATAAGGCGATTTGACATGATGCCTAACCAGTCTTTTTAAAGCGTACTTGAACTTTATTGCACAAAAAATTATTCTCCATTAAAACGGCACATTGAGTTAGTCTGTACTTGTAAGCAACTAGTGTATTGTTGATCTGTGTTGGTATTGGAATAACTTTGAATAGCTGAAAGCTTTCCTGGTTAACTAAAGGGAGTTCAGCAACAAATATAGTGATATTTCTTGTTACTGAACCTTTGATGTGCATTATCTTGAAATTTTTAACAGATTTTTATAATCCATTGGTAACGTTTGACCAGTTGAAAGATGACCTTTGATTCTGCCGATTTCTTTTCGAAACTGATATGGTGTTAGAATAACTGAACTTAAATCTGCATAATTAGTATGTGTAAGGGCTACAATTAATTCAGTTTGTATAAGATGTGAGCGATATTTATGTACCTGTGATTTTTTTTGGATAGGCTTATTGAAAGGAATATTTAAAATTTGGATGAGGAGCTTAGAAAACTTCACCATCTTCGTTCATCAACTGTAAGGATCATCTAGCAGCTCTTGATTATCTTAGTTATAAAGAGTTTTGTAAAAATGTCGGACCCTTTAGCGCTGTGCATCAAAAGAAATTTGTTTTTATTTATTTCACTTTAATTGTTTACAATTTTTGTCCATAAAATAAATTTTTTAAGCAAAAAACCTGATGATATTTTTCCTTAAATTTTGATTTTATTTTTACCACATGATGATTTTCTTCTCAAAACTTCTGGCAACCCTGCTTAGTAGTGTTATGTATGCAGCTTAACTTGTATTCTTTGTTTTTTTTTTTTTTTGGTTTTTCTTTACTTAATTAAAGCTTTATCTCAATGCTCCAATGGAACTTTAAAACTTATCAAAAGGTATATTTAAATTTTGTATTCAAATTTTGTTTGAAGTAAATTTTAAATAATATAAATATGGAATATTGTTTTAACTACATACCTATTAAAAGTTTTAAAATGATATTTCTTTTTAATAAATATTTTGAATTCATATTTATCGTTTTAATTAGTTTTCCAATGCGCTGTTAAGGAGTTCGTTAAAAAGAACTAAAATTGCATATCCAGTATCATTATCAGTGCTTAACATAGCAGTATGTATTTTAATTTTACAGAGATCAACAAAACTCTTTTACAAGAAGTTAAAAATGCTAAACGATAATTACCTTCACTGTTTACAAAAAACGATAATTTTTAAATCGCATTCACTGTTAACGATATTCCCTAAAAATCACGGGATCGCTCATCTCTAGTTTGTATTCTTTGTAGATCTAATGTGAGCTGAAATAATAGTGATCTTCCTTTAGAATTAACATCATGCCTTCGGTTAGATTTGGAGAGGGTGTTTTCCGCTTGCCTTTTTCCTGCAGTTCATCTAAGTACCTTAGCATCCAATCGTTCCAAAACTTGTGTCTGATTTAGGTTGCAATTTTCTATCTAGCACCTAATAAAACTTGTGTGTGTTGTGCACTTACACCGGTCTGTGTTGTCAGATGTTCTCCAATAAGAAAATGCCCTGGTGTGAGTGCATGAGAGACTTCAATGTTTGACGACATGGGTTTAAGTGGCCGTGAATTTCATATCACCGTTTTCAGTTCTTCATATGCGAGTGATGCAGCGGAAACGCTTCGTATCAATAGATGTTTTGCAGAATTACCTGCTGCTTCCCAAAGTTCTCCAAAGTGTGTTGCTTTTGAGGGAATGAATTTATATTTAATTGATAAATTATTGAATGTCCTACGTATGTATAAGTTTTTGGGCTGTGTTGGAATAAATAGATTCTTTCAACTTAGTCAATTTGTTGTTGGCACCAACAAAATTGGTGGCATTGTCGCAATTAAGAGTTTTGCAATGACCCCTTCGACCGCTAAATCTTTTCCATTCCCCTATAAACGCCTCAATTGAAAGATTAGAGACAACTTCTATGTGAATTGCCTTTGTAGCAAAACAGCAAAAAACATATGCCTTGTCAAGCCTTTTGCTCCTTATTATTTAATGATGAATTCCCACCGGCCCGAAATAATCTACTCCGGAATAAAAGGACGTGTTGGTGTTACTCTTTCAGCCGGTAAATTACCCAATATGCCCCTGGTCGTGGTTTTTCCATTGGTTATCCAAAATCTTGATATAAATATTGCTAGCAATCGCCCACAATGGCGGTTTACTTCATGAAGCATTTGCAACAATAGCTTGACTATGGCGCACAGTGGCTGAAAATCGTTTTTCATTGGCCAAAATTTTGTAACTTTTGAACCGATCAAAATATTGAAGTAATTTTTTCTAATGGATAAATATTTGACTCAGTTTTAATTACCTTAAAATTGATTGAGGGCTTTTTAAGGACTTCTAGGTCAAAGTTGAACTTTTGATTTTTTAACTTTTGAAGTGAAACATGGGTTTTTTTTTTTTTTTTAATTTACATAATAAAAAATTCAATATTTGGATATTAATAATAATTATATTTATTTTTTGTGATAATGGAATTTTTTAACGTTACACTTAAAGAAATGTTTACACTCAAAAAAATAGTAAAATTAACTGGAGATTTTGCTGTTACTACAGAAAAATTTATTGTTTTTTGCTGTCAAATTTGATAATTTAAAAAAAAAATTTTAAAATAAAAACTGCAATAGATTTTAATAGCACTTGTAAAAAGGGTAGGTTCTATTTATTATTATATTTTACTAATACTATGTTTTTCGTACTTAAATAACAATGAAAGGCAATTATAATTATTATTCATTTAACAAAAATATTGATTGCAAATATTTTATATTTTGTTCTGTGCTATTTCTGTTCTTTATTAGTTTTTTGGCTTCTTCATGTAAATCCCGATGTTCCACTTTTCATTGATTTCGAATATTGGAGATAAACGGATCTGACGTTGCCATAATATATTGAATAGATCTTCATTTGTGAAATTTCATTAAATTTTTCTAGGATTGTGCTCTCTATAAAATCTGTAATCCTTGTTTCTTTTTTCCTGAGCCTCCTCTGATAGATCTCCAAGTGGCACCAAATGATATTTAATGATATCTTCTCCATGATAAAGGATTTTGTGAACTACTGCAAATATATTTCTCCATGGGTAGTTGGCTGTACATATTTTTGCAGTTTCCTTATCATAATCTCCAAATTGTTTAGAGTCTATTTCTTCATTTCACACAAGTACTTCTAGGATTATTTTAAATCTGAAAATAAGGTTTAAATCTACTCCTGTTATTTCAGATGCTGTTTCTGGATCTGAAAAGAATCTTCGTGCGGTATTGCCGTCATTTGTATTGCCTGACCCTTTTTTTGGTTGATCTAAGGAATGTATCGAAAAAAATTTGTAGTTGTATTAAGTTAAATAAAACTCAAATCGTGCAATATAGAAACTTCTTAAAATACGCAAATTTATTGGTATATTGTACAAATTTATTTAACATGGAAATCTTAATTTATTATTTCGTATTTATAAAATTATCGACTTTTTTCGGAAGTCCTTCCATTAAAGATTTTACAGTTGCTTCTGTTACCTTTTTGGATGAGGTGGTCCATCTACACGTAAAAACGGACATGTTCTGAGACACTTTTTCTGTGTTCTTCAATTCCTTTTTTACAAGAGCCCAGTACCTTTCCACAGGCCTAAGTTCTGGACAGTTAGGTGGATTTGCTTCTCGTGCTACAAAAATGACATCATTCTTCGAATACCACTCAAGTGCCTTTTTTCTATAGTGACATGATGCTAAATCAGGCCAAAAATATGTAGTGATGTCTCAAAAAAGGTAAACGTCGTTTTTTTAGGCACTTCTTGATATAAATTTCTGTGTTTATCGTGCCTGATGCTACGAATGCTTCGCTTCGTTTGCCACAACTGCAAATAGCTTGCCACACAAGAAATTTCTTAAGGAATTTTGTCTGTTTTTTTGTCCGGAACTCTTTCTGAATATTACATCTTTCTTTACGATATTAAAATTTTGGCCGGGAAGTTAAGAAGTCTGCCAGTACGTTTGTTTTGTCATCCATCACACAACAGATGTATTTTTTTTATAAAATCTGCTTTAAATTTTTACGCTCGTTGTTTTGCTTCTTTACCGAATTGCGATCTGGAACTTTTTAAACTTTGTATGCCTTCAGCCCAGCATAAGCTTTGGTCCTTTGGACAAAACTATTAGAGCATTTCACCGTACGCGCTGCTCTTCTGATAAGTGTTAGGTGCTCTTCGAAACTTCTTTTACCTTACCATTATTCCGTGGACCGTTTTTATTTCCTGACCCAGGTTTTCTTTAAATGCTCAGGTGTTACTTATACCGTTTAATGGCATTGGAAACAGTTCGAGGGTGAACTTTCGCTTTTTTGCTATTTTTTGAAAGTCCATGACAGATTTTTTTGAAAAGTTTTTATTATATTTTCACGTACTTTTTTTTCGCAGTCCATTTTCATCGTAATAACAATTGAAAATTAAAGAGTTTTAAAATAATAATATCTGATATACATATAAAAGCTAACGTGATAAAAAGAAAAATTATTTATTGCACGGTTTGAGTTTTACTTAACTTAATGCAACTACAATTTTTTTTCGATACACTCCTTATAATCAAACCAATTTGGCGATATTCATCTTGAACATGTTTCTTTTTGAACTTCTTAACTCTTTGTTGGTTTCATTGTTTCTTATGGATCCTGAAGACCTGAAATACAAATCATAACTGATTTTAAGTATAAACTCCATAAGTCGTATTCTTGCATGTAGTGGTAATAATCCAAATTCATATGCATCGGTATTATCTAATGATTTTGTCGGAACTTGGCTTAATTGGGTTGATGTTGCTTGGCATATAATGCAGCTGGATGCAGCCTTCGTGTTAGTTAAAGCCTGACCTACTTTTCTATCTATCATTATAAGGACTAATTGGTAGCTTACTTCAATTTGCTGCCCATCTAACTGTAATTGTAATGGCTGTAGTGTTGCAATTCGGGTCTTGATATCACTAATTTCTTTGTTAATGGCATCACGAGTTTATTTTTTGAATTCAAATTGGATTTTAAAAGTTGCATTCTTAATCTCGTACTCTACGGACGTGTCTACGCGAGTGTAATATTGGTAATAGGTGATATTAATAATAAGTGAAAAATGAATTTATTAATATACTTACATACACAAATTAGTGAGAAAAAAAAACAACAAACTAAATAATAAAAAAAGCGAACGGTTAATGAATAACAGTAATCGTCGTGATAGTGGGCCTAATAGCCGAAATTCTTACATTGTGTTAAGCTCAAGCGTTAGCAATGACAACATCAGAAACCCTGAATATAATTAAAACTATTTAAGTGCAAAACAAATAAAAAATAAAGACAATTTAAATGCAAGTGCTCCTAGTTTAAATAAGTGTACTGAACAAGGGGCAAACTTAGCCCAATCTATTTTTAAAAATTATAAAAAAAATACCGAGGTGCCATCCTCATCGCGCTCATTCTTATCAAGTTCCGGTGTTGTACCAGCAGCTGCTAAGGAAGGTCACGGTCATTTTTCTTCTCAAGCTCCAAAGGTCCAGGTAGGAATGGACCGTTATATAACAATCGGCAGAGATTAACAACCCAGCAAAAATTTTGAAAGATGACGAAAAGCCAACGTCATCGCAAAACGGTTTTGCCAACTTGCAGGAGAAAAACGATGCTCCGTTACCCGAGAGGAAGACTTTTAATAAGCCTCCCCCAATTTATTTGAGGGAGAAAAACACCAACGACCTTGTTAAGCTTTTAGTAGGATTGATCGGTGAAAACAACTTTTTTGTGTCGAACATAAAACGTGGTAACATCTATGAAACCAAAACTTAAGTTCATCTCGAAAACGATTACCGTAACACTGTTTCGGAAATTAAAAAAACAGAAGAAAAACTCTTACACCTACCAACTAAAGACCGCAAAAGGCCTCCAGATTGTGATTAAGGGTATTGATTCAAATGTAGACCCGGAAGAAATTAAGGCTAGTTTGTGAAGCAAAGGCTTCAAAGCCATTAGAAACAGGGAAAGGCATCCCCAACCATTATTTCGAGTGGAGCTTGAGCCTGGAGATGTAAAATTTAACAAAAATTAAACTCACCCTATATATGACCTAAAATATATTTTGCATCGTAGAGTTGTGGTTGAAGCGCCACATAAGCGATCTGGGCCCGTGCAGTGCTTAAATTGCCAAGAATATGGTCAGACCAAGGCTTACTGCAAATTGCCTTCTGTTTGTGTGGATACCTGCATGCTACGACAAAGTGCGACAAACCAAAAGATAATTCTCGTGTGAAGAAATGCAGCAATTGCGGTGGAAATCATACTGCCAACTATAGAGGCTGCCCTGTTTTTAATTTAGTAAGGCGCTCATCAAAGCCAAAAGTTGTTCCTGCTCCTTCCCAGCAGTTAAATGTAGCCACTACTTCTATGCCCCCAGTAGCACAGCCAACTACGAGTCAACTTTCTTATGCCAACGCGTTAAAATCTAACCAGCCCAACGCAAGTAAGCCTAACCCGCCAACAACACAAAGAGAGGTGCCAACAAATGAGCCTACGGGCCCCAATTTTAGCCGCCTGGAAGCCGTAATAGACAATATGGTAAAACAATTTACGCAGATCATGGAGCAAATGGCTGGTATAATGCAAGAAATGCAAAAAATGCAGTCTGCTTTTCTGCAGGATATGCTTAAAAGGCCATGAACTGCCTGAGGGTTTGTTTCTGGAACGCAAATGGCATCCCTCAACACAAAAACGAACTCAAATATTTTCTAACACACCAAAAAATTGATGTCATGATGATTTCCGAAACTCATATGACATCTAGAAGCACTTTCAAAATATGTGGCTATACTTCTTACGACTCAAAAGATCCCTGAGATAGGTCATGTGGTGCCTCAGCTATATTAATTAAATCAAGAATAAAACACCAGTGGATGGGTGGTCTCTCCGAAAGTTAACGCTAAGCACACGCACTGGGGCTCTCGCCTAATTATTCCGAAAGGTTGTGTCTTGAATGATTCCGTGTCTGAAATGGGACTTTTCGATATTTCAACTGGACAACCAACCTGCTGGCCAACAGACCACAATAAAATACCAGACGTAATAGATTTTGGCGTAGCAAAAGGTATATCCCCGAAGCTTATTGAGGCCCAAGCCTCCTTGAATTTATCTTCTGACCACTCACCAACAATAATCACTATTTGCAGTCCTCATCAAATAGCAACTGGTGATTTTTTTTCTTAACTAAGAAAGTAGATTGGTTGAAATATAAAATATATATCAGCACCCACTGCTCGGAAAACTAACCACTAAAACACCCGGGGACATCGACGATTGTCTGAATAGCCTTAATGAAAACATTATAAAAGCCGTTGAAAATGCTTCGTCTACTTATCGTCATGCCAAGAACAACAAAATTTTTTCTGCAGATGTTGAAAAGCTTTTATCTGAAAAAAGGAGAACCCGGAGAGAATGCCAAAAGCATAGATCGCCTCAACTTAAAAATAAACTGAAAGAATGCACAAACCAATTAAAAAACCTTGTTAGAGGTACACAGAATGGCATCACTGAATAAATAATTAGAAAGCCTAGACGCGACTTCCCAGACAAATTATTCTCTATGGCGAGCTGCCAGACGTCTAAAAAGACCCGTTATCGCAAAACCTCCACTGCGTAATCTGAGAGGATCCTGGGCTATAAATGACTAAGAAAAATGTGATCTGTTCGCAAGTCACTTAAGGAATGTGTTCACTCCCAACACGTGTACTGACGTGAGGGAATTACCGCCTGTTGCTAGACATCCTATGGAAATACGTTTCCGATTTTCAGATGTTGTAAAGGCTATCGTTAACTTAAATGATAAAAAAAGCTCCTGGTGTTGATAAAATAAGCAACAGAATGCTTTTAGAGCTACCTTTTATGGCTAAAAGATTTATTTTTTTTATACCCTTCGCATAAGTGATAAGGGTATATATAAATTTGTCATTCCGTTTGTAATTTCTTTATTATCCATTTGGGACCCCATAAAGTATATATATTTTGGATTCTTATAGATAGGGAAGCCGATTTAGCGTTGTCCGTCTGTCTGTCCGTCTGCCCATGTTATGGTTGAAATCAACTTTTTGAAGCCCCTCGATATCGCATAGACCCGTAAGTGATATCAAACTGTCAGAGATAGTCGCGAAAAACTCGGTATTGACCGAGATATAAGCAAAAAACCAAGAATACCTCCTTTTTTCAGTCTACAACAACAAAAACAAAGAACATACCTTTGTATGTAATAATAAAAAAACAACAAAAACAGAAAAAAACAGAATCAGTCATGTTGATATTATTAAACCACACCCAAAACGAAAATTTTATTAGTATTAGTATACATACATATAACGGGGTTGCCATACAAAGCTTAATTTAAACATTTTTAAAATCGCTCCTACGGCTTCCAGGGTTCTCCTACAGTGGTAAAACGTAAGACCGGCCGAATTATTTTATCCATCCAAACATTTTTGTGGAACATACTTACCCTCTATCTCCAGCCCCTAACATGGTTGCCATACAAAATTTTAAAAAATAAGGTAAAAACCGCTACAACTTCCTTGGAGTCGCCCCTAGAGGAAAAAATGAATCACAGACCCCCATTAGTTTTTCCTCCCAAACGTATTCCTAGAGTATACTTACCCCCTATCTCCACGCCCTAAGGGGGTTGTCATACAAAATTTACAAAAATGATGTAAAAATGCCCACAACTTCTTCAGAACTGGCCTTAGAGCAATAAAGTGTAAGACCTACCCCCATTAGTTTGCCCTCCCAAACATATTCCTAGAATATACCCACCCTCTATCTCTACGCCCTAAAGGGGTTGCCATACAAAATTTACAAAAATGATATGAAAATGACCACAACTTGTTAAGAGTTGGCCTTAGAGCAATAAAGTGTACGACCGACCCCCAATAGTTTCTTCTCCCAAACATATTACTAGAATATACTAACCCCCTATCACCACGCCCTAACAGGGTTGCCATACAACATTTTAAAAAATTAGGATAAAGAGCCCTACAACTTCCCCGTTGTCATCCGTGGAGCGTTAAAAGGGGTAGTTTTTTATTTAAAAAATATGAAATATTTCATGAGTAAAAAAATTGATAAAAATAAAAAAAGTTTGGGATTTCGAAGGCCAATGTGAAGGGTATATAAGATTCGGCACAGCGGAATATAGCAGTCTTACTTGTTATTTATAATGCCATTATTCGGCTTTTTTTTCTTTTTTTCCTCGAAAGTTTTTCTTATAACCTGCACCAGTCTGTGAGTTTGTTCTATTGTGCTATGATGACTTCTAAAGCCAAATTGGTGATCTGGAATGCAGTTGTTTTCATTCAGGATCGGTGTAAGCTTGTTTTTAAGCAGCTTTTCAAACAGTTTTGACAAAGTTGGTAACAAACTTATAGGCCTATAGGACTCCACCTTCGAAGGATCTTTACCAGGCTTAGGAATCATCTTTACTAAAGCAACTTTCCATATTGGTGGAAAATGTTCAAGCCGTATTATGGCATTAAAAATAAAAAGAATTATTCTTTTTGCTGTAAAAGGTAGCTCAATGAGCATTTTGTTGCTTATTTTATCAACGCCAGGAGCTTTTTTATCATTAAGGTTAGTAATAGCTTCTACCACATCTGGATATCGGAAACGTATTTCTATAGGACGTCTAGAAACAACAGGCGGCAATTCCCTCACGTCAGTGCATGTATTAGGAGTGAACACGTTTCTTAAATGGCTTGCGAGCAGATCGCATTTTTCTTCATCATGTCTAGCCCAGGATCCTCTTAGATTGCGCAGTGGTGGTTTTGCGATAACGGATCTTTTGAGACGACTGGCTGATCGCCATAGAGAATAATTTGTTTGCGGAGTCGCGTCTAGACCTTCCAAATACTTCTTAATTGATGCAATTCTGTGTACCTTAAGCGATTTGTACAGTCTTTTAGCTTCGTTTTAAGTTGGGGCGATCTATGCTGTTGCCATTCTCTTCGTGCTCTCCTTTTTTCATATAAAAGCTCTTCAACATCGACAGAAAAGATTTTGTTGTATTTGACCTGACGGTTTGTTGAAGAAGCATGTTCAACGGCTGCTTTAATGTTTTCATTTAGGATACTCAGGCAATCATCAATTTCTTGGGGAGTTTTTAGTGGTATGTGTTCCGAGCAGTGAGAGCTGATATATTTTTTATATTTCAACCAATTTACTCTTCTAGATTAGAAAAAGTCACTAGTTGCTATTTGGAGAGGACTGCAAATAGTAATAATTGTGGGTGAGTGGTCAGAAGATAAATCCAGAGAGGCTTGCGCCTCAATGAGCTCCGGGGATATACCTTTTGCTACGCCAAAATCTATTACGTCTGGAATTTTAGTGTGGTCGGTTGGCCAATAGGTTGGTTGTCCGGTAGAAATAACACAAAGACCCATTTCAGATACGGAATCATACAAGATACGTCCTCTGGGACTAATTAAGTGGGAGCCCCAGTAGGTGTGCTTAGCGTTATAGTCTCCAGCAGCTATGAAGCGGGGACCTAAAGATTTGTAAAAACTGTTGTACTGATCCTTCGTTATGGAAAATCTGGGTGGAGAATAAACCGACGAAATAACTAGGTTAGGGAAAAATTCATCAATGCAGACATGTGTTGCTTGAATATAGCATTCGGAGATGCCACCTAACCATTGGTATTTAATTCTTGATTTGATTAGTATAGCCGAGCCTCCACATGATCTATCCCTGGGATCCTTTGAATCGTAAAATGAATAGCCACTTATTTTAAAAGCGCTTCTAGATGTCATATGAGTCTCCGAAATCAACATTACATCAATGTTTTGGTGTGTTAAAAAATATTCGAGTTCGTTTTTGTGTTGGCGGATGCCGTTTGCGTTCCAGAAACAAACCCTCAGGCAGTTCATGGACTTTTAAGCATAGCCTGCAAAAGAGCAGACTGCATTTTTTGCATTTCTTGCATCATGCCAGCCATTTGTGCCATGAACTGCGTAAATTGCTTAACCATATTGTCAATTACGGCTTCTAGGCGGCTAAAATTTGAACCAGTTGGTTCGTTTGTTGGCACGTCTTGATGTGTTGTTGGCTGGGCAGGCTTGCGTGGTTTGTGCTGGTTAGACTTTAATGCGTTGGCATAGGAAACTTCACTTGTAGTTGTCTGTGCTAATTGGGGCATATTTGTAGTAGGCATATTTAATGGCTGGGGAGGGGCAGGAGCTACTTTTGGCTTGGATGAGCGTTTAACTAAGTCAAAAACAGGGCAACCTCTATGTTTGGCGGTGTGGTTTCCACCGCAATTACTGCATTTCTTCACCCTAGGATCTTCGTTTGACTTGTCACAGTTGGTCGTATCGTGCAGATCCCCGCACACAACACAAACAGAAGGCAATTTACAATATGCTTTGGTGTGGCAATATTCCTGGCAGTTTAAGCACTGTACGGGCCCAGATCGCTTATGTGGCACCTCCACTATAACTCTACGGTGCATAATATATCTTAGATCATATATCGGATGTGTTTCATTTTTTTTCAATTTAAAGTCACTGGGCTCAAGCTCCACCCGGAATAATGGTTGAGGGTGTTTTTCCCTGTTCCTTATGTTTGATACATATTTGACTCTAAAGCCCTTCATGCACAAGTTGGTCTTAATTTCCTCCGGGTCAACATTAGAGTCAATACCTTTTAAAACTACCTGGAGGCCCTTAGCGTTCTTAAGCTGGTAAGTATAGAAATTTTTCTTAAGTTTTTCGAGCTCCGAAATAGTGGTGCGGTAAGCGTTTTCGCCATTCACCTGAATTTTTGTCTCGTATATGTTACCACGTTGAATGTTAGTAACGTAAAAGTTGTTTTCCCCAATCAAACCTACTAAAAACTTTACAAGATCATTCGAATTCCTTTCCCTCAAATAAATCGGAGGTGGCTTAAAGGACTTTTTTTCAGTAACGGGGGCATCATTATCTTCTTGCAGAATGGCAAAACAATTTTGCGATGAGGTTGGCCTTTCATCGTCTTTCAACATTTTTACAGGTTGAGATGTCTCTGCCGATTTCGGACTTCTCCCCCTTTTAAGAACTGTTACGTACCTGTCCATCCCTACCTGGATCTTAGGAGCACACGCAAAAATTGGGCCCGGAGCGCCTGTAGCAGCTGTTGGTGCGACACCAGAACTTGATAAAGAAGACCGCGATGAAGATGGCACCTCGGTATTTTTTTTTATAATTTTTAAACAGAGATTGGGCTAAATTTGTCCCTTGTTCAGTACATTTATTCAAATTAGGCACACTTGCACTTAAATTATTTGTATTTGTTTTCGGTTTTGCACTTAAATAGTTTCTATTATATTCAGGGTCTCTAATGTTTTCATTGCTAACGCTTGCTGAGCTTAACACAATGTAAGCATTTCGGCTATTAGGCCCACTGTCACGACGATTACTGTTACTCATTAACCGTTTGGTTTTTTTGTTTTGTTTAGTTTATTTTTATTTTCGATTTTCACTTATGTCTTGTAGGTATGTATATTAACAATTTTTTTTTTGTAACTTATTACAAATATCACCTATTACAAATATACACTCGCGTAGACACGTCCGTAAACTACGAGATTAAGAGAGCAACTGTCAAAAAAGTATTGCTCCGCGCTTTTTATAGATGTCTCTCAAGCTTTCGATAAGGTATGGCACGAAGGCCTGTTAAACAAACTAAAGCTAAACCTTCCAGCTAATATTTTCAACCTACTAGAAAAGTACATAACCGGTCGACAATTTAAAATCAAAGAATGAAACCAAATAAGTTGTTACCAACCAATAGGGGCTGGTGTACCTCAAGGGAGTATCCTAGGCCCAATTTTGTACTTGCTTTACACGCCAGATATGCCAACAAACAGTTTTACGCACACGTCTACATTTGCTGACGATACCGCTTTTCTCAGTATTCATAAAGACCCTAAAGAGGCTTCGTGCCAATTGCAACAACACGTAACCCAAGTAGAGAAATGGGAAAAATTATGCGGAATAAAAATTAATGAGCAAAAATGTACCCACGTAACGTTTACTTTACGCAAAGAAATGTGCTCTCCAATCCTTATTAACAACCATATGATGCCTCAACGATTTGAGACGAAATACCTTGGCATTCACCTGGACCGTCGCACATAGGGGTATTTTGCCAATCTAGCCGGACATTAAGCCAAAATGGAAATTAAAGATATGTTAAAATTTAAGTGAGATGCTCGCCAGATAACAAAATTCTGTTGCGGATAGTGAATTTTCAAATCTTTTGCTTGCAATTTGTCGTTTTGAGGCACTGTCAAAGTCAGGAAAGTTAAGTAAATTTGCCAGCAATTTATTAACTTTTGATCGTTTTGAGAGGTTTACAATATATTTTTTTGTAGCTAAACAAAAAAAATTTAACATTGATTTTTTTTATTTAAAGTTTTATTGAAAAAAATTTCCTTCGAAATTAAAAAAAGAGGTTCTTTTGTTCACTTTTTGATTAAAAAAAATAAAATCAAAAGGTTTTTAAACGTTATGGCAGTCATTATCCTAAAAATCTTTTTTATCACAGTAAAACCTGAAATCTCTAATTTTAGACTCAAAAAGAAAACGTTGCGCGTTTTTGCGCCATTTTTTTTTTGCGAATTTTTGAAAATTTCACTTTTTTCTCATCTTGTGTGTTTGCATATGAGTAAGAAACTTTGAGTAAAAAAAGTTTTGATAATGAATTGTTTTTTTAATGTTTTTTTATTTTAATTATTACAGGTAACTTCAAATTGTTTTTTAACAGGTAAAATTGGGTTTTTACTCACCCCTAAACTGGTAATGTATAGCTGGGCGACAGCTTTCTTAATGACGCTATGCTACAAAATAATTGTACCTGTCTAAAAAACCTTTCAAAATTGTTAAAACAAAATTATTCTTTAAGGAGAAACAAATCTGTGTTTCAAGTACTAATTTTTATGATGTATCTATATTGTTGTTATTGCACGAAATTGTTTTCAGAACCCTTTTAAAACTACAAAAGTAAAATGGAAAAAGTTTATACAAGATTAGAGTTATTACAAATAGTACATAAATATAAAGATAAATCTGTTGAGGAGAAGTTGCGATTTCTGAACTTTCAAAATGTCAAGGAGATGTCGACATGTCAGCGGCGAAACAGTTTTCAAGAGTTCAGTGTAACGTTGCCACTTCAGCCATTTTCTGGCTAGATTTAGCTATTTTTGAACATACTTAGCCAGAAAAATTAGCATTTAGCCATTAGCCATTTTTTAGCCCTTTTACAAAATTATTTAGCCATTTTTATACTTTCAATTTCTTAAGTTTTATTATGGTTTTATCTTTATAGTGAAATTTCTGAACTAGAAGTATATTTGTTTATTTTAGACTTTCAGATAATATCAAAACTCTACAGAACATTGATTAATTTTCGGTGAAAAACTTTTTTAAAGCCAATAAAGAAAGTATTTTAACAATTTTGAATTTTTTTAAAATAAGTGATGAAAAAATATAAAAAATAACTGAGTAATAATGTAGAATTTTGAGCAAAAGTTTATAACTATCGAGATGCAGGTTTAAATAATAAATTTAAGGAAATTTCGGAGTTCGTTTTTAAACTTTTATGCCTTCCTCGGTCTAATGCTGTTGTAGAGCGTGTTTTTAGTCAAATGTGTTTGATAAAAACAAAAGCTAAAAGTCGGCTTCAGAAACAGCAAATTCTATCCATTGGGTTAATTTTTTGATTAAAAAAAATCATGTTATTTTTTTAACATTATGTTTTTACTTTTTTAATTCAGATGATATCTGGCAACTCCGCGATGAGCAGATAACTAAATTGTGGCTGGCAAAAATTTTTTCACAACAAATTGAGTAATAATTAATAAACTGATAATTAAAGTGTAAATGTTAAAAAAAATTTAGCCCTACGTATTGCTATATAATAAAATACTAAATTAACTGTTGAAATCATTAAACACACGGAAATTGATAAAACTAAATCATTAAAAAGAACACCTGTGAACATAACCTATAATTCCCGCCTTTTTCCTTTAGTTGTGGTATTGTGCATTATTTACATAAAATGTCTCCCTCTGAAACTATTTGCTGTTCGTTGCTATCTTGCGGAAAAAACATAACGAAATCCCAAGGTAGCATTTGCTGTGTTGTGTGCCAAAAATGGTTTCATGCAAATTGTGTGGGCATGAATTCAGAACAACTTTCTGCACTGGCCAAAGGTAAAGGTGCTCTAAATTTCATCTGCGAGGTATGCAGAACATCAAAATCCGATATTGGATATTCACTCCGAAATGATTTGAGGATAGGTCTTGCTGACATTCAATCTAAATTTGATCAAATTTTATCTGAGGTAAAAATGGAGCTAAGCACCAAATTCACTGAATTGAAAAACAGCATTGAGAGTTGCAACAAAATGATTAATCTTATCGATGCCTCAACAAGTAATAAGCTGAAAGATTTGGAAGAGCATAACGAAGTCTTGCAAAAACGTCTTAACAGGAATGATATCATTATAAATGGACTACCTAAATACCAAAAGGATATTGATGATGTTGTGTTAAACCTTTTTAAAATTCTAAATGTCGATACTAATCCGTATGACATCAACTGCTGCTACTTTTTAAACAAAGGAAATACCTTGCTCGTCAAACTAAATAGTGTTAAGAAAAGAGATTTAATTATGCACAATTATTATAAAACAAGAAATTTGGTGCTGTCTTCAGTTATTAAAACCGATATTAACAAACGAATTTATTTAAATGATCATCTTACTGCCAAAATGGAGAAAATGCTTTTTCAATGTCGCAAACTACGAAGGGAGAACAAAATTGCACATTTTCGTCTCATTACTTCTGACAAACCGAAACTGAGAATCACCTTTAATGATCAAAGCACCAAGAGTTTTGATTTTCCTGGGTTTAATGCACATTTCAACTTTATAAGTACTGCAGTTTCCAATGATTCCCTGATGAACTGATATAAGAGGTACAGCTGGATTACTTACCTAGTCTTTAATTATTCATGATCTCTCAACTACTGTGAATTTATATTTTGCTTTTAGCCAATTTAATGGATACATTTTAAAACATATATACTCCTTTTTCGTTACAAATCTGTAAAACTTTTTATTAAATTTTTTTATTTTATTTCGATTTAATATGAATAGAAATAGTCACTTGATGCCAAATCTTGGCCCTATAGTTAATGATAATAGTGTGTTAAGAGATAATTTCAGTGAAAATAATGGCTTAAGACTTGTGCATATTAATATCCAGAGCTTGAAGCCTTCTTTGAGAAATACGAAATTTGATGAGTTTAGTTACATTTTTAAAGAATCTCTTGCAGACGTGATTGCAATTTCAGAAACCTGGCTAAAACCACACATTTCTGACGGCTCTGTGAGCATTCCGAACTATTATATTTTGAGAAATGATCGCGAAGGTATGAGGGGTGGAGGCGTGGCATTATATGTCCGTGAAGGACTAGTTGCTAAAGTTGTTTTCAAACGATCTGACCCTCTAAGTTTTGAATGTCTCTTTGTGGAAGTTCTTAATCAGGAATCAAAAGCTTTAATTGGTGTTGTGTATGCACCTCATGGTAACCTTAATGGTTTAAACGAAATTTTTGGTGATTTGTGCTGTCAATATGAGTTCTCTATTATGTTAGGTGACTTCAATAATAATCTTTTTAATGATTCTAAGGCTAAATTTATAAGAGATTTATGTCAGGTAAACAGCTTGAGCTATGTACATAATTGTCTGCCCACTCATCTTGATTCACAACATGGTTCAACTTCTTTGATAGATTACTGTTTCGTCAGCGACTCTGCATCCTTACAATGTTCTGGTCAATTTTTAGTACCTTCCCTTTCGCTTCATGCTTTTATATTTGTTTGTGTAGATTTCCCCTCAAGAATACCTGTTACTTTTATAGAATATAAGGATTATAATAACATTGATTGGAGCTTAATGGGTAATATTTTTTCTACCTACAATTGGAATGCTATTTTTTATACCAACGATGTAGACAATCAGTTAGATTTACTTTACCTTCTTCTAAATAAGCTTTATGAAAAAGTTCCTATAAAAAGAGTTCAGAGGCGTGTCAACAAAAGTTTTATTGATATCAACGAATTAAAGGAAGCGAGGAATATGAGGGAATTATCTTTTAAAGCCTACAGGGAAAATATGAATGAGGGTAATTGGAAAATCTACTGCAGGTATCGGAATAAAGTGAAAAGTACTTTGAGAAGATATAAAGCCAAGTTTTGGGGAACCAAATTTGATAATACTAATAGTAAAGAAATGTGGAAAATAATAAATAATGAGAGAAGAAATTCTTCAAATTGTTTTGACACTCATGATCCGGAAACGTTCAACCGTTATTTTGTCTCTTCTCAAGTTGCTTCTGATAATATTCGTCCTAATTTCAATGACATATCGATTAAGGGGTTCAATTTTAGATGTATTAATATGAATGAAATTCTTTTTGCGCTTTTTAAGATAAACTCCAATGCATCAGGACATGATAATATTCCACTTAAATTCATAAAAATTATTTTTCCTCTCATAAAGGAATTACTTCTGCACATCTTCAATACTATTATAACGACCTCGTGTTATCCCCGTATTTGGAAGATTTCTAGAATAGTGCCTATTAAAAAGAAGGGATCTAGTAATTGTTTAGATAACCATCGTCCAATCAGTATTTTACCCTGCCTTTCTAAAATATTTGAAGTTGTTTTAAAGGAACAGATAATATGCCATCTAAATTCACATAATCTGCTCAGTGATTGCCATTTTGGTTTCCGAACTGGGAGTAATACTAATGACTTGCTGTTGAGTGTAACTGAATGTATTAGGCATAATTATAATGACAAGAAAGTTTCAACCCTTATATCGCTTGATCTAAGTATGGCATTCGACACTGTGAATTATACTGTTTTGATTAACAAACTTTCTTCTCAATTTGGTTTCAGTACTTTCTCATGTAAATTGTTGTACTCATACCTAATGGATCGCAAACAGTTCGTTGGCGTGGGGTGTAATAGCTCATCGATTTCTAATTGTTCCAGTGGAGTGCCACAAGGGTCAATTCTCGGTCCACTTCTGTTTATTATTTACATGAACGATTTTGTAAATTTTATTGGTACCTCACAATGTAGACCTTTTCTTTTTGCTGATGACATTAATATTTTGTTTTCTGGTGAAATCCAGTTTCTCGACTGTCATGAAGTTACTATTAACTACATTCTGTCCTTAGCCTCTAACTGGGCAAAACAAAACAAACTTTATTTTAATCCAGCCAAAACGAAAGCCATAACTTTTGGACCCAGCAGCTATGACCAATCGTTACTCAAAATTAAGTTCGATGGAATTTGTGTTCCCTTTGTTGATGCTATCAAATGTTTAGGCTTAACACTTGACCGTAACCTTGCTTTTGATATCCATATAGCCAACGTTAGTTCTAAGGTGAATAGTACACTTAGAGCTTTTTATAGCTTGAATTGTTATTTACCCTTGGCAATAAGATATAAATTAGCTCATTCCTTACTCATGACACACATTCTATATTGTTTGGATATCTATAGTGGTTGCACATTGTTGAACCTAAATCAACTGCGACTTATATTTAACCGAATCATAAGATTTATTTTTAATTTGCGTATTTATAATCACGTATCCAATCCTACTCGAATTTTTCTAAAATGTTCTTTTCAAAATTTTATAAAGATTAGAATCTTATTAAATTTTTATCGTATTATGAAGACAAACGCCAACTCAAATTTGAAACATTTGTTTCAGTTTTCGAGGTCTACCCGAAATCCCCAGTTGCTCTTACCTAGAATCAACAACAATGTATTTGATAGGTCGTTTCTTGTAAGAGTATGCCGACTTTTCAATGAACTCCCCATTTCTCTAAGAAGTTTTGAACTCTCCGCTTCAAGATTTAAACATAAGTTATATGAATTATACAACTAAACATTGCTTCTTTTTAAAATATTCATATTCAAGAAGAATCGTATGAAAACTTTTTTTTATTTTTAATCTATTGTAATTTATATTAAATTAATTATAAATTTGTCATATTAATTTTAAATATATTCTTGTTACATCGCAACTTACATCATTGTAATAATCATATATGGCCCTATGGGCTCGATTATATTATATAATAATAAAATGAAAAAAAAAAATTAAAAAAAAACAAGCGGCAAATGCTTTTATCAATATGAACTACCAAAAAAAACTGATTGATTGGAACAAATGAAAGTTACGATGACAACAATAACAAGCTTGATGATGACGACGAAATCTTCTTCTTTTAATAGTTTTATATAATTTTTTTTTTTTTTTTAATTATATTTTTGTTATTACTAGTCATATACATATGTAGTATATGTATGTAACACACGGTCTCAAACACACAAAGAATAGCGGTGCCAAAAGTACGGTTATTCTTAAATCAAGTACGAAATTTCTTACTCCAAGTAAAATTTTTCAAGTACGATTTTCTTACTTTTAGCCACAATTAAGCCAAAAAAGGATCGATTTAAGTTCGGAACCGTACTTGATTTAAGCCAAAAAAAGATTTATTTAAGCCGTAAACGGGATTAATCCGAAAATAAATGTCATAAAATGATTTAGCTGTTTTTAGCCTTTTTTAACCATTTTTGGCAACAAAGCTTTGGTAACGCTGGTTCTAACCCACTGATGACTAGCATAAGACAAACTCCAAAAAAGAAGTCATTGCCCTTTATGAAAGAAGCAGTTTCTTTAATGCTTGCTCCTGTACTTGATTTTGAAGTGAATTTAGAATATAAACTAATTGTTACTTCTGTAAATAAGTTATTGTTATATATAAATTACTTATTTTCAAATAAATTTATTACATTAAATTACAAAAAAAGCGACAAACAAGCTTAAAAATAATTTTTTTGGAAAATTAGCAAAATATGTACATACATATATAAAAAAAAATTATTTTCTACAGGGCCGTTTTGGGGGGTGGGTTTTTTGGACTTTTCTGCCCCTACCCATAAAAGCTTAAAAATTTTAGTTTTATAGTATTTGGGCATAAGTTATCCATTATTTTTATTATATACATTATTTTTACAAATTTTACCTTATGTCGCCGCCCACAAAAGGGGAGAGGACGACACTATCCAGATGTAGATTTTTTTAGCTTTTGCTTACGTTTAAAGTTGCATTTGCCTAACAATAGTTTTGAAAACTTAAAAAAAATTTTTAATTTTTCAGAGGTGGTACTAGTTCTTCTAGGGGGAACTTCTTCCCCCTTGGCTCGATTTTCATTATTTTTAATCCTTCATTGCCTATGACTACGACACATGTTTCTGCCAAGTTTCATCGATCTAGGAGCACTCAGTCATTTTGTTAAAAAGGTGATTCGTTTTCGTATAAAGCTTGTGACAAAACCCAGAAAAATTTATTTTTCTATTTCATTAAATTAGTTTTACAATTAAAAACAAACAATATTGATTTAATAAAAATAATATTCAAACAAGTATAATAAATTCATTCTTATTCTTCAACACCCCCACTAGAATGAATTTTAAGATTCATTAGATTGCAACAATGTAAGTGTTTTACACTTGCTAAGGATTTTGTTAAAATGTCAGCAACCATGTCTTCCGTATTTAGATATTCAATAATAATCTTTCTGTCATTAACAAGTTCTCTCAAAAAGTGATGTCTTATATCAATGTGCTTAGAACGGCCATGATAAGCATTGTTATGAGATAGATTTATAGCACTTTTGTTATCACACTTTATTTTAATTGAAGATGGTCCTTTTAGTTCACTGATCAAAGAACGTAACCATAACGCCTCTTGACCTGCTGACGACAAAGCCATATATTCTGCTTCTGTTGTTGATAGTGCTGTTGTTTGTTGTTTCTTGGAGTTCCATGAGATACATCCACCTTGGAACTTAAATACATATCCCGAAGTTGATTTTCTTTCATCTATATCCCCAGCCCAATCTGCATCTGAGTATCCTTCAATGTGCTTATTTTCATCTTTGGAAAATTGAAGTTTGTATTTTATAGTACCCTTGAGATACCTCATGATACGCTTTACAGCTTGCCAGTGTAGCTTTCCAGGGTTATTATTATATCTAGCTAAAACCCCCACTGCAAATGAAATATCTGGACGACTCACTTGAGCTGCATACATAATACTTCCAATCGCTTCTTGATATGGTATATTTTTCATTTCATTGATTTCTTCTTCAGATTTCGGACACATATCTTTAGCAATCTTTTGATTTATGTCCAAAGGAGTTGAGATAGATTTGCATTCATCCATATTAAATTTTTTCAATATATTCGATATATATTGTTCTTGATCAATCCATAATTTTCCATTCAATCGGTCTCTTGTAATTTTCATCCCCAAAATGTAATTAGCTTCTCCGATGTCTTTCATTTTAAAACTGTTTGCTAAGCTTCTTTTTATATTAGACTTACTTTTAGGGTTATTTGTGAAAATTAAAATATCATCAACGTAAATAGCAACATATGTAATTTCATCATCGTTCACTTTATAATATACACAAGGTTCAGTATTTGATTGCAAAAGTCCTATATTTTTTAAAGTTTGATCTAACTTTTTGTTCCAAACTCTACTGGCTTGTTTTAGAACATATATTGATTTTTTAAGTTTACATACCATGCCCTCGTTTTCTTTATAGCCTTCAGGAATCTTCATATAAATTTCTTCATTTAATTCACTTTGTAAAAATGCAGTTACTACATCCATCTGGTCTATATCTAAATCATGTTGAACTGCTAGACTTAAAAGTAGTCTGATAGACGAATATCGAACCACAGGAGAAAACGTTTCCTCGTAGTTCAATCCATAACGTTGAGAATAACCTTTTACGACTAATCTTGCTTTATAACGTTCAATCTCTCCTTTCGAATTTCTTTTGATTTTATAACACCATTTGCTATCGATTGGTTTCTTGCCTTTTGGTAAACTTACAACCTCCCACGTTCTATTTTCTATCAAGGCGTTTATTTCTTCACTCATTGCCAGTTGCCATTGCTCTTTATAAGGACCTTCTAATGCTTGCTTCATAGTTTTGGGTTCTTCATCAATTAAAACCATTAAAACCATACCTTTGTACTGGTTTTGGAACTCTCAATGACTTTCTTGTATTTTCGGGAGGTATGATTGTTCTAATGGATGGTTCAGGTTCCCAATCAGTACTTTGATCTACTAATGTATCCTCCGTTTCAGAAAAATATTCTTCTTCAGAAGTGCTCTCTTCTGCTACCCTTGGATCTTCAGAACTTATAACTGGTTCATTAGGACTTGCTTCTATAGACCTCACCTGTTCATCGAAATCCCCCACTGAATCATATCCAGGAAATACATAAAATTTTGATTCATTGCTCGTATTCTTACTATAAAACTGGTCTTCAAAGAATTTTGCATCTCTACTTAGTTCAACCTTGTTTCGATTTTCATCATAAAAACGATATGTTCTTGAATGAGTGCAGTAGCCAACAAAAATTGTTTCTTTTGCCTTGGGATCAAGTTTTTTTCTTTTTTCTTTCGGAATGTGTATCACAGCTTTACATCCAAACACTTTCAAATGTTTTAAATTTGGTTTTTTTCCAGACCATGCCTCCTCAGGACTGACACCACTCAATGATTTGCAAGGAGTACGATTTATTAAATACACTGCAGTATTTGCAGCCTCAGCCCAGAACTTCTTTGTTAAACCAGAATCAATCAATAAGCACCTGGCTTTCTCTACAACTGTTCGATTCATTCTCTCTGATATGCCATTTTGTTGTGGCGTATATGGGACTGTAGTTTGATGCTCAATCCCACACTCTAGGAAAATTTTCTTCATTTTGTTGTTACAATATTCACACAAAAACTTTTCTGCTAAAGTCATCAATAAATGTTAACATGTACCTTGAACCATTTATTGACGGCACTTCCATAGGTCCACAAAGATCTGAATGTATTAAGCTCAGAATTTCAGTTGACCGTATTCCAGTATTATTAAATGGACTTCTTGAAAATTTACCTTTTAAGCACGTAATACAATTTTCTTTGGTTACTTCGCATCTGACACCAACAACTGCACCAGAATTCATATTCTTTAATATTTCATCATTTACATGGCCAACACGTTTATGCCACAAATTGTATTCTTGAGTTTTTACTTCAGAAACAAGTACTTTATTATTTGCTATATTTAATTTAAACATACCATTAACAATATCACCCGTCGCTATAATGCTGCCGATATTATTTATAACCTTGCAACCTTTTTCGTTAAATACAACTTCATAGCCGCTTTTAACTATTTTCGAAACAGACAATAGGTTGACATATAGGTTTGGTATGTATAGAACTTCACGAAAGATAATATTTTCTTCTTTATACTTTCCAATCTTAGCCGTCATATCAACTTGGCCTACACCCTTCACTTTCATTGTTTCGTTATTGGCAATAGTAACTTCAGCATTATCTTCTTGAAAATTTTCATTAAAAAACTTCGAATTTGAACACATGTGTGCTGTTGCCCCAGAATCAAAGTACCATTCACTTTTGTTTAACTCTCGCACAGAAAAACATCCCATCATTGCATTAACGTTTTTATTAAATTTTGATTTTATACCTTTGTTTCGACATTTTGCTGCAATGTGTCCATATTGGTTACAATTAAAGCATTTTGATCCTTTATTTTTAAAAACTTTCTTTTGACCAGCTAAAGCAACATCTGTTGATTCTTTCTTTACATCTTGTAACAGCTTTAATTTAATAGAATCGCCAGTAATTTTAATTCCCGAACTTTGTATGCCCATTATCATCGGAATATATTCTTCTGGTAATCCAGCAAGTAACATTGAACCTACCCATTTTTCATCAACATGGAGGCCAGCTGCTCTTAATTTGTGGGCTGTTGTTATAATTTCATTGACATATTCATCAACGTTAGCACAATTTTGTAATTTTGTAGAACAAAATTTTTGAATCAACCCCACTCTTCTTACCAATCCGCTATCTTCGAAAATTGTTTTGAGTGTATTCCAGATTCCTTGAGCATTATTGCAGTCACGGACGTGAGGATAAACTATTTTATCCATTAAAAGTATTAGTTCCGCTTTTGCATGAATCTTTTTGTCCTCCACTGTTTCTGTACCAATAACAGCATTCCAAAGACCTTTCATTTGGAAATATGCTTCAACAATAAATCTCCAATCTTCATAATTTTCGCTTCCACGAAGCTTCTCAATTTGATTGTGATTTGACATTTTGGCAAATATACAGCTTTAAATTATTCTTAAATACACGCACTGTTAAATAACACTTAATTCGCGAAAGGGCCCATAACCTGTTAAAAAGGTGATTCGTTTTCGTATAAAGCTTGTGACAAAACCCAGAAAAATTTATTTTTCTATTTCATTAAATTAGTTTTACAATTAAAAACAAACAATATTGATTTAATAAAAATAATATTCAAACAAGTATAATAAATTCATTCTTATTCTTCAACACATTTTTAAGAAGCTTTATTGTAAAAAATAAAAAGTAATGTCCGGCTAGAATGGCAAAATACCCCTATGTGCGTCGCCTTACATGGAAGTCCCACATAAATGCGAAGTTGACGCAAATGAAACTTAAAGCTACACAAATCTTTGGCTATTCGGCAGAAACTCTGTACTTCGACTTGATTGTAAACTTCTACTCTACAAATCGATTTTGAAACCAATTTGGTGCTACGGTATACAATTATGGGGCACTGCTTCCGCATCTAACATAGAAAAAATTCAACACCGTCAAAACAAAATCCAAAGAATGATAACTGGTGCTCCTTGGTATGTTAAAAACAGCAACATACACAAGGATCTACACTAGTTAAATGCGAAATCCTGAACTATGTGGACAAGTATTTAAATAAGCTGAAAAACTCACCCAAATCCGCTCGCCCGAAACATCCTGCAACATAGTGGACACACCCGTCTGAAAAGGAGGGATACTATTGCGCTTATATGAAGCTTATTAATTAATATGAGAACTTAAATTTTAGTCTGACACTGGCTAGACTAATACTACGTTTCCATCTACGTGATTTGCGCCAAATCATTTAATTTGCTCAAATTAAGTAATTTGCTACATGATTTCCCATATATTTTTCATATGAGCAAATCATCTCAAATGACTTGATTTGCTCAAGATTATTTCGAAATTTGTCTGTGCAACACTGCGCGGAGGCTATTTTTACAAATGCAACTTTGGGGAATCCATTATTGGTGAGTAACAAATCCGAAAAAATGACAGCTTATTGCAAGGAGCATGCATCAGGTGGGAGCAGTTCTACAAAAACAACTTAATTTATCATAAGAATGTCAAGACAGATAACAAAAACTCACAAATTCTTTTTCCTCCTTTTAAGATTTTTTTAGAAAACTACAGTTGTTGTTTGTAAAAAAGAATCAAATACATAAACATAAACAAACTTTGATATTTTAATAAAGAAACACCGGTTTCAGCTGAATAACTGAGGCCACCTGATATACGTGTCAGATTGAATTCGAACATAAAATTACTTACAACGTAATGGAAACACTTCGAAATGATTTACTCAAAATTACTTAATTTGCTTATAATGGAAACGTACTATAATATTAACTACCTAGTTTTAAGATTTAAATACTTATTGTTATTTCGCCACAGGCGAAGATTAAATAATAAAAATATGAGAGGTCGTTTATGGTGAGAGTTGCACGGTGGTGGAATCACTTGCCCCTTCTTTTGCGTGTTAGTTTCGCATTCAAGTAACGTTTTTCGGTTGAAGCTTTTAAGTCCATCATAATAACTAAAAAAGCATTATTTTTTTTTTTCATTTTATTTATTCATTTTAATTTTTATGACACCTTGTGCTTACTATTGTTGAGTTTATTGTTAAGACTAAAAAACAATGTAATGAAGTTTTTTATTAATATATACAACTTTACAGAAAATGACTATGTAAAAGGAAAAGAAATTAATGAACGTACATGTTGCCATAAGAGGGCTGCCAGATTTCAATACTCCTCCTTAACATGTATGTCCTTTACGCAAGGGTTAATAAATAAAAATTTATGACATATTCAATAATTTTACAAAATACAGGTGTTTTACTTTAGGAAGATTCTTCGTCAGAATATCGCCTGTCATTTCTTGTGTAGGACAATATTCTAAAGTGACCTCTTCATTGCGAACTACCTCACGGACATGCTGATATTTGATGTCTATGTGTTTTGTACGGTTGTGATAAATCGGATTAATGGCTAGTTTCATTGCCCCTTGGTTATTCACGTTAAACACTACAGGCTTACCATCACCGAAACCAATCTCAGTCAACAAAAGTCTTAAGTATACCCCCTTCTTACACACACTTGACATAGCCATGTATTCAGCTTCTGTAGAGCTTAGAGCCACAGGAGGCTGCTTATGAGACCCCAACGAGATAACGCTCTGCCCAAGGTAGAAAAAATAGCCGGTATAGGATTTACGATCCATTGCTGCCCCAATCAGAGTCAGCGTAACCTTTAACGCATGCATTTCCAGTTCCATAAACCAAACCAAGATTTATATTACCTTTTAGATAGCGCAATAGATGCTTCACTGCAGTCAAGTGTTCGACATGATGATCTTGATTATGTTGTGCAAGCTTTGACACAAAATGTTGAATATCATGTCTGGACGTAATCGCCAAATAAGTGAAATCACCAATTATAGACTGATAGTCCTCTTTAGCAACTCTCTTACAATTATTAGCACACCACCTGTAAACCAGGAGTTAAAGGTATTGATACGGGCTTACAATTGTCCATGCCATATTGTTTTAAAATATCCTAAATATATTGTTCTTGACACAATTTAATTAGACCAACTTCACCATCACGCTTAAAGTTGATACCTAAAAAATGATTTAACACGCCTTTATCAGAGACTTCAAACACTGTCCCCAAATTTGATTTGAGTTTAATTATTTCCTCCTTGTTCTTGCAAGCTATAATCAAGCCATCTACGTACACTGCCACTAGCATCATGACACCATTCACTGTTGCTTTATATAGACACGGCTTGTTCTGACATGCTCTGAAACCCATTTTATTTAAGACACTTTCAAGTTTCTCGTTCCAGTTCCTTCCTGCTTGTTTCAAGCCATATAAGGATCGATTTAATTTTAAAACTTAATAAAATATTTCTGTTGACAAAGCCTTCTGGTTGCTGCATGTATATTCGTTCAGATCGCCATTTATATATGCTGTATTAATATCAACTTGATGCAAATGCATTGTTTCCTCTACAGCCAGCGCCAATAACGTGCGTATTGTAGCGTAACGCACTACGGGGGAAAATGTCTCACTATAGTTGATGCCAAATTTTTGGCTACAGCTCTTGGCAACTAAACGAGCCTTAAATCGCTCTATTTCACCATTTTCATTGGCTCTGTGACCGTCTGGTAAATCAACGAGGCTTCACGTATCGTTCTTTTCTAGAGCATTAAGTTCAGATCTCATGGCCTCTTTTCACTTGACACAATTTTTAGATGATATTGCCTCATCGAAATTCTGGGGAACGAAATCGTTGCATAAAGCACTGACCAAACGTTTTACCTTCCTGGGGCGACCGGGTTCACCACTTCTCCAAAATTTTGGTCTACCAGGCCCTATTCTAAACCCAATAAAATCACCTTCGGAGTCTTCATCAGCTGTATTTAACTCAATCTGCATTTTCACCATTATCATCAGAGTTGTCATCTATTTCACTGCCATGAGAGTTGTCATCCATTTCACTGTTCAAAATATGTTGGGTTTCAGTTACATCGTTTACCTCCTGCTCATTTTGCAGCTTGAAATTATAAATGAAAAAATCTTTAGAATCGCTACCACCATTATTATCATCGTTTTGAAATTTTGTCTCGTCAAATTTGACATCTCGACGTTCAACAACGCTGTGTGCCTTGATATCGTATAATCGTAACCAACCATGATATAGTCTTCACCACGGGCTTCGAATTTTGATCTTTGAGGCTTCTTAAGTGCCACTGACAACCAAATATTCGTAAAAGACTTACGCGATATTGACGTTGATTGTTGTGGAAATGGGCAAACATGCCCCTTGCTCAACATACACGTCTTACATTTTTCTGTTATGTTATTGCACTTCAAATTCATACCAACCACCATTTCATTCTTGGATAACATATCCAGACTCTGGTGATTCAAATGGCCAAATCGATCATGCCAATTATAGCTTGCAGCGTTCAACAGCTTTACTTATTGAAATAAACCACGCTTGCAATTCCGAAGAATATAAAACATTACGCAAAACAACATAACTGCCACACGATTTAATTTTAACATCACCTCTCCCTGTTGTCATTATTTGTTTGTCGCCAGCTAACATTACTTTTTCTTCGTCCACCTTCTTCTAGAAGCTTCTGTTTTAGGCAAATTGTCTCTAGTTTCCATTGCTATGACAAATTTTTCATATTGTGCCGGTAAACTTGGCAATAAAACAACACTTAGCAGCTCCTCCTGCAGGGTAACACCGATTTCAGCCAACTTTTTAGAAATTTCAGTAAACGAATTAATGTGTTTTACCATGTCGCCATCAGTGGCCATAGACAAATTCAGTAATTTCTTGTACAGTGTCACCTTCTGTATAGGTCCTTGTGGTCTGTAAACCTTCTTTAACTTTTGCCACGCTTCACACGATAAATCACAATTTTTTATATAATTTAGCTGTGTCGGTTTCACGCTGAGACAAATAGTGGCCAATGCTTTTTCATCTTCACCTTTAATCTTTTCGAACTCGGCAGCATCTTTTCCGTCCTCCGCTTTTAGCGCGCCGATAACCAACTTCCAAAATCCACTGTGCACCAGCACACTTCGCATTTAGATAGACCAGGAGTCGGAATTGTTGCCTTCTAGTTTCTCAATTTGGTATAACGATAAACTGATTTTATACAGCCTTATTAAAACACTTTAAAAGAAAATTTGCCGCGAACACTGGGCTCATAGCCTGTTGAGTTTATTGTTAAGACTAAAAAACGATGTAATGAAGTTTTTCATTAACATATACAACTTTACAGAAAATGAATATGTAAAAGGAAAAGAAAGTAATGAACGTACATTTTGCCATAAGAGGTCTGCCAGATTTCAATAACTATTATCATTATTATAATTTTTTTTTTATTTTTTTTTTTTGTTTCTGCTACTGGGTGGGATTGTATTACTCTGTTTTCTTTTTAATTGCTCCTTTTAATTTTTCTTTTTATTGGCTGAGGAGCTGAAGACTATGGCTATAATAAGCTTAGTTATAATAGTTTTAATTTTTATTATAATACGCCTACTGAATTGAGGTGTATTATTATGTTACTATTTTTAAGATAGTTTATTGAAAATGTATTTTTTCATTTATTTTTTCCCCTGAATCAGTTGTATCGCAGGTATTATATTTCTATTATGTAATATTGATTTTTGGCCTCTAAGGCTTTGTATTACATATTGTAATAAATAAATAAATAAATAAATAAAAACAATGTGACCTTTTTATTTTTATAATTACATTACGTCTAAGGAACTAGTTTTCGTCCGCTAATTTCAAAAGTTGTTAAACTGGTATAAAGTGTACGGCAATACAACAACAATAATTTAATCCGGTAACTTTTTAAAATTTACATTTAAAACTCAGACGTTAAATAGTTTGAAAATAGAAACCGTTCTATTTTCAACTGAGATTAGACAAAATGATCAACAAATAAAAATAGACATGTTATAACACTATAGGTGTGTTCAATAACCCACAAATTGTTACAAATTTGTAACAATAGTTACTAGAAAGTGTTCATTAACTCAAAAAACTTGCATGGAGGGAGCGTCAAAAGAGAGAAAAGAATTGAGACGTAAAAAAAATTCTTACAAATTTTTACAAGTAAAATTTTTACTTGCAACAATTTTTTAAACAACTGTTTGGTGTTTATCCATACAAAAAAAGTTTTCTAAAAGAATTTACAATAACAAAATACATTTGCTTACAAATTTTGGCTGGTAAAGCGTTTATTTACCTTTTTAATATTTTTAAGAATATTTTTTTCAAATTTCTTTTTACTCTCTCGTTGCAAATATTTACTGAAACGTTATTGAACACATCTTATATAAATGAGTTTTAGTTGAAAAATTCAGATGATAACTCAGGTAGTGTATATATAGCCTTAGCAACGTAACGCTGTCATTCAACAATAAAAAACCACTCATCACCACTTATGCTATGCTTTAAGTCAAGGCCAAATTCAGTTAAAACAATTAGTAAGAAAATAAACAAAACTTTACAATTAAAACATATTTTAAATTATAGTCCAGTAAAAACGTCTGCGTTGTTTTAATTGCATTAATTGCGTTTTATATTCACCACAATTACGAAAAATGGAGGCATATAAAACTAGTTAAATATTGCATTAAATAGCTTAATACTTGCCAGAATGATATCTTTTCTCACTGTGCGTTACTTTGCGATGCGTTCGTCGTACGCAGCTGTTTTCATAACTATGCTCTTCGTCATTTTCCTCAGGCTCATAGTATTCACTCTTTTTTGATAAATTGGAATGTTTTTGATGAGACAATGGAAGCGATGGCACTTCTGATACATAACTATAACCCTCATTTGAAATTAACGCACCATCTCGAACAGCATTATCGGGGTTAGTATTTTTAAGATTATAATAAGGCGGTGATGTTTTATTTGGTATTTCCTCCAAAGCTTTAATTTTAAGCACAATTATTAAAAATTATGTGACAAACATTTAAATAGACTGAAAACAGCATTGTTTACCTTTGTTTAACCTTGCACAATATGGCTGCAGCAATTTTGTTCTTTTCTTTTCATATCCTTTTTGTGTAATGTCTCCTGAAATAAGAACACATGCAACAGTCAGTACTTACATGTAAGGGCAATTAAAAATATATATTCTCTAAAGTTTTGCTCTATGTAATAATGGTAAACTTAAGTTTAGATTTTGGTACGACTCGTTACTTAAGATCAGTTTTTGTCAACGACCTAGTTCCAGATAAATTACATTGTAGTTTGTAGACAAGTTTAACTAGGTTGTTGACTCGAATTAAGTTGTTTGATTAAATGCGATAGTCTAGCGTGGGGTCGCACATTGGGACAGAAACGAAATATTTTTAAAACAAATATTGTATTCAACTTGTTTTTCTTTCTATTTCTCAAAAACGTACACGTTGTCATTGCCATAATTATTCCATTTATAAAAAATATGAAGAAATAGTCTTTTTTATACCCTTCACATAGTGATAGGGTATATATCACTTTGTCATTCCGTTTGTAATTTCTTAATTATTCATTTGCGACCCCATAAAGTATATATATTCTGGATCCTTATAGATAGGGAAGTTGATATAGCCATGTCCGTCTGTCCGTCTGTCCGTCTGTCCGTCTGTCTGTCTGTCTGTCTGTCTGTCTGTCCGTCTGTCCGTCTGTTGAAATCAAGTTTCCGGAGTCAAATAAAAAGATACAGACCAGCTAATGGTGTCAAACTATTGCAAATATCCCGCTAACAATCGCTATTTAAAATCAGCAAAATCGGTTCACTATTGACCGAGATATAAGCGAAAACCCAAAGTAACCCATTATTTTTAGGACAAAATCCGTGCATATATCCCTATATATCTCAGTAGGTATAGTCACTCTTGCCACAAAACTTGGCACGGATACTCCTAAAGAAGAGACCTAAATAATGGAAAAAGTTTTTTCATATAGGCCCAGGGGAAGGGGTATTTTTCCTACAATTGCACAAATTTGGTGAAATATTTTATGCGCTATATCTCGGAAATTATAACAGCTATCGACATAAAATGTTCTACAAAAAGTGATTGTACGCAAAGATCTACACTTTAAAGAAAAAATTTTTTGAGTGGGGGCGAAAAATGGGGTAGCTCCCATACAAATCGACAATTGTTATAAAATATTCGATACGCTATATCTCGGAAACTATAACAGCTATCGACATAAAATGTTCTACAAAAAGTGATTGTACGCAAAGATCTACACTTTCAAGAAAAAATTTTTTGAGTGGGGGCAAAAAATGGGGTAGCTCCCATACAAATCGACAATTGTTATAAAATATTCGATACGCTATATCTCGGAAACTATAACAGCTATCGACATAAAATGTTCTACAAGAAATGATTGTACGCAAAGATCTACACTTTAAAGAAAAAATTTTTTGAGTGGGGGCAAAAAATGGGGTAGCTCCCATACAAATCGACAATTGTTATAAAATATTCGATACGCTATATCTCGGAAACTATAACAGCTATCGACATAAAATGTTCGACAAAAAGTGATTGTACGCAAAAATCTACACTTTAAAGAAAAAATTTTTTGAGTGGGGGCAAAAAATGGGGTAGCTCCCATACAAATCGACAATTGTTATAAAATAGTCGATACGCTATATCTCGGAAACTGTAACAGCTATCGACATAAAATGTTCTACAAAAAGTAATTGTACGCAAAGATCTACACTTTAAAGAAAAAATTTTTTGAGGGGGGGCAAAAAATGGGGTAGCTCCCATACAAATCGACAATTGTTATAAAATATTCGATACGCTATATCTCGGAAACTATAACAGCTATCGACATAAAATGTTCCACAAAAAGTGATTGTACGCAAAGATCTATACTTTAAAGAAAAAATTTTTTGAGTGGGGGCAAAAAATGGGGTAGCTCCCATACAAATCGACAATTGTTATAAAATATTCGATACGCTATATCTCGGAAACTATAACAGCTATCGACATAAAATGTTCTACAAAAAGTGATTGTACGCAAAGATCTACACTTTAAAGAAAAAAATTTTTGAGTGAGGGCTAAAAAAGGGGTAGCTCCCATACAAATTAACAATTTTTATAAAATATTTGATATGCTATATCTCGGAAACTGTAACAGATATCGAAACCAAATGTTCTACAAAGAGTAATTGGGCAATAAGGCCTACGCTTTAAAGAAAAATTTTTTTGAGTGGGGGCAAAAAAAGGGGTAGCTCCCATACAAATTGACAATTGCTATAAAATATTCGATACGCTATATCTCGGAAACTGTAACAGATATCGAAATGGAATCTTCTACAAAAAGTAATTGCGCAAGAATGCCTACGCTTTAAAGAAAAAAATTTTTGAGTGGGGGAAAAAAAGGGGTAGCTCCCATACAAATTAACAATTTTTGTTAAATTTTCGATATGCTATATCTCGTAAACTGTAACAGCTACCGACTCAAGATGTTCTACAAAAAGTAATTGTACGCAAAGACCTACACTTTAAAGAAAAAAATTTTTGAGTGAGGGCAAAAAAAGGGGTAGCTCCCATACAAATTAACAATTTTTATAAAATATTCGATACGCTATATCTCGGAAACTAAAAAAGATATCGAAATGAAATGTTCTACAAAAAGTAATTGGACAAAAAGGCCTACGCTTAAAAGAAAAATATTTTTGAGTGGGGGCAAAAAAAGGGGTAGCCCCAATGCAAATTAATAATTTTTGTTAAATTTTCGATATGCTATATCTCGGAAACTATAACAGATATCGAAATCAAATGTTCTACAAAAAGTGATTGGATATCAAGGGCTACGCTCTGAAGGAAAAAATTTTCGGATGGGGGGTGAAAAAAGGGGTAGCTCCCATACAAATTAACAATTTTTATAAAATTTTCGATACGCTTCTGGAAAACTATTATAGCTATCGACTTCGAATATTCTACAAAAAGTAATAATCAAATAATTTATACATTTTGGAAAAAAAGTTGGAGAACAGCAGCGGGACAAGAACATTAAATAAGTTTTATTAACCTTTAAATATGGATAATGTCGAAAACTTTTAAAACTTTCGACCTCAAATCTTCTTCATCTATGTATTTCTATTATTCATACAAACGTTAAAATTTTGTTATTTTTTCTATGGGATTTAAAACTCGCACAAGGTTTTTTATTATATTATTTTCAGTACAAAATTACTCGGCTGGGAATATTTAAAGACCAATGTGAAGGGTATATAAGATTCGGCACAGCCGAATATAGCGCTCTTACTTGTTTTAATAAATGTTTGTGCGAAAATAAGCAACAAAGTAGTAAATGTGTGGTTTATTTTATAAATAAAAGCTGTTTTGACTCGCAACAAGTCATAAAGACCTTATTATATTTATGTAATGAACTGTTAAAATAAATAATTCTTCAAAAAATAAAACTTCCTTATTTTGAGTGCAAAGAAGAGATAAAAGCAGTAGTTTATGTTCTTTAGAATCTACATAAATGTTTTTAGGGAATTAGTTTATTTTTTTTTTTTTTTTGGTAATTTTTATCATATATGCATCTATATTTGGGATGACCATTTATACTGATTTCAAAGGCACATGTACTGATTTTTACTTTGGTGTACTGATTAAAAAGTGTGTTCTGAGATTTACTTATTTTCGGAAAAAAGTACTGATTGTACTGATTTTTCAAGGTGATTTGATATCTTTAACAATTGTCCTCAAACAATTATTTAATTAGATAATTAAGTATTTTTCTAGCAAAAGGGAGTATGTATTAAAATAATTTTTATTACTCAAATATAGTTTTAATTCGATTGACTGCTCTTCAAAAATTATTATAAATTTTTTTGGAAATTTATTTTCTGAAGTCGTTGCTTGCGACCTGTTCTTTAATTACAAGAACGCATAGACACCAAAACGGATAGCCAGACATGCTTTGATCGACTCAGGAAGTGATTTAGTGATTTGATGGCTATAATTAAAGGCGATTCTTAGACCAAAAAAAATGAAAAAGTGTACTGATTTTGACCCAGAAATATTTCTTTTAATTTTAAAATTGTTTGTATTTTCATTTAAAGTTAAGCTAAAGTAATTAAATAACATACATTAGCCTTTTGGATTCCTTTTATTATAATCGGTCAAGCCCGACCATATTATACCCTGCACCACAATTTATTTAATATTAATCCCCAGCGAAAAGGCAGTCAGAGCTTTATAACTTTTGACTGGATTGAAATTTCAATACGCGTTTTAAGTTTAAGATATAAAAAACTTTAAAATCGACCCGTTAGAAAAATAATTATAATGGGTTTGAAATTCAATTAAAGTTTTAGATAATTTTTGGTACAACTTATACTTTTTTAGTAAATAATTCTTCTAAATAGTTTTGATTTTTATTTATTAGGAGTAGTTTACTATCTAGGCCTAATTCAAGAGCTACGGCTCTATATATATAGAAAAAATTCTTAATTTAGGGTTCAAATACATTTTAGCTAAACAAAAACATTTTTAGCCTTAAAATGATTTTTTTAAATTTTATATATATATATATATGCGACAAGTGTAACCAAGTTTATCATGTAATTTGCATATCTTTGGACAAACGTGGTTACGAATATTTTCTCAACAATGAAAATGAAGAGTTATTTTGCCATTTGTGTAGTAATAGTGGAACCATTGATAGTGATATGAAACAAATGAAAAAGGAATTAAAAAAACTTGATCAGCTCTCTGCTATGAGTGAAGCAATGAATTTTATGTCGAAACAATTCGACGAGATTATGAGAGGTGTAGCTGAAAACAAAAAGAAGTTGGAGGTGATAACAAAAAAAAAATATTAAACTAAAAACAGAGGTTGAGAGTCTTAAAAACTGTGTTGAACAACGATAGAGTAAAGAATGATTGTATCGTCAGGGGACTGGAACCTAGAAAACAAGCTAATGCCTCTGAGACTGTCTTAAATATATCAAAAGATGCTGGTGTTGAGATAAAACGGGAATCTATTGATGACGCTTATTTGATAAACAATAAAAAGACAACAAAAAGAACACAAATGGTTGTTGTAAAATTTAATACCAAGCATGCAAAGGAAAAACTTATGTCTATTAAACCTAAACTTAGAGCAAATGAAAACATGAAAAAAGTTTTTATCAACGATTACCTAAGTAAAGAAACTCTATCTCTTTTAAATTATGCGAAGACATTGAAAAGTATTGGTTATGCTGCTGTATTTTCTACCGGAGGGAGATTATTTGTAAAAAGTAGTGAATTATCCAAACCAAGACTTATTAGAAGTGAAGCAGACGTGGATTTACACCTACTAGAGGCAACAACTAAGAAGAAAACAAGTCATGTTTCGCAGCAAGCAAACAATGAGGCAAATGAACCTTATTTATCTTCCTAATTGAAATACCTACATATGTTATAAATACAAACTTAAAGAAAATTTGGATCAAAATTTTTTATTTTTTCCAATGTATACTAATACCTATTTTTCTAATATTAATGATTTGTATCATAATTTAAAATGCTCTAAACCGTCGTTTAGTATCGTCTCAATTAATATGAGAAGTATTTCTTCAATTGATAAATTCAATAAGTCCAAAAATTATATTATTTCACTACCACGCTTACCCGTCCAATAAACTTGGTTTCAGGAAAATTTAATCCAATTGTACAACATAGCTGGTTACGCTCCTATACATTGTTGTCGTGGAGATGGTTATCGTGAAACTTCCATTTTTATTTCCAATAGTTTAACCTACAAAGTTGAGACTTGCCAAACTACGAATTACTTTGATGTTATTGCCTTAACTATTATCTGCTCTAAAATCAGGGGCAAATTTTTAAAAGTTTTATCTTTTTATAGGTCGCCAAAAAGTCCTACAAATGAGTTCTATCACTTGCTGCAAAACCTGCTCCAATGTTATGGTCGCAATCCATGCATCATACTTGGTGATGCAAACATTGACTCCCTTAATGCATCATTATCTGCAGAATTAAATTGCGTACTGAAAAACTTTGATTTTGAAAATAGCCATATACTAGTAACGAGGCCTGCGAGCCAAACTAGTATTGATCATGTTTACAGCAATATCAGTAGCAAATTAAGCCTTGATAGCGTGGAATGCAACATATCTGATCATAACCTTATTCTTTGTAAAATCGAATTAGAGACAAATGCGAGCGTGTAGAAGGAAATCAATTAACTTGCAATTATAATGAAGTAAAACTTTCTATTCATCAATTCTTATCAAGAGTAAGTGAAACAGGTGACCCATCAGAGGATACTGAATCTTTAATCACAAATTTAAAAAACTGCATTGACTATTGTACATTTAGGAAAAAAATAAACATGAACTTAAAACAACAAATTGCGCCATGGGTTAATGCAAATTTACTAAAATTAATAAACTGTAAAAATAATCTCCGCAAATCTAAAAGGATAAAACCAAACGACTCTCTTATACAGGAAAGAATTGAGCGAATAAGCAGAGTAATTAAAACAGCACTGAGCGAGTCTATGAATAATTTTTATGCTAATAATTTGAATAATATTAACCATAATCCCAAAAAAAAATTGGAGATTCTTAAATGATACTCCTGGCAGATCTCACCGCAATTCAATTCAACTGAAAGACGACAAAGGGGATCAAATAACTGATAATTCCTCAAAGTCTCAAATTTTAAACAAATATTTTCTCGAATCTCTTAAAGCAATTAGATCAACAATTAAGCAAGGCAACGTCAGCACTTATAAATCAATGGGAACAATAAACCAGGCCGATCACCGCTTTGTGTTTTGTAATACTTCTCCTGACGAAATCAAGAATGTAACAACTAATCTTTCGCCATCTAAGAGTGCGGGTCATGACAACATATCACCAAAACTTCTTTTGAAATGTTCTGATGAATTAACACCATATTTGGTAAGCATTTTCAACAACATAATCAATACAAGCAAATTCCCCAGTATCTTAAGGCTACATAAAGTTATTGCTATCCCAAAAGAGATAAACGCTTCAACTGTCAATTTGTATCGACCTATAGCTGTGCTTTCAGTCATAAACAACGTTTTTGAAAGAATTTTACATAACCAATTGCTAATCTACTTTCAAAATCATGATTTACTTTACAACTTCCAATATGGATTTAGGAAAGGCTGTGGAACAGATGAAGCTGTAATCAATGTAGTAAATTTTATATGCAAAGCACTTGATGATGGTCACAACGGTGTAATCGGAACTTTTTATGATTTATCGAAGGCTTTTGATTTGGTTGACCACAACATACTGTTAGGCAAATTGCGAGACTATGGAATACTTGGCAGGTATTTAGCACTTTTTGAGAGTTACTTAACACATCGCGAACAATTTGTGCAGGTCAAATACCACACAAGTTTTGTCGGCCCTGTCGAATGCGGAGTCCCTCAAGGGAGTGTTCTAGACCCATTATTATTTATAATATACCTAAACGACATAAAAAATCTTCCTTTGTGTGGGAAACTATTTTTATACGCAGATGATGTATCTCTTTTTTATCACTATAAATACATAGAGGAGGCTAAAGCGAATGTTGAGCGAGATGCAGCTCTATTGGTTAAATTTTTCAGGATAAAAAAACTTGTGTTAAACAGTTCTAAAACAAAAATAGTTAAGTTCACACCTAGAAACCAAGACAACAACTTTAGCGTATATGTTGAGGGCAAAGTTATTCTTAAGTAAACTCTCTCAAACTCTCTCATGGTCCCTACACTTGCAGAGTCTCAAATCTAAAACTGCTAATGCCATTGGTCTTCTCTATAAATTCAAAAACAAATTTAATCGCAGCACAAAATTAATGATTTACAACACCATAATACACAGTCATTTTAATTATTTATCAGATTTGTACGGATGGAAAAACACTAATGAACTAAAATCTCTGCAGCGCATGCAAAACAAGGCTTTGAAGATGGTGGCGAATCTTCCAATCACCTACTCAACTCATATGCTTTGGAACTTTCAATTCAACACAGTTTTGCCAATTCATGGTCTGTATAAAATGCAAATTATGCTTTATATTTATAAATGTTTAAACAATTTTTGACACCATACCATGCAATTTTATTATAACCAGCAAGCAATAATCACTTGTAATAGTAACAATCTATCAGTTGCCAGATGTAGATTTAAAGTAACCAAGCAACGTGTGGAATATATGGGTACAATTGAATTTAATAACCTACCTCAAGCTTTGAAATCTCTGAACAGAATTTCCCTTTTCAAAAACGCTTTGAAACAGCATATTTTATCAAATCTTGAAGAGCTTCTCAATTAATACATCATATTGAAATCATATATATGTATATAAAACTTTAATGAAATTTCCTAGTCTTGCACTTTAAAATTTGTAATGTAAATAACAAGTTATGTCAAATTATTTGCCAGCTTACCTCAATAATGCCTTTAAGGCGCTGAGGCCTTGATATGAATATGTTCTTTATTTACAGATATGAATTATCGAATTAAAAAAAAAAAAAAAAAAATATTCATAAACCGTATTTAACTTAAATATTTTTAAGGATTTTTTAAATCTAATGTTGGCAACTCTATTCATTTTATTTTTCACTTGAGTCATGGTCATGTAAACAATGGTTATAAGATCATATTTTAATTGCATCTATGCAAATTTTTATTTCTCGTGTTTGAGAAAAATATTGTAAAAACGCAAAACGCAAAACGCTCGACCCACTTTTAAAATTAGTGTATTTACACAAGGTTCAAAATTGGGTTTTCAGGCTAAAATTCGTTTATGAATACAATTTTATTGAAATTTGCTTAATAAAGACTTAAAAATGCTGTTTAGATTTTTATGAATACAACCGTTAGTTTTTAATTTTGGTCGTAAATTGGGTATATAGGGATCTAATGTGCATCATAAAAATTATTCACCCCTTCATTAGTACAATATCTGGAAAGTTTTCTTATTTTGTGCTCGCGAGATAATCTGTAGTCTTTGTTTATTTTTCTTGCGCTCCTTAAGATAGATCTAGTAGCATATTGCATTGAATTATTTGTTCCCCACGGTACAAAATTTTATAAACTGTGGATGGCATATACATATGTATCTTTTTTTTTCTCATATATTTTATTATTGAATCTTCGCTTAGGTGAACTAACAATAAGTATTCAAATCTTAAAACTAAGTAATTAATTCTAGTCGAGTCAGTACCAGACTAAAATTTAAGTTCTTACAATAAAATTAACTAATTTCAAAACTTTTATCTAAGAGCAATAGTATCCCTTCCACTATGTTGCAGGATGCTTCGAGCGAGCGGATTTGGATGTGTTTCCAGTTTATTTATGTACTTGTCCACGTAGTTTAGGATTTCTCATTTTACAAGTGGAACTTCTATATCCTTGTGGATGTTGCTGTTTTTAGTGTACCAAGGAGCACCAGTTATCATTCATTAGAATTTTGTTTTGACGGCGTTGGATTTCTCTGATGTTAGAGGCGGAAGCAGCGGCCCATAATTGTATACCGTAGCACCAAATAGGTTTTAAAATCGAGTTGTAGAGTAGACGTTAACAATCAAGACGTAGCACAGAGTTTCTACCAATTAGCCAGTTGATTTGAGCAGCTTTAAGTTTCATTTGCGTCAGCTTCGCATCTATATGAGGCTTACATGTGAGGCGGCGATCTAAGTGAATACCAAGATATTTTGTCTCAGATCGTTGAGGCACCATATTGTTGATAGTGATTGGAGGGAGGGCACGTTTCTTTGCGTAAAGTAAAAGTTACGTGAGTACATTTTTGTTCATTTATCTTTATTCCCCATAACTTTGCCCATTTCTTAACTTGGGTTACGTGTTGTTGCAGCTGGTTTGGAATGCAGTTGTTGTCATTCAGGATCGGATTCAGGTTGTTTTTTAGCAGTTTTTTGAACAATTTTGACATTGTGGGTAACAAACTTATGGGCCTATAAGACTCTACCTTCGAGGGATCTTTGCCAGGCTTAGGAATCATCTTTACTAAGGCAACTTTCCATATAGGCGGAAAATGTTCAAGCCGAATTATCGCTTTAAAAATAAAAATGATTCTTTTAGCAGTAAGAGATAGCTCTATGAGCATTTTGTTGCTTATTTTATCCACGCCAGGAGCTTTTTTGCCATTTAGGTTAGCGATAGCCTCTACAACCTCTGCGAATCGGAAACGTATTTCTAAACGGCGTCTAACAACAACAGGCGGTAATTCCCTCACGTCTGCTCATGTTTTGGAATTGAATACGTTTTTGAAATGATTTGCGAACAGATCGAATTTTTCTTCGTCGTTTCTAGTCCAGGATCCTCTCAGTTTGCGCAGTGGTGGTTTTGCGAAAACAGGTCTTTTAAGACGTCTGGCTGATCGCCATAAGGAATAATTTGTCTGGGGAGTCGCGTCTAGACTTCGAGGTACTCTTTAAGTGATGTCGTTTTGTGAACCTCCAGCAAGCTTTTTAATTGGTTTGTACTTTCTTTCAGCTTAGTTTTAAGCTGGGGCGATCTATGCTTTTGCAACTCTTCGCACTCTCCTTTTTTCAGATAAAAGTTTTCCCACATCGTCAGAAAAAATTTTGCTGTACCTGGCCTAACGATAGGTAGAAGACGCATGTTCAACGGCTTCTTGAATGTTTTCATTTAGGACGCTCAGACAATCATCGATGTCTCCAGGAGTTTTGATCGGTTTATTCTCCGAGCAGTGGGTGCTAATGTATTTTTTATATTTGGACCAATTTATTCTTTTAGATAAGAAAAACTCACTAGCTGCTATTTGGTGAGGACTGCAAATAGTGATTATTGTGGGTGAGTGGTCAGAAGATAAATCCAAGGAGGCTTGAGCCTCAATAAGCTCCGAGGATATACCTTTTGCTACGCCAAAATCAATAACGTCTGGAATTTTATTGTGGTCCGTTGGCCAGTTGGTTGTCCAGTTGAAATAACATAAAGTCTCATTTAAGACACGGCATCATACAAGACACGACCTCTGGGACTAGTTAGTCGGGAGCCCCAGTTCGTGTGCTTGGCGTTATAGTCTCCAGCAGCAATGAAGCGGGGACCTTAAGATTAGTAAAAACTGTTGTACTGATCCTTCGTTATGGAGAATCTGGGTAGACAGTAAACTGATGAAATAACAAGGTTATGGAAAAATTCATCAATGCAGACGTTTGTTGCTTGCATATAACATTCAGCAGAGCCACCACAGGATCTTTCCCTGGGATCTTTTGAATCATAAAAATTGTATCCACTAATTCTAAAGGTGCTCCTAGATGTCATATGAGTCTCGGAACTCAACATGACATCAATTTTTTATGTATTAAAAAATATTCGAGCTCGTTTTTGTCATTTCTTTTTAAAAGAATGTTCATATTCAGTGTTGCCAGAGTTTTTCAAGGAAAAATCAGAAAAAATTAATAATTTTTGGGCCAAAAACCTTAAAAATATTTACGTGAATTAATACCACTTTATTCCTTGTTTATTTTATTTCTATTTAAATTATTTTACATGTTTTATACATGTAAACGAAAACAAAAAGAAATCAATCTCACAACTTTTAAAAGTAAATAAAGTTATTATGACAAATTAACCGTTTTTTAATTGCATTTTTCAATAAAAGGTTTGTTCGAGTACTTTTACTGCACTTTGTAGTAAATAAGTAATTACTCAATAAGTTGAAAAATTTGCTCTCAAAAAGAGCATTTGTCCAAAAAAATTACACGAACAGAAATTTGTAAAAATTAGTAAGATTAAAACAACAGCTGATGGCAAATAAATATAGTGTTGAAAATTTTTTTCGCTTTTTATATTTATTTCCTTTTCTATCGGTACTCGATTAAATACTTTTTATAATGAGATAACTTTTAAAAAATACAAATAAATTACTTTGTGTAATGTGTCATATTTGTTTTTTTTTTACTTTTTTTTAATTTTCTTAAAAGTGTGCTTTTATTAAAACGAACATGAATATATGCTTTTTATATTTGGTATCTTATAAACAAGTGAAAAATTAAGTATCCGAGTACCTGACACTTTCACAACTCCAACAAATTAAATTAATCAAATAAAAAAAATTAAAACGATTGACATGGAGCCCAAAAAAAGAAAACTGGGGGCAAATTATGGCATTCAATTCGTATCGAAATTCTACTCGATCGATCGAGTTGTCAATGCTTTTAATATAGGAATTCTAATAAGAATTTTTAAATTTCGATTCGAATGCCGTAATTTGCCCCCTGGACGTAAAATGTTCGCCTGTAACATTTCGGAATATACAAAGTAGTAAGTATATTTAAAGGATTTGGGCAGCGTGTATGAAAAAAAAATTGAGTTTTATGCGTTCCCTAAGCCGCAGCCGCACCAACGTATGCATACATGTATTTGTATGTACATATATACTATGTCATAAACTATGAATTAAAGACGTTTGTGGGGCCTGGCATCTCCTGTTTAAAATGTAACTTTTAAATTGTACTTATTAAATGAGTTAAAAATTGCTCACTCACTTCTCATTCGTGAGAACGAGTGTGAGCGCTGTGTTTACTGCAGCAATTTTTCATTAATGAATGAGTTTTTAAAAAACATTTTGTACCTTCTCACTCTCGAGCTAAAAAAAATTTTTTTTTGTCACCAGTCATAAATGAGAAGTGAAAAGAAAAAATATTTTTTTCTTTTCACGAACATAAATGAAAAGCATCAAATTCGAGTACTTCTCATAAGTGAGAAATCATAAATGAATTTTTTCGCGAAGCATTCATAAATGTGTACACATAAAATTTTTTGGTCATGTTACTGGTGCTGCCATATGTAAAAATTTGTTGCATAGTTTTTGAAATGCTTAAAAAAAGTAGGAATAATTTTTTTTTTAAAAAACATGTTTTTAATAAATTAAAAAACCAGGCACTGTTATACGTTGTGGTTTATTTGCATTTATTTAACTTCATTTCATTTAAATTTTTCAATGAATCCGATTTAATGATTTTAGTAATAAAAATATGTGGTTAAGGTTTCACAAAAAGGGGAGCATTACTCCAGTGACAAACAAAAGCATCGTCACCATTACTTTGTATATCTTGTTTGTGAAGTAGTTTGTAATGTCTTTTGATATTCACTTTCTAACTAAGTTCCTTTTTGCACGATTCTATTACGCAAATACTTTTTTTGAAGATGCATCGTACAACACATATTTTTCAAAATTAAATTGTCTTTTAGGCATTGTTTGTTATTCACTTCACGCTATTGAAAATCCAAATAAGGAGCTTTTACAAACGTTTAATGTTTATATTGCAAAAAACATAGAGCTGTTACATACACTCATGCAAATTTTAAAAGGATTGGAAAAAATTGCATTCGGCTTTACCACCATTAGAGAAAGTTGTTCATCATTTAATTTTGTTTGGGATTTTCCACTAATTTGGAAAGTATTTAGTACCTGCCTGTCTGTCATCCTTTTAGGTATTGGGTATATTGTTACAAAAAATTGTGGTGGTTATTATACAATACACACGCAAATCTTTTTATGTACAACAATTTAAAACTTTACCTTTCAGGTCAATTAAATAGAACCTAAGAGTTTGAAGGAGTTCCATTAGCAAAAGTAAGGTAAATTAAAAAAAAGAGCAGTTACGACCTTGAACACAATACACAAGAAATACTTTTTTTTATTAGAAAACGTCAATTAAAAATTTAGGAAAACAGTTCAAAAATATTTTTAAAGATTGCTATGAAAATTTGTGTCAGTGAAGACTATAATATAATAAAATATAATATATTATTTAAGTTTCTTAACAAAAACAATTTTTTTATAAATATGACTTTTTCACAATAAATACTGCTATAAGTAATCCTTTATGTTAATATTTATTTATTATTGTTTATAAACCTACATATCGATTCCTCAGTATAAAAATAAAGTGACGCAATTCTTTTAAAATAGCTTTTTTGCCTTACACTGGGAAACAAGCGTAATTTTTATTATAAATTTGTGGTTGTTATTTTATTTGAAAATATATTTATTTTTTTCAAATAGCATTAAAAGTCACTTAATTAAAAATATACTGAAAAGACTGATCAAAATATAAATGTGTAGTATTTTTTAAATTTAACAACATATAAGTATATACAAGCAGCAAAATAAAAAAAAATTATGTAAATGCAAGAATTTTTTTACTCTTATTGGGAGTACAAATTTCACACGCCTAAAAAATTATTTTCCGGCAACTCTGTTATAAAGCGTGAAAAATATTAAAGCAACACTCGCACTCATAAAAGAATGAATCGAAAGTGAAAAGAAGAAATTTCTCATTCATTTGTGAGTGAGAAATAAAATTTGGTTTTTATTTTTCATTTGTGATATGTGAGCGTGAAAAAAAAACGACAAACTTCTCATAAGTGAGTGAGGGTTGGCAAAAATTTTTTAACGCTCTTTTATGAACGTGAGAAGAAAAAATTTTTTTTAGGATTTTTCGTTCTCGAGATTTTTCATGAATGGTGTTCTTTTATCGCTCACTCTTGGGAAAATTTGTACTCTGCTTATTAATCTTAAATATTTAAATTTACAGATGAAGAATATAGAAATAATGTGACGTAACAGCTGGTAGAAAGAAGGTAAGGAATATGATTAAGTCATATTCACCCACCCATCATGTGTGTGGGTGGATGCAGCGGTAAAATATCTTATATGCTGACATGAGACCGAAGGTTGGCAAAACAGTAAAGTTTAAGACCAAAAAGCAAATGTGGAGGCAGATAAGTAAAAATACATGTGGAATGGGATATGCATTTAATGCAACACAGGTAGCGGCAAAATATTTTGCACTTGAGCGGCAATATAAAAGAGTTGCGCAACAATAAAATTGGACGTAACAGGCAAACGTGTCCTTATCAAAGGTAAGTTTTAATTGTTTGCTAGTATACATAATATTAATGCCGTTTTATTTTACTTTTGAATTAGTGAGCTTGATGATATTCTAAATTAAAAAGTTGCGCTTAATCCAGAATATCTTTTGGACAGTAAAGCTGAGGTGATTCTTGATGAAACAACAGGCGAAGATTCGACTGAGGACTTGGACCAATCCAAAATTGGTAATAACAATAAAAATAATTTTTCGATTATTGATTAATATGTTTATTTTAATTATAGACTTTGCACCATCTCAAAATCTCAAAATCGGCTTTTGAGCAATTTATTTATTTATTTAAATTTCAATACAAGGCCAATAATACATGTGTCGTTAGATAAATATACGTTTAAAAAAAATTATATACAATATAAAGAACAATAAAAAAAATAAGAAATATAAATAAAAGTAAAATGAAAGTAGGCTCCCCATCCGTATTAACATTACCCAAGGTGAATAATATTAAAAAAAAAACAAGTAAGAGCGCTATATTCGGCTGTACCCAATCTTATATACCCTTCACATTGGTCTTTAAATATACCCAGCCGAGTAATTTTGTACTGCAAATAATATAATAAAAAACCTTGTGCGAGTTTTAAAGCCCATAGAAAAAATAACAAAATTTTAACGTTCGTATGAATAATAGAAATAGATGAAGAAGATTTGAGGTCGAGAGTTTTTAAAGTTTTCGACATTATTCATATTTAAAGGTTAATAAAACTTATTAAATGTTCTAGTCCCCCTGCTCTTCACCAACTTTTTCACCAAAATGTATAAATTATTTGATTATTACTTTTTATAGAATATTCGAAGTCGATAGCTGTAATAGTTTTCCAGAAGTAGCGTATCGAAAATTTTATAAAAATTGTTAATTTGTATGGGAGCTACCCCTTCTTCACCCCCCATCAGAAAATCTTTTTCTTCAGAGCGTAGCCCTTAATGTCCAATTACTTTTTGTAGAACATTTGATTTCGATATATGTTATAGTTTCTGAGATATAGCGTATCGAAAATTTAACAAAAATTGTTAATATGTATGCTACCCCTTTTTCTGCCCACACTCAAAAATATTTGTCTTTGAAGCGTAGGCCTAATTGTTCAATTACTTTTTGTGGCGCATTTGATGTCGATAGCTGTTATAGTTTCCCAGATAAAGCGTATCGAATATTTTATAATAATTATTAATTTGTATGGGAGCTACCCCTTTTTTTGCCCCCACTCAAAAAAATTTTTCTTTAAAGCGTAGCCCTTATGGCCCAATTACTTTTTGTAAAACATTTCATTTCGATATCTGTTATAGTTTCCGAGATATAGCGTATCGAATATTTTATAGTAATTGTCGATTTGAATGGGAGCTACCCCTTTTTTTGCCCCCACTCAAAAAAATTTTTCTTTAAAGCGTAGCCCTTATGGCCCAATTACTTTTTGTAGAACATTTCATTTCGATATCTGTTATAGTTTCCGAGATATAGCGTATCGAATATTTTATAATAATTGTCGATTTGTATGGGAGCTACCCCTTTTTTTGCCCCCACCCAAAAATTTTTTTCTTTAAGGCGTAGCCCTTAGCGTGCAATTACTTTTTGTGGAATATTTCATTTCGATATCTGTTATAGTTTCCGAGATATAGCGTATCGAATATTTGATAATAATTGTCGATTTGTATGGGAGCTACCCCTTTTTTTGCCCCCACCCAAAAAATTTTTTCTTTAAGACGTAGCCCTTAGCGGGCAATTACTTTTTGTAGAACATTTTGAGACGATAGCTGTTATAGTTTACGAGATATAGCGCATAAAATATTTCACCAAATTTGTGCAATTGTAGGAAAAATACCCCTTCCCCTGGTCCTATCTGAAAAAATTTTTTCCATTATTTAGGTCCCTTCTTTAGGAGTATCCGTGCCAAGTTTTGTGGCAAGAGTGACTATACTTATTGAGATATATAGGGATATATGCACGGATTTTGTCCTAAAAAAAATGGGTTACTCTGGGTTTTCGCTTATATCTCGGTCAATAGTGAACCGATTTTACTGATTTTAAATAGCGATTGTCTCCAGGATATTTCTAATAGTTTGACACCATTAACTGGTCTGTATCTTTTTATTTGACTCCGGAAACTTGATTTCAACAGACGGACAGACGGACATCGCTAAATCGGCGTCCCTATCTATAAGGATCCAGAATATATGTACTTTATGGGGTCGCAAATGAATAATAAAGAAATTACAAACGGAATGACAAAGTGATATATACCCTATCACTATGTGAAGGGTATAAAAATAATAATAATTATTATAAAATCAGTAACCAGATAATAAGGAAAAGAAAATTTGAATTTAATGAGTATCAATGGAATTAAAAAATCCCAATAGTTTATTTCTATGAGTATGATAGGAATAAGAAAACATTTTCAAAGAAGCAGGTTATTCATTCCAAATTCGGCAAATTCTTATCAATAATGATCGTTCAAAAATCGACAGATGTATACGCGGTATATTAATTTGATTGTTACGAGTAGAATTAATAAAGGAAAAATTACTGACAATAGAATGAGGTAAACCAATTATCCTATAGAAATGAAGTAGAAGTCGCAGCTTTAAAAAGTTTTGATAACTAGTACTTAAGAAACTAGGAACAAGTTCAGACACCCGACTATGATCACGTAATGGAATATTGAAAACATATCGGGTAATTTTCTTAATTATACCCTCAAGACGATGGAAATTTGTAGTCAGGGTACCAGAAAAAACTTCAAGACCACAATTAAATTGCGATATTAACAGTGAGTGCGCCAACCGTCGTCTAATATGATAAGGTGTATAGGCCTTCAATGAATAAAGCCTCCTCAAATAAAGCAAATTCTTCTAATAATGGAGTTAATGTGGGTATCAAATTTTAGGTTAGAGTCCATAGTAACACCTAAACACTTTAACTCGTCAACATATTAAATTAACTTTCCATTAAAAGACAAATTCGGAACAGAATAAGAAGAATTCCTCCTAAAGTAAATAGCCTTTGTCTTTTCCATATTTATTTCTAGACGATTTTGGCGCATCCAATTACATATCAAGTTCATATGGTTATTAATGCAAGTATCAACCCGCAAGATGATTCAAAAAGATCTTTATACAAAATTACAATATCATCTGCAAATACAAATAATTGACAAAAGTCACTACTAATGTCAGAGATGAAATCATTCAAGTATAATTGAAAAAGCAAAGGTCCTAAAACAGACCCCTGGGGCACACCAGATGTTACAGTATCAATAGTTGAATTGACATTACCAACTGAAACAAACTGAGATCTATGTAGATATGAATACATTAATTTGCAGGCTGAAGAGGAAAATTTAATTTTTTCATAGAGTTTTCTCACCAGAGTAACATGGTCCACCCGATCAAATGCCTTAGTAAGATCTAGTGAAACCATAATAAAATTGGAGTGCTCATCCAATTTACGTCGTATAGAATCCGTCAGAGAAAGTAGTAGTGAAGTCGTATTATAATTGCGACGAAAAGCATACTGATGGGGACTAAGCAGTGGCATAGAATACGACAAAATTTGATAGTTCATTATATTTTCAACAATTTTAGACATATATGGTAAAATAGTTATGGGCCTTAGGTTATTAATGTTAAAGCTATCATTTTTTTGAGTAGGAATAATTCGACCTAACTTCCATCGCGTAGAAAATTTTGAAGTTGTCAAAATAGAATTGATTATATGAAGCAAAGAGGTAGATATTAATGGAAAAATAATTTTTATGAACTTAATTGGGATCATGTCATGTCCAGTTGCGTTAGATTTAATTAAACTAGGCGCAATTATTAGATCATTCTCTGTTATAGAATAAAATGTGAAAGAATCAGGAACGTCTACTAAATCATAAAGGTATATACTATCTGAATTACCAGGAATCAAATTACTTAAAAACTAATTCAAATGATTATAATCATTAATATTCACCCAATTATCATGCAAATTTTTTTTTTTCACTTAAGCGAACTAACAATAAGTATTCAAATCTTAAAACTAAGTAGTTAATAGTAGTCCAGTCAGTACCAGACTAAAATTTAAGTTCTCACAATAAAATTAACTAATTTCAAAGGTTTCATCTAAGAGCAATTGTATCCCTTCTTTTTAGGCGGGTGTGCCCACTATGTTGCAGGATGCTTCGAGCGAGCGGATTTGGATGTGATTCCAGCTTATTTAAATACTTGTCCACATATTTCAGGATTTCGCATTTTACAAGTGGAACTTCTAGATCCTTGTGGATGTTGCTGTTTTTGATATACCAAGGAGCACCAGTTATCATTCTTAGAATTTTGTTTTGACGGCGTTGGATTTTTTCGATGTTAGAGGCGGAAGCAGTACCCCATAATTGTATACCGTAGCACCAAATTGGTTTTAAAATCGAGTTGTAGAGTAGAAGTTTACAATCAAGACAAAGCACAGAGTTTCTACCAATTAGCCAGTGGATTTGAGCAGCTTTAAGTTTCATTTGCGTCAGCTTAGCATCTATATGAGGCTTCCATGTAAGGCGGCGATCTAGGTGAATACCAAGATATTTTGTCTCAGATCGTTGAGGCACATTATGGTTGTTGATAGTGATTGGAGGGCACGTTTCTTTGCGTAAAGTAAAAGTTACGTGGGTACATTTTTGTTCATTTATCTTTAGTCCCCATAACTTTGCCCATTTCTCAACTTGGGTTACGTGTTGCTGCAGCTGGTTCGAAGCCTCTTTAGGGTCTTTGTGAATACTAAGAAAAGCAGTGTCGTCAGCAAATGTCGACGTGTGTGTGAAATTATTGGTTGGCATATCTGCCGTGTAAAGCAAGTACAAAATTGGACCTAGTATACTTCCTTGAGGGACACCAGCCTCTATTGGTTGGGGACAACTTATTTGGTTTCCCTCTTTGATCATAAATTGTCGGCCTGTTATGTATTTTTCTAAAAGGTTGAAAATATTAGCTGGAAGGTTGAGCTTTAGTTTGTTTAGAAGGCCTTCATGCCATACTTTGTCGAAAGCTTGTGAGACATCGATAAAAAGCCCGGAGCATTACTTCTTTTCCTCAAAGGCTTTTCTTATAACCTGTACCAACCTGTGAGTTTGTTCGATGGTACTATGTTGACTTCTAAAGCCGAATTGGTGATTTGGAATGCAGTTGTTGTCATTCAGGATCGGATTTAGCTTGTTTTTTAACAGTTTTTCAAACAATTTTGACATTGTGGGTAACAAACTTATGGGCCTATAAGATTCTACCTTCGAGGGATCTTTGCCAGGCTTAGGAATCATCTTTAGTAAGGCAACTTTCCATATAGGCGGAAAATGTTCAAGCCGAATTATCGCGTTAAAAATAAAAAGAACGATTATTTTAGCAGTAAGTGGCAGCTCTATGAACATTTTGTTGCTTATTTTGTCAACGCCAGGAGCTTTTTTACCATTAAGGTTAGCGATAGCCTCTACAACATCTGCAAATCGAAAACGTATTTCTAAAGGACGTCTAGCAACAACAGGCGGTAATTCCCTCACGTCAGTGCATGTATTGGGAGTGAATACGTTTTTGAAGTGGTTTGCGAACAGATCGCATTTTTCTTCATCATTTCTAGCCCAGGATCCTCTAAGATTGCGCAGTGGTGGTTTTGCGATAACAGGTCTTTTAAGACGTCTGGCTGATCGCCATAAGGAATAATTTGTCTGAGGAGTCGCGTCTAGACCTTCCAGGTACTCTTTCAGTGATGCCATTCTGTGAGCCTCCAACAAGCTTTTTAGTTGGGTTGTACATTCTTTCAGCTTAGTTTTAAGTTGGGGCGATCTATGTTTTTGCCATTCCCTGCGGGCTCTTCTTTTTTCAGATACCAGCTTTTCTACATCTTCAGAGAAAATTTTGTTGTACCTAGCCTGGCGGTAGGTAGAAGACGCATGTTCAACGGCTTTTTTAATGTTTTCATTTAGGACGCTCAAACAATCATCTACGTCTCCGTGAGTTTTTAGCGGTTGGTTCTCCGCGCAGTGGGTACTAATATATTTTTTATATTTCAACCAATTAATTCTTTTAGATAAGAAAAACTCACTAGCTGCTATTTGGTGAGGACTGCAAATAGTGATTATTGTGGGTGAGTGGTCAGAAGATAAATCCAAGGAGGCTTGAGCCTCAATGAGCTCCGAGGATATACCTTTTGCTACGCCAAAATCAATTACGTCTGGAATTTTATTGTGGTCTGTTGGCCAGTAGGTTGGTTGTCCAGTTGAAATAACATAAAGTCCCATTTCAGACACGGCATCATACAAGACACGACCTCTAGGACTAATTAGTCGGGAGCCCCAGTACGTGTGCTTAGCGCTATAGTCTCCAGCAGCTATGAAGCGGGGACCTAAAGATTTGTAAAAACTGTTGTACTGATCCTTCGTTATGAAGAATCTCGGTGGACAATAAACTGACGAAATAAGTAGGTTATTGAAAAATTCATCAATGCAGACGTTTGTTGCTTGCATATAACATTCAGATAAGCCACCCAACCATTGGTGCTTAATTCTTGATTTGACTAAAATAGCAGAGCCACCACAGGATCTATCCCTGGGATCTTTTGAATCATAAAAATTGTATCCACTAATTTTAAAAGTGCTTCTAGATGTCATATGAGTTTCGGAAATCAACATGACATCGATTTTTTGGTGTGTTAAAAAGTATTCGAGCTCGTTTTTGTGTTGGCGGATGCCGTTTGCGTTCCAGAAACAAACCCTGAGGCAGTTCATGGTCTTTTAAGCATGGCCTGCAGAAAAGCAGACTGCATCTCCTGCATCATGCTAGCCATTTGCGCCATTATCTGCGTAAATTGTTTGACCATATTGTCAATTACGGCTTCCAGGCGGCTAAAATTGGGACCAGTTGGGGCATTCCACCGTCACGTGTTGGACAAATTCAACTATTTTTTAGCACTTATTTTACATACAACTTCTAATTGGTAATTCAGAATTTAATTTTTTTTCTTTTATTAATTAAACTGCGTGGTAGTCTTCAATCTTACATCGAACTTGTTTTTAATAATTTAGAAAATATTAAAGAAAAAATTAAACAATCTTCGTCACGTGTGGGACAGCCTGAGTCAACCAACATTTAAAATTGTAGTGTTTAAATCCAAATTTCAGCGAATCAGTTGCACATAGAGAAAAGTTGTCTAAGAAAGAAATTACAACTAACAAGCACGCTTTCTTATGATGGTAATAAATTTTTAATAAAAAAAAAATTTATAGGTAAAAATTAACTTTTTTATTTCGTCACGTAAGGGACAAATGGCGTCACGTAAGGGACACAGTTGAAATTATTTTTATAAAATACACAACAATCAAAAGTTAATTGCAGTTTTGTCTACAGATAAGCTATAACTTTGCAGTCCACAATATTTTGATTGGCCTTGATGAAATAAAAGTTTGAAATTCCTTTAATGGCATGGTGATTCAGATTAAATTTTTTCTCAGATTTTTGAGGATAGCACATAAATTACCTGGGTTTTTGAAACTAATTAAGAAGCCAAATAAGCAAAAGATTTAGCTGACTAAATGACAAAATGTTTGCTTTGGCTTATCATTTTCTCTCATACCAATCTCCTTATATTTTCGCCGATTCCATCTATTATACCCTTTCCATTAGTTGTAGCAAAATATTTGCAAAAAATGGCTTTGCGTACTTTGCGCTCAGCATTGATATTAATTTTACCATATAGCGGTTTTTCAATTCTGATGTCGAGCCATTGCTCCAAACTATTTCCACTAAAGGTAAATCTTCATTTTTCGTATTTACTAAATCGAAAAGCTTATTTAAAGAATAAAAAAATTCATTTTTGTCTTTAAAATTCGCATCCGAGCACATAAGGTGGAGTAAGTGCGGGTAACGTTGTATAGACTGGTATTGTGGTATTGTAAGTTTTTTCTTAAGCTAATAATATAAAAATAACAAAAACAGGCTAAATATATTGCTGCTCTCAGAAAATTAATAAAGCAATACTTTAATTAATATTTGCAAGTAATTTTGGGAGTCAGTTGCAAGAAATCGTTTTGGTGTGTGATCGCTTTTTTTTGCTGGTGGAAAAACACAGGTTTTTTTCTTAAACGGCGTGTCCGCTATGTTGCAAGATGTTTCGAGCTAGCGGATTGGGATGATTTTCCAGCTTATTAAAGTACTTGTCCACATAGTTAAGGATTTCGCATTTTACTTGTGGAACTTCTAGTTCCTTGGATGTTGCTGCTCTTAACATACCAAGGAGCACCAGTTATTATTCTTAGAATTTTGTTTTGACGGCGTTGAATCTTTTCTATGTTGAAGGCGGAAACAGTGCCCATAGTTGTATCCCGTAGCACCAAATTGGTTTCAAAATTAAGTTGCAGAGCAGAAGTTTACAATCAAGACGTAACACAGAGTTTCTACCAATTAGCCAATGGATTTTGGTCGTTTTAAGTTTTAATTGTGACAACTTTTCATCTATGTGGAGCTTCCATGTGAGGCGGCGATCTAAGTTAATGCCAAGATATTTTGCTTCAATACGTTGATGCACCGTATGGTTGTTAATAAAAATTGGGGGACACGTTTCCTTGCGTAACGTAAATGTAACGTGGTTGCATTTTTGTTCGTTTATTTTAATACCCCATAATTTTGCCCATTTTTCTACTTGGGATACGTAATGCTGCAGTTGTTTCGAGGCCTCTTTAGGGTCTTTATGAATACGGAGAAAGGCGGTATCATCAGCAAAAGTCGATATATGAGTAAAATCGTCACGAAATTAAAAGTGTGGCAATCTAAAAAACATATAGGTATACCACATTACCCGCACTTACTCTATGCTTGAAAATTTACTTTGTAAAATGTTGCAGCTTAAACAACAGGACACTCGTTCGCGACCATAGTGCGCTTTGAACTTCATTCTGGTATTCACAAGCGAAAGGCATTGCAAAATCAATTTGAAGGATACGTACACCTTCATTAAATTGATCTTTTTGAAATTCATCTACATACTTGGATTTTTTTTTAAATCAACATGTTTCATCACAATATGAACTGAATTCAGTTTGTCTTTCAGTTCAACTTAACTTGTTTAATGGGTTGTCAAACGTGATTTATTATCTGAATTTTTCCCCTTCTTTCCATATGCAGACTTATGCTTAAGTCTATGGACAGTAATAGTTTTTTATTATCAGAAAAAAGTCACATTAATTTTTCAAGCACTTAAAATCTAAATAAAGATCACATAAATTTTTCAGCAACCAGTCGTTACAGTAGTTTTGTTTGTCTTCATGTGTTATAAATTTGCACTGATCTGAAGGAGTGTTTTTTTTATGGGAAGCACATCTTAAGGTCTAAGACTACAAAGTTTTTAAAATTTTATTTCTATATTAGGATTAAATTCCGTAAAAATGCAGAAAGCTTCCCGTAGATACATAGTTAAATAATTCTTCCAACGCCTTTCTTTAATTCCATTTCCCCAAACCACAACCAAAGCATTTGCGCCTGGACAGGTTTATACTATATCTGGACGGTAATAAAAGGCTTTCACATCCTCGTATTACGAGTTGACATTTGACATGTCCAAGCTTGAACTTTCGGCTGGAGCAATATTCAATTTAGGCGCTTATTTGGTTGTTATCGCTCTTTTTTTTGCTTGGCGATTGAGGAAGGGCTTTTAAAGCCTTTTGAATAGCTTTCGATAAAGTTTGTTTGGACTTTTAAGAAGGTTTTGGTACTTACAGAAGGTCTGTCAATATTTTGACATCGATTTCTTTATTAGGCCCTTTGCAGGCTTTTTTTATATTTTTCCTTAACTTGCAAAGTTTTTAAATCGAATTCTGAAATACTTTCTCTTTTTCGCTTATAAAGCTCACGTATTCTTCTCTATCAGCTAGGGCTAAAGGTTGGATCATCTTTCTTACGCTTTCCGCGAAGTTTCCGAATATGTTCAGTACTGGTGGAAGGTTGTATTTTAGTCATATTTGGATAAGCCACAAATGTAGTGCAGTAAATTACAAATATAGTTTGTAGATGGCAGAAAGATTGAAAGATTTCAGATATGTTAATTCTTGGCGTCACGTGTGGGACACTTTTTATCACGAAAGAAAAACTATTTGCTAAGTGTTTAAGTGCAAATTTTTTTGTCAGCTTTTAGACCACCAAAAGTTAGCTGTAAACAACAAAAATCAATTTGTTTAGTTGACTTGCCTTACAGTTATTAATAAAAAAAGGAAAACGGCGTCACGTGTGGGAAATAGAAATTTACCTTTGCATTGTAATTATTTTCTCGGGAACAAAGCACTTTACAGCAATAAATATTATACGGTTTAATACCGCTCACCACGCCCTTGAACGCAGAAAAGAATATTAATTCTTATGTGAAAAACAATATTAGCAGCGACCTCTCAAAAAATGGTGTACAATGAAAAAGAAAAGCTAGATTCTTTATACTCTCAAACAAATAACGGTATTTATGAAAATAGTGATCTACTCGTCACGATGAATGTCAATTTTTTGCGATGAGAACTTAATCTCTCTATGTAGATGCAAAAATATAAAAAAAGTCAATGTTTGTAATATTGTTCAGATTTCCGTTTTTTCATGGAATGGTCCAGTTGGTTCACTTGTTGGCACTTGTTGTTGTGTGGTTGGTTGGTTTGGCCTTTGTGCATTGGACTGGTTTGACTTTAGTGCGTTGGCGTAAGAAATTTGACTTGTAGTTGGCTGTGCTAACTGGGGAATGTTTGTTGTTGGTATATTTAACGGCTGGGGAGGGGCAGGAACTACCTTCGGTTTAGATGAACGCTTAACTAAATTAAAGACAGGACAACCTCTGTAGTTGGCAGTGTGGTTTCCACCGCAATTGCTGCACTTCTTCACCCTAGGGTCATCTTTTGGTTTGTCGCACTTGATTGTAACATGCAGATCCCCACATACAACACAAACAGAAGGCAACTTACAGTAAGTTTTTGTGTGGCCATATTCCTGACAATTTAAGCACTGTACAGGTCCAGATCGCTTATGCGGGACTTCCACTGTAACTCTACGGTGCATAATATATCTTAAACCATAAATGGGGTGAGTTTCGTTTTTCTTTAATTTGGCATCACCAGGCTCAAGTTCAACTCGAAACAATGGTTGAGGGTATTTTTCCCTGTTTCTAATATTTGTCACAGTCCTGACCTTAAAACCTTCGTGGCACAGACTGGTCTTTATCTCCTCCGGGTCAACATTTGAGTCAATACCTTTTATTACTACTTGGAGGCCTTTTGCGTTTTTTAGCTGGTAAGTGTAAAAGTTCTTTTTTAACTTCTCAAATTCCGACACCGTGGCTCGGTAAGCGTTCTCGTTATTCACTTGGATTTTGGTCTCATATATATTACCACGTTTTATGTTCGACACATAAAAGTTCTTTTCGCCTATTAATGCAACTAAAAATTTAATGAGGTCGTTCGAGTTTTTTTCTCTTAAATAAATTGGAGGAGGCTTATAATTTTTTTCCGTAACGGGGCCATCATTATCATCTGTTTGCAGAATGGCAAAGCGATTTTGCGATGTGGTTGGCCTTTCATCGTCTTTTAGAATTTTTGCAGGTTGACTTACTTCTGCCGACTTCGGACTTCTCCCCCTTTTAAGAACTGTTACGTACCTGTCCATCCCTACCTGGATCTTAGGAGCACACGCTGAAATTGGGCCTGGAGCGCCTCAAGCAGTTGTAGGTGCGACACCAGAACTTGATAAAGAAGACCGCGATAAAGATAACACCTCGGTATTTTTTTTTTATAATTTTTAAACAGAGATTGGGCTTAATTTGTCCCTTGTTCAGTACGTTTATTTAAGTTAGGCACACTTGCACTTAAATTATTTGTATTTGTTTTCGGTTTTGCACTTAAATAGTTTCTATTATATTCAGGGTCTCTAAAGTTTTCATTACTAACGCTTTCTGAGCTTAACACAATGTAAGCATTTCGGCTATTAGGCCCACTGTCACACAGTGGGGCCAAACGCAAAAAAAATGGTAATAAATCTGTATCTTCGAAAGTATTGGTCCAATTGTAAAATAACGTATGAAGCAGTCGTAGAGGAGGACCCAAGGTTTAAGAAAAAAAAAATTTGGACTACCCTGTATATACATACGTTGAGCTACAGGGTGCCAAAGTTGACCTCCTCGGGCTTGCAAAACATTTCTATGCTCATAACTTTTGCAAATATCAACCGATTTTAATGATTTTTGGATTTATTTGGTGAAAATTAAAATCTGAAAAGAAAACATGCTTACTCTTTCTTGTTACCTGTTACAGTTTGAAAGATATTTGGGTTTGAAATTTAAAATTGTTGTTTTTGACCTTGACTTTATTTGGTTTTTTGCAAATATCTGCAATTTTAGTTATGCAAAAAATTTTTTAAAAAATATTTTCTTATTTTTCAAAAGTTTCTTAAGCCTATACAAAAAAATTTATTTAATTATCTTTATTCGTCTAGCCGTGAAAAATATTCAAAATCAAAATTTGCAAGATGATTCAAAAAATGGCATAATTTTGACAAAAATTGAGCACTATTGATTAACTTTTTTTGCAAATATTTGTAAAAATAATTATTTCTTTCTAAACGTTTTTGGAAAAAGCAGGCTTCAAAATATATTAGTAGTATATTTTTGAAAAGATTTAGACGTGCACCCTACGCCAGGCATTGGTCGAAAATATGGATTTTTCAACGAAATTTCAAATTTATTGGCCGAGAAAAAAAAAACGCAAGCCAGTTTTTGAAAAATTGGTTCAAATATAAAATAACTTATCTTTTGAGGTTTCAGTTTTAGTTAAGTTATTCACCGCCCGCTTAAAAATGGGATCACGAGGGTAAATGTTATTAATATAGGCAAATTTTAAGATGCGTGTTATATAATAGCTCAGAAAATATCTTAAAGTTTACTCAATTCTTTTTGTTTTTTGTTTAAACAATAAATAACATAATATTATTATAAAGTTTTAAAATCCATTACGTTATCTTAAATCTACAACATTTTATAAACTTTCAAATATAAAAAATTTTCACAAAAAAAACTGTAAATATAATATTTTGGAATTTTTTTAATCTGACCCCTTATTTTTTTTCTGTAGGTAAAAAATGTGACATGTATGCAAATCTCCATCTGTTTACCTTTTCAATGATATATAATACTTGTATATTATTAGTTATTTAATACTATGTTAACTGCTCTTAAAACCGCTATCTTGCGTCAAATTTGTTGAAAGTTCATTATTTTGTAGGGTGTGTATATACTAGAGGTCTGCTTGACTACACCCAAATGCCGTTTAAATACATTCGTTTGTTTTTCAACAACATAGTGTTTTTTATTTAATGTTAAACAAACTAAACGAATGAACCCACAAGCGAAAGCAAATAAAAAACAACTTCAACCGAAAACAAAATATTACCCATACATTCATATAAATAAATACTGAATAGAATGTGTGAATATTGCTGTATGATTGGTGTAAAAAATTATTATTCATTTGTGTTTGCAAATTTGTCGTTATTGTTGTTGTTAAACATTCATTAACTCGAAAAAACACCTGAATGTTTTTATAAAAACTATAACTGCAATGAGACTTTGCTATGTTTTTGTATTTTCAAGTGTGTTTTATACACATTCAAAACGAAAACTGTAAAATTAATGTGTTCTTCTTGTATCATTGAGTGTAACACACAATACATTCTTTCTTGTGTTGTTACTGGCTTAACTTTATTTATCTCCCATAGAATGAAAAATGTTTGAATGAATATTGTTTTTGTTGTGTATAGGCAATTAAATGAATATAGTCATGCAGATGTCTAGTATATACATTAGCTATGGCATAGTGATATATGAAAATTTTTGCAACGAGATTTTGAAGTGCTCCCGGCTTTTATTTTGTTAGACTTGGAAAAAAAATACATATGGCAAAAAATGGGGGATTTTGGTTGTGGGTAAATGGCGCCTCATCGAGGTCAAAGTTCATCGTAAAAGCAAAAAAAATCATAAAATGTCTAATAACTGCCGCGGAGTCGCTCCTAGAGTAGTAGAATGTAAGATTGACCCCCATTAAAATTTCCTCCCCAACATTTTCGTAGAACATACTTACACACTATCTTCACTCCTAAGGGGGCTTGCCCTACAAAGGGTTAGTTTTTCATAAATTTTACGCCAACCGTCCTAAAAAGTTTTGGAGCACCTCTTGAGGATTCAAAGGTACGACAAACCCCCATTGATTTTTTCCCCTTCGACATTATTGTATAACATACTAATCTCCTATTTCGTCTCCTTAGGGTACTTCCCCTTCAAAAAAAGATATAGAAGTTTGCCTTCTCCTTCTTACTACTTTCAGGGATACTATGGAGGACTCAAATGTATACCCGACCATTGATTTTTCTCACCTGCCAACCCTAAATGCTCCTTTGTTCGTTAGGATACTTCCCTTCAAATAAGTTTTTTTTTAAATTTGACTTCTTGCCTAACTACTTTTGGAGGAGTCAAAAGTATATACCAAACCTCTTTCTCTGCCCTTTAGGTTCCTATACAAACAAAATTCTATATATCTTTCATTTTTTATTAAATTTAATTCAGTAACAAGTTTTGAGAGTTTTATATTTATTATTTTAATTGATTAATTTATTTTTGCAACAAAGTGGATACTTTTTTTTATTTTCGGCAACGACTTGCAGTAGAAATATTTGTTCTTCCTCGTTGCGGCACAAAATGTTGTTGTAGTTTTCAATGAGTTTTACACCTCTTTCGGCAGAATCGTTCACAACATGCAATTTTCGCAGTGTTTCTAGTTCACTATCAAGAAAATCTTTTGACAGTCCGAGGAGAGTGAAAATTGTTCCTGTGTCCGGTGTAACATAATGATCCAAACTTTTCTGCAGGAACTCATAGTTTACTTCCTTTGGTGTCAATAAAATTCTTTTAACACTTTCCAAGTCGCAAAAATTTACTGGAGAAACATTCACTCTACCCTCTTCTGCCACGCTATACTCATCGTAATGTTGAAAGAAACCTTCAATTTGAAAAAAAGCAGATTTTTCTACCGCTACTAGCCGAGTAGAATGCATTTTCGAAAGCAGCTACGCAATTTCTTTGAACGGTAGTAGTGTATTTGGTTTTAAACATCACCTATTTAACTTACATGTAACAGAGAAAAGTATAGTTTGGCTTTAGTTCATATAATTTCTTTTTATTAGAAGAAATTATTATTTTCCGTTAATGTTGAAAGAAACCTTCAATTTGAAAAAAGCAGATTTTTCTACCGCTACTAGCCGAGTAGAATGCATTTTTGAAAGCAGCTACGCAATTTCATCATCGGCATAGTGTATATGGAAAATAAACTTCGTCCTAACTTACAAAATAAAAACAGAAGAAAAACACTGATACCGTATACTTTTCTCTGTTACATGTAAGTTAAATAGGTGATGTTTACAACCAAATACACTACTACCGTTCAAAGAGTACTGATGATGAAATTGCGTAGCTGCTTTCGAAAATGCATTCTACTCGGCTAGTAGCGGTAGAAAAATCTGTTTTTTTCAAATTGAAGGTTTCTTTCAACATTAACGGAAAATAATAATTTCTTCTAATAAAAAGAAATTATATGAACTAAAGCCAAACTAAAAATCAAAAATATAAATATTTTTTAATAAATTGTTTATTAAAAATTTTAAAAGAATTTTATAAGTTTTTATAATTTATTGGTTTTCCACGGAGCACTGCATTTGTATACGTCTACATATTGGATCCCTTACAGAGTTTCCTCTTTCAACTTCATCATGCCCTTGTAATTCACAACTTTCTTTCGTCACTATTTCTTCATTAAAATCTATGTCATCATCATTATCAATGTTGTGTAATACACAACAAGCTATAACAAAATGGTAAATTTTTTCACACCCCTTAACTTGCAGTAATATAGCTGACGAAATCGTTGCTTCAAAATTCCAAAGCTGTGCTCAATAGCAACACGACCGGAGCTCAATTTAATGTTAAAAAGTTTCTGAGCACTTGTAAGGTCCCCATTTACTTTATAAGGAGTAACTAAATATTTATTGCATGGGTAAGCCGAATCGCCTAATAAATAGTATTCTGAAGATAAATTAATAATTATTTTTTTTTAAAGATTTTATAATGAAAAAAATTTACCTCCACAATACGATGGCAAATTTGCATAGATTTGGGAGTTTTTCAGAACCCAACTATCGTGGCAAGACCCGGGATACCCTACAAATATATTTAGAAACTTCTTTTTTTCATTGCAGAGACCCTGCAAACAATTGTTATATTTCCTTTCCCATCGAAGTATTCATCTTTTGACTTAACTGGAGGGTCAATGACTATACGTGTTCCTTCGGTGCAACCTTAATCAAAAGGAATGTACATAGAACTATTTTATTTTCAATCAATACAGTAAACTAAAAACATACCAATAGCCTTCGGAAATAGGCATTTATTTTCAAAATATTTGCTGGACTATACTTTTTGCGTTTCACTAGACCATTTTATAGTTTCTTTGCTCAACGAACTAATAAATAACGTTACCCTGTTTATAACGAGACATATGGTCGACCGTGATAAATTAAAGCGATCTGACAAGTCACTGAAACTGCATGCTTTGTGTCCAGCGAACCACAAAAACACAAGAATATGTACATCTTCTGACAGGCTTTTATCGGGGCCAAGTTTTTTGTAAATATCCGACTGAATTTTCAAAGTCATATATCTCAGATCTGGTACAAATTCTGAATATGGGACCTTTAGTGCATAAATCTCCGAACCCATCCCTTTCGGCCCCAATAGACGTAATTCAACACAATATCTAAAAATTACAGTTTTTTTTCAAATTTTCATGTACTTCATATGCATATTAAAAATACCAATTTTCAAAGTAATATATCTCAGATCTGGTAAAAATTCTGAATATGGAACCTTCAGTGCATAAATCTTTGAACCCATCCCTTTCGGCCCAATAGCCGAAATTCGGGCACAATTTCTAAAAATTACAGTTTTTTCAAATTTCCATGTACCTCATATGCATATAAAAAACACCAATTTTCAAAGTCATATATCTCAGATCTGGTACAAATTCTAATTATGAAACCTTTAGGGCATAAATCTTTGAGCCCATCCCTTTCAGCTCCAATAGGCGTAATTCGAGCACAATTTCTAAAAATTACAGTTTTTTCAAATTTCCATGTACCTCATATGCATATAAAAAACACCAATTTTCAAAGTCATATATCTCAGATCTGGTACAAATTCTGATTATGAAACCTTTAGGGCATAAATCTTTGAGCCCATCCCTTTCAGCTCCAATAGGCGTAATTCGAGCACAATTTCTAAAAATTACAGTTTTTTTCAAATTTCCATGTACCTCATATGCATATAAAAAACGTCAATTTTCAAAGTCATATATCTCAGATCTGGTACAAATTCTAATTATGGAACCTTTAGTGCATAAATCTCTGAACCCACCCCTTTCGGCTCCAATAGGCGTAATTCTAGCACAATTTCTAAAAATTACAGTTTTTTTCAAATTTTCATGTACTTCATATGCATATAAAAAATACCAATTTTCAAAGTCATACATCTCAGATCTGGTACAAATTCTGAATATGGGACCTTTAGTGCATAAATCTCCGAACCCATCCCTTTCGGCCCCAATAGACGTAATTCAACACAATATCTAAAAATTACAGTTTTTTTCAAATTTTCATATACTTCATATGCATATAAAAAATACCAATTTTCAAAGTCATATATCTCAGATCTGGTACATATTCTGAATATGGGACCTTTAGTGCATAATTCTTTGAATCCATCCCTTTCGGCCCCTAAGGGCGTTATTCACGCAGCAATTTCTAAAAATTCCGGTTTTTTCAAATTTTCATGAATCTTATATGCATATTAAAACCAGCAATTTTCAAAGTGATATAAGTATCTCAGATCTGGTAAAAATTCTGCATATGGAACCTTCAGTGCATAAATCTCTGAACCCATCCCTTTCGGCCCAATAGGCGAAATTCGAGCACAATTTCTAAAAATTACAGTTTTCTTAAATTTCCATGTACCTCATATGCATATAAAAAACAACAATTTTCAAAGTCATATATCTCATATCTGGTGCAAATTCTGATTATGAAACCTTTAGGGCATAAATCTCTGAACCCATCCCTTTCAGCTCCAATAGGCGTAATTCGAGCACAATTTCTAAAAATTAGTTTTTTCAAATTTCCATGTACCTCATATGCATATAAAAAACACCAATTTTCAAAGTCATATATCTCAAAACTGGTACAAATTCTAATTATGGGACCTTTAGTGCATAAATCTCTGAACCCATCCCTTTCGGACCAATAGGCGAAATTCGAGCACAATTTCTAAAAATTACAGTTTTTTTTAAATTTTCATGTACCTCATTCATATGCATATAAAAACACCAATTTTCAAAGTCACATATCTCAGATCTGGTACAAATTCTAATTATGGGACCTTTAGTGCATAAATCTCTGAACCCACCCCTTTCGGCTCCAATAGGCGTAATTCGAGCACAATTTCTAAAAATTACAGTTTTTTCAAATTTCCATATAACTCATATGCATATAAAAAACGTCAATTTTCAAAGTGATATATCTCAGATCTGGTAAAAATTATGAATATGGGACCTTTAGGGCATAAATCTCTGAACCCATCCCTTTCAGCCCCAATAGACGTAATTCAACACAATATCTAAAAATTACAGTTTTTTTTTTTCAAATTACCATGTACCTCATATGCATATAAAAACACCAATTTTTAAAGTCATATACATATCTCAGATCTGGTACAAATTCTGATTATGGAACCTTTAGTGCATAAATCTCTGAACCCACCCCTTTCGGCTCCAATAGGCGTAATTCGAGCACAATTTCTAAAAATTACAGTTTTTTTAAAATTTCCATGTACTTCATATGCATATAAAAACCACCATTTTCAAAGTCATGTATCTCAAATCTGGTACATATTCTAAATATTGGACCTTTAGTGCATAATTCTTTGGACTAATCCCTTTCGGCCCCAATAGGCGTATTTAAGCAACAATTTCTAAAAATTCCAGTTTTTCAAATTTTCATGTATCTCATATGCATATTAAAAACAGCAATTATCAAAGTCATATATCTCAGATCTGGTACAAATTCTGAATATGGGAGCTTTAGTACATAAATCTCTGAACGCATCCCTTTCGCCCCCAACAGGCGTAATTCAAACACAATTTCTAAAAATTACAGTTTTTTTCAAATTTTCATGTACCTCATATGCATATAAAAAATACCAATTTTTAAAGTCATGTATCTCAAATCTGGTACATATTCTAAATATTGGACCTTTAGTGCATAATTCTTCGGACCCATCTCTTTCGGCTCCAATAGGCGTTATTCAAGCACAATTTCTAATAAGTTTTTTTATTAAATTTCTTTGTGCTATATATTTGTTTAATATTAACATTTATGCTCTCGAAATTGACTGTTAAGTTTACATAATTAATTTTTCAGCAAAACATGTTAATTGCACTATAAAATGTTCTTCTCTGTTAAATATCCAGACAATGAGTAAGACTAATGTTAGTTTACCTTTTTGCTTAGGCAAAGTTAAAAAACGGAGCTTACTTACGGAGTTAACTTCACACACATTTCGATTATCAAAATTTTTATTCCTTAATCCAATGTATAGGGTGACTATTCGTACTGATTTCATCAGTACATGTACTGATTTTTCAATTGGTGTACTGATTACAAATTTGTGTACTGAAATGTACTGATTTTTTAAAATATGTACTGATTTTTCAATATACATATGTTGAAATTGTAATTTTCGCCCATGTTCTGACTCTCACGCGATTGTCAAATCACATGCGATTTGTAAATCGAAAAAATTTTTTTTGCATGTTCTGTAGTTCACGCGTTTTCTTTGCGTTTTGTTATTTTTCGGTGATGTATTTGAGAATAAAAACATGTTTCTTTTAAAAATACAAAACAAAAAACCAATGAATATGTAACAAGTTGTACCTATTTCTGCAACAACATTTTTATTTTCTTGTTTTTCAATAAAGTTCATACATAAAAAAAGTAAACAATTGAAAAAAGAAAATGTGCATAACCAACAGATTTCTAAAATTGAATTTTTATTGAGACTTTTTACAAAAAATAAAACAAATTGTGAAAATTATAACAAAAACCCCATATATTATAATTGTTTATAGTTTAAATGGCTGTTTTTAACTTAGTTTGGGCAAAATACATCAGTTCACCTCATTTACCTCTTACGATTTTAAGTCGCAAACTTTCTTGCGATTGTGAACTTCAGAACACCTGTCATGCGATTTCAAATCGCATCGCCAATATTTTGCGAAATGCGATTGTCAGAACATGGGCGTTTTCCTCTCAAAAAGATTGTTAAATTATAGCAAAGCTAGATAGTTATGTGTTTTTGTAGCAGCAAAAAGTTTATTAAAATTATTTGAATTTGTTGAATCTTATTTTAAGTCGGTCGACAGCTCCCCAGATGTAATTAAACATTTTTAGAGAATTTATTTTCTGAATCAAATATTTTCTTTACAAGAATACATAGATACTCAGACGGACGGACAAGCTTTAAACGACTCAGAAAGTAATTTTAGTTTTACTGCTTTTTGGCAAATTCGGTTAAAGGTAATTTTTAGACTATAAAAACTGAAAAGCGTTCTGATTTTGAACCAGAAATAAATGATCACCCTACCAATATAAAAAAATTTAGAAAGTAAATTATCCAAATATTATTATGATGACAAAATAACTAGAATGAAATTTTGTGTTAAAATACTTCTGCCTTCATATTTTGTTGTTCAATTATAAGAAAACGAAATCATTGGAAAAAAAATCGATGTATCGTTTCAATTGACGATGTTTGTTAGCATCGATAATTTAATAGAATCACCGATACTTTAAAACATCAAAGTTTTTAAGAACGATGTTGCATCCTTCTACCACGAAACCATCCTTACCAACAACTTCTATATACAGAGATTCGCAGACACCATATTGTCTACCAAAAGTCTTGTGACGTAATTTATCTGAAATGTACAGACAAACTCCTCCGATCCTCTAGGATGATTAATGTGCCCATAATCATTCGAATTAGGATAATTATTTCGTAAAATCTTATATACTGGTAAGCCTAATGATGAGGAAATCATGACAGGTTTAAAATGTTTCTGACTCCCCAATTATATTAAGATCGGACTCTTTAGAAGTGCTTTTCAATTCTTCAAGTTTGGTATTTCAATTAAAAGGACTAAAGCTCTCGGCATATAATTATTATTAAGGGTATTGATTCGAATGTGGACCCGGAAGGGCCACTTTGTGCAGCAGACTTCAAAGCCAAATCTGTGTCAAGCATTAAAACAGAGAAAGGTATCCCCAACCATTACTCCAAGAGGGTCTTGAGCCTGGTGATGTAAAACTGAAAAAATTAAACTCACCCTATCTATGACCTAAAATATATTTTGCATCGTAGAGTTGTAGTAAATTGCTTTGTTTGTGTGGTGTGTGGAGACCTGCATGCTACGATAAAGTGCGACAAACCAAAAGATGATTTTCGGGTGAAGAAATGTAGCAATTGCGGTGGCAGTGTGATGCCAGCTATAGAGGCTGCCCTTTTTTTGATTTATAAAATAGTTCCTGCTTCTCTTAGCAGTCTGCATTGATGAATTTTTCCATAACCTTATTATTTCGTCGGTTTTTTATCCACCCAGATTCTCCATAACTAAGAATCAGTACAACAGATTTTACAAATCTTAAGGTTTCCGTTTCATAGCAGCTGGAGACTATTACGCTAAGCACACGTACCGGGGCTCCCGCCTAATTAGTCCCAGAGATCGTCTCTTGTATGATTTCGTGTCTGAAATGGGACTTTTCATAATTTCAACTGGACAACCAACTTATTATTATTGTCCAACAGACCACAATAAAATTCCAGACGTAATAGATTTTGGCGTAGCAAAAGCTATATTCTCGGAGCTTATTGAAGCCCAAGCCTCCTTGGATTTTACTTTTTGACCTCTCACCTACAATAATCACTATTTGCAGTCCTAACCAAATAGCATCTAGTGCTTTTTTCTTAACTTAAAGAGTAAACTGGCAAAATATATAAAAATATATTAGCACCCACTTGCTCTGAAAACCAACCCCTAAAAACACCCGGAGACATCGATGACTGCCGTAACGGCTTAAATTAAAACATTATAAAAGCCGTTGAACAAGCTTCTTCTACTTACCGTCAGGCAAGTACAACACAATTTTTTCTGCCGATGTGGAAAAGCTTTTATCTGAGAAAAGGAGAACCCGGAGAGAATGGCAAAAGCATAGATCGCCTCAATTTAAAACTAAGCTGAAAAAATGCACAAACCGAATAAAAAGCTTGCTGGAGGTACACAGGATGGCATCATTCAAAGACCACTTAGAAGCTCTAGACGCGACTCTCTAAACAAATTATTCTCTTTGGCGATCTGGGAGACGTCTTAAAAAACCCCGTTATCGTAAAACCACCACTGCGTAACTTGAGAGAATCCTGGGGAAGAAATAATAAAGAAAATTGCGATCTGCTCGCAAATCATTTAAGGAACGTGTTCACTCCCAATACATGAACTGACGTAAGGAAATTAGCGCCTGTTGTGTCTATACGTCCTACGTTACGTTTCCGATTTTAAGATGTTTTAGAGGCTATCGTTAACCTAAATGATAAAAAAAGGCGTTGATAAAATAAGCAACAAAATGCTTTAAGAGCTACCTTTTACAGCAAAAAAAAATAATTCTTTTCATTTTTAACGCCATACAACGGCTTGAACATTTCCCGCCAACATGGAAAGTTGTCTTAGGAAAGATGATTCCTAAGCCTGGTACAGATCCTACGGAGGTAGATTCTTATATGCAAATAAGTCTGTTACCAACTTTTGTCAAAATTGTTCGAAAAGCTGCTTAAAAACAAGCTGACTCCTATCCTGAATGGCAACAACTGCATTCCAAATCACCAATTTGGCTTTAGAAGTCAACACTTTTTATAGGTGTCTCTCAAGCACTCGATAAAGTATGGCACGAAGGCCAGTTAAACAAACTAAAGTTAAACCTTCCAGCTAATATTTTCAAGCTACAGTCAAATCCCGATAATTCGTAATCGCAAGGGACCGGCCATTTCTTACGAATTATAGGGGTTTTCGATTTAGCGGGATTTCGATTTAACGGGATTAAAATAAAAAAAATACGAATTAACGGGGGTTTTCAATTTATTTAATAAAACGATAAAAAAAACATAAAAAACAATTGTTAAAAATAAAATATAAAATAAATATGTAAAATAAAATAGCAAATTCATTTACTTAGCTTAAAATAAGTACATATATGTATGTAAATTCAATAGCAAACAAAAAATAAAACTACAAATTTATTTTTAGCGTATTTTTGAACAATTTTTATTTTATAAAATTTCCTTTTTGTTTATTAGGCTAATTGGTTCAATTTTATTGTGATAAGATTTAATTGAAGAATTATTTTTGAAAAAGTTTAGTTTCCCGATACTAGCCGAGTGGAATGCATTTTCAGAGCCCGCTACAACTCCTCATCAGCACTCTTTGTTCGGTACTGAGCATTGGTAGTAAATATCTTCTATTTAACCCAAGTTTTATTGAAATTTGAATACGGAAATACTAATTTGTATTTTACACATACTCTTATTTATAATTGTCAATTCTTGGGTTAGAACGAAATTTACGGCCTGCCATTCATTTTTCCACATCATGGCAACACCTTTTCTTTTATATATTCTTCATCTCACCACTTTATTTTTGCCTTATTCATCTCTATTTAGATGAGTATGAAGGCAGCATGCTTTTGCATGCTTTAGTTTTGTCTCGCTTTTTAGTTATGTTTTTAAATTTAAATTTGCTGATCATTAGTCGTCAGCGAGTTGTTGACATGTTTTAATATTGCGGACGTATTTTCTTACACCATACCTAGTGTCATTTAATACAAATTTATTTTTAGCGTATTTTTGAACAATTTTTATTTTATAAAATTTCCTTTTTGTTTATTAGGCTAATTGGTTCAATTTTATTGTGATAAGATTTAATTGAAGAATTATTTTTGAAAAAGTTTAGTTTCCCGATACTAGCCGAGTGGAATGCATTTTCAGAGCCCGCTACAACTCCTCATCAGCACTCTTTGTTCGGTACTGAGCATTGGTAGTAAATATCTTCTATTTAACCCAAGTTTTATTGAAATTTGAATACGGAAATACTAATTTGTATTTTACACATACTCTTATTTATAATTGTCAATTCTTGGGTTAGAACGAAATTTACGGCCTGCCATTCATTTTTCCACATCATGGCAACACCTTTTCTTTTATATATTCTTCATCTCACCACTTTATTTTTGCCTTATTCATCTCTATTTAGATGAGTATGAAGGCAGCATGCTTTTGCATGCTTTAGTTTTGTCTCGCTTTTTAGTTATGTTTTTAAATTTAAATTTGCTGATCATTAGTCGTCAGCGAGTTGTTGACATGTTTTAATATTGCGGACGTATTTTCTTACACCATACCTAGTGTCATTTAATACAAATTTATTTTTAGCGTATTTTTGAACAATTTTTATTTTATAAAATTTCCTTTTTGTTTATTAGGCTAATTGGTTCAATTTTATTGTGATAAGATTTAATTGAAGAATTATTTTTGAAAAAGTTTAGTTTCCCGATACTAGCCGAGTGGAATGCATTTTCAGAGCCCGCTACAACTCCTCATCAGCACTCTTTGTTCGGTACTGAGCATTGGTAGTAAATATCTTCTATTTAACCCAAGTTTTATTGAAATTTGAATACGGAAATACTAATTTGTATTTTACACATACTCTTATTTATAATTGTCAATTCTTGGGTTAGAACGAAATTTACGGCCTGCCATTCATTTTTCCACATCATGGCAACACCTTTTCTTTTATATATTCTTCATCTCACCACTTTATTTTTGCCTTATTCATCTCTATTTAGATGAGTATGAAGGCAGCATGCTTTTGCATGCTTTAGTTTTGTCTCGCTTTTTAGTTATGTTTTTAAATTTAAATTTGCTGATCATTAGTCGTCAGCGAGTTGTTGACATGTTTTAATATTGCGGACGTATTTTCTTACACCATACCTAGTGTCATTTAATACAAATTTATTTTTAGCGTATTTTTGAACAATTTTTATTTTATAAAATTTCCTTTTTGTTTATTAGGCTAATTGGTTCAATTTTATTGTGATAAGATTTAATTGAAGAATTATTTTTGAAAAAGTTTAGTTTCCCGATACTAGCCGAGTGGAATGCATTTTCAGAGCCCGCTACAACTCCTCATCAGCACTCTTTGTTCGGTACTGAGCATTGGTAGTAAATATCTTCTATTTAACCCAAGTTTTATTGAAATTTGAATACGGAAATACTAATTTGTATTTTACACATACTCTTATTTATAATTGTCAATTCTTGGGTTAGAACGAAATTTACGGCCTGCCATTCATTTTTCCACATCATGGCAACACCTTTTCTTTTATATATTCTTCATCTCACCACTTTATTTTTGCCTTATTCATCTCTATTTAGATGAGTATGAAGGCAGCATGCTTTTGCATGCTTTAGTTTTGTCTCGCTTTTTAGTTATGTTTTTAAATTTAAATTTGCTGATCATTAGTCGTCAGCGAGTTGTTGACATGTTTTAATATTGCGGACGTATTTTCTTACACCATACCTAGTGTCATTTAATACAAATTTATTTTTAGCGTATTTTTGAACAATTTTTATTTTATAAAATTTCCTTTTTGTTTATTAGGCTAATTGGTTCAATTTTATTGTGATAAGATTTAATTGAAGAATTATTTTTGAAAAAGTTTAGTTTCCCGATACTAGCCGAGTGGAATGCATTTTCAGAGCCCGCTACAACTCCTCATCAGCACTCTTTGTTCGGTACTGAGCATTGGTAGTAAATATCTTCTATTTAACCCAAGTTTTATTGAAATTTGAATACGGAAATACTAATTTGTATTTTACACATACTCTTATTTATAATTGTCAATTCTTGGGTTAGAACGAAATTTACGGCCTGCCATTCATTTTTCCACATCATGGCAACACCTTTTCTTTTATATATTCTTCATCTCACCACTTTATTTTTGCCTTATTCATCTCTATTTAGATGAGTATGAAGGCAGCATGCTTTTGCATGCTTTAGTTTTGTCTCGCTTTTTAGTTATGTTTTTAAATTTAAATTTGCTGATCATTAGTCGTCAGCGAGTTGTTGACATGTTTTAATATTGCGGACGTATTTTCTTACACCATACCTAGTGTCATTTAAAATAATAAAACTGACAAATTCAAAAGTAAAAACCTACGCAAAAAAACAGCGGTAAACAAAAAATCATTCTTTTCATGTTTCTGTTGTTTTTATTACGAATTATAAGTGGTAGTTAGCAAACAATTACGATTTATAAGAGGTAAAGAAGATTTTATTTTCAAAAAAAATTACGAATTAGCGAGGGGACCCAAATGTATGGAAATTTTGCGAATTAACGAGATTTTTTCAAGGGACCGACAGTTTATTACGAATTATCGGGAATTACGATTTATCGGGGTGCGAATTAACGGGATTTGACTGTATTAGAAAAGTACATAAAAGGTCGACGGCGAAGTTGACGCAAAATTGGCTAATCGGCAGAAACTCTGTGTTTCGTCTTGATTGTAAATTTTTATTCTACAAATCGATTTTGAAACCAATTTGGTGCTATGGTATACAATTATGGGGAACTGCTTCCGCATCCAACATTGAAAAAATTCAACGCCGTCAAAACAAAATACTAAGAATAATAACTGGCGCTTCTTGGTATGTTAAAAACAGCAACATCCAGAAAAATCTACAAGTTCTACTAGTTAAATGCGAAATCCTGAACTGTGTGGAAAAGTATTTAAATAAGCTGTAAACTCACCCAAATCCGGTTGCTCGAAACATCTTGCAACATAGTGAACACACCCGTCTAAAAAAGGGGGAAACTATTGCGCTTAGATGAAGTTAACTAATTCTATTATGAGAACTTAATTTTAAGTCTGGCACTGGCTGGATTAATATTAACTACTTAGTTTTAAGATTTAAATAATTATTGTTAGTTCGCCAAAGGCGAAGATTCAAAAATAAAAACTATTGAAAAAAAAAAACAAAAATGATTCGTAAACAGATAGATAGAAGATAAGCATTATGGAACATAAAATTTATGCAACATGGATATAAGTATTTACTTAAACACGCAAAATTTTAAAATATGGAAAAATAGTAAATTTAAACCTTGATTGAAAATTAAGGATTAAAATTATACATGACAGAATAAATACCTTCATTTCTGTATATAAACACATATGTAAATACTTATATATTTTATTTACTTTAAATTTAATAATGTATTACCTTCAGACAATTCCAAATCAAGTTCTGCTAACTTTTCCCTTATGTGTGCAGGAAGGGACATGTCAGCACCACCCAACAAATTTGCAGACATTGTAGCAACTGCACAGGTACCACTCCTTTTTTAAACTGATAAAACTCCCTAAATTTTTACATTGAATATTTTGCTCTTTAATTACACTTAAACACAATCACTATTATTAACCGGTCATATATTGTCAATATGAACTTGTTTTTGCTGTACTAGAAAATTATTTCTGAATATACATTTTACTTATCTTTGAGTGTACATAAATATGTATAAATTTAGCCTGCATATTTTATGTATACGATAAAATATATACATACATGTATGTATGTTAATTTTTGCTATTAATCCATTTAAGCGAAGTCTATGAAAACAGAAACTTTAATCAAAATAAATAAATTTATACAAACGCACCATAGCTAACTTAATTAAAAATTTTTAATACAAAGTTACAACAGTAAAAAAATCCGACCGGCTCTGACCCGACGGGGCGCCGCCTCCAGGTATATTTGAAATTACTCCGCCGCCGCTGGTTGTACCGGCGTATGTTGCCTTAACATGAGCCGCCCCTTTTTTGTTTGCTACATGTAAGCCGGCGTTTTTGTATAGTAAAAAGTAGGGCCAACCAAGGCGGAATAAGAAGGTGACCTCGTCCCTAACGCTGGAGCTAGACGTGCGTTTTTGATATCTGAACATAAGCAATAACGTCGGCAGCATGACATCTCTAAAATGTTTGTGTCCAGAGTGGGGTAAACGCAAATGCGCAAGAACACAAACTAAAAATTTTTGTTGCAAGAGGTTGCTGTAAACATCAACAAAAAATGCATAATATATACTCTTATTTAATATTTTTCGTTTGTTTCTCCCTTATTATTTTATTAAAAATATTTCTTTATAAATTTATTTTGTTTTTCTATAATTTTTTTTTAATATTTCTTTTTTACTGAATATTTTCTACTTTTACACAAATTTTTAAAACAACAACAACAACGTAATTTGACAGTTTGTGTCCTAACATAGGTGCTCAGCTCTGTATTGGAAAACATTTTTCTAAAACAAAAATGAGACAATTGCAAACATAAAAATTTCCAAACTTCTTTCTCGTGTAGACTATAAGTAAGACAACAACTTTCAGTGTAAATTTTGTCTGTATTTTGTTGTTACCTAGTTCCAGCCAAGGTATATTGAACAAGGTAGGAGCAACTAATCAGCTGATTTTTATTTCCGCCATATGTTTTCAAACTTAGCAAAATTCTGACAGCAATAATTTTGACAGCCTAGTTAGATTTTAGCAACAAAATACGTGGTAAATTTTACAGGAAGTTGTTGTTGTGGGGACGATCCCACTACCATGGTTCCAGCTTAGTTGTCAAAAATGTTGCGATCACATATACACACAGTATACAAAACCCAAGGTATATTTATATTTATTCCACCATGACAAAACCATTATATAACATAAAAAATTTGTCAAGCCAAGTAGGAAAACATATGGCGGAAATTAAAAGTCAGCTGAGCAGTTACTCCTACCTTGTTATATATACCTTGGGGCTAACCAAGCAGAGATGCCAACCTAGCTACTTCGGAGCTAGATTTAGCTCTTTTTAATTGCTAACACAGCTAACACATCTCTTTTCAACTGTGGAAGCGGCACATTTGGCACTTTTTGCATTTTATAGTAAATTTTTCCGTTTTTACCCGATGGTTTTGTCTTTGTGGCATTTACGGAACATACAAAACTACACACTGATTTATTTCATATAATACATTCTTAATCTCGTAGTGTACGGACGTGTCTACGCGAGTGTAATATTTGCAATAAGAAAAAAAAAATTTTTTAATATATAAGTTAACACAAAACAAATCAAAAATACATGTATACAACTAAAATATGTAATCCGTAAGGATAAACGGGTTTGAACGTTAGGTCAAAGCCCGTCATGCCAATAAGTTTTAGCTTATTGTAACTAGTGTAATAAGGATTTTACTAAAAATAAATGAATATACGAAGAAAAACATAACAAATTAGTTCAAGATAAAATAAGTGCAAAAACACGCTAAATAAAATAAAAGAAATATTTAAAACAAATAACATAAACGCAAAGCTAACAGACATAAGAAATTATTTAAAGATAATATAAGTGCAAAAACGCGCTAAATAAAATAAAAGAAAGATTAAAAAAAAAATTATAACACAAACGCAAAATTAACAAGCTAAACCAAAAGAACGAACAAATTTAATAGAATAAAGTGAGAATTAAATTAAGGAAATAAAATCAAATTGACGAATTTGGTGACAATTAATGAATTTACCAAGCTAAATTAAAATGAACATACAAGTGTGAAACACCAAAAAAATTTTTGTGAACAAAAAGGATTTAAATCTGTGAAAACATTCACAGAATAGAAACAAAAACAAGAAAAACTAAGTATCAAAAATTTTGTGAAGAAAACAAAGTGAACTTTAACAGAAGAAGAAATAAATTCTAAACATTAAAAATACACCTAATGTACATCAGCAGTAGAACAACATTCAACATAATCTTTACAACAGAAGGAATGCAGACGACAGCAGCATTATTGTAGAAATAGTTTTAAGTGTATCTTTATTAATTATTGTATGAAATAAAATATTGGGGAAATATTAGATTAGCTCACTGTAGCCAAATAAAAGAAATAACTTGCGTTAAGAATAAAATTTACAAATCTATTCCAAACCTTTTTCTTTACGTTTTTACTCCAACATGCCTGAGACGATCGACGAACTAACTGATAGAATGTCCAAGACATTAAAATTGTCACAGAACATGTCAAATCAAAATCCTTCAACCTCTAATGTCCTGCACGGACTAAATGATGTGCAAAAGACTCAGATACAAAATATGATCAGGGAGTTTATACGAAAAGAGGATGATGTCCTTCTTGATGAGGGAACTGACCATCCCGTGGGCACCGTTACAAATTTAGAGGAATTAAACAACGTTCCGGATGTTGTTAAATCCTTGAGAGAATTCTCCGGGAAGGCTGGTGAGTTCAGCTCCTGGCGAAAGTCAGTCGAAAGAGTATTGGAGTTATTTAAATCCATTCGTGGATCTGGTCGATACTATGCGATTTTGCACATCATACGCACTAAAATTACGGGGGATGCGGATACCGCATTAGAATCGTATAGAACTTCATTAGATTGGGTTCGAATTAGGAAATGTTTAATGATGCACTACTCCGATAAACGTGATATCGGAACGCTCGAATACCAAATGACGGTACTCTGTCAGGGTAGTAAGACCATTGCGGAATTTTATCAGGCAATTTATCAACACCTTTCGTTGATACTAGATAAGGTTTCCTGCCTCGACTTGGATGAGGCCGGCTTGTGTGCGATGACTAATACTTATAGGGACAAAGCCTTAAACACTTTCATAAGGGGTCTCAATGGGGATCTTCCTCGACTATTGAGTGTTAGGGAACCGACTTCTTTGCCGCAGGCATTGCACGTTTGCTTAAAACTGGACAATATGACGTTTCGTTGGAATTACGCTCACGGACATATCCCAAGGACAAACACACCAAAGAACAGAATCGGAATGACAGGTTCTACTAATACTCTAAGATTTTATCCAGAGCTTGCCCATACAATGGATTTCCGAATCAATCTCAGCGGTTTGATCAGAATTCAGGAGCAGGTGTTCAGGAACCAGTGGAGGTAGATCGCTCAATGCAAACCAAGCTTAACCACAATATGGCTTTTAAAAGACCAGCTGAATTTTCAGTCCAAGCGCCTATAAATAAGCAGCAACGATTTTTTCATTTAGGAACCCCTGAAGAGTATTGCACCTTAGAACAAAATTATACCCCTGAGCAATACTATAATGAAGGCTGTTTAGATGAAAATGAAATGATGGGTGCTTGTGGGTACGACGAGTACTACCAACAACGCATTCCAGAAGAAATTAAAAACGATTATGACAATACAGATCAGGGTCCAAGCGATATTGAATTAGCTGTAAATTTTTTAGATTAAACTGTTCTTCGCTGCCATACTTTCAGGCTACTGCGAAGAACGGACAAATACTTAATTTTCTTTTGGATACCGGCAGTAACAAAAATTATATTAAGGCAAACCTCGTAAAAAATCCCAGACCAAACGAAAACATTTTCTATACAAAATCAGTAGCAGGAAATATCAAAATCACTAACCATATATTTATAGACCTTTTTGGAATAAAAGAGAATCCAATCAAGTTTTTCATATTGCCTGGATTGAAAGGATTCGACGGAATTCTAGGTAATGACAGTCTTAAAGAACTTTCTGCTGTTATCTATACAAATAAAAGCTACTTTACAATAAAAGGAGATAGGAAAATTCCTATTAAGCAATACGTTTCGCAGGATGTAAATAACCTCTAGGCGAGAATTCAACACCTGACTGATAAACAGAAAACCTCGGTGGGTGGAATCGTAAAAAAACATGAATGCCTCTTCGCTTATCCTGATGAAAAGTGGACTTACTCTACGGTGGTTAAAGGCAGTATTCATACGGAGACTGATAATCCAGTTTATTCTAAGAGTTTTCCTTATCCTATGGCATTAAAAGATGTAGTTGAAGAGGAGATTGGTTACCTCTTGCGTGATGGTATTATAAGGCCTTCACGATCTCCATATAGCTCCCCTATATGGGTAGTACCTGAAAAGCAGGATCAGTCAGGAAATCAAAAACATAGATTGGTAGTAGACTTTAGGAAGTTAAATGCAGTGACAGTGGCTGATAGATACCCAATACCGGAAATAAATGAGGTATTGGCTAATCTGGGAGGAAACCAGTACTTCACAGTGCTGGACTTAAAGAGTGGATTCCACAAGATTCCATTGAAAGATGAGGATATGAAAAAACTGCTTTTTCTGTAAACAATGGTAAATATGAATTTACCAGGTTGCCCTTCGGGTTGAAGAACGCGCCTGCAATATTTCAAAGAACTTTGAACGATATACTGCGGGACCACATTGGAAAAATATGCCACGTTTACGTCGATGATATTATTATATTTAGCAAGGATGAAGATTCGCATCTGGAGAATCTGGAAAAAATCTTTGCAACTTTGAAAATGGCAAATATGAAAGTCCAGCTCGACAAATGCGAGTTTTTTAAAACCGAAGTAGAATTCTTGGGCTTTATCGTGTCAAAGGATGGTATAAAAACAAATCCTAAGAAGGTTGAATCTATCTTAAAGTTACAGTATCCCAGAACCTTGAAGGAACTCCGATCATTCCTTGGACTATCTGGATATTATAGAAGATTTGTAAAGGGCTATGCTGACTTGGCTAAACCATTAACGAGGCTTATAAGAGGAGAGGACGGACGAGTATCAAGGTCTTCATCGAGTAATATAAAAATAAGCTTCGACGAGCCTGCAAAAAGGGCATTAAAAATGCATTAGTGGCACAAGAAGTCATATTAGCTTACCCTGACTTTAAGAAGGACTTCCATTTAACTACGGACGCCTCTAATTTTGCGATTGAAGCTGTACTGAGTCAGGACAATACCCCGATAACATTTTTTTCCAGAACACTAAATGCTACTGAAGAGAATTACGCTACAAATGAAAGGGAAATGTCAGCTATAATTTGGGCAATCACCTCTCTGAGAAATGATCTGTACGGATAAAGAAAAATTGTTATTTACACTGACCATCAACCCCTTACCTATGCTCTTAGTAACCATAACCATAACTCTAAAATGAAAAGGTGGAAGTGTATTCTGGAAGAATATAATTACGAGTTAAGATACAAACCAGGGCGAAGTAACGTTGTAGCTGACGCGTGATCTAGAAATTTGCCAGAACTAAACATTCTTCATAATAGAGATGATTCGTCTAACAATACTCAACATAGTGCAAACAGTTCTCCAGAAAATTTGATACCTAGTGTGGAGGTTCCAATGAACGTTTTTAAAACCCAGATATTTATCGATGTCGGTGACGCACCTTCATACCAGTTTAAGATCGTATTCCCGGGAACGCATCGCCATCTTATTGTCGAGCATGAGTACGACGAAGTAAAACTTATTACTATTTTAAAAAGGTACCTAAACCCGTTGGTAATCAATGGAATAAAAACAACCGAGAATATAATGGGAAGAATTCAAAACATATATCCAACTCATTTTTCTAATTATAGATGTAGATTTACACAGTTGACTGTTCAAGATGTAACATCAGACAACGACCAAGAAAACATTATTCTCGAGGAGCACAGTAGAGCACATCGCAATGAAAAGGAGAACAAAAAACAAATAATAGAAAAATATTATTTTACAGGAATGTCGGGAAAAATAAAGAGGATAATTAAATTGTGCTCAACTTGTAAGGAAAACAAATATGAAAGACATCCGAATGTACCAGAATTAAAGCCGACCCCAATACCTACTTACCCCAGTCATACAGTTCATATCGACATATTCTCAAAAGATTGTAAGCTCATACTGACCTCCATCGATAAGTTTTCGAAATATGCAAAAGTAAAAATGTTGAATGGAAGATCTGTGGAGGATGAAAGGAAACCCCTAAGAAAAATTGTATTTTCATATGGTATACCAAAAACCATTGTAATGGACAACGAGCCCTCGTTAAATTCGGCATCTATTTTGTTTATGTTGAAGGATGATCTGAAAATTGATGTCGCGAAAACTCCAGCTTACCGAAGTGAGGTAAACGGCCAAGTGGAACGTTTCCACTCTACATTGGCTGAAATCATGAGATGCCTTAAAAGCGATGGTTTATCTAGGAATTTTGATGAATTACTGGAAAGGGCAGTTAACGAGTATAACCACTCTATTCACTCAACAAACAACCGAAAACCCGTTGACTTATATTTTGGAAGAACAGTTGATTTTTCTTCCCAAGATGCTGAGATAACTAGGCGAACTAACATTGAAAGACTCAAGCAAAAACAGGAGAAAGATCTAATGTACCACAATAAAAATAGACAAGCTATAAAGAATACTTACCAGGGCAACTCGTTTACGTCAAATGTAACAAAAGGTTAGGGACAAAATTAAGCAAACGTTTTAAGGAAGAAATAGTTAGGGAAAACCGTAATACAACTATACTGACTGAGAGTGGACGTGTAATCCATAAGAGCCACATAAGAAATTAGACTTGTCCTAAGCATTTATTTATTTTTCTTTCAGGTTTTTCCTAGGGACCGTATTAGCGGACTTCAATATTCTAGATTATTCTAACGCCAGACTAATAACTATACAAGACGGCTTTGCGAAAAGACAAAACGGTTCATTTAAAATTATACATTCAATCGACCTCGAACAGTACCGAAGTTTGGTAGATAACTTTGAACAAGCTCTAGGCAATAATATTACTTATAACCACCACTCCGTCCGTTCCTAACTCAACAAGTTCTCGACATAAAGGAGCTACTGAAACAATTGACTCCTTACAGGAAAAAGAAATCTATTGATTTTCTGGGTAGTGCATGGAAATGGATTGCCGGAACTCCGGATCGACATGACCTTGAAATTTTAACACAAAGAATGGACAATATTTTGGAAAACAATAACAGACAAATGATTATAAACGAACTTACTAACGGTAGAATACAGGAAATATCTAACATTACTAACGAAATACTAAAGGTAAAGAAGGAAGATTGGAATGATCAATTTGCAAGTAGATTAGAGCATAAATTAATTCTATTGGAGAAGGAATTAGAGAATATTGAGTATGCAATACAATGGGCTAAGGTTAATATTGTAAATTCATTTATTTTGTCAAAAACTGAAACTGAAACTTTTAATAATATCCTCAAATTGTACAATATACCACTATTCAGTATAGATGATATGCTAACCTTCGGAAATGTAAAAATTGTAACTAATAACAAGGAAATTTTATATATCTTGAGTATACTAATAACGCAAAAAGAAATTTGTACCACATATTTGGAAAAATCAGTGAAGATTGGTAATATGATTGATAAGATCGAGTTTGAAAGAATTTTAAACTGTAATAATATTTTATTATGAAAACCAATTGTAAACATTATAACGATCTAACTATATGTAATAATAATGATGTAGTAGAATTAAGAGAAGAGTTTGTTTAAAAGCATAGCCGGAAATTGCACCCAGATTAACAACGAACATGTACCTACCATTGAGGAAGTTGGAAGCGATATATTGATACTCAACCAATTTAACGGAATAATAATAGCAAACGGCGAAGAGATAAAATTAAACGGGACGTATTTGGTAATGTTTTTGAATGTTGCAATAAATATAAACGGTGAAGACTACTTCTCAAGGGTAATCAGTGCCAGCAAACCCCTTCCAGCTGCCTTACAACCGAAAGCAATCGGTGTCAAAACTGAAGAAGTGCTGTCACTAGAGAGACTACAAAAGTTAAATACTGGAAATGTAATGCGATTTGACATGCTGGAAACAAAAAATAATGTGCTTACGATAACAAGCAGCTACTCTATAATTTCCGCTATTGCACTCCTCACATGGATATTAATTAAGAAAAGATCCAGACATAAGGTCAATGATGGAAAACAGATGGACGTTAAACCTGCAGAACAAGTGGAACTATCCGAAACAAAATCAACATCAGAAAAAACTAGACAAGCATTTACAATTTACATGAATTTTAAACAATCGGGACGATTGTATTTGAGAAGGGAGGAGTTAACACAAAACAAATCAAAAATACATGTTTACAACTAAAATATGTTCCCAAGCTGACAATAACAAAGCAATTTCCCATAATGGAGTGATCATCAACTGGCTAGCAATAAATACAATAAAATTTAAAATTTCTGTGCTTTTTTACGTTTAACTTTGAATAAAGAACATTGTTGGCTCGCTGCCAACAACTAAAAAATAATTTTTTTAAATTATTCAACTCGCAGAGTTTTAATTTATATATGTACATACAAAACATAGGTGAGAAACGAAAAAAAAAACTAAATAAAAAAAACAAACAGTTAATGAGTAACAGTAATTTTCGTGACAGTGGACCTAATAGTCGAAATGCTTACATTGTGTTGAGCTCCGCAAGCGTTAGCAATGAAAACATTAGACACCCTGATTATAATAGAAACTATTTAAGTGCAAAACCAAAAACAGTTTGAGAGCAAATGCTCCTAACTTAAATAAATGTACTGAACAAGGAACAAACTTAGCCCAATCTATTTTTTAAAAATTATAAAAGAAATGCCGAGGTGCCATCCTCATCGCGCTCATTTTTTCAAGTTCTGGAGTTGTACCAACGCCTAAAAAAAGTGCCTTAAGCCCAATTTCTGCGTGTGTTCCTAAGATCCAGGAAGAGATGGACTGCTACGTAACAGTTCTCAAAAGGGGAAGAAGCCCTAAGTCGGCAGAAGCATCTCAACCTGCGAAAATTTCAAAGGATGAAAAAATGCCAGCCTCATCGCAAAATCGTTTTGCTAATTTAAAAGAGGATAATGATGGCACCGTTACGGAAAAAAGACCTTTAAGCCACTTCCAATTTATTTGAGAGAAAAAAACTTTAATCAAATCATCAAGTTCTTAGTCGGTTTAATCGGGGAAACAATATTTACGTTACTAACATTAAACGTTGTAGCATATACAAAACAAAAATTCAAGTAAATGACGGAAACGCTTACCGCACCACGGTTTCGGTTTACTTACCAACTTAAAAACGCCTAAGGCCTCTAGGTAGTTATAAAAGGTATTGACTCAAATGTCAAATGACGGAAGAGATAAAGACCGGTTTGTGCAGCAAAGGGTTTAAAGTTAGAGCTGTATCAAATATTAGGAACAGGGAAAAATACCTTCAACCATTATTCCGGCTGGAGCTTGAGCCTGGTGACATTAAATTGAAAAAAAATTAAAATCACCCCATATATGATTTGAGATATATTATGCACCGTAGAGTTACAGTGGAGGTGCCGCATAAGCGATCTGGGCCCGTACACAGCGATCTGGGCCCGGCCAGGAATATGGCTACATCAAAACTTATTGTAAGTTGCCTTCTGTTTGTGTTGTGTGTGGGGGCCTGCATGTTACAACCAAGTGCGACAAACCAAAAGATGATCCTAGGGCGAAGAAGTGCAGCAATTGCGGTGGAAACCACACTGCCAACAGTAGAGGTGCCCTGTTTATGACTTAGTTAGACACCCATCCAAGCCGAAAGTAGCACTTGCCCCTTCCCAGCCATTAAATTACCATTAGCGAAGATTCAATAATAAAAATATGAAAAAAAAAACAATTTAATACAAAGCCTGCCAAAAAAAATTCATTATACCGACAGATGACTTCGATTTGATTCTTTAAAAATTAGCAACTGTTATCTTGGATATAACGTTGAGGCATGCGAAGATTCTAATATAACTAATTCAGATAAACATATCGTTAAATGTAATTTAATACAGTTCATAAAAACTCTAACTTCTGAATAAGGCAAAGCTTCCAACAAATTTTGAGATGCTGGAAGAAATTTCGGCATTTAGCGTAAAAAATGTTTTTTTTTTCAGGATTCAAAAAATACTTTATGTGTTATAAAAGAATTTAAAGAAATTGAAGAGCTGTAAAATTGCTTAAGGTGGTTTTATACGAGATGTATTTTACATATGACCTGTCAAATTTTTCACTGCAAAATTGATACATGTCGTGTGAACATGTGGGAACATTGTTTGTGTGAAGCGCATATGCAAAAGTCACATGAAAAATTATCATTAAGAGCGCATTCTATTTTTATCTGACAAAGCATGTGTCATCAGCTGTTTTTAGAACAACAACAAGGAAAAGTAAGTTGTTTATTTTGATTTGAAGGTTATATCAAATGTAGTTACATGCGTACGCGTGAAAGCAAAAATTGTACACCATCTGTAAAATGACAATCTTGACAGACATACGCAATTACATGTGGATTGCAAAAGTGACAAGTCATGTGTAAAATACATCTTGTATAAAACCACCTTTAAAAAACTTTAAACTGTACCAGTGGAAAATTTATATAGAACCGACCAATTTAGGATCAAAGTACACCATTGTTTGTTTTAAAAATATTATTGTATCCATACTCTAACGCTGAAGTGGAAAAAACATTCAGTGCTATGAATTTTTTTAAGAATAAAATAAGAAACCACATGGTTTTAAATACGGTCAATGAAAAGTTTAATTCATATAATATATGGTTTACAAAGGTGTATCACCTGCTGTTAAACTACGAGTTACCAGCAAGCGTATTTGTAAAAATAAATTCAATTGAAACATATAATAAATGAGAATATTATATAAAAACAAATCAGTTGGCGGAAGAAGAAAATGTTACTCTTTTTGAAAATGATTGTTCTTTTAATTTATTTATATGTAACTGTGTTAATAAACATTTGTATCAATTGCTGCTGTGAAATAATTTTATTTAATATGTATTATTATTTTTTATTTATTTTTTTTTATTATTTTTATTTTGTAAAAAAATCTTGAAGTACAAATTAAATAATAAATATATTCATAGATATAAAACGGAAAAATCTTCAATTTTTAAATTAAGCTCCTTTTAGCTCTTTTTGACTATTCGGTTGGCTCATTTTGTCCCTAAATTGTTGACATCACTGTAACCAAGGTATATTCCACCATGGGGCTAACTTTATGTAGGGACAGACATTAAATTTTTGCCTTCAGATAATTTTTACTGCCAGATAAGTTTTGGTTCAACATCGTTAAATTTTAGGAAACAAATCATCAACACAACCTTTTGAAATCGTCAAAAAATCGTCAACCCTAAAATGTATGTTTTTTTTATAATTTTTAGCCTAAATAAATAAATAAAATAAAATAAAATAACTAGGGATACAAAATGCTTACAAGTAGTTTAATTTTCATTTTTTATATTTTATTTGTTAAAAAATTGTTAAAAAACGACAAGCAAAAAAAAAACTGCAAATACAAATCATTTTTATGTTAAAACAATTTTATTTGTAAAAATAAAAATAACGGTTACTTTTGAGTAGTTTATTTTAGAGTTATAATTTTTTGGGGACTCTCTTTTAACTATTTCTAATCCTCATTATCTATACAAAAATATTTTAACTCAAATCTGCTTCTGCCTCTCATTCTCTTTTAGAAAAACTGCAAATCTTTGCTTATCAAAAATCGTCAAATTCAGAGTGAAAGTCGTCATAAGCCTATTTTTGTCACCAAAAATCAGTGTTGCCACCTTATGTGTAATTACACTTTTCATTTGTGATATTTCGTTTCATGTGTAGCCCATGTGTAACTGGTGGCATGTGCAACTCATGTATAATTTAAAACTTTGTCGATTTTAAGCACAAATTTTTTTAATCTCAATATAAGTGTAATGTATTTTTTACGTTTAAATTACTATAAAAATTTGTTTTCCATATATTTTATTATTGAATCTTCGCTTAAGCGAACTAACAATACGTATTCAAATCTTAAAACTAAGTAATCTTATTTTGACGACTTTGTATTTTTTCTATGTTAGAGGCGGAAGCAGTGCCGCATAATTATATACCGTAGCACCAAATTGATTTTAAACTCAAGTTGTAGAGTAGAAGTTTGCAATCCAGACGTAGCACAGAGTTTCTACCAATTAGCCAGTGGATTTGAGCAGCTTTAGGTTTCATTTGAGTCAGCTTCGCATCTATATGAGGCTTCCATGTGAGGCGGGGATCTAGGTGAATGCCAAGATATTTTGTCTCGGTTCGTTAAGGCAACATATGGTTGTTAATAGTGATTGGGGATCGCGTTTCTTTGCGTAAAGTAAAAGTTACGTGGGTACATTTTGCCCATTCCTCAACTTGGGTTACGTGTAGTTGCAGTTGGTTCGAAGCCTCTTTATGGTCTTTATAAATACTAAATAAAGCAGTACCATCAGCAAATGTCGACGTGTGTGTATAACTATTGGTTGGCATATCTGCTGTATAAAGCAAGTACGGAACTGGACCTAGTATGCTTCCTTGAGGTACACCAGCCCCTATTGGTTGAGAAGAACTTATTTTGTTTCCCTCTTTGATCATAAATTGTCTACCGGTTATATATTTTTCTAAAATGTTAAAAATATTAGCTGGAAGGTTGAACTTAAGTTTGTTAAACAGGCATTCATGCCATACTTTGTCGAAATCTTGTGAGAAATCGATAAATAGTGCGAAGCAGTACTTCTTTTCCTCAAACGTTTTTCTTATAACCTGTACCAACTTGTAAGTTTGTTCGATGGTACTATGTTGACTTCTAAAGCAGAATTGGTGATTTGGAATGCAGTTGTTGTCATTCAAGGTCGGATTCAGCTTGTTTTAAGCAATTTTTCGAACAATTTTGACATTTTGGGTAACAAACTTGTAGGCCTATAAGACTCTACCTTCGAAGAATCTTTGCCAAGGCAACTTTCCACATAGGCGGGAAATGTTTCAGCCGAGTTATCGCTTTTAAAATAAAAAGAATTATTCTCTTAGTTTTAAAAGGTAGCTCAAAGAGCATTTTGTTGCTTATTTTATAAACGCCAGGAGCTTTTTTACCATTTAGGTTAGCGATAGCCTCTACAACATCTGTATATCGGAAACATATTTTTAAAGAACGTCTGGCAACAACAGGCGGTAACTCCCTCACGTCTGTGCATGTATTGGGGGTGAACACGTTTTATAAATGATTTACAAACAGATCTCATTTTTCTTCGTCATTTTTAGCCCAGAATCCTCTCAGATTACGCAGTGGTGTTTTTGCAATAATGGGTTTTTTAAGACGCCTGGCTGATCGCCATAGGGAAAATTTGTCTGAGGAGTCGTGTCTTGACCTTCAGTGATGCCATTCTGTGAACCTCTAGCAAGCTTTTTAATTGGTTTGTACATTCTTTCAGCTTAGTTTTAAGTTGGGACAATCTATGTTTTTGTTATTCCTTGCGGGCTTTCCTTTTTTCAGATAAAAGTTCTTCCACATCGTCAGAAAAAGTTTTGTTGTACCTAGCCTGTCGGTAGGTAGAAGACGCATGTCCCACGGCTTTTTGAATATTTTCATTTAGAACGCTCAGACAATCATCGATGTCTCCGGGAGTTTTTAGCGGCTGGTTCTCTGAGCAGTGGGCGCTTACGTATTTTTATATTTAAACCAATTTATTCTTTTAGATAAGAAAAACTCACTAGTTGCTATGGGGTGAGGACTGCAAATAGCGATTATTGTGGGCGAGTGGTCAGAAGATAAATCCAGGGGCTTGAGCCTAAATAAGCTCCGAGGATATACCTTTTGCTACGCCAAAATCAATTACGTCTGGAATTTTATTAAGGTCCGTTGGGCAATAAGTTGGTTGTCCAGTTGAAATAACATAAAATCCAATTTCAGACACGGCATCATGCAGGACTCCAGAAGCTATGAAGCTGGGACCTAAAGTATGAATTTTCTGTTTTGTTTTTTACCCATTTTTTTATGAAATAAAAAAAACGATGAATCGATAATTAAAAAACAAACTTTTAACGTTCGTATGGATTATAGAAATGGATGAGGAACATTTGAGGTCGACAGTTAAAAAAGCTTTCGACATTATTCATACTAAAAGGTTAATAAAAGTTGTTAATTTGTATGGCATGTTGTAGTCGCCCTGCTACTCTCCAACTTTTTTTTCACAATGTATGAATTATTTGATTATGTATTACTTGTTGTTTAATATTTCAAGTCAATTTCTTTTATAGTTTCCGAGATTTAGCGTATCGAAAATTTCGAAAAAATCGTCAATTTGTATGGGAGCTACCCCTTCTCCTGTCCCCACCCTAAAAATGTTTCTTCAAAGCGTGGGTCTTGTTGTCCAATTACTTTTTGTAGAGCATTTGATGCCGATAGCTGTTATATTTTTTCGAGACATAGCGTATCGAAAATTTCACACATATTGTTAATTTGTATTGGTGCTACCCCTTTTTTACCCCAAACGCAAAAAACTTTCTCTGCATAGCGTAGGCCTTGTTGTCCAATTACTTTTTGTAGAACATTTGATGTCGATAGCTGTTATAGTTTCCGAGATATAGCTTATTAAAAATTTCATAAAAATTGTTAATTTGTTTGAGAGCTACCCTTTCTTCTGCCCCTATCCAAAAAACTCTTTCTTTAAAGCGTAAGCCTTGATGTCTAATTACTTTTTGCAGAACATTTGATTTCGATATCTGTTATAGTTTCCGAGATATAGCGTATCGAAAATTTCACACATATTGTTAATTTGTATTGGTGCTACCCCTTTTTTACCCCAAACCCAAAAAACTCTCTCTGCAAAGCGTAGGCCTTGTTGTCCAATTACTTTTTGTAGAACATTTGATGTCGATAGCTGTTATAGTTTCCGAGATATAGCTTATTAAAAATTTCATAAAAATTGTTAATTTGTTTGGGAGCTACCCTTTCTTCTGTCTTCACCCAAAAAATTTTTTCTTTAAAGTGTAGGTCTTTTTGTACAATTACTTTTTGTAAAGCATTTGAAGTCGATAGCTGTTATAGATATAGCGCATAAAATATTTCATCAAATTTGGGCAATTATAGGAAAAAAAAACTTGTTCATTATTTAGGTCCCTACTTTAAGAGTATCTGTGCCAAGTTTTATGGCAAGAGTGACTATATTAACTGAGATATATAGGGATATATTTGGGTTTTCGCTTATATCTTGGTTAATATTGAACAATTTTTTCTGATTTTAAATAGCAATTGTCTTCAGGATATTTCTAATAGTTTGACACCAACAACTCGTCCGTTTTTTTCATTTGACTCAGGAAATTTCAACAAATGGACAGACGGACATGGCTATATCAGCTTCCCTATCTATAAGGATCCAGAATAGACATACATATATACTTTATGGGGTCGCAAATTGATAATAAAGAAATTAAAAACGGAATGACAAACTGATATTAACCCTTATCACTATGTGAAGGGTATAAAAAAGAAAGCATGTGTAATTCGTAATTTCATGTGTAATTTTGGCATGATCCATGTGTAATTTAACATTTTGTTGGTGGCAAAAATAGTCGAAATGACGATAAATCGTAAAATATGGCAGCTATAGCTGCAATGCAGTAATACCAACTTTTTAAAGCAAAAATCACATCATTCACAACAAAGGCACCAAAAACGTAATTTTGCCTTCAAAAAATCGTAAAAAAGCACTAAACTAATTGAACACATGCTACAAACGTTGTAGAGATATCATGCAATTGTGCATATGTTCATATCGCCCTAAAGGAATAGTCCAAGACCAACTCGTTATATTACTGTTCGACTGAGAATCACTTTCTTAGTCGATTAATGCATGAACATCTGTCCGTCCATCCAATTGGTTGCTCGTGTGTTTCTTAGGGTTAAAACAGTTTTAAATATCACTCTCCACAAAATTTTGCATATCTTAATAACGTTGTTTTAACCTGAATCCTTTCCATTATACATACCATTCGTGACCATTCGTCCTTTTTTTAAAGGACAGTCCTTTTTTTTGACGCCTTGTCCTTTAAAATTAAAAAAAATAAATTGTCCTTAATTTAACTGATTTTTTTTTGTGTAAATAGATTTGTCCTTTTTTTTTATTTTCAAAAATAATGATTTGTATAAGCCCAAAAAAAAAGCTTTAAAGTCAGTACAATAGAAAATTGTAAGCAACCAAACATCAACTATCTGGCAATACTGAAAAATGGATGTTTAAGGTTTCAAGTTGCTTAGCTGGATTAAATCAGTATTTTACACGTTAATGAAATGTTCCTTATTTTGTTTTGATGGTAAGAGTTTTCTAAGAAAAAAAGTATAATTTTTAAAAATAAGCGATTAAAAATCAAAATTTGATAATATCTATAAAAAAACTAAATAACTAAAAACTAAATAACTTAATAACAAAAATTTTTTGTTTTATTCTGAATGTCCTTTTTTTTTCTTTCAAAAATATGGTCACCGTAATTATACACCATTTGCCCCCCACGAGTCTTTTCTTAAGGAAAACTAATAATTTCAGCTTAACAGCGATTTCCAAATATTATTCAGATTTGATCTCAATTTTCCCAATATTTAGAAATTGTTGTAATACGAAAAGGTTTTACTTTCAGTAGCCCTTATAGTACATATTGTGGTAACCACTTTTTATCTAGATGTAAAATTACTTTTTAATAAAAATACCAATATGCTGTGAGATAAAATGTTTTTAGACGAAAAAAGCCATTCCTGAGACTTGCAAAAACGTTCACTGCGTACAATAATTGCTGATAAATTTTAAAACTTGTAAAATGAAAAAAAAAGCACTATCGAAAAATCAGGAAAGCACTAGCTTAGTGCTTTTTCTCAGTTTGCCACTAAAACTAAAAATTTTGCCTTTTGAGTCATTTAAAAGCACCAAAAATAATGCTAAAAACATTAAGCTGGCATCGCTGCTTTTATGTTACAATTACCTTACAAGCAGTGTGACCATATTTTCAAGTAAAGTTAAATCTAAATCACGTTTAAAAAACAGCTTAAAAGAGCTAAAAACAAAAACTTAAAGCCAAAAAATAAAGCTAAATTTTTTAATGCCTTTTTAAAAAATTTCTTCGTTATTTAGATATTTCTCATAATATGAACGAAACGTTTGTATGCTAAAAATATTAAAAAAGAAAACTTGTTTGAAAAATTTTAATTTTATTAACAAAAACTTGGTAGACCCATACCGTCAGTAAAAAGAAATATAATAAGTGTTCATATACATATGCATATACAAGAGCTTTTTAAAAAAGTTTTAAGAAGCAGGTGTTAGTTTGCTGCCTGTTTTGGTAAAAAAACTAATTTCTAGATATATGTATATTAAAAAAAAAAAACGAAAATTTGTTTTTTTTTTTAATATAAATACTCAGACACACTTCGTTAATTTTTTTTAGTAATTTATTTACAAACTTTTTTCATAAATACAAGCACATGAAAACAATAAAAAATCGAAAATATAAGATTACATTTACACGATTCAATTTTTTTAATATTCCTTCAATGAAATTTTTATTTGTTGACAAAACGAGTATAGACTACTTTTCTACACAGTTAGTTAAAAAACGAAAATTTTCATTCAAGTTACATAAGTACATATGTACATATATCATGAAAAATGCCTTCATGTAAATTTTGTTCAACAAAGAACAAAAAGATAATCATTAATGTAAAAAGTTACATTGTAAGAAAGTATTTTTAAAAGAGTTTTTATTTGTACATGTGTGCCTCAATGACTATAAAAATTAAAATCAAAAAATAAAAAATATTATTTTTTAAACCTATCTATTAAAAAAATAATTATTGTTATTACCGTTTTTGTTTAAATTAAAAAAATAACCGTCCTGCTAAAAAAACAAAATTTACAAAGAACATGATTTTCAACAAATATAGTTCAATACTATTAGTTAGTAATCAGATTTTATAATTTAACCAAAAAACGGAAAGAATGTTTGTGTCGCATTTGGATTTTTTTTTTTTTTAAATTGCCGCATTTAAAAGTATTTCTTTTGGGAAAACAAATTCTTATGTTTCTTTTTTGTAATACCATACCTTCCTTATATCTTTGTTTTATTGAATTTTTGTGCTGTTTCACGTTTTTTAAATGTCGCTATAAGTCAATTATTAAACAAAACACTGGTTTGGAAACTGTAATGTTGTAAATTCGAAGAAAATTGGGAGCTTGATACCTTTCAGTATAATTGAGATATATACCAAAAAATATAATACGACAAATTTTTAACCTTTATCTAGCTCCAAAAACTACTAAAAAAGCCAAATTCAATTTCGAAAAAAGCTAAAAAAAAAGCTAAAGGCTAAATGTAAATATTTCGAGCTGAATGAAGAAAAATAAAGCTAAATTTAGCTCCACAAAAAGCTAATATGGCCACACGGTTTACAAGGTACCAGTAGTGCGATTCAGTAACTTTTAACGATTCGACAATCGTCATATTTATCGACAGAAATTATTGTTTGCTGCTACGGTTAAGTGATTCACTAAGACGATTTTAACGATAGTGGAAAAGTTGATTTTTGTTTGTATTTTATTAGTTGTAAAATAAATTTTAAGTAAGCGAAAATCATAAATATAGTAAAAATAATATATAATATACAAAATAACCTTTTGTCGATACAACTAACAACACAAAAATTATTGCCGTTAAATTATCAAGTATAACGATTGTAAAAATTGCTAAAAAGTTTTGCTGTTTACTTAACAATAACAGCTGACTTTAACGGAAGTGAATATCGTTAAAAACTTTACTGAATCGCAAAATCGTTATATTTATTGTTAACTTATTTTAACGATGCGAATATCGTAAAAATAAGTTACTGAATCGCATTACAGAGCTCAGAAAAGTACACACACCGTATACAAATCTCGTACATAAATGTGAAAGAACACAGCTCAAAGCAGTCAACACATTTTTTTTATTTTCATAACATTTATGTGTGTCCCCATGGCAGTGTTGCCACCAACGAAATGCTAAATTACACATGGATCAACCCAAAATTACACATGACATTACGAATTACACATGCTTTTTTTAAAAAAAGGCCTTTTTTGTCCTAAAATTAATAACCCAGCAAAAATTTGCTCTAAAATTAGTTAAAATCCCAAAAACTCTTACTCATTAGCATTTTAACACATTATTTTAACATGGCGATGACATTGGAGGGAAGTACTTACCATTCTCGCTTACAAAGAGGGAGTTAAATAAGTACTAACCATCCTCGATTACCAGGAGGGACTTAAATAAGCTATTACTTTATAGGCATTATAATAATATTTTTCTGTTGCCCCCAGTTATTCATTATTGCATTAAAAATGTGTTTCTGTGATGTTTTACATATTTTCAAATTTTATACCCTTCATACAGTAATAAGGGTGTATATGAAATTGTCATTCCATTTTTTAATTTTTACAATGTTTATTTTACATCCCATTATGTATAAATATTTTGGATTCTAATAGATAGGTAAGTCGTTAAAGCCATGTCTGTCCATCTGTGTGTCTTTTGAAGTCAAGTTTATAAACTTTAAAAAATCGCTCAGAAAATAATCAGAAATAGACCTGATTTAATCGCTATTTAAAATCAGCAAAATCGGTTTACTATTGACCAAGATGCAAGCGAAACTCTAAAATAACTACAAAGCTTAGCACAGATACTTTGAAGATAGGGACCTAAATTAGGAAAAAAATTTTTTATGTAGAAGCACAAATTTTGGGAAGAATTTTATCCAATTACAGCTATAGAAGTCAAGTGTTCTACAACGAGTAATTTTACAATAATACCTACATTTTGGAAAACAAATTTTTTGAATAAGAGCAGGGAGAGGAGCAACCCCCATTCAAATAAACTGTTTTTGTAAAATTTTTGATACGCTATATTTCTCAAACTATAACATATATCGACTTTAAATGTTTTACAATAAGTAATTGGACAATAATGCATACTCTTTGGAAAAAATACGAAGGAACAAATTTAATTAACTTTTAATGAGAAATAAGTTGAAAACTGTCGGCCTTAAACCTTCTACATGGTATTTCTATTATACATAGGTAAAAACATTATTTTCTAAAATTTTCTATTTTTAAAACTAGAATAGCTATCGACTACAAACCCGGTACAAAGTATTTTTATTATAGTACATATATCCATTACGAAATAACTCGGTCAGATCAGATGGCTATAAAGAGATCAATGTGAAGGGTATATTAGATTCGGCAAAGCCGAATAAAGCGGTCTCACTTTTTTTGTAAATACAAGTGTAAAAAACTTTTAATATATATAAAAATAATAATAATTATCAAAAATTATAAAATTTTAAATTACACATGAATTACACATGCAACCAATTACACATGGGCTACACATGAAACGAAAAATTACACATGAAATGTGTAATTACACCGAAGTGGCAACACTGCCCCATGGTGAAATTATTGTACCAGGTGGTGTTACGAGCAGGGCTGTCAGTTATGGCGATTTTACGCCAAATGTGGCGATTTTTTAGTGCTCTTGGCTATTAAAATTTAGGTTTGACACCATGGCGATATTGTTGGCGATTTTTTTAACAAACAGCAAAGTTTTTAAACTAAGAAAATAAATGAAAAATATATTTAATACATCTTAAATTAAGTGCTATATAAGCAAATAACTTTTTTAAACACTCTATATATGCATACACACATTCAAAAACTGTACTCAAGGTAATATTAACATTACTCGTAAACTACTTCCTTTTGAATAAAAATAACCTTGTTTGCCACAGACTTGCTTTAAACGATGTTACAAACAAAATTACTACAATACCAATGCTGCATTAGGTTCGTGTTTTATCCTTATCAAAGTTTTTAATATTTAACAACATGTTACTTAACAAAGTAACTGCCATTCTACATATGCTCTTGGTTAAACATATTTTCAATTCTTCCTTTTAATTTCTTGGTGTACAAAAAAATTTAATTTTAACTTTAACTAAATAGTTATTTCTTTTAATTTATTTTTTTATCATAACAATAATATTTCATATGTTTATTTAAGTAAAATAATTTGTGAGTTTTTTACGTCAAAACCTATAGATTTTTATCATGGCGAATTTTTTTGGCGACTTTTTTAGTTTTTAAACTCAAAAAAATATTTTTTTGGTGATTTTTGGCGATTTTTGATAACCGCTCTGGCGATGGACCCTAAAAAAAACTGACAGCCCTGGTTACGAGCACAGCTGAATTACTTTTTTCATGCATAAATCGAGTTTTTTACATTTACATATCTTTTTTTGACAACCGAGCCAACGAAAGCTACAACGAAAATTTTACTCACCAAAATTTGTTGTTGTAAAATCAACACCACCTGATAAATTATTGCGCCATGTGTGTCCCCAAATTGTTGTCGGTGTTAAACACAGTCATTCATGTGTTTTTTTTTTTTTTTTTGGTAAACGATCATAAGAAGTTCGCGTGTTGTTCGATTATAACACACAGGTTCGAGTGTACCAATTTTTTAAGTTTGTGTATGTACGCGACAGCAAAGTACATGTACCATAGACAGATTCGAGTCTACCAATAGGTACATTATGTTTATGTACGTGTACTTTAAGAAAAGTACATGAACGATATTGTGATTTTCGTGTGGCTGAATTTTAAGTAAATGATTGTGCAAAAAGTACATGTACGCTAATAATACGAACATTTTTGCAGTTGCAATCGGAAACATTTACTAGTGTCACTGAACAAAAAAGCACTAAGTCAAAAATTCTCCTGTAAAATATATAAAAAAGAACTTGAAGAACAGGACCGTAGATATCAAACAAGCTGACATAATAATCGACAAAACAAATTGAGTTTTTAAAATTGACTCACTTTATACAGAAATAAAAAACAAACAGAATAACATACTCAGAAAAAATTACGTACAATAAACCGAACAAACGTTCAATTTTTTTCAATTTTTATTTGCGCATGGTAAATGTTTCCAATTGCAACTTCAAAAATGTTCGAACATACATGTTCGTGTTATTAGCGTACATGTACTTTTTATAAACACAAACATTTACATAGAATTCAGTCACACAAGATTCACAATATCGTTCATGTACTTTTCTTATAGTACACCTACATAAACATAATATATAGGTACACTCAAATCTTTCTATCGTACATGTTCGCTGTTGTCGCATGCATACACGAACTTAAAATATTGGTACACTCTAACTATGTGTTTGAAGTGTGTTCAAATCGAACAACACGTGTACTTCTTATGATCGTTTACAAAATTAAATATCAAAATGAACACATGTATTATTGTGTTTGGCACCGACCAAACGTTAGTAACACACATAAATGTTATGAAAATAAAAAACTGTGTTGGTTGCTTTTGAACAGTACGCTGTATGTTTGATGTGTGTACTTTCTGAACCTTGCAAGGCACTAAACTGTTGCATAAACAACTTCATACACAATCATGTTCTTGTATGAATAAATAGCCAACATCAAACACAAACTGCCTTACTGAGTACAATCTTGGGCAAGTTTAGCTGTTATAGTGCCACCCAATATTCCCATATCACCAGTAAATATTATTTAAATATTTTTTGATTGAAATGCACTTTTGTTCCCATAACAAAAATGCAATTCAACATCTTTATTATTTTATTTAGCAATCCATTTCATTTCCGCTCCCACGATGAAAATGTATATTCTGTCCAGACGCTTTTCCAACTAAATTTAAAACAAAACACATAAACACTATTACACTTTCAAATAAATTTAAGACACACGTATGCTTAATAAGCATAAACGTGTAACACACTTTTATTTTTACAATTAAATTTAAACATTGTATTTTAGTATATAAACATAAGAAAATTAATAAAGAAGTTCAGTATGGTATAACGGTACTCAAAAGTAGCTTTATTTAAATTTATTTTTTTAACATATTCGGCTCACGAATATTAACTGGCGCAGTCGGTAGGATCGCGATATAAGTAAAAACTTATATACGTTTTAACGTTCTTAATCGCGAAAAACTTTAAAAATAAAATCCTGCAATTCCCAAGGGACCCTCCAGGACTATACTTAAATAAATATATCCTTAAAAATAAGGAAACTTCATTTTAATTAACTTTATATAAGATTAATCGCTAATAAAATTTTTTACCTCATCTTAAATTAAATTAAAGAGAACTTAAGTGAAGTAAATTAAACATCAAATAAACTAAAAATAATATTGAATGAAAGTAACGTTAAAATTCAACAAACCAAAAGGAACTTTAGATTAACGCTATATAAGACTAATCGCAAATAATTTTTTTTCCCTAATCCTAAATTAAATTAAAAAGAACTAAAATGAAATTAATTAAACATTGAATAAACTAAAAATAATATTGAATTAAAGTAACAATAAAATTCAACAAGCCGAAAGGAACTTTAGTGAAACGTTAAAGTAATAATAATAAAACACAAATTATAAAAAACTTAAATAATAACTACTGAAGCAAAAAAGAACCTACATAAAGGAATCTAAGAAAGCAAGAGAAGCGCAGTCATACATTAAGAAGTCAACCTATCGAAGAAACTGGAAACACTACAATACACAACCAAGAAGTCAACCAGCTAAATAGATTAAGACAATAGTTAACGTAAGTTAAAATTTTTTATATTAAGAAAAATTTTTGTCATTATTCATGAGTGATACCGATTCTTTATCTGAGTACCCATCGGACATAGAGTTCAGAGAAGTTATCCAGTTTAACTATACAGACTATACACTCGACTCCGGTATTGAATCCAACGACGGTTATTTAACTGACGACTTTAACTAATTTGTCGAACCAAATAGACGAGTAACCAGAAACAAACGGCTATTTAGAAAAAGACTAAGACAGCGAATAAATTATTACCTCAAAGAATAACCAAGAAGACATCATGGTAAAACCAACAACTTTCCGTTATTATAGATCCTTTAAAGCACTTAGGTAGACTCCCCGAATTCAACGGAGACTATCGGGGCCTACAGACATTTATAAACCTGATAGATAGGGTCCATCCGATCCTTAGGGCATATGACGAACCACCCCAACTTTTATTTTCGGACATAATTAAAAGCAGACTTAGAGGCAAGACCAGGGAAACAATTGAAATAAATTGTCAGGCAAAGTCTTGGGCGGACATAAAGAGAATATTACTTAACAATTTCGGTGACAAAGATATCTTAGAAGAACTGTTCGACAGATTAAAAGCAGATACCTTTAAAAGTAATAGCATAGAGTTTTATAACGAAATAAAAATCCCACTCAGAAGTTTAAACAACAAAACTATTACAACGCTAGGAACAGCAGCTAATGAGTGCGCGAAAAACAAAATGTGCGCTAAATATATTCAGAGAAAAAAATTCCGGAACCAATGCGGACAATACTAACCTGTAGGAACCCCGAAACGCCTAAAGAAGCAATGGACATATTGTTTCAATCGGGCTATGGACATGCAACTAGTTCAAATGGCGCATTCTCCAATACTAGAAAACAGGGCGTCAATGTAGAACAAAACGTAGGAAAACACAGACAACAAAGAAACCAAACAACTCTTCCTCGCAATCCCTACTCCAACCAAAAACGGAATTTCGAACCAAAGTTTAATCTAAACTACCGATCAAATTTTAATCCAAATCCTAATTCTAATCATCGACAAAACCTTAATGCAAATCCTTTTAACCATTCAAACTCTCAAAACCAGAGAAATTTCCATCAAAATCAACCATGACCCGAACCAATGGACGTGAATATGGTTTATCGAATCAACCATCAAGAACAAAATACAAACCAATATCTTGAAAATTTTCAATTACCTGCTTTGCGGAGAACTTACCATATATAATAATTAAAAATAAATTAAAATTCATAATCGACACTGGAGCTACACACTCTATTGTCAATCCAGGGATATGTGACCCTAAATGGAAAATTCATACAGATTCTGTAACCATAAAAACGTTAAGGAATAAAATAAAAATAGATACTATTTACCAAATCCCTTTGTTTTCCGAACTGGGGGGCACTAAAGAAAAATGTAGGGTTATAGAATGTAAATTTCACCAAATTTATGATTTTACGCCGTTATAGACTACAAAAAGAATATATTAGTAATAAACAATAAGAAAATCCCTCTCCTTAAAGTATACAAATCTGTTAACCTTGCACAAGGAACGAATAACGAAAGACCGACGAATGGAGAATTCCGAACCGAACACATGAACGCCGAAGAGAAAAATGCAATTTTTAAATTAATAAGAAAATACAGTTGAATATTCTACGATCCCAACGGGAATTTAACTTTTACAAACATAATAATACATAGAATTAATACTATTGGTAATATACCCATTTATACAAAGTCTTACCGCTACCCGTATATTCATAGAATAGAAGTTTAGAACCAAATCCAGGAAATGCTGGAGAATAAAATAATTAGGCATAGTAACTCACCCATTTGGATAGTCCCCAAGAAGGAGGACGCCAGTGGAGGAAAAAATGGTGCCTGGTTGTAGACTACAAAAAACTTAACGAAGTCACGATAGATGACAAGTACCCTATACACAATATCGACGACATACTCGATAAACTGGGAAGGTGTATGTATTTTACAACCTTGAACTTGGCCAAAGGGTTCTACCAAATTGAAGCCGACGAACGAGATATACATAAGACCGCGTTCACAGTCGAAGGTGGCCACTACGAATTTTTAAGAATGCCTTTCGGTCTCAAAACCGCTAAAGCGACTTTGCCACGCCTTATGAATGCCGTACTAAAAGACTATATTAATAAAATATGTCTCGTCTATTTAGAAGATGTCATTATATTTTCGACTTCTCTGCAGGAACATATCCAATCAATTGAATTAATCTTGCATTGCCTGAAAGAAGCAAACGTGAAAATACAGATGGATAAATCTGAGTTCCTAAAAAAGGAACCGGAGTTCTTAGGTCATATTATAACTCAATATGGTATTAAACCAAACCCATCCAAAATTCAATGTGTAGTTGATTTTCCACTCCCAAAAACAACCAAACAAATAAATCAATTCCTAGGACTGATCGGATATTATCGAAAATTTATCAAGGACTACTCACATTTAGCGAAACCTATGACCAAATACTTGAAAAAAGACGCTAAACTTGATACTAAAGACACATCTTATAAACAAAGTTTTGAAACTCTAAAAAGGATTCAGACAAACGATCCGGTACTAGCATACCCTGATTTCTCTGTCATGTTCACATTAAATACAGATGCAAGTAACTATGCTCTTGGTGCAGTGTTAGCACAAAATAATAAGCCCATAGCATATGCAAGTCGCACCCTAAACGAGCATGAGGTCAACTACAGTACGATCGAAAAAGAATTATTAGCCATAGTATGGGCTACCAAGTATTTTCGCCCTTACTTGTTCAGCAGAAAATTTTTAATAGAAACTGACCATAAGCCATTGACATGGCTCTTTTCGATAAAAAAAACGAATTCCAAACTCGTAAGGTGGAGACTTAAACTCTCCGAATTTGATTATCAAATAAAATATAAAAAGGGAACAAAAATGGGAAATGCCGACAAAGCGCGAATTTCCCTGGAAATTAATATTATAGAAAATGTAACCGCAGTAAAAGAAACAAAACCACCAATAAACTTCTATAAAAACCAGATAATAGTAAAGAAAATTGCATCAGGTTTAACAAAAATTCAGACAAAGAAAATATTTCGAAATGCAAGGGAAATTTTTCACTTCAAAGAAATGGACAGAGCCACAGTTATAACATTGATAAAAAATCATTTCCACCTAACCCAAACAATACTGATAGACGATTGTTTTTATGAAATATTCGAAAATATATATAATGAAATCTTTTCGAATAACAAAAAGATTCAAGATTGTAAGGTGCAAAACACAATTGGAGCACGTAGAAGACGAGGAAAAATTAGCAGAATTAATAAAAAATTAACACCTCCGTAATAACCACAGAGGAATTCAGGCGGTGTTTGAGGAAATAAAACTTAGATTCTATAATCCAAATCTTAAACTGAGAGTTACTCAGTTCATTAATAATTATAAAATTTGTAACATAGAAAAATATGAGCGAAACCCACCAAGGATACCCCTTAAAATAACTGAAACACCTTCAAAACCTAGGAAGGTAGTCCATATCGATGTATTTTACTCATAAGGAAAAACCCTATTTTTAACAATGATAGATAAATTTTTCAAATTCGCCATAGCTACCAAATAAATGGACGATCGTGGACAGAGTTTAGGGCAAAATTACTTCATATCGTTAGTAGTTACGGAAAATCTAAAAAATTATTGTAGATAATGAACTAGAATTCAAGACAATCCCAATGCGACAGTTCTTAAATGAAGAAGGTATAACTATTCATTTCACCTCGAATAACAACCACACCTCAAACGCCAAAATTGAAAGGCTTCATAACACAATAAACGAACACATCAGATTATTAAAACACGATAATAGATGCAAAGACGAGACAATAGAATAAAAAATAAACCGAATCATAGCATTCTACAATAATGCAATACACAGTACTACTGGATATAAGCCTATCGATTTCATAAATAGAAAAATCCATGAAAGTAAATATAAAGGTATACATAACTTATTGACCGAAAAACAGGAGAAATATATTGCAAAAATTATTAAAAATAGGGAAAATGTGGAGATACAAAACGTCCAAGTTTATTTGAAAGACGAAAGAGGAGGTAAAAACCACTCTAAATTTCAAAGAATAGTAGTATCACAAATGGACCAAGACCACGTAATAACGGACAGAGGACATAAATATTATAAATCACATATAAAACGAAAAAAGGAATTTTAGAATAAAAACAATCCGGGAGTAACATGAACTTTATTACTAACCCTTACTTACAGATGGTTTCGTACATAATACTTTTAATATCAACATTTACTACCATACGTACACAACTATTAGAAGTGCAGGACCTATCAAACAACCATGTATACCTATCTATTAAATTGAAAGACGTGAAAATTATTAAAAATTACTCAAAAACAATTCATATTATTAATACAGCCCAATATCTAGAAACAGCGGACATCTTAGAAGATAACATACGCAAGCTAACATCCACCTATATGAACGTTACCCCACTATTAAACAGCATTAACCAAAGTATGACTTTATACACGTCGCAGCAACGATGTACAGCGAAGACGAGACGAAAATATTTGAACAAATCCAAAAACTAGGAAAAAGTAATGGAGAAACAATAGTTGCACTAGATGAACTGACTTATTTCAGTACCTCCATTTTAGACAGAATAGCTAACATAACATACCATATAAACCGTCAACAAAAATTCTTTCGAAAATATATTAATAAATTTAAAACAGAACTCGAAAACAGAATACTTAACTTAGGAGACGAAACTATATTTCTGGAGAACATATTCCAAATCAATATTGATTTAAACTTATTGACGGACCATGCGAACGAAATTGGACACGTTATTTTTAACACTAAGCTGGGAGTAGTCCCATCAGACGTACTGACAGCATAAGAATACGACTTCATAAACAGAACCGAATCGTATCTGCATACGCAAGTATCGGTATCATATAGAGAAAATTTAGTAATTATAACTCTAAATATCCATTAATTCTTTAACGAAACATTTGCGGAAGTAATATTTGAAGCACTTCCCGATAAACAAAATAAATCTTTAATTTTACACAACGACACAGTTCTAATCAATAACAAGTAAGACCGCTATATTCGGCTGTGCTGAATCTTATATACCCTTTGCATTGACCTTTCGAAATCCCAAACTTTTTTTTTATTTTTATCCATTTTTTTATTTATCAAATATTTCTAATTTTTAAATAGGAGTCGGTGTCATTTTTTAACGCTCCACGGGTGACGGGGAAGTTGTAGGGGGTTTTATCCTAATTTTTAAAAATTTTGTGTGGCAACCCACTTAGAGGGTGGAGATAGGGGGTAAGTATATTCCAGGAATATGTTTTGGTGGGGAAACTAATGGGGACCGATCGTACACTTTATTGCTCTACGAGCAATTCTGAAGAAGTTGTGGGCATTTTCATATAATTTTTGTATGGCAACCTCCTTAGGGCGTGGAGATAGAGGGTAAGTTATTCTAGGAATATGTTTGGGAGGACAAACTAATGGCGGTCGGTCGTACACTTAATTGCTCTAAGGCCAATTCTGAAGAAATTGTGGGCATTTTTACATAATTTTTGTAAATTTTGTGTGGCAACCCCCTTAGGACGTGGAGATAGGGGCTAAGTATATTCTAGGAATATATTTGGGAGAAGAAACCAATAGGGGTCGGTCGTACACTTTATTGCTCTAAGGCCAACTCTGAAGAAGTTGTGGGCATTTTCATATAAATTTTTTATGGCAACCCCCTTAGGGCGTGGAGATAGAGCGAAGTATATTCTAGGAATATGTTTGGGAGGGCAAACTAATGGCGGTCGGTCGTGCACTTTATTGCTCTAAGGCCAACTCTGAAGAAGTTGGGGGCATTTTTACATCATTTTTGTAAATTTTGTGTGGCAACCCCCTTAGGACGTGGAGATAGGAATTAAGTATATTCTAGGAATATGTTTGGGAGGGCAAACTAATGGGGGTCGGTCGTACACTTTATTGCTCCAAGGCCAACTCTGAGGAAGTTGTGGAAATTTTCATTTAATTTTTGTAAATTTTGTGTGGCAACCCTCTTATGGCGTAAAGATAGGGGGTAAGTATGTTCTTGGAATATCTTTGGGAGAAGAAACTAATAGGGATCGGTCGTACACTTTATTGCTCTAAGATCAACTCTGAAGAAGTTGTGGGCATTTTCATATCATTTTTGTAAATTTTGTATGGCTACCCCCTTAGGGCGTGGTGATAGAGGGTAAGTATATTCTAGGAATATGTTTGGGCGGGCAAACTAATGGGGGTCGGTCGTACACTTTATTGCTCTAAGGCCAACTCTGAGAAAGTTGTGGGCGTTTTCATATCATTTTTCTTAAATTTTGTATGGCAACCCCCTTAGGGCGTGGAGATAGGGTGTAAGTATTTTCTAGGAATATGTTTGGGAGAAGAAACTAATATGGGTCGGTCGTACATTTTATTGCTCTAAGGCGAACTCTGAAGAAGTTGTGGGCAGTTTTACATCATTTTTATAACTTTTGTATGGCAACCCCCTTAGGGCGTGGAGATAGGGGATAAGTGTGTTCAAGGAATATGTTTGGGAGAAGAAACTAATAGGGGTCGGTCGTACACTTTATTGCGCTAAGGCCAACTCTGAGAAAGTTGTGGGCGTTTTCATATCATTTTTCTTAAATTTTGTATGGCACCCCCTTAGGGCGTGGAGATAGGGGGTAAGTATGTTCTAGGAATATGTTTGGGAGAAGAAACTAATAGGGGTCGATGGTACACTTTATTGCTCTCAGGCCAACTCTAAAGAAGTTGTGGGCATTTTTACATCATTTTTGTAAATTTCGTATGCCAACCCCCTTAGGGCGTGGAGATAGGGGTTAAGTATACGCTAGGAATACGTTTGGGAGGAAAAACTAATGGGGGTCTGTGATACATTTTTTCCTCTAGGGGCGACTCCGGGGAAGTTGTAGCGGTTTTTACCTTATTTTTTAAAATTGTGTATGGCAACCATGTTAGAAGCTGGAGATAGATGGTAAGTATGTTGCACAAAAATGTTTAGATGGATAAAATAATTCGAGTCGGTCTTACATTTTACCATTGTAGGAGAACCCTGGAAGCCGTAGGAGCGATTTTAAAAATTTTTAAATTAAGCTTTGTATGGCAACCCTGTTATATGTATGAATACTAATACTAATAAAATTTTCGTTTTGGGTGTGGTTCAATAATATCAACATGACTGATTCTGTTTTTTTTTTTTTTTTGTTGTTGTTTTTATTATTACATACACATGTAAGTATGTTCTTTGTTGTTGTTGTAGACTGAGAAAAAGGAGGAAGTCTTGGTTTTTTGCTTATATCTCGGTCATTTATCGGGTGATTTTGCTGAATTTCAATACCGATTTTTCGCGACTATCTCTGACAGTTTGATACCACTTACGGGTCTATGCGATATCGGGGGGCTTCAGAAAGTTGATTTCAACCATAACACGGAAAGACGGACAACGGTAAATCGGCTTCCCTATCTATAAGGATCCAGAATATTTATACTTTATGGGGTCCCAAATGGATAATAAAGAAATTGAAAACGGAATGACAAACTTATATATACCCTTATTACTTATGTGAAGGGTATAAAAACGAAGTATATAAATCAGACGACACTTTAGAATACAAGAAATTAATAAAAATACATGATGATTGTTTAACAAAGATTGTAAAAAATTTAGAACCACTATGTCAAATGAATATATCGGTAAAACAAGATGAAAAGGAAATTTACCCAGAACTATTAATTTTTAAGAACTACTAAAATAAAATCGTCACAAATTGTAAAAATTCAAACAGCTTTGAGAATATAAAGACATATTTGTTAAAGTTTGAAAATTGTATTGTAAAAACTAAATTAAGAACTTACGAAAACTATAAAATCAATATAAATGAAATGTTTATATTAGAAAAATTTATGCTAAAAATTAACGAAAATAATGCATCATACCCTAATCTAAACACCAAAGAAATACATTTCAACGAAACACTAAGAATTGTAAACCACAAACTAAACAGAAATACATTAATAAATACATATATTAATTTAAGCTTTACTACAATTGTTATTTTTATTGTGATTTTAGTTTATATAAAAAACAAGTAAGAGCGCTATATTCGGCTGTGCCGAATCTTATATACCCTTTACATTACCTTTCGAAATCCCAAACTTTTTTTTATCAATTTTTTTACTTATCAAATATTTGTAATTTTTAAATAGGGGTCGGTGTCATTTTTTAACGCTCCACGGGTGACGGAGAAGTTGTAGGGGTTTTTATCCTAATTTTTAAAAATATTGTATGGCAACCCACTTAGAGGGGGGAGATAGGGAGTAAGTATATTATAGGAATATGTTTGGGAGAAGAAACTAATAGGGGTCGGTCGTACACTTTATTACTGCAAGGCCAACTCTGAAGATGTTGTGAGCATTTTCATATAATTTTTGTAAATATTGTATGGCAACCCCCTTAGGGCGTGAAGATAGATGTTTGGCAGGGCAAACTAATGGGGGTCGGTCGTACACTTTATTGCTCTAAGGCCAACTCTGAAGAAGTTGTGGGCATTTTTACATCATTCATGTAAATTTTGTATGGCAACCCCCTTAGGGCGTGAAGATAGATGGTAAGTATATTATAGGAATATGTTTGGCATGGCAAACTAATGGGGGTCGGTCGTACACTTTATTGCTCTACGGCCAACTCTGAAGAAGTTGTGGGCATTTTCATATAATTTTTGTAAATTTTGTATGGTAACCCCTTTAGGGCGTGGAGATAGGAGCTAAGTATGTTCTAGAAATATGTTTGGGGGTCGGTCGTACACTTTATTGCTCTAAGGCCAACTCTGAAGAAGTTGTGGGCATTTTACATCATTTTTGTAAATTTTGTATGGCAACCCCCTTAGGGCGTGGAGATAGAGGTTAAGTATATTCTAGGAATATGTTTGGGAGGGCAAACTAATGGGGCTCGGTCGTACACTTTATTGCTCTAAGGCCAACTCTGAAGAAGTTGTGGGCATTTTTACATCATTTTTGTAAATTTTGTATGGCAACTGCCTTAGGGCGTGGTGATAGGGAGTAAATATATTCTAGGAACATGTTTGGGAGGGCAAACTAATGGGGGTCGGTCATACACTTTATTGCTCTAAGAAGTTGTGGGCAGTTTTACATCATTTTTGTAAGTTTTGTATGGCAACCCCTTAGGGCGTGGAGATAGGGGTTAAGTATACTCTAGGAATACATTTGGGAGGAAAAACTATTGGGGGTCTGTGATACATTTTTTTCCTCTAGGGGCGACTACGGGAAAGTTGTAGCGGTTTTTACCTTATTTTTTAAAATTTTGTATGGCAACCATGTTAGAAGCTGGAGATAGAGGGTAAGTATGTTGCACAAAAATGTGTGGATGGATAAAATAACTCGGGTCGGTCTTACATTTTACCTTTGTAGGAGAGCCCTGGAAGCCGTATTAGTGATTTTAAAAATGTTTAAATTAAGCTTTGTGTGGCAACCCTGTTCTATGTATGAATACTAATACTAATAAAATTTTCGTTTTGGGTGTGGTTTAATAATATCAACATGACTGATTCTGTTTTTTTCTTTTTTTGTTGTTTTTTTCATTATTACATACATAAGTATGTTCTTTGTTGATGTTGTAGACTGAAAAAAAGGTGGTAGTTTTGTTATATCTCGGTCATTTATCAGGCGATTTTTCTGAATTTCAATATCGATTTTCTTGCGACTATCTCTGACAGTTTGATACCACGGGTCTATGTGATGTCGGGGGGCTTCAGAAAGTTGATTTCAACCATAACACGGACCGACGGACAACGCTAAATCGGCTTCCCTATCTATAAGGACCCAGAATATATATGTATACTTTATGGGGTCTCAAATGAATAATAAAGAAATTACAAAGGGAATGACAAAAGTATATATACCCCTATCACTTATGTGAAGGGTATAACAACAAAAGAACGTACATTGTGTTTTCGTCGGAGCCTCAAACTAACGGTGGGGGTGTTATAGTGCCACCCAATATTCGCATATCACCAGTACCTAAATATTATTAAAATACTTTGTCCTATTTAATTTAAGCTCAAGATCTTTTATATTTGTTTTTTATTTTTTCGATATTTCGCCACCACAATGGGAAACTTCGTCAACACAGGAAATAAAGAGTAAAATAAATAGATATAAGTCTATAAGGGATAGGATAGTAAGGACAAAGGCAACTATAACCTTTTTATTCCGTTGCCGTAACACAGGTATAACTCCAAAATTTATTAAGAACTCCACTAAAAATATTTTTAATCTTTTCGAGGGTAATGAATTGCCAGCCATACAAGGAACATTATCAAGAAATGTTAAATTCTTTCAAAGCAAGATTCTCAATTTGGCTATTAAGCAGAAACATCAAATATTTAGGCAACTTTTAACAGAATTAGAATATGTATCAGAATATTTAAGTTATAAGTTACAAACTGATGTTTACAACAAATTAATTCTAAAAGTTATAGCGGATGGGGAGGACTTTATACAGACATTAACTGGTAAAGAAGATCACGAGACGGCTAGGAATAAATTCACAAACATTGTTGATGACCATTTAAATAGAGAACGTTTGACAAATAGGGATAAATTCTTTTAGAAAAAGTGGACATAACTGAAAAGTTTTTGAGGAAAAATAAAAATTTACTTATTTTGAATGCAGATAAGGGGAATACGACTGTTGCAATGAATAGGTGTGACCATGACTCGAGGATGATGGACATTGTGGGTGATGTTACCACATACCAATTGTCTAATAAAGATCCGATGAACAAATTACAGATGACATATAATAGTTTAATAGAAGAACTCTTTAAATTGGAGGTTATTACACCAATTAAAAGAAACAGGCTTAAGACGAATGTTTTTACGGCACCAAGGTTGTATGGGGTACCGAATATACATAAGGAACATTTTCCTTTAAGACCAATTTGTTCATATGTGAATTCATCATCATATGAACTGTGTAAATATATTGCGAATATTCTTAGGAAATTAACTGAGAATTCTAGATATAATGTGAGGGATTCTTTACAATTTAGGGAAAGGATAGAGAATATAAAGATACAGGATAATGAAAAATTAGTTTCACTTGATGTAGTATCTTTATTTCCAAAGGTACCAGTGAAAATGGCACTAGGTATTATTGAGGAGAAATGGGATTCGATAGAATATTATACGCATATAAATAAGGATCTTTTTCTTCGCATTTTTAGATTCCGTTTACTTGATAATAGGTATTTCAAATATGACGATAAAATATATATAAAACGGAAAGGGCTTCCAATGGGATCTCCAGCATCTCCGATAGTAGCAGATATTGTTATGGAGAAATTATTAGATTACTCTGTTGATAGATTAGATGTTAAACCGAAGATTATAACGAAATATGTTGATGAATTATTTTGTATTGTTCCGAGTCATTTGATTGATAATGTTTTAATGGTTTTTAATTCATTCCATGGGGATATTTAATTTACTATTGAAAAGGAATGTGATTGATTCCATATTTGGATACATTAGTTACAAGAAGAGGTGAAAACTTATTAATAGATTGGTTTCAGAAGCCAACGTCATCGGGAAGAATCAATAATTATCATTCGAAACATCCTAAGAGAGTTATTATCAATACAGCACCGAATTTAATTGAGAAAGTTTCGAAAATTAGTAATATAGAATTTTATAGGAAGAATATGGATAAGGTTAAAAATATTTTGATTGACAATGATTTTCCAATTATACTTTTTTGTAGATTGATAAGACAATATAGGAACCGGACTAATTTGAATAGGGAAATGCAAACTGAGCCTAAGGTCTATAAATCACTAACTTATGTTTCTCTTTTATCTGAAAGATTAGAATTTTATTCACCTTTGGTAGTTCATGAGCAAAAAGGATATATGGGACGAACACATATCCCTGTAATGATTTTGTTAAAAATTTCTATTTTTGTTTTTACAGTTTTTACTGTAACAATAAAAAAGGATATATGGGAGGTGCGAATATCCTTGATCGGATTTGGCTTATGTTCTTAGCCATTTTCATTTTTTTAACTTAAATCAAAGCAATAACACAAAATTGTTAATCCTGCGATATTGTTTTATTAAAAACGATATAGGAAAGGAGCCCATATATTTCTTCCTACTCTGCTTATAACTTGTACTTTTGTTGATACAGGTGAAATAGAGCACTATACCAAATTATGTTAGTCTACGGCAGTATTTTATTTTATTTTTAATATTACATTAAATTTAATTATTTTTATAAAATGTCATATTAAAACTACACAAAAACCAATAATTAAAACCCAATAACTTTCAGAAAATTAGCTGAAAAGCATTAGCCAAATGACTCACTAATGTACTTTCGTCCTTGCGACTTAGAAAAAATTCAAAAGAAGGACAAACATCATGCCAACTCGATAAATACAAAAAAACTAAGTTTTCATAATTTACATTTGCTTTGGGAGAAAAAAGCTTGAAAAAATAATGAAGTTAAGATCTTTTTGAACCAAGAAGAAAATGAGTATTTTAAAGCATTTGAAAAAGCAAAATTATCAAATGAAAAAAAAATATTTAAAAGGCGTAAATTAAGGAAGACTAAATTTAAAATATTTATTAAAATTATTGCAGCTTAATGTCTTTTTATACTTTAACCTCATTATAAAAAAACACATTTCTTTAGAAAATTGTTTAGATAAATAGAAAACAAATTTAATGATAGTAGTTTGCGTATTCATGATAAATCATGTCTTTAAATATTTGTAAATAATAAAGGTTTATAAGGTTATTAGATTATCCCTCTCCTTATAATTTCTAAAATATTCAAATACAAATACACATACTTTTTTTTATTTCTCATAGGTCAGATCCCGACTCAACAGGCTTTATAAAGTCCTTTGGTGTTCTAGGAACCCGTAAATATTATTAATTTTTAAAATTGAAAAAAATTATTTGAAAAAATTCATTTATCATGCTATTTTTTTTGTTTTTTCTCACTTAAATCTTCTCGTAAATCTTTTATATTAAAATCGAGAGAAAAGTGTAGCATGACTTAAAGGCGCAAAGAAAAATGTTGCGAAGTCTCAATCAAAAAATATTTCAAAAAAAATTATTTTAAATTTTTTTTAAGCATTTGTAAAGCGCAGATAAGGTGGGGCTAAGTCTACTTTTTCTCCTTATTTTCCTGTTAATTTTAATTAATATAAAATTATACATTTTTAACAACATTTGTGTCTGTTAATCATTAAAAATTCATTAAATATTTTTTCATAATAATTGTATATTTGTTCATATAATGTTAAATCATTAATAGAAATAAAGGATATTTTTGCACTTGTGTTTAATTGGTCTAGGTTTTATTTTTTTGTCTACAAATAAGAGATTTTATTACCATTAACTAATTTAATAAATACATAAATATAAATTTTTGTGAAAATAAAATAAAATTTTGCTTTTGTTTTTATTAATTAATTCAGTGTTAAATGCTATGCCACATAATTTTTTAATAAAACACATCGCCTACTAAATACAAAGCCGGTTTTATTGCTTGTGACTTCTTCTTATTTAGGCTGGATAAAATTTGTTCCACTTAGTTCCCTTATATCTTTCGAAACAACTAGCAGTATTAATTTATCAAAATATTTATAGCCGACGTAATATTTAAGATACAATAAAGCGTTTGCTATACAGCAAGATGAAAAGTCATATTTTTCCTGCTTTGGATTTGAAGAATTCCGAGTTTACAGGTATGCAGACTGATGCATTTTCTAACCTTTATATAGTATTTGTGTAAGTTTTTGTTATTTGGGATTTTTTTTTTAAATTTTGGAAACTAAAAAAAATATTTAACGATTGATGGTTGTCTGATTCGTTTTCGAAGACCCAATTCAGGCTCTCTTTTTTTAGACAAAAGCTGCCCTACATTTGCGAAAAAAGCTCTATTGCATCTAATCTGGCTTCTTAGGAAACTTAAAGGGGGAGAAGCTACAGTAACCATTAATGCGAATGATGTAGCCGTCATTGTCACTGAGAAGTATCTTGATATAATCAGCTCTGTGATGGAAGGTTCACTGGCTGGAAAAAGCCAGTGACCGAGGAAAGTCTGGCTGTGTTTCAACTCCGATTTATGATAATAGGAAATACAAAATGGCACATAAAACATAACGCGTTATCATTACATTGCACTAATTCAGATCATTATCCAGATTTCAAAAACACTTCAATTTTGAATATAGAGAACAACTATAAACGACACTTTAGAAATGTTACAAATTATAAAACTTCCATCTACACAACAGATTAATTATAAAACAGACACAGCTAATGTATCCCAAAATTATAGACTTTAAGTAAATAGTAGTTTAATTAATTTCCTCATATTTTTTTTTCATATTTTTTTTTATAGAATCTTCCCCTTGGCGAACTAACAATAAATATTCAAATCTTAAAACTATTTAATTTTTATTAGAGCAGCCAGTGCCAGACTAAAATTAAAGTTCTCATAATAAAATTAATTAATTCAGTAGTTTCATCTTAGTGCAATAGTATCCCTTCTTTTCAGACGAGTGTGTCCACTATGTTACAAAATGTTTCGAGCGAGCGGATTTGGATGTATTTCCAGCTTGTTTGAATACTTGTCCACATAATTAAGGATTTCGCATTTAATTAGTGGAACTTGCAGATCTTTGTGGATGTTGCTGTTTTTAACATACCAAGGAGCACCAGTTATCATTCTTAGGATTTTATTTTGACGAGGTTGTATTTTTTCTATGTTGGAGGCGGAAACAGTACCCCATAATTGTATACTGTAGCACCAAATTGGTTTTAAAATCGAGTTGTAGAGTAAAAGTCTACAATCCAGACGTAGCACAGAGTTTCTACCCATTAGCCAGTGGATTTGAGCAGCTTTAAGTTTCATTTGAGTCAGCTTCGAATCTATATGAGGCTTCCATGTGAGACGGCGATCCAGGTGAATGCCAAGATATTTCGTCTCAATTCGTTGAGGCACCGTATGGTTGTTAATAAGAATTGAGGGGCACGTTTCCTTGCGTAACGTAAAAGTAACGTAACCCCATAACTTTGCACATTTTTCAACTTGGGATACGTGATGTTGAAGTTGTTTTGTGGCCTCTTTAGGGTCTTTATGGATACTGAGAACGGCGGTATCATCAGCAAATGTCGACGTATGAGTAAGATTGTTTGTGGGCATATCTGCTGTGTAAAGCAGTTACAGAATTGGACCTAGTATACTCCCTTGAGGTACACCAGCCCCTATTGGTTGAAAAGAACTTATTTGTTTTGCTCTTTAATCATAAATTGTCGGCCGGTTATGCATTTTTCTAATAGGTTAAAAATATCAGATGGAAGGTCGAACGCTTGAGAGACATCTATGAAGAGCGCGGAGCAGTATTTCTTTTCCCAAAAGGCTTTTCTTATAACCTGTACCAATCTGTGGGTTTGTGCGATGGTACTATGTTGATTTTTAAATCCAAATTGGTGATCTGGAATGCAGTTGCTTTCATTCAGGATCGGAGTCAGCTTGTTTTTAAGCAATTTCTCAAACAATTTGGACATAGTTGGTAACAGACTTATAGGCCTGTAAGACTTTACCTTCGAAGGATCTTTTCCCGGCTTAGGAATCATCTTTACCAAGGCAACTTCCCATACTGGCGGGAAATGTTCGAGCTGTAATATGGCGTTAAAAATAAAAAGAATTATTCTGTTTGCTGTGCAAGGCACCTCTAAAAGCATTTTGTTGCTGAATTCATCAAAGCCAGGAGCTTTTTGAGCATTTAAATTATTGATAGCCTCTACGACATCTGACAACTGAAAACGTATTTCCATAGGCCATCTAACAACAACACGCGGTAATTTACTCATGTCAGTGCATGTATTTGGATTGAAGACATTTGTTAAATAATTTGAGAGCAAATCACATTTTTCTTCATCTTTTCTTGCCCTGGATCCTCTCAGATTACGTAGTGATGGTTTCGCGATAACGGGTCTTTTAAGATATTTCGCTGATCGCCATAGTGAATAATTCGTCTGCGGAGTCGAGTCTAGACTCTCGAGGTGTTTCTTAAGAGATGCCATTCTGTAAACCTCTAACAAATTTTTCAATTGGTTTGTACTTTCTTTCTTCTTTTTTCAGATAAAAGCTGTTGCACATCGGCTGAAAAAATTTTGTTGTATTTATTCTAACGAAAGTAAGAAGAAGCATGATTAACGGCTTTTTTTATGTTCTCATTAAGGCTGCTTAGACAATCATCGATGTCTGTGGGAGTTTGTAGCGGTTGGTTTTCCGAGTAGTGGGTGTTGTCAAATTTTTTGTATTTTAACCAATTAACTCTTTTAAATGAAAAAAATATCACAAGTTGGTATTTGATAAGGATTAAAAATAGTGATTATAGTAGGAGAGTAGTCTAAAGATAAATTCAGCCAGGCTTGAGCTTCGGTAAGTTCCGGAAATATACCTTTTGTTACGCCAAAATCGATAACTTCTGGAGTTTTATTGTGATCAGTTCGCCAATATGTCGGTTGTCCAGATGAAATAACGTTAAGTCCCATTTCAGATATGGAGTCATAAAAAACACGACCCCTGGGACTTATTAGGCGAGAGTCCCAGTACATATACTTAGCGTTATAGTCTCCAGCAACTATGAAGCGGGGACCTAAAGATTTGTAAAAACTGTAACTGATCCTTTGTTATGGAGAACCTGGGTGGACATTTTCTTCAGCTTTTAGGCAATACTCGCATTCCGATCTGCAAGGTTTTCGGGGAAGTGCATACGCATTTTCATGCTTAGTGCCTTTCCATCTGTTTGTTCTACCACCCGCAACCGATTGTCCACACAATCTCCCTCTAAAGGTGGTGTTGTTTTCTCATGTTCTATAACAAATAGCTTCCTTACAGACGCCTTATCTTTGTAACCAACATCAAGGGGTATTTTAGTATTCCGCCAAATCATTGTCTTTTGTCCCATATGGAATAAGTCTGTTCCATGATTGATCATAAAATCTGCACCTATGATTACTTCGTCTACAATCTCGGCGACAATGAAAACATGATTTACACTTTTGTTGGCAATAGTTACCTTTACATTTATTTTACCATAGACAGTAGCAGGCTCTCCACTAGCTGTTCGTAGACTTACGCCATACAACGGTTCAATTGTTTTATTGACTAAATCGGGTCTGATAATAGACTGCGATGCTCCTGTGTCTATAGTAAAAATATACCTTCGACAATTGATATAACCCCAAGCAGAAAGGTTGCTTTTTCCGTTGTCCAACTGATATGGAGATTGTGGGGCCCTCGGAACCAAGCTCTTGCCCCGTATGGCTAGCTTCTGCCATTTTATTTCTTGATTTTAAGTTTACGCGTTTTCTGTTTCCAGGTGGCGAAACAGATCTAGCCCTCTTTGTCGGTGCTTTACAATTTCGCTGAAAATGCCCGATCTTACCGCATATAGCATTTGGCTCTGGCTGTACCTCGCTTTTCTTTCAACGCCTGTATAACTGCATTTTTGATTTCATCGACAATATTTCCGTCTTTTTCTGCGGTAATTTCGAGATTTCTCACCTTATGTGTTTGTGGCTTAGAGAGCAAATTTGCGGTCCCCTGTGTCAGCGCGTATGATACGGTCCCAGCAAAACTAGACTTCTGTGTGCCAAACACCGCGTGCTTGATTTCACTCACAAACGTTTCTATTTTAAATTGATCTAAAAATGGATGGTTATCACCTGGATATGTCAACTGCACCAACCGCTCGATTTCTGTTGCAAAATCTTGTAACGATTCGTTGGCTCTCTGTACTCTACCTCGTAATTTCATTTGGTATATATCTCGTTTGTGCTCACCGCCATACTTGCGTTGTAGTGCAACCATTATTTCCTCGTAGTTTTCTCTAAGTCCAAAATCAACTCTAGGGCCTCTTCTTCATTGTTCCACGCATTTCTATTGGCAACTGTCTCGAACTGGAGCTTAAAAACATTAAATGGTGCACTACCGTCAAAAGTAACGGCCTTTATTCTGTTCAACATTTCTGGAATTACTCGCACTGGTACCTCATGACTTTGAAGACTATTAATTCTTGTTTCTAGATTTTTACATTTTTCGTCAACATCTTGGACTTTCTTATTAAAGTCACTTGCTTGCGCAACCATGGCATCTTCAAGGGGAGATAGTTTTTTATCGATTTTAATAACTTCCTTTACTATGCCCTCAACTCTGTTGTTTAGAGCTTCAGAAATTTCTTGAAGTTTAAACTCCATAGCTTAAGAAGATTCCTGAACTTCATGAAACTTCATCGTTTTTTTTTTCATTATTAATTCTAAAAGTTTCCTGAACTCCCTGGAAATTCATTCTAGAAGTTTCCTGAGCTTCTTGGAATTTCCTTTCTATTTTTTTATTATTTACTCTAGAAGTTTCCTGAACTTCTTGGAATTTCCTTTCTATTTTTTCATTAATAACTCTAGAAGTTTCCTGAGCTTCTTGGAACTTCATTTCCATTATTTCCATCATAGCAGCAAGCATTGAGCCTATATCGACATTGTTTATTGTTGTACAGGTAACAACCTTCAGTTCTTCCTTTTCGTCAAACTCATAAACATCAATAGACTAGCAGATCCCATAAAAATTAAAAACTTTTATTAACCTTTTAATACGAATAATGTCGAAAACTTTTATAACTCTCGACCTCAAATCTTCTTTATCTATTTCTATTATCCATACGAACGTTTAAATTTTGTAAAGTTTTCTACGGGCTTTAAAACTGACATAAGGTATTTTTATTATATTGTTACGTTTATACCTTTTATAAACGTTGGTTTATTTTCTTTAAATAAACCGGGATTCTTTTTATTGCCAAAGTAATAATAAACACATGAAATTTTATTTTAACAGTACAAAACTTTATTTATTTAAAACTTATTTACCATCTTCTTTAAAACACTTAATGTTATTCACCTTTATTATTTAGCACTTTTGAATGTTTACTTATTCAACTCACGGTTAAACTCAACTGCTTGCGGCATTCGTGTTGCTCTACTATTTATAGTGGTTGGTAATACAGTGTAATGTTCTACAAGGTTCGAGAGCACACTAGAACTTTCCATCGAATGGCAGTTACATTTAAATAACTTCTTAGCGCAGACAATAACCGCCAATCATGTTACATACCCAGTCAACATTTACATACCCAGTCAACATTTAACTCCGTAACAATATTATTTGCAGTACAAAATAACTCGGCTGGGTATATTAAAAGAGCAATGTGAGGGGTATATATGATTCAGCAGAGGCAAATATAGCGATTTTACTTTATGTGTTTTAAAGTGTATATGTCAAAAAAATTTTAATTTTTACACAAAATTTAATTTTTTTGACATTCACATTTCCAAATGTCTGCTTAGATCTTGATATTACCTGAATGAGTAAGACCTGTAAAAGAACGTGCCTTGCTAAGGCGAAGACGTGAATGATTTTTTGTTTACCGCAACTTTTTATACCCTTCACATAAGTGATAAGGGTATATATAAGTTTGTCATTCCGTTTGCAATTTCTTTTTTATCCATTTGGGACCCCATAAAATCTATATATTCTTATAGATAGGAAAACTGATTTAGCGTTGTCCGTCTGTCCGTGTTATGGTTGAAATCAAGTTTCTGAAGCCCCTCGATATCGCATAGATCCGTAAGTGGTATCAAACTGTCAGAGATAGTCGCGAGAAAATCGGTATTGAAATTCAGCAAAATCGCCCAAAAATGACCGAGATATAAGCAAAAAACCAAGACTACCTCCTTTTTTCAGTCTACAACAACAACACAGAACATACTAATGTATGTAATAATAAAAAAACAACAAAAAAAGAAAAAAACAGAATCAGTCATGTTGATATTATTAAACCACACCCAAAACGAAAATTTTATTAGTATTAGTATTCATACATAGAACAGAAAAGCTTAATATAAACATTTTTAAAATCACTCCTACGGCTTCCAGGGTTCTCCTACAAAGGTAAAATGTAAGACCGACCCGAATTATTTTATTTATCCAAACATTTTTGTTGAACATACTTACTCTCTATCTCCAGCCCCTAACATGGTTGCCATACACAATTTTAAAAAAATAAGGTAAAAACCGCTACATCTTCATCGCCCCTAGAGGAAAAAAATGTATCACAGACCCCCAATAGTTTTTCCTCCCAAACATATTCCTAGAATACACTTACCCTTATCTCCACGCACTAAGGGGGTTGCCATACAAAATTTACAAAAATTATGTAAAAATGCCCCCAACTTCTTCAGAGTTGGCCTTAGAGCAATAAAGTGTACGACCGACCCCCATTGGTTTACCCTCCCAAACATATTCCTAGAATATACTTACCCCTATCTCCACGCACTAAGAGGGTTGCCATACAAAATTTACAAAAATTATGTAAAAATGCCCCCAACTTCTTCAGAGTTGGCCTTAGAGCAAAAAAGTGTACGACCAACCCCTATTACTTTCTTCTCCCAAACATATTCCTTGAACATACTTGCCCTCTATCTCCACGCCCTAAGGGGGTTGCCATACAAAATTTCCAAAAATGATATGAAAATACCCAAAACTTCTTCAGAGTTGGCCTTAGAGCAATAAAGTGTACGAGCGATCCCTATTAGTTTCTTCTCCCAAACATGTTCCTAGAACATACTTACCCCCTATCTCCACGCCCTAAGAAGGCTGCCACACAAAATTTACAAAAAATGATATAGAAATGCCCACAACTTCCTCAGAGTTGGCCTTAGAGCAATAAAGTGTACGACCGACCCCCATTAGTTTGCCCTCCCAAACATATTCCTAGAATATACTTACCCCCTATCTCCACGCCCTAAGGGGGTTGCCATACAAAATTTACAAAAATGGTATGAAAATGCCCACAACTTTTTCAGAATTTGCCTTAGAGCAATAAAGTGTACGACCGACCCCCATTAGAGTTTCCCCTCCGAAACATATTCCTGAAATATACTTACTCCCTATCTCCACCCTCTTAGTGGGTTGCCATACAAAATTTGTAAAAATTAGTATAAAAACCTTTACAACTTCTCCGTCACCCGTGGAGCGTTCAAAACTGACACCGACCCCTATTTTAAAATTAGAAATATTTGATAAGTAAAAAAATGGATAAAAATAAAAAAATAGTGTGGCTCCTTAACTCGTCGTCGTGTCCAACAATTGCACCTCTCACGCTCGTCCTTGAACATTATGCATAAGGACTTGCATTCACAAGCTTACAAGGTGCAATTGACTCAAGAAAGTAATCTTCTTGATCATTCCAAACGTCGTCAATTTTCAGAATGGTGGCAAGAAAGGGCAACTGTGAATGATCAATTTTTGAAGAAAATCATCTTCAGTGATAAGGCAGGCGAATTTTCACCTCAGTTTATTCGTCAATAAGCAGAATTGCCGCATTTGGGCGAATGCTAACCAAAGGTGATTGTCAAAAAACAATGCAATCAAAAAAAGTGACTGTTTGGTGCGGTTTATGGGGCCGTATTTTTTTCCAAAATGAGGCCGGCCAGGCAGTAACTGTAAATGTTGTTCGCTATCATGAGATGATAAAGATTTTTTTATGACCCTAATTGAAAGATATGAATGAGAACGATATGTGGTTTCAACCGGACGGTGACACTTACCACAAGGCTAACAAAACAATAGTTTTTGCGCGACAAATTCAGTGACCGTGTTATCTTACGTGGAGGCATTGTCAACTGGCCACCAAGATCATGTGATTTGACACCGTTGTACTTCTTTCTTTATGGTTGTTTGAAAGAGAATATGTACTTCCATAAGCCAACAACAATTCAGGAGCAAATGAATGAGATAGTCCGGCATATTAATGGAATAGGACCTCAATTATGCCTCAGTGTCATCGAAAATTTGGATCATCGGATAGGGATTTCGAAAGGTCAATGTAAAGGGTATATAAGATTCGGCACAGCTGAATATAGCGGTCTTACTTGTTTTACGTGGGTTTTTTCTTTTGCTTGTATGTGTGTTTATTTTCTTAAGATTAGTTTGTTACAAGAATAATAAAGAAAAATGTTAAAGCGCACGCATAAAATGTTTTTTTATGTTTTTTTTTTTTATCATTTAAGTAAATAAATTGGAAAACCCCGTTTATTCGTATTTATTTTATTTTAACCTCGTTAAATTGAAACCCCGCTAAATCGAAAACCCGTATAATTCGTAAGAAACGGCCGGTCCTTTGCGATTACGAATTATCGGGATTTGACTGTACTAATTAAATTTTCGTTTTGGGCGTTGGTCAATAATATCAACATGACTGATTCTGTTTTTATACCCTTCACATAAGTGATTAGGGTATACATATATATGTAAGTTTGTCATTTCGTTTGTAATTTCTTTATTATCCGTTTGGATCTGGATAGGGAAGCCGATTTAGCGTTGTTCGTCTGTCCGTGTTATGGTTGAACTTTCTGAAGCCCCCCGATATCGCATAGACCCGTAAGTGCTATCAAACTGTCAGAGATAGACGCGAGAAAATCGGTATTGAAATTCAGCAAAATCGCCCGATAAATGACCGAGATAAAAGCAAAAAACCAAGACTACCTCATTTTTTTCAGTCTACAACAACAACAAAGAACATACATATGTATGTTATAAAAAAAACAACAACAGAAAAAAACATAATCAGTCATGGTGTTATTATTAAACCACACCAAAAATTTATTCACCACTTTTATATTTGTGTTGTGTTGTAAAGTCACCACCACCTGCAGAGATGCCAGAATGATGATTTTATTATATTTTTTTCATGATCAAGAGATGATTTTTTATATATAGAAATTATGATCTTATATTGTGCTATTTTAATTAACGTGGAAAAACATAATATGTATGTTTAAAAATTTTTTAATAGTAAATTAAATTGACATTTATTGCTTTTATATAATTTACACATCGTTTGGTCAATATAACAAGGATGTATGAAATATTTTTTTAAGCTTAGTGTTAATTTAATGTCCGGCTTGTTATGAAAATGCGCGACTTTTAGTGTTGATCGAGAGGCTGTAGAGTACATCTGGCCTTTGAAAGCAACAGGGTGTCATAGTTGCATGTCACAAAGTGTACAAGAGTTCAACTGCAAAGTAATTATAACATCAGAGCGTTTGAGCGTTATATACCCATGTGACCTTAGTGGTAAAAGTATAATGTACTTGTTCTAATATTTTAAACATGAGTAAAAAATCCATTTTAATTAACACTTATCAAAAGAAAGTATCCTGAAAAGTCGACACAACGATGTTTGTTGGCCATCCAGCTGGTTGAATGCAGATGCAATCTTTTAATTCAACTAATAAAAACAATTAAAACATGTAGAAAAATTCAAAAGTTTTGTATGTTATTTACATATCATGTGGAAACACTAACAACCCTTACGTTTTAGAAAATCTTATAAAACAAGCATATGGAACTCGTATTTTAATAATAACCCTGGTTTGGAACATAAAGATTTTTTTTATAAAACGAAGAAGTCTATCTATGAATGTTTGCTAAAAAATCCAGCTTACAACTAATTGCAAAAAAATCAATTCGTTTTATATCAAGAAATATAAGCAAATGTTGAAACGATTTGGTTTTAAAAATTGTTCTCTAAGAGAACTCTCATGACTTGACCCTTTTTAATATATAGATTGGGAGGCTCCTTTATTGATAGGTTTATTGAAAAGAATATTCAAAATTTAGATGACGAGTAAGCAAAACCTTGCAATCTTTGTTTGTCAACTGTAAGGATCATCTGGCAGTTCTAAATAATCTCAGTTATAAAGAGTTTTTGTAAAACTTTCAGAACTTATTTACGCTGTACATCAAAGAGAAATTTGTTTTTATCCCTATAAACTTAATTGTTATTATATTTTTGGTCTATTATATAAAATTTTTGAATAAAAAAAATTTGATGATTTTTTCCTTAATATATTATTTTGTTACTACCAAATGATGATTTTCTTCTCAAAGCTTCTGGCAACGCTGACCATCTGATACATAAATTCACCTTGCAATCAGTTTACTTTTAGATTGCGCAAGGTACAATATGGTTTATATAACATACATTTTTTACCGCTTATTTATTTTCCTGTTTAAACAATATCTGCCAATAGCTTAGTGGGTAGGAGCATGGGTTGTGAACATTAACTAAAGAGAATCAGTGGTTCGATTCCGGGCCATGACAAATTAAAAATTCTTTTTTCATATACACAACTATCAAGCAATGAGATTGCGAGTTTTAGTTAGTATTTATATAACATCAAGTTTTAATCAATTGTTTATTTTGCGGTTTAAAATGAAAAACAAATTAAAATCTTCGATAAAAGACAGATATAAGCCAGCAACTACCTCTGTTAATCATTCTAAGACTTAGAACAAAGGTTGTCAAAAATTCATTTTTAGTGCACAATTGTGCTACAAAAACAATAAAAACAAACTCACACCGACGCTTGTTCTCTTTTATTTCAGTTTGATTTCAGTCGTTAATTGAGTGTTAACGAGTGCACATGGGCGGATGCTTACTGTTTTTTTTTCAGCTTTGTTGTTTTTTCAGCTTTGATTTAATTTCAAAATAAACCAGCAAACAAAATAGTATAATGGAAGACAAAAATTTTTGTTTTGTCATTAAAAATGCTTTTGGTAACATGCAATGCATTTTATGTTACCAAACATTTAAAACAAAGAAAACATTATATTTCTTATATTTCTTCGAACCGAAGTCCAAGCTCCAAAAAAAATGGGAATAGAATTTTGGAAAAATCTAAATGATTTCGATTTTCCAGAGTTAAAAAGAAATGCTTTGAAGTTGTTATCCCTTTTTCCCTCTACATATTGCTGCGAACAAATTTTTTCCGACTTAAAATTTATTTGTTCCAAGCAGAGAAATAAATTAACTTCTTCAAATTTAAAACATATTTTGTTAATAAGAAATTGTTACAAAATCTTGAATTTGGAAAACTTAATTTATAATACCTAAATACACTTAATTTTTTAAGTTTTAACTGTAAATTGAACTCGCCCAATGGAATATGTGTGAAAAAAAATTGTCTAATTCTGTAATAACTGAGGCATATTTTTTATTTAATTTTAATAACTTTTTTTAAGTTCATTTCCATTTTGCTTTAAAAAGTAAAATTCATCACATTTGCAATGCTTAGTTTTTTGTTTGCTGGGCAATTTTCTCTTATCCAATACAGACGCATTTCATTAAATGAGAATTTTGACAACCCCTGACTTAGAATCTAAGTGGTACCTAGGAAGGTACGTACATACATACATATGTATGCAATAATAAAACAAATAAAAAAGCACGGAAAAAAATTAATGAGTCAGGTGATATTATTGAACCACACCAGTGCTGCCAGAATTTTTCTAGGCAAAATCAACAAAAACTAAGGATTTTTTAACAAACAGTTTTGCAAAATCTGCACTTCATTGTAAAAATCTGCAAAAAATCATCACGTGAATTGAAACCACTTTATTCTCTGTTTATTTTGTTTTAATTTAATTTATATTACATGTTTTGTACATGTAAACTAACACAATAAGAAATCAACCTCGCTTATATTATATATATTGAAACTAATTAATAATGGTTAATTATATAATAATTTCAATAACAAAACAAAAATTTGTACGTGCACAATAATGTTAAAGCCAATAAGTGTTAGTTTTAGTTAAAAGGAATCAATGGGCAAAACAATTAGTTTTGGAGAAAAAGGATTTTGAAGTTACCAAGTTAATTTTGAAACGTCTTAGCGCTTTTCTTTTCTTTGTGTATCAATGCGTGTTGTTTATTTCAGGAATCTCCAAAAAAATAAAAATAGGGTTTTTTATAGGTCGCCTCTTTAAACTGAAACTTTCAAATAGGTAAACATTTTATTAACATTAATATATATTCATCCGCGTAAATACCCAAAAATAACATTTTAAGTAAGCCTGGAGAAATTGAATTGTCAAAACAGTGAGAATATTTACTTTTGAAATAATCTTTTGTATATAAGATCCAGGATAAAGATTCGTTTTCCAAACGATTTCGGGCTTTAGTTTTATTAGGGTTAACCTGGCTAAACATTCTCTCAACATTTGCCTAATAGTGTGGCAAAATAATTATATTTTGAACGAATTTAGTATGAGTTGTAAGCACATGATCAAAATAAAAGCACGTCGTCAACAAAGCTATGCGCGAGCAAGGAAAGGTAAATTTGAGCAAATTAGTTAAGCAATTAGCAACAGCTAATATTTTTGGATTATTCTAAGAAAAATAACAAAAAACTTTTTGTTTTCTGTTTTAGTTTTCAATGCTTAAGAAGTATGTATGTCTCTTATATTTGAAAATCTAATTTTTTAGGCAAAAATCTTCGAATCTACATTTCGATATATTATTTACACGGTGCATCAAAGAGAAGTTTGTTTTTATCCTTATAAACTTAAATATTTTTTGTCTATAAAATAAAATTTTGGAATAAAAAAATTTGATGAATTTTTCCTTAATATATGATTTTATTATTACCAAATGATGATTTTCTTCTCAAAGCTTCTGGCAACGCTGACCACCTGATACTTTAATTCACATTGCAATCAGTTATAGTACGTTTCCATTATAAGCAAATTAAAAGGGGTTTCGCACGATATGTATTTTACACATGACTTGTCACTTTTGCAATCCACATGTATTTGCGTATGTCTGTCAAAATTGTTATTTTACAGGCGGTTTATAATTTTTGCTTTCACACGTACATATGTAATTACATCTGACATAACCTCCAAACCAAAATAAACAACTACTTTTCCTTGTTGTTATTCTAAAAACAGCTGATGACACATGCTTTGTCAGATGAAAATAGAGCACGCTCTAATTACAAATTTGTCATATGACATTTACATATGTGTTTAACACATGCAATGTTTAAACGCGTTCAGACGGCAGATATCAATTTCGCACTGCAAAATTTGACAAGTCATGTGTAAAATACATATCGTGCGAAAGCACCTTAAGTAATTTTGAGGAAATCATTTCGAAGTGTTTCCATTACGTTGTAAGTAATTTTATGTTCGAATTCAATCGGACACATATATCAGGTGGCCTCGGTTATTCAGCTGAAACCGGTGTTTCGATATTAAAATATCAAATTTTGTTTATGTTTATGTATTTGATTCTTTTTTACAAACAACAACTGTAGTTTTCTAAAAAAAGCTTAAAAGAAGGAAAAAGATTTTGTGAGTTTTTGTTATCTGTCTTGACATTATTATAACAAATTTGTCTATGCAACACTGCGCGGAGGCTATTTTTACAAATGCAACTTTGGGGAATCCATTATTGGTGAGTAGCAAATGCGACAAAATGACAGCTGATTGCAAGGAGCATGCATCAGGTGGCAGCAGTTCTACAAAAACAACTTATTTTGTCATAATAATGTCAAGACAGATAACAAAAACTCACAAAATCTTTTTCCTTCTTTTAAGCTTTTTTTAGAAAACTACAGTTGTTGTTTGTAAAAAAGAATCAAATACATAAACATAAACAAAATTTGATATTTTAATATCGAAACACCGGTTTCAGCTGAATAACCGAGGCCACCTGATATATGTGTCCGATTGAATTCGAACATAAAATTACTTACAACGTAATGGAAACACTTCGAAATGATTTCCTCAAAATTACTTAATTTGCTTATAATGGAAACGTACTATTATACTATGATATTGCGCATGGTACAATTACCATGACATTACGCATATGAGTAGTTTATATAACATAAATTTTTTAACGATTGTTTATTTTGCTGTTTAAACATTTCGTGTCTTCAATCTCCAGTAGCTTAGTGAGTAGAAGCAAGGAGTGTGGACATAAGAAGCGAGAGTCGGTGGTTCGATACCGGGCCATGACAAATTTTGAAAATATTTTTTTTGTACACACTTTGCAAACAGTTATACTATGAGACTGCCCATTTTATTATTTATATAACATCAAGTGTTAATCAATTCCTTGTTTTGCTGTTGAAACAGTTTTTGTCAAGTTTTAGCAATATCTGGATGAGTAGAAGAAAAGGTAGCAGATATTAGTTGATAAAGGTCAGTAGTTCGGTTCTTTGCCGGGACTTTTTTTTTAATTTTTTTCGTTCTACATGGTATGTATTTCAATTGTACATGGGAACTTTAAAATTTTGTACTGTTTTTAATATCAACAACTAGGATAGCTATCGGCCTTAAGCCTGGTATGTTCAAGGAATTAATATTATAATATTTGCAGTACAAAATAACTCGGCTATAAAAGATAGCTGGGTATATTAAAAGACCAATGTGAAGGGTATATAAGATTCGGCACAGCCGAATATAGCGCTCTTACTTGTTCTTTGTTAAGTTGTTTGGAATAGATTGCAGAGAATCCATAATTATCCTAACAATATTAAAAAAATTGTAGCCGTCATAAAGCTTACCCTTATTCAGTTACACTCCAATACAATCTGATATGTCTAGGTATCAAATTCATGGAAAAAATTTATTTTAACAAAGATTTTAGATTTTTTTGCAAATTTATTTACTTAAAAGTATTGGTTCAAGTATATTACTAAAGTGTAGTAAGACCCTGTACTCGGTTTAGTGAGGATGACCATGGTAACTTTTTTCTTAAATAGGCTTTAAAAAAGTTTCGGCAAATCAATGCAACCAGCGATGATATATGAGGAAATTGATTTCGTACCAAGAACCTTCTAAATTGGTACTTTTTTCTACCAAATAGTACTAATTTTGTTTACTTCTATTTAATATTTAAATTGAAGTTTTATTTATTCGACTTCTTTTCTTAAGACTTTTAATGTTTTGTCGAGTTTGACGTCAAACGTTTTATTTTTCTTTTATTTTCCGATATTTTGGTTTCAAATAATGAGAAGGCTCTTTAGGCGCGGGTTTTTTAAAGCGGAAAATAATGAAAATAAAAAGAGAACAATTGACATTAAGCTCGACATATTATTAAAAGTATTTAATATATGTATATTTTTTCAACCAACAACATAAAGTACTTTAAAAAAACAAAAGCAGCTATGTGATCAAAATCATAAACTTTTAGATAGCAAATCAGATATAATTTCAAAGTGATAATGACGTAAGTTATTTGTTTTCATCCCATTATATTACATATTTGTCATGTCACAGCAAATGCATTGTTTTCAATTCTCACACCTTTTTAATTTTTTGGGCAGACTTTGGTTTGCTTAAAAAAATACCTGCAGTTCTACATAGTTGCTTCACGAAATCTGCGCGAGTTTATACAGAAGCAGTCAATAAACTCCTTTGGTATGCTGTCCAAAAATCAATTAAAGTCAATTAAAAAGTTAGACATTTGAATAAAAACAAATTGATTCATAATGCAATGCATTTTAGGTTGCTTATATTCCTTTGAAATTACTTAATTATCATTACTTGTAAAAATAATCTAATTGACAATGCAGTTGGTAACTACTTCTTTTAAAATTCTTATTTCACTACTCTGTTTACGAAAGTTTACTATATATAAAATAGATATTATGGACGCATACATATGTATATAAAAAATTTCAAAAAATCATACCCATAATATACCTCATTTGCGCCATGTTGGTTGGGAAATTTTTAAAAAAGTACTAAATTGGCGAAAGGTGTACCAACGTTCTTTTGACGCTTGGTTAAATTTTTTTCTCCCTTACCTACTATGATTTTAAACATGTATTGATCGGCAAGCAATTTCTGGTAACTTGCGTTTAATGTTATCACATATTTGATCGCTTAATAAAGTTGATCACAGCACTGCCCCCCTGTTCTGTAACTTGCGAGAAGATTTCGCAGCAGTTACAGAACACAGGCACTGAAGTTGTTTTATTGTCATTTTGTTATTCCTATTCGTAATGTTTTTTTTTTATTTTTTTGTGTCGTCTCTTTTTTTTTAATTTGTATAACGGAAACATCGAACGGTTTAATTCGTGAGTAAGTTAAGCGACACACGTTAAACAGATAAAGCCTAAAAAAATCGGGGTTTATTGAAATAAAAAGTTATAAAAAAACGAAAAATAGCTAGAACCTTTTTTTTTTGCCAGTGAAAGCGTTTTAAACTGGCTATTAAAATAAACAAAAAGCGAGCGAGGATAACGTGATATAGTTTAATTTGAAAAGAAGACCTCACGGAGGAATAACTTGAACGACAAATCAAACAAACTGGCATAAGGCTAAAAAGAAAGAAAGAACAAAGGAATCTATTATTTCCAGTAGGAGAGTGATCTGGTTGTTAGAATTTTGATTTCTGGGAACTTAAACCTACAACCAGCAGCAACAAGAAATTAGTATAGAAACCTGATTAACCTAACCTCCAAGTTACCAACCCGCCACTACAAACTTAAGTGATCACACCACAACTTTTCATTTCATTTGGCATATAACATCTTCATCTTACACCTTAGAGTCTCCGCTATACCAGCTGTTGAGACAACCCATTCTAAAGTTCGACCGCAATTGTTATTGGAGTTGTCCCCCAGATTTCTAGCACCGTATTTTAACCCCACTTAACCTAAGTATTTTAATGTTTGGTCTGAGAATGTTTTTTGATCACGGGCTTAGCCGAATTGTGTTTTGTTAGTTTACTTGTATTTTTCGCAGCTTAATACATATACGACAATTACTTGCGTATAATTATATAATATATGATCATTATAATACTAAAAACTAAGCGCTCGAATGTTTAGAATGTAACGGCTATGCCCCTACCCCGAGTAAATTGTTTTGTAGTTTGTAAGCTTACGTTTATTCTTAATTTTTTCCAATTTATTTAAAACAAGTAAGAGCGCTATATTCGGCTGTGCCGATTCTTATATACCCTTCACATTGGCCTTTCGATATCCCAAAGTTTTTTTTTATCCATTTTTTTTACTTATGAAACATTTTTATTTTTAAATAGGGGTCGGTGTCATTTTCTAGCGCTCCACGGGTGACTACGGGACAGTTGTAGGAGTTTTTATCTTAATTTTTTCAAATTTTGTATTGCAACCCCCTTAGGATGCGGAGATAAGGGGTAAGTATGTTCTAGGAATATGTTTGGGAGAAGAAACTAATCGGGGTCGGTGTACTTTATTGCTCTAAGGCCGACTCTAGAAACATGTTTGGGAGGGGAAACTAATGGGGGTCTGTCGGCTCTAAGGCCAACTCTGAAGAAGTTGTGGGCATTTTCATATCATTTTTGTTAATTTTGTATGGCAACCCCCTTAGGGCGTGGATATAGAGGGTAAGTATATTCTAGGAATATGTTTGGGAGGGCAAACTAATGGGGGTCGGTCGTACACTTTATTGCTCTAAGGCCAACTCTGAAGAAGTTGTGGGCATTTTCATATCATTTTTGTAAATTTTGTATGGCAACCCCCTTAGGGTGTGGAGATAGGGGGTAAGTATGTTCTAGAAATATGTTTGGAAGAAGAAACTAAAAGGGGTCAGTCGTACATGTTATTGCTCTAAGGCAAACTCTGAAGAAGTTGTGGGCATTTTTACATCATTTTTGTAAATTTTGTATGGCAACCCCCTTAGGGCGTGGATATAGAGGGTAAGTATATTCTAGGAATATGTTTGGGAGGGCAAACTAATGGGGGTCGGCCGTACACTTTATTGCTCTAAGGCCAACTCTGAAGAAGTTGTGGGCATTTCCATATCATTTTGGTAAATTTTGTATGGCAACCCCCTTAGGGCGTGAATATAGAGGGTAAGTATATTCTAGGAATATGTTTGGGACGGCAAACTAATTGGGGTCGGTCGTACACTTTATTACTCTTAGGCCGACTCTGAAGAAGTTTTTGGGAATTTGCATATTATTTTTGTAAATTTTGTATGGCAACCCCCTTAGGGCGTGATGATAGGGGGTTGGCATGCTTTAGGTAAATGTTTGGGTGAAGAAACTAATGGGGGTCGGTCGTACACTTTATTGCTCTAAGGCCCACTCTAAAGAAGTTGTGGGCATTTTCATTTCATTTTTGTACATTTTGTATGGCAACCCCGTTAGGGCATGCAGATAGGGGGTAAGTATGTTCTAGGAATAAGTTTGGGTGAAGAAGCTAATGGGGGTCGGTCGTACACTTTATTGCTCTAAGGCCAACTCTGAAGAAGTTGTGGGCATTTACATATCATTTTTGTAAATTTTGTATGGCAACCCCCTTAGGGCGTGAAGTATATTCTAGAAATATGTTTGGGAGGGCAAACTAATGGGGGACGGTCGCACATTTTATTGCTTTAAGGCCAACTCTGAGGAAGTTGTGTTGCAAATTTCATATCCTTTTTGCAAATTTTGTATGGCAACCCCCTTAGGGCGTGGAGATAGGGGGTAAGTATGCTCTAGGAATATGTTTGGAAGAAGAAACTATTAGGGGTCGGTCGTACACTTTATTGCTCTAAGGCCATTTCTAAAGAAGTTGTGGGAATTTTTACATAATTTATTTGAATTTTGTATGGCAACCCACCTAGGGCGTGGAGATAGGGGGTAAGGAAATTCTAGGAATATGTTTGGAAGGGCAAACTAGTGGGGGTCGGTCGTACACTTAATTGCTCTAAGGCCAACTCTGAGGAACTTGTTGGCATTTCCATATCATTTTTGTAAATTTTGTATGGTAACCCCCTTAGGACGTGGAGATAGGGGGTAAGTATATTGTAGGAATGTGTTAAGGAGGGAAAACTAATGGGGGTCGGTCGCACACTTTATTGCTTGTAGGCCAACTCGGAGGAAGCTGTGGGCATTTTTACATCATTTTTGTAAATTTTGTATGGCAACCCCCTTAGGGCGTGGAGATAGGGGTAAAGTATACTCTAGGAATACGTTTGGCAGGAAAAACTAATGGGGGTCTGTTATACATTTTTTTTCTCTGGGGGCAACTCCGGGAAAATTGTAGCGGTTTTTACATTATTTTGAAAAATTTTGTATGGCATCAATGTTAGGGGCTGGAGATAGAGGGTAAGTATGTTTCACAAAAATCTTTGGATGGATAAAATAATTCGGGTCGGTCTTACATTTTACCTTTGTAGGAGAACCCTGGAAGCCATAGGAGCGATTTTAAAAATGTTTAAATTAAGCTTTGTATGGCAACCCTGTTCTATGTATGAATACTAATACTAATAACATGACTGATTCTGTTTTTTTCTTTTTTTGTTGTTTTTTTATTATTACATACATTAGTATGTTCTGTGTTGTTGTTGTAGACTGAAAAAAGGAGGTAGTCTTGGTTTTTTGCTTATATCTCGGTAATTTTTAGGCGATTTTGCTGAATTTCAATACCGATTTTCTACCGACTATCTCTGACAGTTTGATACCACTTACGGGTCTATGCGATATCGGGGGGCTTTAGAAAGTTGACTCCAACCATAACACGGACAGATGGACAACGCTAAGTCGGTTTCTCTATCTATAAGGATCCAGAATATATACACTCTATGGGGTCCGAAATGGATAAGAAAGAAATTACAAACGGAATGACAAACTCATATATACCCTTATCACTTATGTGAAGGGTATAAGAAATTGCGGTAAACAAAAAATCATTCTTTTAATTTTTTTTTTCTCATATTTTTATTATTGAATCTTCGCTAATGCGAACTAACAATAAGTATTCAAATAATAAAACTACGTAATTTATATTAGTCCAGTCAGTACCAGACCAAAATTTAAGTTCTCATAACAAGCTAAATTAATTTAAACAGTTTCATCTAAGTGCAATAGTATCCCATTTTTTGAGACGAGTGTATCCACTATGTTGCAAGATGTTTCGAGCAAGCGGTTTTGGATGCGTTTCCAGCTTGTTTAAATACTTGTCCACATAGTTCAGGATTTCGCATTTAACTAGTGGAACTTGTAGATCCTTGTAAATGTTGCTGTTTTTAATATACCAGCACCAGTTATCATTCTTAGGATTTTGTTTTTGCCGACGTTTTGTTTTTTCTATGTTAGAGGCGGAAGCAGTGCCCCATAATTGTATACCGTAGTACCAAATTGGTTTCAAAATCGATTTCTAGAGTAGAAGTTTACAATCCAGACGAAGCACAGAGTTTCTGCCAATTAGCCAATGAAGTTGTGTAGCTTTATGTTTCATTTGCGTCAACTTTGCATCTATATGTGTCTTCATTGTAAGGCAACGGTCCAGGTAAATGCCAAGGTATTTTTTTTTTTTTTTTTTTTTTTTTTTAATAGTAACCAGCACTCAGGGGATGGCCCCTACACATGCATTGCATTGTGTTGGTATCAGAAAAATAGGTTATGGGAAGGAGGATAAAGGGAGTAGTGTTTGTGGACATTTGATTTAAATTTCTCGATATTTACTGTGGCAGGAAAGACATCAGTAGGAAGTTCATTCCACATACGAACTATGCGGCCGAAGAAGGAATTCTCCCTGTAATGAGTGGTGCGATTCACTGGCCAGTCGACTACGTATGGGTGTGCTCTTCTAGAAAAACGTGTATCACGCAAAAAAGTTCCGGCTCTTGGGAACAAGTTCCCTGATTTCCTCAGAGCACATTCCATTATAGTATCGATAGAACAGCGAAACACACCCCGCATCACGACGGTGTTCTAGTGAATCAAGACGGTTAGATACCACAACGTCGCCGATGAGTATCTTCGCCCGTTCCTGTACGCGGTCAAGTAGCCCCAAAATAGACTTTGGGGCACCAGCCCATACATGAGAGTTATATTCCATTTTTGGTCGGATATAGGTGGTATAAATATTGAGAAGATCAGATGGTGTAAAGTAATTCCTACACCGTTTAAGAAAACCAAGACATTTCGATGCTTCTTTGGACACAAGAAAAATGTGTTCCGTCCAGCGGACATTGCACTGGATTCTCATGCCCAAAACATCCAGAGTGTCTGTCCTCTCAATAATTATATCATCCATTAATACAGACGAGGCAGCATCGTCCATTGTGCGTTTATGTGTGAGAAGACAACATTGGGTCTTACGGGCATTAAAATCGACCCTATTCGCACGGCCCCATTTGGAGATTACGATCAGATCGCGGTTAATCGAAACATTCATACTCTGTCTCTTAGCTCCAATCTCCAGAGAGCTAGGCCTATGGTCAAAGGAGTATGAATGGCATATACTGCTGTCGTCTGCAAAAGAATAAATAGGATTTGAAGTTTGACATAGAAGGTCATCCAGAAAGATAAGAAATAAAGTAGGAGAGAGGACGGAGCCTTGCGGTACCCCTGAATTGATTCTGAGCTCGTTGGAAGAGATCCCATCTATAACAACACGAATAGTGCGATCTCTGGGAAAACTCGATATAAATCGAGAAAAATTTTCACCGACACCAAAAGCAATAAGTTTAGATAGAAGCGCACAGTGCCAGACCCTATCAAACGCCTTAGATATGTCCAAAGCCACCACTTTACTTTCGCCAAAATGATGAATTGAGGTACACCATAGTTCTGTCAGAAAGGTCAGTATGTCCCCCGTAGACCGTCCTCTACGAAAGCCATACTGGCGGTCGCTTAATAAACCGTTCATCTCCAGATAGTTAACCAGGCGGTAGTTAACCATACTCTCCATAACCTTGGAGATCGCTGAACAAATTGCTATTGGTCGGTAATTTTCAGGGTTTTCAGCCTTTCCCTTTTTGGGGATCGGCGTAACATTAGCAACTTTCCAGCACGTCGGGAATACTCCGGCATGATAAATACTCCTGAAAAGGTTAGCTAATGGACGCGATAGCGTCGAAGAACATTCTTTTAAAACCTGTGCTGGTATACCATCCGGCCCAGGGGATTTACTAGTGTTGAGATCCAAAAGAACCCTTTTAACTGCACGAGCTCGAAAGAATAGGTCTGGCATAGTCCCAGACAACCTCTCAAGCTCGGGCAGTGGTTGGTTACTTTCCGGCAAATATGAATTTGCTGCAAATATTTCAGCCAATAGGTTAGCCTTTTCAACCGGGTCGGTGACTAATATGTCATTTTTTAACAGAGCAGGGATTGAAGAACCAGCGTTGTTCCTTACTCTCTTAACAAATGACCAAAAGTTCCTGGTGCCTTTGGGGGCATCAAGAACCCTAGCACGCAGACGCTGTTCAAACAAATCCCTTTCGCGCCTGAGTACTTTGGCACACGAATATCTCGCCTGTTTGCGTAGCGAATCAGTATCGGCGTTCTTGTTTGCATGCCATATACTAAATGCTTCCTCTCTGGACCTTACTGCAGCTTTGCAAGTCTGGTTAAACCACGACTTCTGCCGAGGTTTACTGGAGATCCTTTTTACCGGAATAAAGGATTTCATTCCCAGTAAAATAATACTTTCAACCATTTTCGCCATGGCATTGACATTATTGTCCAAGAAACATAGTTTCCAGTTAAACTGCCGAAAGAAATCATTGAGCTCTGCCCAACGAGCCTTTTCGTATATAAAAATCGAACGCTTCGGGGCTGCCGTCGAAGCGCCGTGATGCCCGGAGAACGAAAAGGAGGCGGAAACGGTGCAATGGTCCGAGTTTCCGAGAGGTGCAAGAACATCTACTTCGTACTTTTCAGGGTGCGAAGTAAGAAAAAGGTCGAGGGTATTATTCTGGTGCCCTTCAACACACGAAATGTGCGTTGGTTCGTTCACTAGTTGCGCAAGATGGTTGTGCGCGGCGAATAATCGGCCTTAAATCGTTGAGGCAACTTATGGTTGTTAATAAGGATTGGAGAGCACGTTTCTTTGCGTAAAGTAAACGTTACGTGGGTACATTTTTGCTCAGTAATTTTTATTTCTCATAATTTTGCCCATTTCACAACTTGGGTTACGTGTTGCTGCAGCTGGATCGAAGCCTCTTTAGGGTCCTTATGAATACTGAGAAAAGCGGTATCGTCAGCAAATGTAGACGTGTGCATTAAACTGTTTGTTGGCATATCTAGCGTGTAAAGCAAGTACAAAATTGGACCTAGGATACTCCCTTGAGGTACACCAGCCCCTATTGGTTGGTAACAACTTATTTGGTTTCCCTCTTTGATTTTAAATTGTCGACCGGTTATGTACTTTTCTAGTAGGTTGAAAATATTAGCTGGAAGGTTTAGCTTTAGTTTGTTTAACAGGCCTTCGTGTCATACTTTATCGAAAGCTTGAGAGACATCTATAAAAAGCGCGGAGCAGTACTTTTTTTCCTCGAAAGTTTTTCTTGTAACCTGCACCAGTCTGTGAGTTTGTTCTATTATGCTATGTTAACTTCAAGAATGCAGTTGTTTTTATTCAGGATTGGAGTAAGCTTGTTTTTAAGCAGTTTTTCGAACAGTTTTGACAAAGTTGGTAACAAACTTATAAGCCTATAAGACTCCACCTTCGAAGGATATTTACCAGGCTTAGAAATCGTCTTTACTAAGGCAACTTTCCATATTGGTGGAAAATGTTCAAGCCGTATTATGGCATTAAAAATAAAAAGAATTATTCTTTTTGCTGTAAAAGGTAGTTCTATGAGCATTTTTTTGCTTATTTTATCAACGCTAGGAGCTTTTTTATCATAAAGGTAAGCAATAGCTTCTACCACATCTGAATTTCGGAAACGTTTTTCTATAGGACGTCTAGAAACAACAGGCGGTAATTCCCTCACGTCAGTGCATGTATTGGGGGTGAACACGTTTCTTAAATGGCTTTCGAGCAGATCGCATTTTTCTTCATCATAAGTGGTAGTTGGCTAATAATTACGATTTATAAGAGGTAAAGAAGATTTTATTTAAAAAAAATTATGAATTTGCGAGGGGATCAAAATGTATGGAAATTTTACGAACTAACGAGATTTTTTAAAGGGACCGACCGTTTATTACGAATTATCGGGAATTACGATTTATCGGGGTACGAATTATTGGGATTTGACTGTATTAGTATTCATACATAGAACAGGGTTAATATACAAAGTTTAATTTAAACATTTTTAAAATCGCTCCTACGGCGTCTAGGGTTCTCCTACAAAGGTAAAATTTAAGACCGACCCAAATTATTTTATCCATACAAACATTTTTGTGGAACATACTTACCCTCTTTATCCAGCCCCTAAAATGGTTGCCATACAAAATTTTAAGAAATAAGGTTAAAACCGCTACAACTTCCCCGGAATTGCCCCTAGAGGAAAAAAATGTATCAAAGACCCCCATTAGTTTTTCCTTTCGAACCGTTCCTAGAGTATACTTACGCCCTTAGAGCAATAGAGTGTACGACTGACCCCCATTAATTTCCTCTCCCAAACATATTCCTACCCCCTTTCTCCACGCCCTAATGGGGTTGCCATACAAAATTTACAAAAATGATGTAAGAATTCCCAAAACTTGTTTAGAGTCGGCCTTAGAGCAATAAGGTATACGGCAGACCCCAATTAGTTTGCCCTCCAAAACATATTCCTAGAATATACTTAACCCCCATCTCGACGTTCTAAGGGGGTTGCCCCTTAGTTGTTGGCGTTAGAGCAATAAAGTGTACGACGGACCCCCATTAGTTTGTTCTTCCAAACATATTCCTAGAATGTACTTACCCCCTATCTCCACGCCCTAAGGGGGTTTCCATACAAAATTTACAAAATTGATATGAAAATGCCCACAACTTCTTTATAATTGGCCTTAGAGCAATAAAGTGTACGACAAACCCCCATTAATTTCTTTTCCCAAACATATTCCTAGAACCTACTTACCCCCTTTCTCCACGCCCTAAGGGGGTTGCCATACAAAATTAACAAAAATGATATAAAAATGCCCACAATTTCTTCAAAGTTGGCCTTACAGCAAATAAGTGTACGACCGACCCCCATTAGTTTCTTCTTCCAAATATATTCTTAGAATATACTTACCCCTGTCTCCACGCCTTAATTAAGTTGCCATACAAAATTTACAAAAATGATATGAAAATTCCCAAAACTTGTTTAGAGTCGGCCTTAGAGCAATAAGGTATACGGCAGACCCCAATTAGTTTGCCCTCCAAAACATATTCCTAGAATATACTTAACCCCCATCTCGACGTTCTAAGGGGGTTGCCCCTTAGTTGTTGGCGTTAGAGCAATAAAGTGTACGACGGACCCCCATTAGTTTGTTCTTCCAAACATATTCCTAGAATGTACTTACCCCCTATCTCCACGCCCTAAGGGGGTTGCCATACAAAATTTACAAAATTGATATGAAAATGCCCACAACTTCTTTATAATTGGCCTTAGAGCAATAAAGTGTACGACAAACCCCCATTAATTTCTTTTCCCAAACATATTCCTAGAACCTACTTACCCCCTATCTCCACGCCCTAAGGGGGTTGCCATACAAAATTAACAAAAATGATATAAAAATGCCCACAACTTCTTCAAAGTTGGCCTTAGAGCAATTAAGTGTACGACCGACCCCCATTAGTTTCTTCTTCCAAACATATTCCTAGAATATACTTACCCCTGTCTCCACGCCTTAATTAAGTTGCCATACAAAATTTACAAAAATGATATGAAACTGCCCACAACTTCTTCAGAGTTGGCATTAGAGCAATAAAGTTTACTACCGACCCCTATTAGTTTCTTCTCTCAAACATATTCCTTGAACATACTTACCCCCTATCCCCATGCCTTAAGGGGGTTGCCATACAAAATTTACAAAAAATGATATGCAAACCCCCACAACTTCTTCAGAGTTGGACATAGAGCAATAAAGTGTACAACCGACCCCAATTAGTTTCTCCACCCAAACATTTTTGTTGAGCATACTTACCCTCTTTTTACAGCCCCTAGCACGGTTGCCATACAAAATTTTAAAAAATAAGGTAAAAAAGCGTACAACTACCCCGAAGTCGCCCCTAGTGGAATAAAATGTATCACTGACCCTCATGAGTTTCCCCTCCCAAACATATTCCTAAAATATGCTTACCCCCTATCTCCCCCTCCAAGGAGGTTGCCATACAAAATTTGAAAAAATTAGGATAAAAATTTCTATAACTTCCCCGTAGTCACCCGTGGAGCATTAAAAAGTGACACTGGCCCCTATTTAAAAATAAGAAATATGTCATAAGTAAAAAAATGGGTAAAAATAAAAAAAGTTTGGGATTTTGAAAGGCCAATGTGAAGGGTATATAAGATTCGGCACAGCCGAATAGCGCTCTTACTTGTTTTATTATTACATGCGTAAGTATGCTCTTTGTAATTGTTGTAGACTAAAAAAAAGAAGGTAGTCTTGGTTTTTTGCTTATATGTCGGTCATTTATTGGGCGATTTTGCTGAATTTCAATAACGATTTTCTCGCGACTATCTCTGACAGTTTGATACCACTTGCGGTTCTATGCAATATCGGGGGGCTTAAGAAAACTTATTTCAACCATAACACGGACAGACGGTCAGACGGAATTGTAAGATATTTGTTTGAATAAAGACTTAGTGTGGTTATTCCGAAAAATGAACAAACTATAAATTGCTTTTCTTTAAAGGCTGGTAGGATAAAGGGATCGCCTTTAGGGCTCCTTAATGAAATTGCATTCTAAGGACAATGGTAGAGGAAGGGTATAAGACAGAGCCCATCGAAAACAGCTGATGGCGCTCAACGAGTTAGACACAATCAAGATAATAAAGATTTGCTTAAGAAGTTTTTTTTTTTGGACATATCGGGCTTTTCCTTTTTTTAATATGCCCATTCTTAGGTAGTCGCTTAATAAAAGTAATAGACCTACCCCACCTAAACAAAAATAGGGAGTCTATCATAAAACGTACTGTTATTGAGTTTGTTTGGTGAGGACCGAACTCCCCCATGCCCGACTGTTAGCTAGACCTCTTACTCAATGGCTCCCGCAGCCCTCATGTAAACCGACTTTAGCCCTACCCGTTGGGGTAGTAATAAAAAATCGAATTGACTCCATCTAACTACATACATACACACATTCACTAACATTATACCTAAGATCACGTTTAATAAAAATTGTTACATTTAATACACAAATTTATTTTTATATACATATGGTTGAAAATTGATTTTTGTACTTGCTTTGAAACAAAAAATTTAAAAATAAAAAAATTTCAATCAACTTTTTTTCAATATATGTTAGCTATACTAAATGGATGCTAAGTCCAGTTAGGCGTTATAATCAAATCTGAATCAATTTTGCAACAAAAACTGATGACACCATTTTTAAATGGAGTCCACTGATTTTCCAAAACTTTTGAGTCCCGATTCATAACATAATTGTCACCGATCTCGCTAACTGGTACCTTTGGGTACCTTTTCTTATGTTTAGATCCACTAAGACGGGATTTTGGGAAATTCGGACCCGAAGGGGCTTAAAATGGGCCAAATATGGAAATATCCGAAAGTTAATATCTCCTAAACTACAAACGATAGAAACAAAATTTAAAAAGGATCGTATTTAACTTAAAAAATAAGCAAACTCGTGTCTGGCATTTTCTCAAAATTTTCGACCCTTAAGGCTAAAAAAGGGTAAAAACTAAATTTTGATAGTGCCTAGGTCCACTTTGTAACTTCTAAACGAGTAAAGGTACAGACATAGTTCAAAAGGCAATCGACAGATACTAAAAAATGTGAATACGTTTTTGCCACTTTTTGGAAATTTGGACGTTGAGGGGTAAAAAAAGGGTTCAAAAATAGGTTAAAATTCTTTATTGGTACTTTTTGTAACTTTTGAACCAATAGAGATAAATACGTAATATAAATTGCGTTCGACAGGTATCGACAAAATAAGAATACGTTTTCGATACTTTTTAAAAGTTGTGGACCCTTAGGCACAAAAAAGGTACAAATTACATATTCGTAATTTTTAAGTACTTTTTGTAACTTCTTAACTAATAAAGGTAAAAACATAGTTTAATATGCGTTCGACAGGTCAGGACAAAATATGAATATATTTTTTTAACTTTTTTAAAAATCTAGACCCTAATGAGCAGACAAAAGAGTACAAATTTGTAAAGTGGTACTTTTCATGTACTTTTTGTAGCATCTGAACCAATAAAGATAGAAACCAAATTCAAACTGCGTTCGATAAGTCTTGACATAATATGAATATTTTTTTATACTTTTTAAAAAATAAAGACCCTTGGGGACAGAAAAAACGGTACAAATTACATTTTGGTTCTTTTAAGGTACTTTCTGTAATTTCTTAACCAAAAAATGTAGAAACTTCATTTAAATTGCGTTTTGCAGGTCTCAAAAAATTAAAAATATATTTTTGGTACTCTTTTAAAATTTTGTTCCTTAAGGGGTATAAAATATATAATGGTTTTGTGTTTATTTTGTTTGACATAAAAATCAAATAGCAATATGATTACAACTTATTTTTAAGCATACATTTATTTATTTATTTATTTCGATAAAAATCAAATAGCAATATCATTAGAATCTAATAAAATATTTACTGAAGAAAACTATTATTTTAAAAAACTAGTTGTTTTAAAAAAATTTCTGGAGTTTTTTCTGTGTACTGCTTATTTGGTAATAGTTTAAGAAATAAAGGCACAAAACATCACCTTCACTTAATAAATTTCTAAAACTGCGCTTACGAAGTAGCGGGTCACGTGCTAGTTTACAATAAATCCCTTCCCTAAGGAACAAATCACATCAATAGTTTTAGACCCGGAGTATATGTAGTTTTACTTGAACAACCAAACTCATTTCTTTTTAAATAAAAATCATAAAAATATTTAGAAAAATCTTATAGCAAGGTTTCGTAGCCTTAAACTTAGAATTATGTTGTGAAGTCTATTCCAAAAGGCTTGTGATAACATTGCTAGTCAGTGCTTATGAAAAGCTAAGAAACCTAATGATAAAACAAGCTTGCAGAAAAATAGTTTCTTTTGATAATTGAAATAAGCTTAAATTGGTAATCCTTTCTTAAGCTTGTGATAAAAGCAAACACACAATAAAGTCACGTCGCAAAAAAGAAAAGAGTAACAGAGTGACTCTTAATTTCGTTTTGCACCTGGTACGTGGTTTTACCATGAGCAAACATTAACTACAACATTTTATTTTGCTTCACTTTGAACACTTTAAAACATTTTGTTTTAATTTATATGGCATATTTTTTAACTTAATTTTTTACCCTTTGAAATAAAATTCTTTAATTTACTTATATTGTTTTTAAACTTCACTTTTTTTAACAAATACGTCAGATTGAAACATTTTGAAAACAAAACAAAATTTTTATATAAAAAAACACTTAAAAAAAACTATAGTAGATATTGTTCGACTACAACTGTGCTTTTAACGTTATTATTAAGCTATATTTTGGTTCAAAATGGGTTTGTTGGGTACCCTTACAAGCAACAAAATTTGACGTACATAAGTATGTACATATAAGCTCTTTTGTACAGGGGGGCTGATAAAAGCTGGTACCAAAAATAAAATAACTTTTCGATAAGATGGCGCAGATGCGTGGAGGCCATTCGTATTCAATTATTTTCAAAACTTCATGGATTACTTTAATTTAAATGTATTATTTTCAAAAGGCCTCCACCCTCGGTAAAACATGTTCGACATCAGCCACCGATTATACGTTTTTTATGGATGTATGCATGGGACAATTACCTTACAAGGTAGTATCGATTCAACAGCTGACTATTATTTGCTCGAGTTTTTCCACTCGTTAAATCTGTCAAGCAGTACGTTTTTTGACATAAACGAGGATGCTTTTACAACAACTTCATAAATTTGGTATCGAGTTTGTTGTAGTTGTTGCCGTAGCGATATTACCTAGTAAGGTGATTGTACCATGCATGTATGTGTGTGCGTGTGTGTGTAACTATGTTTGTGTGTATAGATTTGATGGATTTTCATAAACTAGAAATCAATCAATTTAAGTACATATTCCTACAAATATACATGTGTATATGTAAGTATGTTTGTATATACATAATTGTGAATAGCCAATTACCAATATCTAATGCAACAATAAGGATTGCATGACAAGTACTGAATTTTTTATTTTATTGTTATAAAATTGACATTAAACACGAATGGCAGTTCAATGAACGATTTCAAAATTTCATAAATTGTGTGTCTATAAATTTATTTAGTTTTACAGATACTTTTTAAGTAAACAGATTTCTTCAATCGGCATAAATAAGTTTAAAATCTTTAAAAATGACAAATAATCCTTTTTTAAGTTGGACAGATATATTTTCAGTATATCCACAAATATTTCAAGAACTAGTGTCACATACGGATTATTTCGATGAAATATACCTGCCCAGCGACGTTGATTGGCAGGACAAAATGTATTATTTGTTGTTGGAAGTACAAAAAAATGTAAATGAAGCTCTGGACAGTGGCAAGTAAGTATTTGTATTCACTCAACAAGCTTAAAAACACTTTTATGTTTCAAATGTTAAACGCGGTAACATTTTTGAGACAAAAGTTCAAGTGAACCATGAAAACGCCTACCGCGCTACGGTTTCGGAGCTCGAAAAACTCAGCAAAAACTTCTATACATATCAACTCAAGACCGCAAAAGGCCTTCAGGTAGTTATTAAAGGCATTGATTCTAATGTTGACCCAGAAGAGATCAAGACCAGTTTGTTAAGCAAAGGGTTTATGGTTAGGACTGTATCCAATATGAGAAACAGGGAAAAACACCCCCAACCATTATTCCGAGTGGAGCTTGAGCCTGGTGATATCAAATTGAAAAAAAGTGAAATTCACCCCATTTATAATTTAAAATATATTATGCACCGACGAGTTACTGTGGAAGTGCCACACAAGCGATCTGGGCCTGTACAGTGCTTGAACTGCCAGGAATATGGCCACACTAAAGCTTATTGTAAGTTGCCTTCCGTTTGTGTTGTGTGTGGGGATCTGCACGGTACGACCAAGTGCGACAAGCTAAAAGATGATCCTAGGATGAAGAAATGCAGCAACTGCGGGGGAAACCACACTGCCAACTATAGAGGTTGTCCTGTTTTTAGTTCAGTTAAGCGCTCAACTAAGCCGAAAAAGTTCCTGCCCCTCCCCAGCCTTTAAATATACCAAATACAAATATGTCTCCATTGGCACAACCAAATACAAATCAAGTTTCTTACGCCGCCGCATTAAAGTCTAACCAGCCTAGTTCACGCAAGTCCACCCAGCCTACAACACAACAAGAAGTGCCAACAAGCGAACCAACTGGACCCAATTTTAGCCCCCTGGAAGCCGTAATTGACAATATGGTCGAACCATTTACGCAGTTTATGGCGCAAATGGCCGGAATGATGCAAGAAATGCAAAAAATGCAGTCTGCTCTTCTGCAGTCTATGCTTAAAAGGCCATGAACTGCCTCAGGGTTTGTTTCTGGAACGCAAACGGCATCCGCGAACACAAAAACGAGCTCGAATATTTTTTGATAAACCAAAAAATCGATGTTATGTTGATTTCTGAGACTCATATGACATCTAGAAGCACTTTTAAAATTAGTAGCTATTCTTTTTACGACTCAAAGGATCCTAGGGGTAGATCATATGGTGGCTCGGCTATTTTAATCAAATCAAGAATTAAACACCAATGGTTGGGTGGCATCTCAGAATGTTATATCCAAGCTAAGAACGTCTGCATTGATGAATTTTTCACAACCTTGTTATTTCCTCAGTTTACTGTCCACCCAGATTTTCCATAACGAAGGATCAGTAAAACAGTTTCTACAAATCATTAGGTCCCCGCTTCATAGCTGCTGGAGACTATAACGCTAAGCATACATACTGGGGCTACCGCCTAATTAGTCCCAGAGGTCGTGTCTTGCATGATTCCGTGTCGAAAATGGGACTTTTCGTTATTTCAACTGGACAACCAACCTATTGGCCAACGGACAATAATAAAATTCCAGACGTAATAAATTTTGGCGTGGCAAAAGGTATATCCCCGGACCTTATTGAGGCTGTAGCCTCCTTGGATTTATTTTCTGACCACTCACCCACAATAATTACTATTTGCAGTCCTCACCAAATAGCAACTAGTGATTTTTTCTTATCTAAAAAAATAAATTGGTTAAAATATAAAAGATATATTAGTGCCCACTGCTCGAAAAACCAACCGCTAAAAACTCCGGGAGACATAGATGATAGTCTGAGCGTTCTAAATGAAAACATTAAAAAAGCCGTTGAACATGCGTCTTCTACCTATCGCCAGGCCAGGTACAGCAAAATTTTTTCTGACTATGTGGGAAAACTTTTATCTGAAAAAAGGAGAGTCCGAAGAGAATGGCAAAAGCATAGATCGCCCCAACTTAAAACTAAGCTGAAAGAATGTACTAAAAAGCTTGTTGGAGGTTCACAGAATGGCTTCACTTAAAGAGTACCTTGAAGGTCTAGACGCGACTCCTCAGACAAATTATTGCCTATGGCGATCAGCCAGACGTCTTAAAAGACCCGTTATCGCAAAACCACCACTGCGTTATCTGAGAGGATCCTGGGCTTGAAATGACGAAGAAAAATGTGATCTGTTCGCAAATCATTTCCAAAACGTGTTCACTCCCAATACTTGCACAGACGTGAGGGAATTACCGCCAGTTGTTGCTAGACGTCCTTTAGAAATACGTTTCCGATTTACAGATGTTGTAGAGGCTATTGCTAACCTAAATGGTAAAAAAGCTCCTGGCGTTGATAATGAAAGCAACAAAGTGCTCTTAGAGCTACTTTTACGGCAAAAATAATAATTCTTTTTATTTTTAACGCAATAATTCGGCTTGAACAATTCCTGCCTATATGGAAAATTGCCTTAGTAAAGATGATTCCTAAGCCTGGCAAAGATCCTTCAAAGGTAGAGTCTAATAGGCCCATAATTTTGTTACCCTTAATGTCAAAATTGTTCGAAAAATTGCTTAAGAACAAGCTGACTCCGATCCTGAATGAAAACAACTGCATTCTAGATCACCAATTTGGCTTTAGAAGTCTACATAGCACAATCGAACAAACTCACAGACTGGTGCAGGTTATAAGAAAAACCTTTGAGGAAAAGAAGTATTGCTCCGGGCTTTTCATTGTTTCTCTCAGGCTTTCGATAAAGTATGGCACGAAGGCCTGTTAAACAATCTAAAGCTAAACCTTCCAGCTATTATTTTCAACCTATTAGAAAAATACCATGACCGGTCAACAATTTATGATCAAAGAGGGAAACCAATTAAGTTCTTAACCAATAGGGGCTGGTGTACCTCAAGCAGTGATGTTATACACTTTTTTAAAAAGTCTTTGCAAAGTCGGAAAAAAATCCCTATTTTTCCCTACGCGCTCTAAAATTTGTCACTACAAAAATCCCTACTTTTTAATGCGAACATAAATCAACACAAATAAAAGGAAACATACGTATGTATTTAGGTTTTATACAAGTAAAATGTATTTAAAGTTTTTGTACGTACATTCTATATACGCATATAAATAAACACATAAACAAGGCTTCTTGATTTTGATCAAGTTACGTTGTCAAAGTGGTTTATTTTCGTGCCTATTAAATTTAGTTTGTTTTTAATTGTGTTAAATTTTGTAAAAATTGTTTTAACTGTTTAAATTTTAAAATTAAATTTATGCTGAAGTGCAATTTATTCATCTATACACATTTTCATAACAATAAAATAGTTTTTTGCAAGTGTGTTTTATATTGTGCGAATTTGCTTTGGGTTTTAACAATGTAACTATGCATTTTTTTTAAAGCGAATTTAAGCGAGACTACCTTGTATGAATTTGCCTTGTACATAAATCAGTCTTTTCATATAATTAAAATAAAATAACGAATAATAATAATAAACATAAAAGCAAAGGATATAAATTCATACGAGTCACAAATCGTAAATTAAACGAAACAGAAATTTGCTTTTTTTACTTTTGGATTGTGTTTTCTTTTAAAAAAATAACGGTTGTTTTGAACGATTGTTTCCTCATAACTGTACAGTTGTAAAGCTATTTGTTTTAAATGCAATTCGTTACTTTGGAGAGTGTAACAATTTTTAGATTCATTTTGTAAAAAGATCGGACAATGCATATTGAAGTTAAAGTTTTGTTTCTTAAAGCAAGCCGCTCAAATGGCGGGAAATACTCAAAAAAATGACAATATGCAATGTTGCCGTTACAACAACTTTACGCGTTGCTTGCAGAAATTTAAAAAGAGTGCCAAATCCCTACATTTTGACGATGTTAAAAAATCCATCTTTTTTTCCCCACGCTCGATTTTTTTAGACGAAAATCCCTACGAATAGGGATTTTTCCCTACTTATAACATCACTGAACTCAAGGGTCCAGTTCTGTACTTGCTTTACACAGCAGATATGCCAACCAATAGTTTTACACACACGTCGACATTTGCTGATGATACTGCTTTCCTTAGTATTCATAAAGACCCTAAAGAGGCTTCGAACCAACTGCAGCAACACGTAACTCAAGTTGAAAAATGGGCAAAGTTATGGGGAATAAAAATAAATGAACAAAAATGTACCCACGTAACTTTTACTTTACGCAAAGAAACGTGCTCCCTAATCACTGTTAACAAACACATGGTGCCTCAACGAACCGAGACAAAATATCTTGGTGTTCACCTAGATCGCCGCCTCACATGGAAGCCTCATATAAATGCGAAGCTGACTTAAATGAAACTTAAAGCTGCTCAAATCCACTGGCTAATTGGTAGAAACTCTGTGCTACGTCTGGATTGTAAACTTCTACTCTACAACTCGATTTTAAAGCCAATTTGGTGTTACGGTATACAATTATGGGGCACTGCTTCCGCCTCTTACATAAAAAAATACAACGTCGTCAAAACAAAATTCTGAGAATGATAACTGGTGCTCCGTGGTATGTCAAAAACATCAACATCCCCAAGGATCTAGAAGTTTCACTAGTAAAAAGCGAAATCCTAAACTATTTGGACAACTTTTTAAATAAGTTGGAAACACATCCAAATCCGCTCGCTCGAAGCATCCTGCAACATAGTGGGCACACCCACCTAAAAAGAAGGGATACTATTGCTCTTAGATGAAACTTTTAATATTAATTAACTTTATTATCAGAACTTAAATTTTAGTCTGGTACTGACTGGACTAGTATTAATAACTTAGTTTTAAGATTTAAATATTTATTGTTAGTTCGCTTAAACGAAGATTCAATAATAAAATAATAAAAAAAAAAAAGGTAAGTGAAGGTTCGAGTAGCGATTTCTCCAAGGAGATTTAAAAAGAAGAAATAAAAAGCGATATACATATTCTAGAAGACAGTATTTTTATTACATATTTTTTTTTAAGCTTTTATAGTATAACGTATTTTTTTTAATACCTATTTAAGTCTAAGTTTACAAATTGTAATATTGTGAAAAAAATTGTGTGGTATCGAGAGTGTTGTTGTAGTGTGTGTGTATAAGCAAAGATTATCCCCTTGAGGACCGGAAAAAAATACTTACCGGAAATAAAAATTATATTCGTGAAGGCTCAACATACGCAAGTTACACTATTGATGAATTTATTGAAAATATAATAAGCACAAAATAATATTAAAATAAAAAATTGTAACGGCAATTTCATTTCCGGTTAAGTACAGAAAACAAAATTATTTTTCGGTCGCAATTCCAGGAATTGCAACCGTTTAATCTATATATATATTATATCAAGGTGTAAGTTTGTTTGTTTGTCACGCAATCACGCCTAAACGGCTGGACCGATTTTCATGAAATTTGGAGTGTAAATACCTTAAAGCCTTGGGTGTGCGATAGGCTATACGCTTTTGGAAAAAGGGGAGGTGCCACGCCCACAGCACTTAAAATCTAACTGTACTTCTACTGCAAAAAAATAACTTTTAATACTGGTGCATATGTTGCACCGATTTTTTCAAAATTTTGTACACATTTATAAGGCCTCTAACGGAAAAAATTTTAAGTCAAAAAAGGAGGCGGGACCACGCCCTCTAAAACAAAAATTATATGATAGGCACTTATTCCAGACCGATTTTTTGAAATTATTTGGCATATAAACTGCTTCTAAAGTTAAAATTTTGGAGGTAAATAAGTGGGTGGTGCCACGCCCACAAAAATTAAACTTTTTTTGCTGGTACTTTTACTGCACCGATTTTTTTTTTAAACTTGGCACACATTTAGAAGGCCTCTAATTCTAAAATTCTAAAGGGCACAAGCTAGGGGTTGTTTCGCCCACAAAAATTTTAGTCTTCATTCTGGTTCTTCTATTGTTGCAATTTTTATGAATCTCAAAAATTGACCAATAATTTTTATTTTCGGTACAATAATTAGTGGCACAAAGATGGACAAACGTGCAAAGTTATTTGAAGATAGAGCAATATTTGAGCCAGTTATAGCCTAAAACGCTTAATCCGGGAGGACATTTGTATGAGAGCTAGGTCAAAAAATTAACCTATCATCACCACAAACAACATGCTTTTTTCCTATGCCAAAAAACATATCTGTTCCAAATTTCATTTAAATATCTGCAAAAATGCGGTCTATACTCTGTTCAAAAGAAGAATACATTAACTCCAAGCCGGACTGACGGACTAACATGTTTTAATCGACTCAGGAAGTGATTCTGTGTCGATCGGTATAATTAGAGGTAGGTCTGAGACCTTTACTTTTGTAGGGTATAAATATTTGTACAAAAACATAATCAAATTTGGGTATAACAATAAAAAATAACTTTAAACTCCTTTTGAAAAACTCTTGAAATGTAATTATACTATAAATTAAGAACGATTGATATATACAGGGTGTCCCTCGGCAAGGTATACTAATTTATTTTACCGCCATTTTAGTAAACGTTAGTCTTGACAGTTCGTATTTTGCAGTCGTGAAGTAGAGACATGGCAAATTTATTATGAAAAAATATTCAGTAACCCAACGTGTTTTAATCAATAAAACATGACAACCCCGATTTTCATGAAAAAATATTAATGAGTGCCGAGGCACATTTTCATTTGAGTGGATATGTCAATAACCAGAATAGTTGGTTCTGGGTAATAGAAACACCTCAAATTATCCATCAGTCACATTTGCATCCATTGAAAGTGGAAGTCTGGTGTGCAATTTGGTCAGGAGGAATCATTGGAGCTTACTTTTTTAAAACTGAAAACGGCGTAATGGGAAGCAAAATCCTGATATGATTGAAAACTTTTTAATGCAGCAACTGCATGCTTTGGGCTTGGCTAACATGTGGTGTTAACACAAAGGTGCTACATCGCATACAGGTAGGATTACAATGAAACTTCTCCGAGATCTCTTTCTACAATAATTTTTTTCAAGAAATGGTGATGATGATTGGCCTGATTTGACTGCTCCGGACTTCTTTTTGTGGGGATATCTGAGCAGCAAGGTTTATGCATATAAACCACCTTTCCGGCGGACACCCTGTATATGGCAATATTATTGGATCAACAATACTAAGAGGGTAATTCTAAGGGGAAGATATTTTAAAACTCCATATACCAAGTAATCCAAAAGGTTTGCCTTCCAATTCTTAACGCTTGCAGTTTTCAAACAAACTAGCCTTTGCTTTAACAATTAAATAATCCCAGGTTGCTGGTTTGCTGGTTTCCACTTGGAACTCCCCCCCGCTTCTCTCATGGCATGTTGTATGTCGCCTGTTCTAGAGTACTAAGTGGATAAAATTAACACATTTTTGCACTAAATGGAAAAACTCCTAACAGAGTGGAAAATAGCGTTTAATGAAGTACCTAACGACCCGTAATTTTTTTTATAAGCTACAAACTTAACTATTAATATTTGTATAGAAATTTAAAACTTAATAATCCAGATTTGTTTTGTTAGGTTTTGATTGCATAATTTCACACAATATTGTTTATGGGTTTAATGTTTATGTGAAAGTTTTATTAACAACACTAAAGGGTATTTCGTGTAAAAATTCACATACTAAAAGCATAGACAGCTCATCAAAACGATTAAAATTTCGAGTTGAATCGAATGCCGTAATTTTCTCCCAGTTTTATATGCACTTTTTTAAGTTAAAAATTTGCTTCCAAACTTTACTTTTTAAGATTATTCCCGCGCAACGCCGGGTAGGGTAAGCTAGCATTAATATAAAATAATGTCAATATTAAGCATAAGTAAACGAAAATTGTAAAATGAGTTTTAAGCCGAATTAACAAAAATTTGTGTTAACAATAAGTTCTATAAATACGAAAGAAATTAAATAAAGTTAGTTGTTAAATATCTACAGTTGAGCGTAGTTATTTTTTAAAAATACTCCAAGGAACTCCCATTACGAAATTCGCGCACAGTGGCTGAAAATCGTTTTTTTTTTTGGCCAAAATTTTGTAACTTTTGAACCGATCAAAATATTGAAGTTTTTTTTTTAGTGGATAGATATTTAGTTCAGCTTGACTCTGTTTTAATTACATTAAAATTGATTGAGGACTTTTTAAGGACTTCTAGGTCAAAGTTGAACTTTTGATTTTTTTTAACTTTTGGAGTGAAGTATGGGTTTATTTGTATGTATGTAATAATTTTTTGTGATAATGGAATCTTTTTTACGATACACTTAAAAAAATTATTACACCAAAAAAAATATTAAATTAAATGGAGATTTTGCTGTTACCACGGATTATTTTTTGATGTCAAATTTGATAATTTTAAAAAAACATTATAAAAATAAAACTTTTTTTACTAATACTATATTTTTTGTACTTAAATAACAATGAATTATAATTATTATTCATTTGACAAAAATATTGATTGCAAATATTTTATATTTTGTTTTGTGCTATTTCTGTTCTTTAGTAGTTTTTGGCTTCTTCATGTAAATTCCGATGCTCCACTTTCCATTGATTTCGAAAATTGGAGATAAACGGATCTGACGTTGCCAATAATGTATTAAATAGATCTTCATTTGTGGAATTTCGTGAAATTTTTCTAGTATTACGCTTTCTATAAAATCTGTAATCCTTGTTCCTTTTTTCCTGATTCTCCTCTGATACGCGCGGCGGTTGAAATAGAAATGAAAGTAAATAGTTGTTTAAAAAGTTTGTTTAGCGTCATTAGGGAGCTCCTTCAGACGGGAAGAGAAAAATCGGGTTTCGAGTACGTGAAAAGTATATGCATACAAAAAACAAAAAAATAGTTTGAGCGTTCAAAATAATATTGAGTTTGATAACATTATAAGAAAACGGAAACGAAAAGAAATTGTATATACAAATTTTGCATGCCTTTATAATTTAATATTAGCGTCGTAATTATTCGTATCATATTTATAAACTCAATAGTCTTATAGGGTTTAAATAATATTAGCGTGTAAGATTTTCTTAAAATAAAACTATGTATGATTATAGCTGAAAGAAAAAGGTAAAATGATGACTTAAGAGTGATTTGTTGGCAATGACGGAGAGGTAAGTGCAAGAGTTCGGCCGTACGGGATTAGGGTCGTACAAACATAATGGACTGGTTAAAAAGTTTGAAAAGGTTGGGAGTGCGATTAGATTAGAGATCAACATCTTTCTCCGAATGCGGTAGTGCGGTGGGTTGAGTATAAATACAGTAGATGTGTTGTGTTGAAATACCAATTAAGTTTTTTTTAATGTTGCGTTTCGAATCTGGCGCAGGTTTGGGACCTCCTGAGGTGAGATGCCAGCTGGTGAAGTCGCCACGCAGTTTCATAACAATCTTCAATAAATTATCTTAGCAAGAATTTTAAAACAGTTTTGCTTAAGCATAGACTTTATTTGTATGTATGTACATGTCAACGAGACAAATTCATGTCTTGCCAAATATCAAAATCCAAAGAAAAAAAAAGTCTGATTTTTTTATAATGGAGTTTGACGTTCGCCTAAGCATGAATTTTTCTCGTCAGGACGTACAATAAGAAAGCAATATTTTAATTATCTACTTGCAATAAATAGAAAAAATCGAAAACATTATATATATTTTTACAAATTCAATATAAAAATGCTATGCACAATACGCTTAGGATAAAAAATACGCGTTCTGCATACTTAAAAAGCGCTTAATCTAGCGCGAAACGCACCAATTTGGCATCGTTTCTTAATCTTACTCTCAAATATATTGAAAAGTAAATAAACACTTCAACAGCGAAAATTTGCAAGTAAATGTATAATACAACTAGCCGAAAAGAATGCATTTTCGAAAGCAGGTACGTAATTTCATCCTCAGTACTCTTTAAACGATAGTAGTGTATTTTTGGCTGTAAACATCACTTATTTAACTTACATGTAAGAGAGAAAGGAAAACGGAATATATATTTTCCTTCTTTTTGATTTTTGTAAGCTAATACGCAGTTTACTTTTCATATACATCATGCTTTTTTGCATTAAAAGTGATATATTTTACTACTGTAATTTGAAGTTCATTTAAAAATTGTTATATTATTATTTTGCCTAGAATTTGTTGTTTGAAAAACTTTTGTAAAATTGAGTTAGTTGAATTTTTGAATTTGAACAAATTAAAATTTGATAACGAGTACATAAAAAATACATATAGTTGGCGACGAGGAAATATGGATAGATCAATTGAACAAATTTTAGAGTTTCAACATGTATGGGCTCAACAAATGTTTGCACAACAGCAGCAGTTTGTTGCAGAGATTATAAATCAACGCAATGCAAGTCCCGTAACGAGTATAACTTCTAGTGGGATTGTGGTACCAAGGTTTCAGCAATTTGATGAAGATTCGAATGATTTTGACACGTACAAAAGGCAATTGGAAGAGCATTTCAAAGCATATGGCGTTGAGGAAGATGACAAAAGGCGATCATTTTTCTTGTCATGGATTGGGGACAAAAGCTACCGGTTGTTACAAAAAGTAATTGGAAACCAAAATCTGCAAGTTTTGTCTTATTCAGAATTGATCTCAAAATTAGATGACCATTATAATAGAAGGGAGCATATTATTAAATCAACCTACGAATTTTACAAAAGAAGTAAACGAGAAGGTGAGAGCTACAAGCAATGGGCAACAAAAAGTCTCTTCGGCAACACTTGACTAACGGGCAAGCATTAATCCATCTCTCAGATGAAATGAAACGCTTTTTTATTACTGTATATTACAATAGAGGGTAAATCCTTTCATTTCTTTTTTTGTCAACGAAAAATGAACTGAAACTAAAGATCATTTTGCACTGTGCCATGTGTGAATTTATATGCTTATCTTTATTTTTGTTGAACTAATTGTTTTTAATAAATATTTTTGCTTTTTATTTTGGCTTAAGTTCATTATATAATATCTTTTTATTAAAGCATATTGTATATGGATACGTAAACTTCGTTCTAACTTACAAAATAAAATAGAAGGAAAACACTCATACTGTATCCCTTTCTCTGTTACATGTAAGTTTAATAGATGATGTTTACAGCCAAAAAGACACTACTATCGTTCAAAGAGTACTGATGATGAAACTGCGTAGCTGCTTTCGAAAATGCATTCTTCTCGGCTAGTATCGGTAGAAAGAACCCGCTTTTTTCATATAAAAAGTTTCTTTCAACATTAACGGAAAAAAATTTCTTCTAATAAAAGGAAATTATATAATGAACTTAAATCAAAATAAAAGCAAAAATTTGTATTAAAAACAATTAGTTCAACAAAAATAAATATAAGCATGTAAATGTATAATGTTATTGCAAACTTCTTTTAGAAAATCTTTTTACACTCATAACAGCATTTTAATTCTCCTTTAGAGTAGCATTTATTACAGTTGTTAAGCATTGATTACACTGTGTGTAATTTTTTAAGTCATGGAAAAATAACCATATTCGGACATCACTACGTGAAAGAAGACCAAAAAAGAAAAGACCCGTGTCTCCCAGTTTTGCCCAAAGTCATGCACTTTTTTTGTTATGGGCCCCCAAAGATTTGGGGCCTTGGTGCCATTTTTGCAAAAAGTGATAATTTTCTCAGGCTCATATCTTGCAAACCGTTCGGAATTTTAATTTACTCTTTGAGGCAAAGTTGTAGCCCTTTTTATAAAGAACAAAAATAATGAACATAAAACAAATAATTTTAAATCAAAATCGCAAAAAACTGAAAAATTCAAATTTTTTTTACCTTTTTTCCCCTGTTCAGGTCCATAGGTAGCAAACCGTTCAAAATTCAAGGAAACAGTCAACTACAAAAATTTACCTAACATCCCACTAAACAACTTTTTAAAACATATAAACTTCCTAGGAATGATTCTTAACACCGTTTAGGTAGCGCTTAGGTAGCCGCAAAAGTTAAAAATTTCCCCAAAATGTGTGTATGTACATACATGTAGTTATGAAGTTATCTCTTCCTTACGTTTAATCAAATTGCCTTAATTACATATATTGTATCTGTCTTTTGTGTAATAGAGAACTTTTGTGCACATAAATATGTGTATATGCATGTGAGATAGCCGCGAAAAGTCTTGCAACCTAAACAGGTAGGCAAACTTTAAAATTGCAGGAAACCCTAAACAACAAAATACATCATACACAAATCGCAATAATGATCGTTAACGGCCTTAAATTAAATTATGTACATACTTTTTTTATTGCTTTGTTATTACTTTTTAATAATGATTGTTTATACCACCAATAAATTACCCCCTATTTTTGTAATAAGAAAGGACAATCCAAAATAAAATAGCAATTGGATAAATTTAAAAAGCAGAAATTATTGCACCCAAACTTATCAAGAAATCAACTACAAAAATTTACCTAAGATTTCAGTAAACAGCTCACGCGATCACGCACCGACCGCACACGCATCAATAAACGCAGATCACAATATAAAAGCGACGCGACTCCCACATCGAGGCATTACACAGCGCGACGTCAACAAGATCAGAGCGGTGAAAGTTATAGAGAAAGTTCTACAGCATAATTCACATACAACATTGGCAACTGACAATTTCAATATGCAGTGTAAAAAGATTTATTTCTTATGCTACATTTGCGGTCATCAAATCAGAAAAAATAATTCTACAAGATTTCAAAAGGAAAAGAATCTTTTAACAGGTGAATTTAAAAGAGCATATAAGTTATTTTTGGACGAAATAGATTTGACCGGTGAAAATTACACACCTAACGCAGTGTGTCACCAATGTTATAATAATCTCATAGCATGGTTGAATGGAGGCAAACATAGTATGAAATATTGTAAGCCGGTAAACTGGATTAATCGCCCAGGTGATCATGGTGGAACCAGTTCTTATGCATGCGTTAATTACACATCTTGATTAAATAGACATGATGAGAAGAACAAAGTTTGTAAAGCAAGTGTAACAGCCACACTTCCAGTACTTGCACCTGAAAATTTTGTATTCCCAAGGCCGCAAACTCCAGATCGTAGGACAGAATTTACAGAAATGACTACAGCAAGAGGTGTTACTAATCAAGATCGATTTGATACTGATTATGAGCCCCAACAGGGAAGAGATGAACCAAAACTAATAACTAATAAAAAATCAAATTCTACGAAAATAAATGGAAGATTTGCTGTGATTTGAAGGTCATCAATATTTTACAAGGAGTCATGGATGAGGGCGGCTTTCCAAAATTTGTTTTCTTTGTAATTGGGATTTGCGCTCACCTGTAAATCAATTCCAATGTAATTCATGGAGCCAAAGAGGAAGTGTTCCTGCACAAATGAAACAACATAGACTTAAGAATGCACCTTTAATTGACAATACTCAAGACATTTTGCTGCCACCGCTCCATATAAAATTAGGAATTGTTAAAAAATTCATTGAAATGGCCGTTGTAAATTGTTCAAGCGCATTCGACTATTTGAAAAGCGTTTTCCCAAAGCGTAGCGATGACAAAATTAAAAAAGCTATTGCAGTAAACTTAGAACGATTTTTTGTTCACCTCGTTGTACTATAGCTATTTACACGATGTTAATGTTTTCTTTTCTGCCCTTATAATTGTCTTCATTTAATAGGCCCTGACATTAGAAGCTATTCAAGAGCAAATTTGATTCATCGCTTGATGAAAATCATTCAATGGCATTAATTAACCTTCAGCGTGGTGGGGATCGAGACGCGGAACTGCAAGCTAGAGAAGGGGTGAAAGAAATGCTGTATTATTTTGAGAAAATCGGCATATCGATGACGTTAAAGCTGTATTGTCTTTATTTTTATTCTGACGACTTTATTAAAGGACTCCCTACCGAATCCGATGAGCGAGGAGAACGGTTCCACCAAACCACAATGCCCATGGAAAAACGGTACAAAGGCAAAAAATTCGACGCATTGCTTGCAGAGGTAATATCAATTTTATTGTTGCATGGTCTTGTATTATTTTTGATTTCTTTTCTAATTCATTTACGGTATGTTGGTGGAGTCACAAGATAACCCTTTATGATGTTAATTGGGTATGTGAAAAAGAAAAAGCTAATGATGGAAAGCAGTCTGGAAGCAACGTGCCTGTGGACACCATAAGTTCTGAATCAGCGCCAGATTTGGACGACGATTTGGATTCTCAACTTAAGATAGCGCGATTTGCAAGTCCAGGGACATCAACGAATATTTTTTAATTATTTTTTTGTAATAGGCAGCACAGTATCTCAATGTTGAAGAAAATAAAAAACAAATGAAATTCAAAAATTTTCGTAAAATTTTTAACTAACTACATGTATAACATGCATACATTTTCGCAAATTTTTAACTTTTGCGGCTACCTAAGCGCTACCTAAACGGTGTTAAGAATCATTCCTAGGAAGTTTATTTGTTCTAAAAAGTTGTTTATTGGGATGTTAGGTAAATTTTTGTAGTTGACTGTTTCCTTGAATTTTGAACGGTTTGCTACCTATGGACCTGAACAGGGGAAAAAAGGTAAAAAAAATTTGAATTTTTTAAAGTTTTTTGCGATTTTGATTTAAAATTATTTGTTTTTTAATTTTTTTGTGTTCATTATTTTTGTTCTTTATAAAAAGGGCTACAACTTTGCCTCAAAGAGTAAATTAAAATTCCGAACGGTTTGCAAGATATGAGCCTGAGAAAATTATCACTTTTTGCAAAAATGGCACCAAGGCCCCAAATCTTTGGGGGCCCATAACAAAAAAAGTGCATGACTTTGGGCAAAACTGGGAGACACGGGTCTTTTCTTTTTTGGTCTTCTTTCACGTAGTGATGTCCGAATATGGTTATTTTTTTTCGTGTTGCACTGTGTTACAGTTGCTACAATTTGTGGCCTTATTATCAAACAAACCTTATATTTTTCTAGGAACTATGAAGATGTCGTTCGGCAAAAAGAGAAACCTATATTTGATTCATCTCATATTCAACGATTTTCGCCTGCAACAAGTCCACCAAATGTTTGCAAAAAATGTGAGAAAGGCTTAACGAAATGCAGCAAAAAAATTAATATCTCTTGGACTTTAGACAATATATGCAAGGCAGCTCAATTACTAAAAAGTCCTCCAAGCAATGTAAATTTTTGTAACGAATATGAAATGAGAAAAGTTTATTCGCTAGTATACGATGTTTTTAGATGTAAGTATATTTTAGACAAACCTAAAAAAGAGCGGAAAGCATTGCGCTACTTAGCACAAAGCTCTAGTGCTCCACTTGCGCACTTTACCAAACACGCCAGCTATTGCGGCAATGTTAAAACAGTAACAATATTTACATAAATAATTTTTCATGAGCTAATACTAAAACCAAGGTTTAGAAAAAAACACATACTGAATTAAAAACTCGAACAGAAATACAAATGAACAAAGTTAAAAGCAGCAGATACCCTTCACATAGTGATAAGGATATATATATTACTGGCAATTTCTGGGAATGACAATTATCAAAGATTACATGTACAACTATATGATTTCCCCATCCTTAAGGTGCGGTCAGATAAGTTAAATATTTGCCCTAAAAAGCGTGGCCACTAAACATTATTGGTTGGTTTGTTGGTTTCCGTGGTAGTTCGCTGCACGCAAACTGTCAAATAGAGTCTAAATGACCCCGTTTTGACAACACCACACCACTCGATAGGTGATAGTTCCCCTTGAACTATGGTCCGATAGGTCGTTCAGCCCAATCGCAGATACATTCCCTAGGTTATCCAGTACATGATGGCCCAGGAATTTGTGCCTCTTCACAGCCAGAGCAGGGCATTCACAGATAAGATGGAAAACTGATTCCTCCATTTTCCTATTCTTGCAGCTGCGATAGTGGTCTTTGAACGTGGGGCAGGGTCGTTCTGCATGCCTTCCCAGCATCCAGTGACCTGTTAGCACGGCCAGAAAATTCGAAATTCCCACGCGACTTCGGTACAAAAGTTGCGTAGTACGTCCGACATCGAAAGAGGGCCACGTTTGCCTGGCGATCCTACACGTATCCAACCCCCGCCACCTATCAAAGAATAGAAAGATGCTGCTCTTAATAGTGTGCAACGGAATTGCGACTGTATTCTCATTGGAGATATTCAGAGCAGATCCTTTCTTAGCTAACTCATCTGCCCGTTCATTACCATGGTAGACCCTATGGGCAGGAACCCAAACCAGAGTAATGTCAGACTGCTGCCTTAGCTTGGACAATTCTATTCTACACTGACTGATCAATAATGGCGTGGTAGCGAATGATCTGAGTGAGAGAAGCGCCGCCCGGCTGTCAACAAAAAACCGATATTCCCGCGGATAATTCTGTTATGTAGTAGCTTACAAGCCTCCCGAATAGCAAATATTTCGGCCTGAAATACACTTTATTCATCCGGAAGACGAAAAGAAGCATTTACGCCCAGCTCCTCTGAGAAGATACCGGATCCAACTCCAGTGTCCAACTTAGAGCCGTCCGTAAAGATCCTAATGCCACAAGCTTCCCCAAGGTTACCCCTACACCATTCACCCCTGGAGGGAATTAGAACTTCAAAAACCCTATCAAAGTCCGTGTAGGGAGTAATATAGTCAGAAGGTTGGTCCACAAAGGGGGGCAGTCCTTGCAGAATTTTCGCATGCCCATATGGCCTCGATTTCCAACATCCAGTCGATCTAAGCCTTACTGCACTATAAGAAGATATGGCCTTAATGTGAAGATCGATGGGAGCGAGATGCAAAATAGTATTCAATGCCTCAGAAGGACTTGGTCACAGTGCGTCCGTAATTCCAATGCATGCGGCAATCAAAAAGCTTTTCTGCGGCAACTCGACCCTTGCGACTGTGAGGTCTGCTGAACTGAGCTGCGTACACAGAAAAATATTAATACATTTTTTAGCAAAAAGACATGATCTAGGCTTACCATTTTCTTTTGCATACAGTACATTAAATGCCGAGGACGGGAAACTTTTTACCTCAGAGTTTACCACCCAGGGTTCCTTTACTATTGCAATGTCCAGATCGTCTTCAGCTAAGAGCACCCGTAGGTTATCAATAGCACATTTCGAGTGTTTCAGATTAATTTGAACGATCTTCATCGTCATTTTGGCAGGTACTTGGGTGTGCCAGAGAGCGCGATTTTTGTAAGCAGAGTGCCGGCTACTTCCACATTTTCTGCTTTTTCACTCCCCTCCTTCGATGGCCGAAACACCTTAGCATCCCTTACCCCAAAGAACAGCTTATGGTCCACCTTCTCAAGTTCCACTAAACCTGTTTCGGTGATGGCGAGTATTAGGCAAGCATGACCATCGCCCTGTTCCATTCGGATGACCGACCAATCCTCCATGGGTATGCTAGGGTTCTGAAGCTTCAGACACTCCAGCATTTTTCGAGGCTCGCTTACCATTTTTGGTAACCAAATGCTAGCCCGAGGTCTCAATGGGGTTTCCACGGCCTGGACTAGCTTAGGGCTTAAGCCTTTTATTTTGAGATATATGTATTTCGTAAGCGTTAATAAAATAATAATCGATTTTTATTTTTGTTTAATTTACCGCGTCACCTCAAAAAACTTATTTTCGAGTGAAAAAAATCAAACAATTTGTTTCTTAAAACAGTGGTCACTTTTTTTTGGGCAAATATTTGACATATCTGACCGTAGCCTTAGTTTAGTTTTTCAGTTTTAGTTCTATTTTATTCTTTCTTACTTTACAACATATAATTTTTTATGGTTAAAACTACAATTATTATTAAAAGTATAACAACCAAACTTACAGTAGTACCCTGTGCTACGTTTTTTTTTAAATTCAATGTATCTAATGATTTCTCTATTGTCAATACTTTGGAGATAACGTCCCTCCAAAGTAAAGTTATTAATGTTTTTGTAAAATTAACATAGTTCAAAGGTATAAGTACTCCATGACTAAATCTATGGAACAAATTTTCAAACACAAACCCTTTTATTTTAATCGTACAGTTCTCAAACTTAATAATACTATTTCTTTTAACAAAATATGGCTGATCATTACAACTGTGATATATTTTGGTAAACTTAATTAATTTTGTTATAACAAGGCCTGCTTTAATTTTTTTAATCAATGGTTCTTTATTTATTCTAAGTTTACAATTATGTTGTCATGGATCAAAAGGTTTTTCTTTACCATTAATTTTTCTTTGTTTTTGTATACCATATTACCCTGCACCAGCATTTCTTATATTAATAACTCTAATTCCTCATAGCGGTCATTTGGAAACGGTATGATGAGAGCCTTAAAGTATGTTTCTGTTGTAATTTTCGGAATTTGAAGCACGAAAACTAAATTATTTTCAAAAAACATAATGCTTGTTTTAAGGTAAGGTAAAGTTTCCACCGTTATATTGTTTCTAATCTTTTCTTCTTCAGTCAGTATGTCATGCGTTAATATGTTCTGTTTGCCCGTCACAACAACGTCTAATATTTTTTCTCTTTGTTTATTTAGAATATTAGGGTCGGGATATGTTTTCAAAACAAACCTAAACTTTTCCACCACATTAAGAGCTTTGTTTGTTCTATCTGTAAAATTTGATAAAAACTCATTCAATTTATTTTGCTGTTTGTTAACACTTTTCACCACAGTATCAAGATTCTTAATAATGTTCATTTGGTCAGTTATCTGTTCTGCGTTGTCGCCCAATGTTGTCAGATGGTGATGAATTTCCTTTGCGTCATCATCGTCAATTGTTCCCAATAACATTTTTAAAAACGATCCTCCAATGTAAATCAGTCCCCTTTTTTCCCTGTTGTTTCTATAGGAGTATGGAATTAGCGTTGATAGAGCTGTTCTTGCCAGTTTAATTTCTCTTTGAATCAAGCAAAATTTCTTCTATCTTTTCTAAGTAAATTTCGAAGACCTCTAAATCCACTATATGCAACACATTAAAGTATTTCTCTACCACTGCTTCGCGTTCCATTTTATAAATCACAAATCCATTATTTGGATTTATTTGATAAGTTTCAGTTATGTTTGCCATTGATCTTGCCACAAGCATCAGTGTGATAATAGTGAAGAAATCTATTCTGCAAAAACATTAAAACTGTTGGTGGAACCTGCGTTTCATTTGAGTTCTGAAGTATTTTTAATTTTCTTATTACTAGTGTCTGTTACATAATTACCGCCTTTCTTGAACTCGAAGAGTCTGTTGCGGGGGGGTCCTAGGGGCAAACTTAACCCCATACATAACGCCCCAGCCGCCGATGAAATTTTGGTCATGACGGCGGGACGAAAGCATGAGGGAGAGGGCAAATCAGCCTATATATATTTTGCTCCTGAAAGTTTAATATTGAGTAGAGGGGAGGGGCATGCGGCCAAATGGAACCACTAGTTCCAGCCCGAGTCCCAGTGGCAGTATTTGAATTTTGTTTGGTTTTTAAAATTTTGTTAACTTTTTAATATTCTTGTTTTGTGTGTTTTTGTTAGAATTTCTGTTTTTGTTGCCTTAATTTTTTGTTAGTTCGTAATTTTTCTTTGTAAATTTAGTTTCTTGTAATTTGTAGTATTTGGTTTCATTTTATGTTTGGTTTTTTTTTGTTCGCCGTTCTTGTTCAGTTTTTTTTTGTAATTTCAGTGATTTTGTTTTGTTGTTTTTTGTTGTTGTTGTATGTTTGTTGACTTTAAAAATCTGGAAAGAGTCTTAGATTTAAACATATTCAATATAAATAATTAAAACGATACATGCTTACCCTTTTTATGTACAAGAAAAACCGTTCAAGACCTAAAAATAAAGAAAAAAGAAATTTAATTTAATAAAATTATACTTACCATACATGCTGCAGACAAAGAACCTAATATAGTAACATGATAATTAAGATGTTGGTACGCCTGCTCATGTTTGTTATTAGTGTAGAGTATGCGCAACAGGGTAAAACACTTAAGGCCTAATTATGTTAAACGCAACGCATAATAACGCAAATAATTGTATGGAAATAATTAAAATTTGAAAAACTTTTCCAACTTTTCCATATTTGCCCTAAAAAGCGTGGCCACTAAACATTATTGGTTGGTTTGTTGGTTTCCGTGGTAGTTCGCTGCACGCAAACTGTCAAATAGAGTCTAAATGACCCCGTTTTGACAACACCACACCACTCGATAGGTGATAGTTCCCCTTGAACTATGGTCCGATAGGTCGTTCAGCCCAATCGCAGATACATTCCCTAGGTTATCCAGTACATGATGGCCCAGGAATTTGTGCCTCTTCACAGCCAGAGCAGGGCATTCACAGATAAGATGGAAAACTGATTCCTCCATTTTCCTATTCTTGCAGCTGCGATAGTGGTCTTTGAACGTGGGGCAGGGTCGTTCTGCATGCCTTCCCAGCATCCAGTGACCTGTTAGCACGGCCAGAAAATTCGAAATTCCCACGCGACTTCGGTACAAAAGTTGCGTAGTACGTCCGACATCGAAAGAGGGCCACGTTTGCCTGGCGATCCTACACGTATCCAACCCCCGCCACCTATCAAAGAATAGAAAGATGCTGCTCTTAATAGTGTGCAACGGAATTGCGACTGTATTCTCATTGGAGATATTCAGAGCAGATCCTTTCTTAGCTAACTCATCTGCCCGTTCATTACCATGGTAGACCCTATGGGCAGGAACCCAAACCAGAGTAATGTCAGACTGCTGCCTTAGCTTGGACAATTCTATTCTACACTGACTGATCAATAATGGCGTGGTAGCGAATGATCTGAGTGAGAGAAGCGCCGCCCGGCTGTCAACAAAAAACCGATATTCCCGCGGATAATTCTGTTATGTAGTAGCTTACAAGCCTCCCGAATAGCAAATATTTCGGCCTGAAATACACTTTATTCATCCGGAAGACGAAAAGAAGCATTTACGCCCAGCTCCTCTGAGAAGATACCGGATCCAACTCCAGTGTCCAACTTAGAGCCGTCCGTAAAGATCCTAATGCCACAAGCTTCCCCAAGGTTACCCCTACACCATTCACCCCTGGAGGGAATTAGAACTTCAAAAACCCTATCAAAGTCCGTGTAGGGAGTAATATAGTCAGAAGGTTGGTCCACAAAGGGGGGCAGTCCTTGCAGAATTTTCGCATGCCCATATGGCCTCGATTTCCAACATCCAGTCGATCTAAGCCTTACTGCACTATAAGAAGATATGGCCTTAATGTGAAGATCGATGGGAGCGAGATGCAAAATAGTATTCAATGCCTCAGAAGGACTTGGTCACAGTGCGTCCGTAATTCCAATGCATGCGGCAATCAAAAAGCTTTTCTGCGGCAACTCGACCCTTGCGACTGTGAGGTCTGCTGAACTGAGCTGCGTACACAGAAAAATATTAATACATTTTTTAGCAAAAAGACATGATCTAGGCTTACCATTTTCTTTTGCATACAGTACATTAAATGCCGAGGACGGGAAACTTTTTACCTCAGAGTTTACCACCCAGGGTTCCTTTACTATTGCAATGTCCAGATCGTCTTCAGCTAAGAGCACCCGTAGGTTATCAATAGCACATTTCGAGTGTTTCAGATTAATTTGAACGATCTTCATCGTCATTTTGGCAGGTACTTGGGTGTGCCAGAGAGCGCGATTTTTGTAAGCAGAGTGCCGGCTACTTCCACATTTTCTGCTTTTTCACTCCCCTCCTTCGATGGCCGAAACACCTTAGCATCCCTTACCCCAAAGAACAGCTTATGGTCCACCTTCTCAAGTTCCACTAAACCTGTTTCGGTGATGGCGAGTATTAGGCAAGCATGACCATCGCCCTGTTCCATTCGGATGACCGACCAATCCTCCATGGGTATGCTAGGGTTCTGAAGCTTCAGACACTCCAGCATTTTTCGAGGCTCGCTTACCATTTTTGGTAACCAAATGCTAGCCCGAGGTCTCAATGGGGTTTCCACGGCCTGGACTAGCTTAGGGCTTAAGCCTTTTATTTTGAGATATATGTATTTCGTAAGCGTTAATAAAATAATAATCGATTTTTATTTTTGTTTAATTTACCGCGTCACCTCAAAAAACTTATTTTCGAGTGAAAAAAATCAAACAATTTGTTTCTTAAAACAGTGGTCACTTTTTTTTGGGCAAATATTTGACATATCTGACCGTAGCCTTAGTTTAGTTTTTCAGTTTTAGTTCTATTTTATTCTTTCTTACTTTACAACATATAATTTTTTATGGTTAAAACTACAATTATTATTAAAAGTATAACAACCAAACTTACAGTAGTACCCTGTGCTACGTTTTTTTTTAAATTCAATGTATCTAATGATTTCTCTATTGTCAATACTTTGGAGATAACGTCCCTCCAAAGTAAAGTTATTAATGTTTTTGTAAAATTAACATAGTTCAAAGGTATAAGTACTCCATGACTAAATCTATGGAACAAATTTTCAAACACAAACCCTTTTATTTTAATCGTACAGTTCTCAAACTTAATAATACTATTTCTTTTAACAAAATATGGCTGATCATTACAACTGTGATATATTTTGGTAAACTTAATTAATTTTGTTATAACAAGGCCTGCTTTAATTTTTTTAATCAATGGTTCTTTATTTATTCTAAGTTTACAATTATGTTGTCATGGATCAAAAGGTTTTTCTTTACCATTAATTTTTCTTTGTTTTTGTATACCATATTACCCTGCACCAGCATTTCTTATATTAATAACTCTAATTCCTCATAGCGGTCATTTGGAAACGGTATGATGAGAGCCTTAAAGTATGTTTCTGTTGTAATTTTCGGAATTTGAAGCACGAAAACTAAATTATTTTCAAAAAACATAATGCTTGTTTTAAGGTAAGGTAAAGTTTCCACCGTTATATTGTTTCTAATCTTTTCTTCTTCAGTCAGTATGTCATGCGTTAATATGTTCTGTTTGCCCGTCACAACAACGTCTAATATTTTTTCTCTTTGTTTATTTAGAATATTAGGGTCGGGATATGTTTTCAAAACAAACCTAAACTTTTCCACCACATTAAGAGCTTTGTTTGTTCTATCTGTAAAATTTGATAAAAACTCATTCAATTTATTTTGCTGTTTGTTAACACTTTTCACCACAGTATCAAGATTCTTAATAATGTTCATTTGGTCAGTTATCTGTTCTGCGTTGTCGCCCAATGTTGTCAGATGGTGATGAATTTCCTTTGCGTCATCATCGTCAATTGTTCCCAATAACATTTTTAAAAACGATCCTCCAATGTAAATCAGTCCCCTTTTTTCCCTGTTGTTTCTATAGGAGTATGGAATTAGCGTTGATAGAGCTGTTCTTGCCAGTTTAATTTCTCTTTGAATCAAGCAAAATTTCTTCTATCTTTTCTAAGTAAATTTCGAAGACCTCTAAATCCACTATATGCAACACATTAAAGTATTTCTCTACCACTGCTTCGCGTTCCATTTTATAAATCACAAATCCATTATTTGGATTTATTTGATAAGTTTCAGTTATGTTTGCCATTGATCTTGCCACAAGCATCAGTGTGATAATAGTGAAGAAATCTATTCTGCAAAAACATTAAAACTGTTGGTGGAACCTGCGTTTCATTTGAGTTCTGAAGTATTTTTAATTTTCTTATTACTAGTGTCTGTTACATAATTACCGCCTTTCTTGAACTCGAAGAGTCTGTTGCGGGGGGGTCCTAGGGGCAAACTTAACCCCATACATAACGCCCCAGCCGCCGATGAAATTTTGGTCATGACGGCGGGACGAAAGCATGAGGGAGAGGGCAAATCAGCCTATATATATTTTGCTCCTGAAAGTTTAATATTGAGTAGAGGGGAGGGGCATGCGGCCAAATGGAACCACTAGTTCCAGCCCGAGTCCCAGTGGCAGTATTTGAATTTTGTTTGGTTTTTAAAATTTTGTTAACTTTTTAATATTCTTGTTTTGTGTGTTTTTGTTAGAATTTCTGTTTTTGTTGCCTTAATTTTTTGTTAGTTCGTAATTTTTCTTTGTAAATTTAGTTTCTTGTAATTTGTAGTATTTGGTTTCATTTTATGTTTGGTTTTTTTTTGTTCGCCGTTCTTGTTCAGTTTTTTTTTGTAATTTCAGTGATTTTGTTTTGTTGTTTTTTGTTGTTGTTGTATGTTTGTTGACTTTAAAAATCTGGAAAGAGTCTTAGATTTAAACATATTCAATATAAATAATTAAAACGATACATGCTTACCCTTTTTATGTACAAGAAAAACCGTTCAAGACCTAAAAATAAAGAAAAAAGAAATTTAATTTAATAAAATTATACTTACCATACATGCTGCAGACAAAGAACCTAATATAGTAACATGATAATTAAGATGTTGGTACGCCTGCTCATGTTTGTTATTAGTGTAGAGTATGCGCAACAGGGTAAAACACTTAAGGCCTAATTATGTTAAACGCAACGCATAATAACGCAAATAATTGTATGGAAATAATTAAAATTTGAAAAACTTTTCCATACATTTCTTTTTTGTTTTAGGGCGTTGCGTTTTATAAAATAAGGGGGTTAATGAAATAAAGAAAACAAAGCTGTATTTTCATTCATGGAAAAGGAAATATAGCAGAATAACAATAATTTGAAAATTTTGAAAAAAATGAATGAAAATACATGAATTTCAGGATACCCTGATATGTGAAAAACCTATGAGACAGAATAAATCAAGGAAAATTCGAGAAAAAAATGGAAAGTTTTCTCGAACTAAAATATGGCTGATTTCAGTATACATATTTGCTTTACCTGAAAATTTACAGAAATTTTATAGGCGCGGAAAATATGCGCAAATAATTATTTTATTTATTTATAAATATAAATACACATGTAGTTACTTATCTTAAAAAAAACTTGACGGAAAATTGGTCTCTAACACAAAGAAAAGTAGTTTTACATTAGATGAGAGAAAATTCTAGCGGGATAGTTTTCGCACTTAGAAGAAAAAATTCGTTGCATTTCTGTATTATAAAAGGGCAGAGGAAAATAGCAACAGTGATTACACATAGATGAAAGTGGTGCAGAAGTTAGTACAGCCTAAATAAATGGTTAAGAAAAAACACTTGCTGAAAAAAAGTTAACTGGTGAAAAAGAAAATTAAAAATAAAGTTACAGTTTGGATTTTTTTGTGTGTCCTGAACGGAAAACAATTAGTGGACGAGCCGACAACTCTAAATTTATTAAAGTTTAAAATCCCTATACATATCTATTATATAAAGAAGGGGTGTATGTATGTATGTATGTATGTATGTATGTATGTTTGTATGTTTGTATTTTATAGCTGGCCACACCAGTGGATCGATTTTTGTGAAATTTTTACAGAGTGTTACTTCAAGTCTGAAAGGAACAATAGGCTACTTTTTTTTTGGAAATTATTGCTGCCACGCCCACACTACGCCCATTTGTGTGGGAAGGTCAATTAACAAAATTACCCAGAGCCATACTGCTCAAACGCGTAGAGCTAAATACCTGAAATTTACAACACGTGTTAAGCTTTACATGTTTGTTTCAATGCACATGAGTTTTTAAACATTGGGCCCGTAAAGGGATAAAAAGGGGACAAAAAGGGAAAAATCGGTAACCTACTATCTCTTGATGTCTATAAGATAGAAACAAAATTTAAAAAGTTTAGCGTTTTCCTTAAGAAATAAACAGACTGGTATTTGGATTTTTTTTTTAAATTTTGGTCCGAAAGGCCGAAAAAAGGGGTTTAAATTATATTTTGGTACTTTTTGGTACTTTTTGTTACTTTTGAACCAATAAAGATAGAAAAATTTTTCAAATTGCGTTCGATAGGTCTTACAAAAATATGATTACGTTTTTCGTATTTTTTTTTAATTTTGGGCCCAAAAGGGGGAAAAAGGGCTTAAAATATATTTTGATTTTTTTATTCGTTTTTTGTACCTTTTAAACCCATAACGATAGAGACATTATTCAAATTAAGTGTAACAGGCCTAAAAAATATGAGTACGTTTTTAGATACTTTTTTAATTTTATAGACCCTAAGGGGAAGAAAGGGTTAAAATTATGTTTTAGTACTTTTTGTAACTTTAAAATAAATTATGATAGAAACATAATTTCAATTCCTCTTCGAGACCGATTTTTGGAAATTAGTTCTCACGTAAACGGCTTTTAAAGTTAAAATTTTGAAGGTAAAAAAGTGGGCGGTGCCACGCCCATAAAAGTTAAACTTTTTATGCTGGTACTTTTATTGCACTGATTTTTTTAAATTGGCACACATATAGAAGGTCTCTAATTCCGAAGTTCTAAAGGACAAAAATGGAGGATTGCAGCGCCCACAAAAATGTAAGTTTTCAAATTGGTTCTTCTATTGTTGCGATTTTTATGAAGCTCAAAAATAGATCGATAATATTTATTTTCGGTACAAAAATGGGTGACATAAAGATAGACGAACGTGCAAAATTATGTGAAGATAAGGCCATATTCTAGCCAGTTATAGCCCAAAACGCTTAATCCGGGAGGACATTTGTATGGGAGCTATGTCGAAAAATAACCTGATCATCACCACAAACAACATGCTTTTTTCTTATGCCAAAAAAAGTATCTGTTCCAAATTTCATCGAAATATCTGCAAAAATGCGGTCTCTACTTTGTTTACAAGAATACATTGAGACTGAATTCCAAAACGCAGTTTGCTTTGCATTAAAAATTTTCAACGTCTTCCCTTATTCACTCTTTACAATTTGGACAACGTTTTTTGCTTCCAGGACATTAATATAGCTGTAAGCACTCATTTGGAAGTAGAAGATATTATCAAAAACATCATCTTTGCTTTCAGGAAAAACTTGAAATTTCGTGATGCAAAGCAAACTGCGTTTTGGAATACAGCCTAACTCCTAGCCGGACGGATGGACTGACAGGTTTTAATCGACTCAGGAAGTGATTCTGTGTCAATCGGTATAATTGGAGGTGGGTCTCAGACCTTTTTCTTTGGTGAGGTACAAAAATTTGCACAAAAGCATAATAAAATTTGGATATAACAATATAAGAGAAGTTTGAACTTCTTTTGAAAAATATTTGATATGTGATCCCTGTATCTATCTTTTATATAAAGAAGGGGTGTATGTATGTATGTATGTATGTATGTATGTATGTATGTATGTATGTATGTATGTATGTATGTATGTATGTATGTATGTATGTATGTATGTATGTATGTATGTATGTATGTATGTATGTATGTATGTATGTATGTATGTATGTATGTATATATGTATGTATGTATGTATGTATGTATGTATGTATGTATGTATGTATGTATGTATGTATGTATGTATGTATGTATGTATGTATGCATGTATGTATGTATGTATGTACATATGTATGTATGTTTGTAATTTATAGCTGTCCACACCAGTGGATCGATTTTTTTGAAATATTTACAGCGAGTTACTTAAAGTCTGGAAGAAACAATTGGCAAGTTTTTTTTGGAAATCTTTGCTGCCGCGCCCACACTACGCCCATTTGTGTGGGAAGGTCTGGTTATGAATTGCCTAACCAAATTACTCAAAGCCATACTGATCAAACGCGTAGAGCTAAATACATGTTTGTTTAAATACATACGAATTTTTAGAAATCGGGCCCGTAAAGGAATAAAAAGGGGGCAAAAAAGGAAAAACCTGTAGCCTACTATCTTTTGATGTATATAAGATAAAAACAAAATTTAAAAAGTTTTGCGTTTTCCTTAAGAAACAAACAGACAGGTATCTCGAGTTTTTTTTTTCATTTTGGTTCGAAATGGGGGAAAAAGGGGCTAAATTATCTTTTGGTATTTTTTGTTACTTTTAAACCAATAAAGATATAAACATTATTCAAATTGCGTTCGATAGGTCTTAAAAAATATTATTACGTTTTTCGAACATGTTTAATTTTGGACATAAAAGGGGAAAACAGTGTTAAAAATATATTTTGATTTTTTTATGCGTTGTTTGTTACTTTTCAACCAATAAAAATAGAAACGTAATTCAAATTGGATGCGACGGGCCTAAAAAATATGAGTACGTTTTTGGGTCTTTTTGGAATAATTGGACTCTTAGGGGGAAAAAAGGTTAAGATTATGTTTTAGTACTTTTCGTAACTTTGAAACCAATGAAGGTAGAAACATAGTTTAAATTGCATTCGTCAGGTTACCAAAAAATGTTAATATGTTAATAAGGGGCTAAGATTAGATATAGAAATTTATAAATAATTTTTGCTTATTAAAGCTTTCTGAATATCTCCAAAACTGTAAGCCTGGTAAATATCCAATTTTTATGTGCTAAGTAAATAGTAGGGCTGACTTATTATTTATTGCAACTTATGTGGGGCAACCAATAAATTAAAAAATATATAAATTCTTTTGTTTACATATTTTAATAATTTTACTATGATTGGGGTAGCGAAGCACACCGGGGCTTAGCTAGTATATTATAAAATCAAGGTGTTAGTTTGTTTGTTTGTTTGTTTGTCACGCAATCACGCCTACACGGCTGGACCGATTTTCATGAAATTTGGAATGAAAATACCTTAAAGCCTTGGGTGTGCGATAGGCTATACGTTTTTGGAAAAAGGGGAGGTGCCACGCCCACAGCACTTCAAATCTAACTGTACTTCTACTGTAAAAAAATAACTTTTAATACTGGTGCATATGTTGCACCGATTTTTTCAAAATTTTGTACACATTTATAAGGCCACTAACGGAAAAAAATTTTAAGGCAAAAAAGGAGGCGGGGCCACGCCCCCTAAAACAAAAATTATATGATAGGCACTTATTCCAGCCCGATTTTTTTCAAATTAGTTTGCATATAAACGGCTTCCAAGTTAAAACTTTGGAAGTAAAAAAGTGGGCGGTGCCACGCCCACAAAAATTAAACTTTTTTTGCTGGTACTTTTATTGCAACGATTTTTTTTCAAACTTGGCACACATATAAAAGGCCTCTAATTCTAAAATTCTTAAGGACAAGAACTAGGGGTTGCCGCGCCCACAAAAATTACAGTCTTCATACTGGTTCTTCTATTGCTGCGATATTTATGAAGCTCAAAAATTTACCTATAATGTTTATTTTTTTTGGTACAATAGTTAGTGGCATAGATATGGACAAACGTGCAAAAATATTTGAAGATAAAGCAATATTTGAGCCAGTTATAGCCTAAAACGCTAAATCCGAGAGGACTTTTGTATGAGAGCTAGGTCAAAAAATTAACCTATCATCACCACAAACAACATGCTTTTTTCCTATGCCAAAAAACATATCTGTTCCAAATTTCATCGAAATATCTGCAAAAATGCGGTCTATACTCTGTTCAAAAGAAGAATACATTAACTCCAAGCTGGACTGACGGACTAACATGTCTTAATCGACTCAGGAAGTGATTCTGTGTCGATCGGTATAATTAGAGGTAGGTCTGAGACCTTTACTTTTGTAGGGTATAAATATTTGTACAAAAACATAATCAAATTTGGGTATAACAATAAAAAATAACTTTAAACTCCTTTTGAAAAACTCTTGACATGTAATTAAACTATAAATTAAGAACGATTGATATATACAGGGTGTCCCTCGGCAAGGTATACTAATTTATTTTACCGCCATTTTAGTAAACGTTAATCTCGACAGCCCGTATTTTTCAGTCATGAAGAAGAGACATGGCAAATTTATTATGAAAAAATATTCACTAGCCTAATGTGTTTTAATCAATAAAACATGACAACCCCGTTTTTTATGAAAAAATAATAATGAGTGCCGAGGCATATTTTCATTTGAGTGGATATGTCGATAGCCAGAATAGTCGGTTCTGGGTAATAGAACCCCCTAAAATTATCCATCAGTCACTTTTGCATCCATTAAGAGTGGAAGTCTAGTGTGCAATTTGGTCAGGAGTAATCATTGGAGCTTACTTTTTTAAAACGGAAAAGGGCGTAATGGGAAGCGATATCGCATACAGCTAGGATTACAATGGAACTTCTCCGAGATCTCTTTCCACAATAAGTTATTTCAAGAAATGGTGATGATGATTGGCCTGATTTGACTGCTCCAGACTTCTTTTTCTGGGGATATCTGAGCAGCAAGGTTTGTGCATATAAACCACCTTTCCGGCGGACACCAATAGGGTAGTTCTAAGGGGAAGATATTTTTAAGCTCCATATACTAAGTAATCCAAAAGGTTTGCCTTCCAATTCTTAACGCTGGCAGTTTTCAAACAAACTAGCCTTTGCTTTAACAATCAAATAATCCCAGGTTTCTGGTTTGCTGGATTTTCTGGCTTGCACTTGGAAATACCCCCCCCCCCCTCCCCCCTAGGGGTACTAGGGTACTAAGTGGATAAAATTTACACATTTTTGCACTAAATGGAAATGCTCCTAACAGAGTGTAAATTAGCGTTTTATGAAGTGCCTAACGACCCGTCATTTTTTTTATAATACAAACTTAACTATTAATATATGTATAGTAATTTAAAACTTAATAATCCAGATTTGTTTTGTTAGGTTTTGTTTGCATAATTTCACACAATATTGTTTATGGGTTTAATGTTTATGTAAAAGTTTTATTAACAACACTAAAGGGTATTTCGTGTAAAAATTTACATACCAAAAGCATAAGCAGCTCATCAAAACGATCAAAATTTCGAGTTGAATCGAATGCCGTAATTTTCCCATCTAAGGATCCAGGAGCTTAGCAATGTATGGTAAGTTGTACAATTGAATCGACATCAGCTCCCACAAAAAAGGCAAAATTAAGAAAATGTAGAACATCAAGGAATACGAAATCATTCCTAAATGAATCTAGTCAATGGGGTTCTGATGACGATATTTGGTATCCATTAACCTAATTATTCTGACTGTTTAAACTTGCCACCTCACGAACAGTTTGAAAAAATTTTTCGACAATGAATTATTAGAAATGATATGCATTGAATGCAATAGCTATGCCGTATACTGGGGTTTGGACAATCCTAAAATCTCAGTGCAAGACATGCGGGTTTTTATTAATATACTAGCAGCAACTGGTTATTTGTTTGTTGAAAGTGATCTTAAAAACGAAATGGTGTGCGACGCAATGCGTCGAAATTATTTTGATATAATATTTCGCAGCATGCATTTTATCGATAAACCAAAACAGCATCCTAATGATACCAACTGGAAATTAAGACCATACACGGATGCGTTCAAAAAACATTTTTTAAAAAATCTCCACCCTGAAAAATGTTTGTCATATGATGAAGCAATGATTGAGTACTATGGACGCCACTGCTGCAAACTGTTTATAAAAGGCAAAACACTTCGTTTTGGATTTAATATGTGGAGCCTTAATACTCCCACAGGATACTTAATAAATTTTGAGATGCATCAGGGATCCAATCCCTGCTTAAATTTCGATTATTATACCAAGTACGACAAGAACATAACTCGACTATTTTGCATGCTAGACGAATTGGATGAAAATATCAAACATCTTCAGTTTTCTATTTATTTTGATAATTTATTTACAACACCTGCAGCCTTAGTAGGCTTTAAGCAGAGTGGTTACCATGGAACTGGAACTATTAGAGAAAATTTCATTCCAAAAACCTGTCCTTTACCTTCAAAAGAAAAACTTTAAAAAAGAACAACGTGGTCATATCGAAAGTACTAAAATGACAGATCAGGCAATAAAAATAATGAAGTGGGTTGATATTGCAGTTGTTAGTGTAGCCTCTACAGTTCATGGCACCAAAATACGAAGGTTTTCCCGAGCCCATAAAATGAAAATTGTAGTTCTTCTACCGCATTCTATATCTGAGTATATTAAAACTATGGGAGGAAGTGATAGAATGGACCAAAACGTTAATGCATATAGAATTGGAGCTCGTGGAAAGACATGGCGATTTTTTATATACCCATCATGGTTAATAGATGTTTCCACACAAAATGCCTGGATTTTTCATCGGAAAGGAGGAAACAGTATGTCCCAATCAGACTTTCGTCGAGCAACTGCCACTCGATATTGCAAAACCTATGGCATTATTAAACCTCCTCAGCGTTATCGTAGGCAAGGTAAAGGCAATCGAGAGTTTTCAATTCGCTATGACGGCATAAACCATTTTGTAGTGGAAACAAAAAAAGGCGTCGTTATGCAGGACTAAATTGTCAGTCACATCCAACTTTTATGTGCAAAAAGTGTAATGTTGGTCTGTGCATTAAATGCTTTGAAAAATATTATTTCTTCTTAAATAATTAAGTATTTTCATTAAAAATTATAAATTACCTTATTAATTTGGCTTAAGTTCATATAATTTCTTTTTATAGAAGAAATTAATATGTTTCCGTTAATATATACTAGCCGAGTATAATGCATTTTCGAAAACATCTACGCAATTTTATCATCAGTACTCTTTGAACGTCCTAATTTACAAAATAAAAAAAAGAAGGAAAATAGATTTTCCGTGATCCTTTCTCTGTTACATGTAAGCTAAATACTCGTGGGTTATGTTTACACCCAAAAGACACTACTACTGTTCAAAGAGTACTGATGATGAAATTGCGTAGCTGCTTTCGAAAATGCATTCTACTCGGCTAGTATAGGAAGAAAAATCTGTTTTTTTTTTCAAAATTAACGTTTCTTTCAACATTAACGGAAAATATTAATTTCTTCTAATAAAAAGAAATTATATGAACTTAAGCCAAACTAAAAATCAAAAATTTGTATAATTTTGTTTTATTCAAAAAGTTCTGTAAATAGCCCACTATTACACATGTGTTACAGGTTTCTTAATTTTTAACTTACTGTAACAAATTTCGAGATTCTACCTTGTCTATATCGCGGGGGGTATTAATGGGTTAAAAATTATTTGATGCTGGCATCAATTTTGATACATGCTGACTTTAAGAAACCAACTATTCCTTAGTATGACGTGAGTACGTGTGGCGTCGAAGCTCTTTTTACGCAATTGGAATGGTAAAATGGTAATGAGAAGACGATTGCGTACATGCCACAAAAACTAAGCAAAGCCCAGAGAAATTATACATAAGAAAATTTTGGACTTAAATAGAAGCTTAAAATCATCAGTACTAGCTATGTTGAGAAGTTTAAACTATAAAATTAATTTAATAATGTAAAGGTGTTAAATATAAAATACTTTGTGACCCAACAATTGTGTGAAAATATATTTTTGTAGATGGGAAAATAATCTCTATTTATTTTTATGATCCACTATTAACAACAAATTACAAAAATTTATTGCACTGCATGTATAGGGTAAATCAAAAAAATAATGTTATGTTTTCGCTAAGGAAGCGGAGAAAAATGTCCATCCCTTCAATTTGCGACAGCGATGCTTTCCTGTTTTCATCCCATTTTACGTTTTCTTTTCGAAATCTATATAAATTAAAATAATTGGCTGGATGAGAGTGTGCCCTTCTGCCGTATTCTTTCCTTTGACGAACTAAAGCATTAACTAATATTTTTTAACCATTCATTAGTTTTTATTCACACTTTTTTCGAGTCAAATCTGGAAAAACTAGTTTATACTAGCTTTAACTAAAATTTTTATTCACCTTTAAGCTAGTTTAAACTTAAAAATTTCAAGTATTATCACACGGCTTAATGATCTAACATGTACAAGACTACAAAATTTTTAAGAACTTGAACCTTTTGGCGGAAACGAACACAGAAATAAAAAAAACAGGACAATGCTAAATCGAACTCGAATCAAACAAAACTGAAGGAAGCATACGAGCGTAGCACCTAGTCCTATAATTCGAGATCAAGGATGCGGGATGGTCAGGAGGTAATGCGCCGTAATTTCGTGCAAAGCTTCCTAGCCAATAATTTTAACGCAAAACTCGTACTAATTGCGGTAAGGGCTATTGTTAAAAGACATATCGATAGTGTAAATTATGAACTTGAGGGCATTTATGGAGGTTACACTGGAATATATCATTTAAAGGACATATGGATATGAAATCACTTCCAAATCGTTAAAATTTTTTCTTTATGTTTTTTTTACAAAATCTTTTCGCCTTTTTTTAGTTTAAATACTATAGCAAGCTTTGTATATATTCTGTTTTGTGAGGACGAAGTTTTGCATATTTGGGTTTGTGTAAAACTGGAGCTATTTTGGATTTTACTAATATTTTGTTGTAGTTGTAAAGACATGGCGTTTTTTTTAATTAAACTTTTTTTAACAAATTGAATGTTTCGTTTAAACAATATATCATTGATTTTGCTATCAACAATTGGGCTGAACCAGGGCACACACAACCAGGTAATATTAAGAGCCCAGCTGATTAAAATCAATTTGACATTTTCACGTTATACAAATTTAATTTTATATAAAATTTATAATTTTTCTGATCGTTCAAACACAAAAAGAAAATGCAGAGGGCGAATTTTTTGAATTCGCCTTGGGCTTACCTTGTTAAATGTGCCTTGTTATTGAGTTAAAATAGTTTATTTGGGAGAAAAAAATATGTGTTTGCTGGTCGCTAGGGGACATATTTAAAAAATTCGCATAATTTGGTTAAAATTTAAAAAAAACTATTGGCAGGTATGTATGATAATTGAGTAGATATCTGTGGACTTTTGACAAATCCACTTATATGAAAAAAGTGAATTTAACAGGAGAGCAAAAAAACTACTTTAACATCGCAAGAACATGCGAAAATTCAATATTGGAAAATAATTCAACTAACTTACTTTATATTTTAGGTTTTAAAACTTTTTAGATAATAATCACGATGTTTCTTTCGATGTTTAAGTAGTTTTTTTTCTTTCCTGAAAAATTCACTTTTTTCAAATAAGTGGTTTTGTCAAAAGTCCACAAATATAATTTAAACAATTGCAGTGACCTTCATATATAAAATACGTTACTTTGCAAAAAGCTTCCATGAATAATATATAGATTTTAAAAATTATTTGAAAATATTCCTGAAGAAGCTTCTAATTTTTGAACCGAAATATTGGTCAATAATAAAAATAAGTTAAAATAATTTAAAAAAAAATCATTGACCTTAAGCTTGAATATATTAAAAAATATTAAAAACAAAAGTCGCAAAAAAATTGGAGTTTGAAAAAAAGCAATATTTTAAAAAGTTGTTTAAACGAAATTATATGCTTATTTTTATTATTTGGTCATTACATTATAGTAGAGTCTAGGGACTGGTAAACCGACTTCGATTATAGTCGAAAATCGATTTTGGCCCCAAAAAATCGATTTTTGTAATCGTATTTTCGTTGACGAATTTATACTGAAATCGATTATTGAGCCCAAAAAATCGATTTTACCTAAAAATTTTAAATTCCTGTAAATTTTAAGAATTATCTGTGAAGCGTTAGTGTATTATTTTAAAATTTGTAATATTGGACGCCGAAAGTTAATAAAAAATGCAGTCAGATTTGGAAAAAGTTTTAAAAATATTAAAAAAGGAAAAATAGTTCAGTACACTTAAAATAACTTTTCGTCTTTGAAAATTAAATATGTATATCTGTTTTGTGAGCGTATTTTAATTTTTACTTATTTAATTTTATACATTGAAATTACAATGGATATTTGTACTTAAGTATATAATTATAAATGAAGGTAAACTATCTGAATTTATTTATGACCTGCGTTCTTTGTAATTATTAAATAGGTACGTACACCTTTTCCAATAATACCTTTTTTGGGAAAAGTTCAATTTACTTAGTTAAAAATCATTTTGGAGTGTATCTTTTCATTTTAATATAGCATCCAAATAAAAGTCGACTTTGAATTATAATCGATTTAGAGCTTCGATTAATCGACTTTGAAAATCGAGATTAAAATAGTTGATCGTAAAATCGAAAATCGATTTTCGGCTTTGCTTACCATTCCCTAGTAGAGTCTTTTGGCTGTAAACATCACCTATTTAACTTACATGCTAACCAGAAAGGAAAACGGAATATCTTTTTCCTTTCATTTTTATTTTGTAGGTTAGGATGAAGTTAACTTTTCCATATACCCTTTGATTTTTTTGTATTAAAATTCTCTTCGGCAACACTTGCTTAACGAGTAAGCATTATTCATCTATCAAATGAAATGACACGATGTTTTGTTATTTAATATTATTATTTTTTATCAAAAGGTAAACATTATTATTTCTTTTGTCATTTTTGGTTTCGCCGCTTATTTTCTCTCCACGACAACTGAATTAAAATTAAAGATAATTTTTTCACCGTGCGATGTGTGAGTTTACATGCTTATTTTTATTTCTTTTAACATCAACGGAAAAATATTATTTTTTTCTGATGAAAAGAATTAAACAAGTAAGAGCACTATATTCGGCTGTGCCGAATCTTGTATATCCATAGTTGCCAGATAATTTTGGTCCAATATCGTCAAATCATTGATAAAAAATCATCAAAATCGTCAAAAATAAATTTAGGAAATCGTTAGAGAATCGTCAACACTGAAATTTATGTTTTTGACTACTTTTTTACTTACAGATAGTTTCGTCAAAAATAGTAACAAAAAGGTAAAATTTTATTGAAGAATTTTTTTTTATAGATTTCCAAGTTTAGTCCTAAAAAATGGTTTTTATTTTAAAAACAATCTTATTTGAAACACACAATTTTTTTTTTACAGAAATAATTTTTCAAGGATCCTATTTCTAATCCTTGTTATAATATACAGTATTCTAACTAAAAACATTTTTAATATTTTTAAATAAACATGCAATGGCTGATATGTAAAGGCTAAAAATGGTTTTTCAAAACGGATGAACCTTATTTTTATTTTTTTTTCTTCTAAGCCGAACACATCAGATATATGTATATACATACATACATACATATATAGTGCACGTATATACAAATAGTATATTTACAGAAAATTTACAAAAATTTTCTCTGAATTTTCTCATGATATCATATGAAATTTAAGTCATACTTACGTACATATAATGAAATTTTTTATGTTCTGGATAAAGTCGAAAACCTTAACAAAGCTCGTCAAATTTATGGAAAAAATCGTCCAATCGTCAAAACCCATCTTTTGGTGCCAAAATTCATCAAAATGACGATAAATCGTCAAATCTGGCATCTATGTGTATATCCTGCACATTAGTCTTTCGAAACCCCAACCTCAAGGCACATTCAACCAGGTTATATTAAGAGCACAGCTGATTAAAACCAATTTGACATTTATACGAAATAAAAATTAATTTTATATGGAATTTTTAATTTTTCTGACATTCTACCGTTCAAACCCAAAAAGGAAATGCAGAGGGCGAATTTTTTGAATTCGCCTTGAGTTTGCCTTGTTGAATGTGCCTTGCCCAAACTTTTGTTTATTTTTATCCATTTTCTTATTTATGAAATATTTCTAATTTTTAAATAGGGGTCGGTGTCACATTTAAACACATTACGGGTGACAACGGGAAAGTTGTAGGGGTTTTTATCGTAATTTTTTCAAAATTTGTATGGAAACTCCTTAGGGGGTGAGAATAAGGGGTAGGTATATTCCAGGAATATGTTTGAAAAGGGAAACTAATGGGGGTCGGTCGTTAACTTTATTGCTTAAAGACCGACTCTGAAGAAGTTGTGGGCATTTTCATATCATTTTTGAAAACTTTGTAAAGAAACCCCTTCAGCAGGGCGTGGAGATAGGGGGTAAGTATGTTCTAGGAATATGTTTGGGAGAAGAAACTAATGGGAGTCGGTCTTATACTTATTGCTCTAAGGCCGACTCTGAAGAATTTGTGGGCATTTTTACATTTTTTCATGAAACTTAAAGCTGCACAAATTCATTGGTTAATCGGCAGAAACTCTGTGCTTCGTTTTGATTGTAAACTTCTACTCTACAAATCGATTTTAAAACCAATTTCGTATTACGGTATTCAATTATGGGGCACTACTTCCGCATCCAACATAGAAAAAATTCATCGCCGTCAAAACAAAATCCTAAGAATGATAAATGGTGCTCCTTGGTATATTAAGAACAGGAACATACACAATAGAGGCCAGCTCAAGACGTCACTAAGTTAAGCGTCATCTTGATTTTTCAATTCATTTCATGTACCTTACGTGTGCACACATACCAATAAGTACTTGCTGTATTGTTCGCCATCTCTTTTATTTACTTAACTTAACTTAAATGAAAAAAATATTTACACCTAGGCACTTTTAAGTTAACAACAACGGCACATCAATTCATCATGATCACACATTTCAATTTCAATTCATCTTGACACTTTACTGTTGACGGAATGTTCCTGGTGTGATAGTCTTAAAAACGGGGGTTGATTTTTAACGTATGTATGTAATGTAATGTAGTACTTACGTATGAATTTTATATTGATTTGCCTGCTTGTATATATATTTGTTTATGTATCCATTCAACATTGTGTGTAATACACATAGTTTTGTTGTTGTTAACCACACATCATCACAGTCATTTTTTTTTATCGACCACACATCATGACAATATATAAGTTGCATCAACAACAATGCATCACACCACTCGTTATTCTTAACTATAGGTACACTACATTGCATTAGCTACTCTACATTACAGCACTTAAACAGTTTAATCGCACAACAGCACAAGAATCAGAAAATTAGGAGAAAAAACTAATGGGGGTCTGTAACACATTTTATCCCTCTAGGGTCGACTCCGGGGAAGTTGTAGCGGTTTTTACCAAATTTTTTCAAATGTTGTATGGCAACAATGTAACAGGCTGGAGATAGAGGGTAGGTATGTTGCAAAAAGATGTTTAGATGGATAAAATAATTGGGGTCGGTCTTACATTTTACCCTTGTAGGAGAACTCTGCAAGCCGTAGGAGCGATTTAAAAAAATTTATATTAAGCTTTGTATGGCAACCCTGTTATATGAATACTAATACTAATAAATTTCTCGTCTTGGGTGTGGTTTAACAATATCAATAGGTCTGTCTGCGTACTTTTCCAGTAGCAAATACTCAGTAAATTTTTTTGGGAGAGTAAGACCAATTTTACTCTGTCGGCTAAAAATGTATCAAAAAGTACGCAGACAGTATCCGTTAAAATCTTGCAAGAAAACAGGTGATCGGTGTGTAAACAATTCAAATAACATATCAAAAGAATTTTAGCATATGTTTACGCGGTAAATTATTTGTATATATGGACGTTTCTAGCATGAAGTTAAATGTTATGTTTATTATAATTTTTATAAACGTTAAAAAACAACACAATTCTACTTATTGTTAAATTACAATCTTTATTTTCGTTTCACAAAAATTATTTCATTCAATTAGTAAATAAGAACAGCTGTTTAAACTGCTTGCAAAATCTTACACGCAGAAATTTCTCCAGTAAAATTTTGCAAGTTCTCTGACTTTCAACTGTCAAAAAAATTTCCTTTATGGCTCTCTCGCTGCAAGAGGTTTGATGTACGCAGACAACATTTTGCAAGATCTTACAACATTTTGCACAAAATGATGCAAAATATGTGTACACAGACAGACCTAGTATCCTGTAAAATCTTGCAAGAAAACAGCTGATCGGTGTTTAAACAATTAAAATAACAAATCAAAAGAATTTTAGCATATGTGTTCGCGGTAAATTATTCGTATATTTGGACGTTTCTAGCATGAAGTAAAATGTTATGCTTAGTATAATTTTTTATAAACGTTAAAAATTAACACAATTCTAACTATTGTTAAATTTCAATTTTTATTTTCGTTTCATAAAAATTATTTCATTCAATTAGTAAATAAAAACAGCTGTTCAAACTGGTTGCAAAATCTTGCGAGCAGAAATTTCTCAAGCAACCTTTTGCAAGTTAACTAACTTTCAATTGTCAAAAAATTTTCTTTTTGGCTTTCTCGCTGCAAGAGATTTGGAGTACGCAGACAACATTTTGCAAGATTTTGGACCATTATGCATAAAATGGTGCAAAATATGTGTACGCAGACAGACCTAATATGACTGATTCTGTTTTTTTCTTTTTTGTTATTTTTTTTATTACATACATAAGTATGTACTTTGTTGTTTTTTTTTCGGAATAAAAAATTGGAGGTAGTCTAGGTTTTTTGCTTGTATCTCGGTCAGTTATAGGGCGATTTTGCTAAATTTCAATACCGATTTTCGCGCAGATATTTCTGACAGTTTGATACCACTTACGGGTCTTTGCGATATCGGGGTGCCTTAGAAAGTTGATTTCAACCATAACACGGGCAGACGGACATGGTTAAATCGGCTTCCCTATCTATAAGGATCCAGAATTTATATACTCTATGGGGTCGCAAATGGATAATAAAGAAATTACAAACTTATATACTATACAAACTTATATATAACCTTATCACTTATGTGAAGGGTATAACTATGTACTTAAGCCAGATTAAAAACTTAGAAATCTGTATTAAAAACGAAATAATTTTTTATTTTCTTAGACAAAAACTCAATCCTTTTGTTTTGGCGATTTCAATCGACTTTTTAATTGCTAAAACTAAAAAAAATATTATTAGAGATTTTTTTGCGGCTTTGGAAAAGTGTTTGGTGATACAGTACAATACGCATATAAGAAACTCGTTTATAAGAAAAACTCTGCTATAAGAAACAAATTTTTATGTAAAATTATATTCCTTCCATAGAAAATTTTACGTGTGTAAGAAAGTATTGTCACAATGAAATTTTTTTTAATTTGGGGAAAAATATAAATTTTTTGATTATATTTTGCAATTTACATCTGTGAACACTGATCCAAATGTCAAATGAAATCGTTGATTTCTGTGAAATCAGCCGTAGTACAAAATAATGTGTAATAATTTTATTTCAAATATATATCTGCATACTCCTTTTAAAATTTTTTAAATTTTGTTTCTGTTGCATATAAGAAAATATCTTTCCTATGTGCGTGTTACATACATATATAAGAAAATATATTTCTTATATGTATGTGTGTTATCTTTTTTAGAAAGCTCGCATATAAGAAACAAAATTTTTAAATTTTTAGACTTTCTTATACGCGTATTGTACTGTAGAGCTAAAAAAAACTTACAGCCCTTCCCGATATTGTTTTGTTTGACTAGTTTTGTTATTATGCTGTGTTCAGCATTTGTCAAGACATGGATTTGTGTCGTCAAGACGTACATTAAAACCTACGGTCGCCATTAGACATAAAGTTGCTAACAATAATTTTGACATAATTTTATAGTTACAGAAATGTACATATTTTATTCAAATAAGCGGACGATATTTACTAGTCGTCGCAGATGCCCTTAAATATCGTTAAAATAATAAAAAACTTTTATCTTTTTAGATAAACATGTGTTGAAAACGGCCTTAAGTGATATAAAGTTTTATGAGCAGTTTCCCGAGGTATTTTTTTAATATACATATCCCACACATACTCACATCTTGCACAGTCACAACCAACCCTGCCAGGGCTATCCAAAAAGTTAAAATTAAAAAAAAAGTTACATATACAAATACATACAGGGTAGTCCCTGTCGGTCATTCAGTTAACTTTTAACTAATACTAGACTTACACGATTAAATTTTTTATGACTTTCAAACAAGATTCTAGACGAGGGGTGTAGAAAATTAGGATCTTCTTCACCCTTTTTGTCTACAATTTCATGGATAACAATTTCGCGACTAGTGGTGACTGAAACTTGGATTACTTTTCAATGCGAACAACTAACTATTTTTACATTGCCCGATGCGCTACTTTTAGCTTACTTAAAGTTAATAACATTGTAGTATTTTAAACTCATCCAATTTTTCAGTCCCGGGGTCCAATCCCCCACTGGATTTTTTTTTAACAAACTAATAATTTTTTTTTAATTTTTCTTTTTTAACAAGTATGAGTAAAAAACCAGCACAGCCTTGATAGAAAGGACACAAATGATAATTTAGGCTATTACCATTGCTCCATTTTTTAGCTGCTAAGAAGAGAGGAAAGAAACGATATTAAGTAGACATAAGTAGTAAAAATAAAATTAATTTTACCTTACCGAACGAGTCACTGATGAGCATGGGGCTCCCAAGATTGTCAGACTAGCATTCTTACCACCCCAGTAAAAACTTCACTTACAAACTTTTTTGTAATGACTTCCTTAATTCATTATTTTGTAGCTTTAATTGCCACTTTTATTCCATTTACTATATATATTGTAATAACTTATTAAAAGCACGTTATTATTATAAATCAAGTCTATTCGGATTTCTTCAACGAATCAAGCAGAACAAAACTTGTTGTTTTAATATAATATTTTACATTTAAAAACAAAGTGTTTCAGTGGCCTTGAGGTAGCGCGCTGATGCTTGAGTGCGGAAAGTCCCTGGTTTGAATCTCATCTACAGTAAGTACAGAAAATTAAATTTTTAAATTAAAAATATTATGAATCTATGAAATAAAAATTAAAAAAAGTCTTCTTCTTATTTTAAAACTATTTGCGACTACTTTTTTTAAAATCAAATCATTAAAAATAAAAGTACTTATTTTTTGGGGTATGACAACCAAAATAATATCGCGAAAAAAATAAATACTTTTTACAGTCGAATTATAAGTAATGCTTTACGATAATTCTGCTTACTTTTCAACTTATTTTGTAAGTTTTTTTCTGGGTAATTGTTTTAAATACAAATGTTTGCTTTTTATTTTTGGCTTAAGTTTTATTAGAAGATATTAATATTTTTTCCGTTAATGTTGAAAGAAACTTTTATTTTGAAAAAAGCTGGTTGTTCGGTACTAACGTATGTTCGGGTAGTTTTAAAATAATAATGTAGTGAATTTAATAATAATAATAATGATAATAACAATCTAATGAATTTTTGTAGTATTGAACCTCCTTAATAATACATGTTCTTGAAGTTGTTTTGATATATGTTATATGTAACGAAATTTCTGGATAAAATATTAGTTTAAGTACAAAGTAAATAAATAACTACTTGCAAAGTATATACCGAAATAAGCTGTTGTGTCTTGTCCTTGATAGTTTTCCGGTCGTGTGTCCTTATCGGTTTTCATTATTTTTCACCAGTGTCCAACTTTGTTTTGCATTATAAATTAATTAATTTAAAGTCCCTTAAAAAATATTAGGGAAAAACATTTTGGCGCCCGAGCAGGGACTTGCGAACGTGAAAACAATTGTGGACAAATACAAAATAAAACAAAAATTTAGTAATTTAATTTAAATATAATAATTTTAGTAATTTATTCAAAATTAAAAACATTTGTGAACTCAAAAAAGTAAATGTTTATTTAAAATACACAAAATAAAACAAATAATTGCACAAACAATAGTAAAATACAGAACACACAACAATACACTTTACAACAACAGTGAAGCGCAAAAGTTTACCATATACTCAACAATCACTGGTGCTATAAAGTATGTCCAGATCCGGGAATCCAGATGCCTTGTCGTTGCCGCTGTATTCTTTGTAGAGCAGGAAAGTAACTCGGAATCTGAACCAAAAAAAGTGTACAAAATATTTGTGTTGTACATATTTAGCCTTAAATTTTTAAATTAAAAAAATTTAAAAGATTTTTGTCAGATAATCAAAAATTTCTCGCTTTTTACAATTCGAACACAAAAAATTATTTTTATACTTTGTTGTGAAAAAATTTATTTACCCAATATATTTTATATACTTGAAAACCCCACCCTTAAAATTTAAATTAATATCGTGTTGTCAAATACACAAGCACACGCATATTTAAATCTCTACTGTTGAGAGAATTAATAACATTAATTTTACCGTCAACATTTACATATACTGTAAGATAGGTTTTAATAATTTTGAAACAATACACAAAAATATTCGCGGATGTTTTTTTACATTTTTTTTAACAAAATATGTAATTGAAACATTTGTTAATTTATTTTATATATTTATTTGCTGTTTGTAAGTTTGTTAAGATCAGTGTTCTTTTTTCGTGCGTCCCTATACCACTCGTGTTAATTTGTACTTAATAGATATTACAGTGTGGTACGTTCACCCAAGCTTAGAAAACTTAATTTCCATACAAGAATACGGTATAAAGTGCACCAATTACTTTAAACTAATTAGACTATTAGAAAAAATTCTAATTGCTTAAAAGTGTAAAATTATAATTATTTTGTGTGTTCATACCAACATTTTATGTTTTGATATTTTTTTTTAAATTGGGAATTATTCGATTTTGACTTGGCTTAGAAGGATTCATTCTAACCAAAGGCTGTTAAGTGGTTTTACGCTATATTATTTGGATTTAGAGCAAAGTGATCAAGTTTAACGTTTACAATCTAACAAAGGAAAGCAAAGGTCGTGCAAAATATAATGAGAATTCGACAGTATATTAGGGAAAAGACGATTTTATTTAATCCTATCTAATTAGAATGTCGTTTGGATATTCTAAAGACTTATATTCACCAAGCTATGACGCTTCAGATAGAGTTGGATAATTTGGATCCTGAGGATGATGACAGAGCTGAGCTTGAGGAGATTTATGTGACCACAAAATCGTTGTTTTTAAGTATTTTGTCAAAAAATAGACTGTCTAGTGCACCTGAAACATCATTTAGTGTACAAACACATCAGTCTAGACTTCCTAGCATGAGGCTCCCCAAATTTAGTGGGAAATATTCTGATTATGAAAATTTTGTGAGCCTATTCGAAAATTTAGTTCACAATGATCTGACGTTGACAGATATCGAAAAATTTAATCATCTGATATCATGCTTATCAGATGAAGCCCTAGTTACAGTGAAAGCTTTTCAAATATCAGAAGAAAATTATACCAAAGCATTAGCCAGCTTAAAAAAAGTTTATGACAACGATTGTCTACTATTTTTCGATAACATTTCGATCTTTTTGATTTGCCCGAAATTTCAAAACCTTTGGCTTCTGCTTTGCGAAGCATGATTGATACGGTTTCTGCCATATACGATTCTCTGTTGTCAATTGGCGATGACAAGAAGAATACGAATGAAATTTCGATGCATTTACAGATATCTAAAGTAGATCCAGTCACCAGATCTAAGCGGTATGAACAGCTGGACTTTGAAAGACTCCCACTATGGTCAGACAGCGAGGCCGCCTTGAACAAACGCTACCAGCATATTTCTGCTGATGAGTCTTCAAGTTTAAGACTGAGGTTTACCAAGAATAAAACTGACAATTCTACAAAAAAGCACAGTAAGACTTCACTAAATTGCACCAAATCAAAACAATCTTCTGACAAATGTTTATTCTGCAAATCTGACCGACATGCGATTATGAATTGTCCTTCATTTACTGCTGAGTCGGTCAACCAGAGGTTTAAATTTATTAAATCTTTTCCAGCATGTATGAATTGTTTGAAAAAGGGGCATACAGTAGCGAGGTATACTTTAGCTAAATGTAGAGTTTGCAATGGTGCTCACAACTCCCTCTTGCATATGTACACTACTGATGCAAGCTCTAGCAACATTACGTCTGCAAATACTTATTGTGAGCAACCATCAATTTTTTACGCTGCGGTAAACTTTTCATATTCTGATAAAAAAATTATTCTTGCTACAGCCATCGTGAAAATTAGAAATAGCTCTGGTGACTTTATATTCGCCAGACCTCTTTTAGATTCCGGGTCTCAGCCTAATTTGATATGAGAAGCTACGATTGAAAAGATACTTTGGCAGATTAAACTTAAATGGTGTTAGCGAAACAAATTCACTGTCGAAATCGTCTGTACAGTTAACTGTCTCGCCGAGGGTTAACTCTACTCAATTTAGTTCTAAGTTTTGAGGTACTGAGTTCGGTAACGAACCAACAGCCTGATCATAGAATTAATACGACTCGCCTAGACATTCCCAAGAATGCAGAACTGGCTGATCCCTGCTTTGATAGACCACAGAAAATTGATATGCTAGCTGGCACGGAAATATTCTTCGATTTACTTTGTGTAGGACAGATAAAGTCTGGTTCTAGCCTTCCAGTTCTCCAAAAAACTTCGCATGGCTGGATTGTGACTAGAAAAAACAACCAATCCAATATTTCGCATAGCGGGAAAGTTTTTCATTTAAGTACTTGTGTAGAAAACGAGAGCAATGTTGACGCAATGGTCAGGAAGTTCTGGAAACTTGAGGAACTTCCAAATGAGTCAACAAAAATGTATTCTGGGGAACAGCAAAGATGTGAGGACATGTTTAGGAAATCAATACCTTTTAAATCTGATACTGGAATATTAGACTCGTCGTTCAAAACCGCTTAAAGGCGCTTTCTTTCTTTAGAGCGATAGCTTTCTAAAGATGATAAAATGCGAACGATGTATCATGATTTTATGGAAGAGTATGCCTATTTGGGGCACATAACAATTGTACAAAAAGTTCCAGAGTTTCCCAATTATTTTATTCTACATCAATGTGTATTGCGACCTCAGAGTACAACTACAAAACTTCGGGTAGTTTTTGATGCTTCATGTAAAACTTCTTCACAGGTATCACTTAACGATACGTTAATGGTTGGTCCTACGGTACAGGAAGAGTTCTATTCTACATTGGTCCGTTTTTGTTTTCATAAGTACGTAATTACAGCGGATATCGAGAAAATGTATCGCCAAGTATTATAAAGTGGGAATGATAGGAATTATCAATTCATAATTTGGAGGCAGAGTCCGTCTGATCCGTTAGAGGTTTTCCAGTTAAATACGGTCACCTTTGCTGAATGTCACATCTTTTGTCTTGAGTTTTAAGAAAGCGGAAAACGGAGAAAACTTCTGTGTCTACTGTATCTAAGTTAAAATGGTCATTTTATCGTCTTGTGGAGGCAATCCATTTCTTCACATGTTCTCTGTGGAGGAGCGAACATTTTCACTTTTAAAGGTAGGTGGGAGACTGCTAAATGCATATTTGAAATGTGATACACTTTATTTGTGAAAGCTTCACATCGAAAATTGTAACGCTGGCACAAAGGCTCTATTAGCTATTTCGCGGGAGAATATATGGCTCATTAATACGAAGGAAGAGTGCAACAGAATTGTTCGCAAGGGTGTACATTGCTTTCGCTATAAACCGAAACCTATGTCGCAGATAATGGGAAACTTACCTACTGGTAGAGTAAAAGCTAGCTGGCCATTTTTAATTGTCGGTGTAGACTTTTGTGGCCATATTCACGCTTCATTACGAATCCGTGGTACACCCCCATTGAAAATGTATATTGCGGTTTTCGTGTGTTTCACTTCTAAGGCGGTACATTTAGAATTAGTGTCTGATCTGTCGACTGATGCTTTTCTTCTTTCTTGTAAAAGGTTCGTTGCCAGGAGAGGGCTATCCCAAACGGTGTTTTGCGACAACGCGACGAATTTTGTCGGAGCCAGCCGAGTACTCAAAGAGCTCCACGAAGCGTCCATCAGGAGCAGGGTAGTCGTCGAATCATACGCAGCGTCGTCCAGGGCGAAGCTTAGCTTCATACCATCCCACGCACCTCACTTCAAGGGACTGTGGGAAGCCGCCGTCAAACAAACAAAGTTCCTACTTCTGCGGGCTGTCGGCAACACGTCGCTAACGCAGGAGGAAATGGCAGAAATTCTTGCAGAAGTAGAGGTGGTGCTCAACAGTCTTCCAATTGCCATGCTGTCTCCAGACCCGAACGACAGGGAAGCGCTAACATCAGCGCACCTACTGATAGAAGTGGATCTGCGTTCGCTGCTGCCAGAATCCGTAGAAGACGTCAAAGGCAAAGGGGTGAAGTTATGGAAGCGATGGCGTCTGCTTTGCGGTCTCAAACAGACCTTCTGGCGAACCTGGTCTCGCGACTATGTCCTGGGTCTCCAAAGCAAGGCGAAATTGCACGAAAAGAAGCCCGACCTCAGAGTCGGTCAAGTGGTAATAATCGACGAGGACAATTGCCCGCCACAACATTGGTTGACCGGGAGAGTCGTCAACATCATCGAAGAAGACAACGGCAAGGTCAGGGTGGCGGAGGTCAAAACTCGAAGCTGCGTTTTTAAACGTCCAGTGCACAAGTTGGCTCCCCTGCCATATGATTGAAGACGTGCAGTACTTCAATAGGGCCGGAATGTTCGGTCCTAACGTATGTTCGGGTAGTTTTATAATAATAATGTAGTGAATTTAATAATAATAATAATGATAATAACAATCTAATGAATTTTTGTAGTATTGAACCTCCTTAATAATACATGTTCTTGAAGTTGTTCTGATTTATGTTATATGAAACAGAATTTCTGGATAAAATATTAGTTTAAGTACAAAGTAAATAAATAAATACTTGAAAAGTATATACCGAATTAAACGGTTGTGTCTTTTCCTTGGTAATTTTCTGGTTGTGTGTCCTTATCGGCTAGCATTATTTTTTATCAGTGGCCAACATTATTTTGGATTATAAGTTAATTAATTCAAAGTTTCTTAAAAAATATTAGGGAATACACAGGTTTTTCTACCGATACTAGCCGAGTAGAATGCATTTTTGAAAGCAGCGACGCAATTTCATCATCACCCAGCAAAAACTTTACTTACCAAATAAGTAGAAAAGTAAGCGAATTATCGTTAAGCACTACTTACAATTCGACTGTAAAAAGTACTTATTTTTGTTCGCGGTGTCCCAAAACGATTCCGATATTATTTTGGTGATCATACCAAAAAAAAATAAGTACTTTTATTTTTAATGATTCAATATAAAAAATAAGTAGTCGCAAAATAAGAAGAAGACCTTTTTTAATTTAAAAATTTAATTTTTTGTGCTTACCGTAGATGAGATTCGAACCAGGGCTTTCCGCACTCAAGCACCAGCTGCCACCTCAAGGCCACCGAGACACTTTGTTTTTAGATGTTAAATAATATATAAAAACAACAAGTTTTTTTCTGCTTGATTTGTTGAAGTAATCTAAATGGACTTGATTTATAATAACAATTATAATTTGCTTTGAATAAGTCATTAGAAATTAAAAAACAAATAGAAGAAAAGTGGCAGTTAAGGCTACAAATGAATGAATTAGGGAAGTCATTATAAAAAAGTATTTAAGTGAAGTTTTTGCTGGGTAACATACCCAGCAAAAGCTTGGAAGTGATTAGTCATTACGAATTTCTTACTTTAAAACTACTATTTCATACCGTCTGTATTACTTAGCAGTTGTTAGATAATGAGTTATTTCTTATCTTAAATTCAGGCAGATAGTTTAAGTTGACAATTTCTTAACTTATTCTAACTTAAGATTTTAAGCCGAAACATCAAAGAAAAAACTTTAATAGCAACAATGAGTAACTTGTGTCCCCAGAAAAAGGTAATTTTAATGCCAATAAAGTAAAAGCTTATGTAAATCCCTCTCTGTAAGCGAGCATGGTAAGTACTTGCCTCCAAAATCAACGCCATGTTCAAATAATGAGTTAAAATACTAATGAGTAAGAGTCTTTGGATTTTAACTCATTACAAATCAATGCAAGTTTTTGCTGGGTAGTAGAGTTTTATACTCACATACATAACTGTTTGTGCATACAAAATATGTATATAATAGAGGTCTGCTTGACTACACCCAAATGCCGTTTAAATACATTCGTTTGTTTTTCAACAACATAGTGTTTTTCATTCAATGTTAAACAAACTAAATGAATGAACCCACAAGCAAAAGCAAATAAAAAAACAACTTCAACCGAAAACAAAATATTACCCATACATTCATATAAATAAATACTGAATAGAATGTGTGAATATTGCTGCATGATTGGTGTAAAAAATTATTATTCATTTGTGTTTGCAAATTTGTCGTTATTGTTGTTGTTAAACATTCATTAACTCGAAAAAACACCTGAATGTTTTTATAAAAACTCTAACTGTAATGAGACTTTGCTATGTTTTTGTATTTTCAAGTGTGTTTTATACACATTCAAAACGAAAACTGTAAAATGAATGTGTTCTTCTTGTATCATTGAGTGTAACACACAATACATTCTTTCTTGTGTTGTTACTGGCTTAACTTTATTTATCTCCCATAGAATGAAAAATGTTTGAATGAATATTGTTTTTGTTGTGTATAGGCGATCAAATGAATATAGTCATGCAGATGTCTAGTATATAACATAGGTTGTCAAAACTCTCATTTAATGAAATGCGTCTGTATTGGATAAGAGAAAATTGCCCAGCAAACAAAAAACTAAGCATTGCAAATGTGATGAATTTTACTTTTTAAGGCAAAATGGAAATGAACTTAAAAAAAGTTATTAAAATTAAATACAAAATATGCCTCAGTTATTACAGAATTAGACAATTTTTTTTTCACACATATTCAATTGGGCGAGTTTAATTTACAGTTAAAATTAAAAAAATTAAGTGTATTTAGGTATTATAAATTAAGTTTTTCTTGTTTTAAATGTTTGGTAACATAAAATGTATTGCATGTTACCAAAAGCATTTTTAATGACAAAACAAAAATTTTTATCTTCCATTATACTATTTTGTTTGCTGGTTTATTTTGAAATTAAATCTAAGCTGAAAAAACAAGAAAGCTGAAAAAAAAGCAGTAAGCATCCGCACATGTGCACTCGTTAACACTCAATTAACGACTGAAATCAAACTGAAATAAAAGAGAATAAGCGTCGGTGTGAGTTTTTTTTTATTGTTTTTGTAGCACAATTGTGCACTAAAAATGAATTTTTGACAACCTATGGTATATAATGACAAAAATATTATCTAGGCGTTTTGTTTTTAGTACTCCGGCAGCGAAAACTTGTTGTGGCTTATGCTTTATGAACTACATGAGCGGAAATTCCAGCCTAGAAGTTCGGAAGATGAAAAAAACCAACATACTTTGTATGGAAATGCAAATATAAAAGGTAAAATATACAAATAAATATATAAATATATACATACTGGATGTAATATCATGTACGCTTAAGAATTAAATAAATATTTTATCATCAACACGGAATTTAAAATTACTTACGATCTTGCACGCTTGCGGGAAGTTAAAAAGTGGTCACACATATTTCATTAAGTACGAACATACATTGTTAGAAAAAGGGGAAAATTAAAATCGACATTTCCAAAATGAAAAGCACGACACGAAGAAATACAAAAAGACAGGGACAGAAAATAGTTATTATTTTCCAATTTTCAAGTAAAGTATATCAACTTGATAGTATTAAATCAAATTTTGAAAATCAAATGCTTCTTAAATACCTGATTTAATTTTTGTTTGGCAATAAATGATAATTATTTGCGTTTCAAAATTTTATATTGACCTTTTTCTAATATCAATTCTCAAATTTTCTATTGGGCTTCTAAGGTCGTGAGTTTTAAATAAAAAAAACTATTTATTTAATATTTTACCCGACGTTTCGTTGGAATTTTCTTACTTCTTTAGGGATAGTGTATATTAAAACCGGTAACACCAATATAAAGCAAGAATACAAAATTGTGTGTTAAATTAATAAAATATAAGTATATACATATATTTTTTAATTTTAATTTTATATATGTAAATAAATTTTTCCGTTTTTTAAAAATATAAAAATACCAATTAACATTACTCACTTTTAATTAACATTTATTCACCAAAAAAAAAAACAATTATAATATTTAATTTAAAAAATATTGTACATTTGTCACGAAGTACTAACATAGAATTATTGCATAGTTTGCATTTGTGTTGTTTTGTCATCTTTTTTGTTTATTGCACTGTTCCCTTCTTGTTAAATTCTCAGGCTCTCAAGAGTATATCTTTTGTTTGTTCGTCTCTCTTTATCCAAAATCTCAACATTCATTAAATCACTTATGTATACAAATAAGTGAAAAAAACCAAAACAAACTTAATAAAAAAAAAGCAAACGGGAAATGAGTTACAGTAATCGTCGTGACAATGGGCCTAATAGCAGAAATGCTTATATTGTGTTAAGCTCCACAAGCGTGAGCAATGAAAACATTAGAGACCCTGAATACAATAAAAACTATTTGAGTGAGAAACCAAAAATAAATACAAACAGTTTAAGTGCAAGTGCATCAAATTTAAAGTGTTTTTAACAAGGGACAAATTTAGCCCAATCTCCTCATCGCGGTCTTCCTTATTGAATTTAGAAATTGAACCTACAGTTGCTAAGGACGGTCACAGTCCATTTCCTTCACAAGCTCTAAAGGTCCAGGTAGGAATTGACCGTTATATAACAGTTCTTAAGAGGGGAAGAAGCCCAAAATCGGCAGAGGTTACCAACCCATCAACAACTTTGAATGGCAAAACCGTTTTGCCATTTTGCAGGAGGAAAATGATGCCCCATTACACGAAAGGAAGTCATTTAAGCCTCCCCCAATATATTTAAGAGAGAAAAACTCAAACGACCTCATAAAGTTTTTAGTTGAATTAATAGGCGAAAACAACTTTTATGTTTCGAACATAAAGCGTGGTGGCATTTATGAAACTAAAATTTAAGTGAATCACGAAAACGCTTACCGCACTACGGTTTCCGAACTTGAAAAACATAAGAAAAACTTCTACACCTTCCAACTTAAGAACTCAAAAGGTCTCCAGGTTGTTATCAAAGGTATTCAAATATTGACCCAGAGGAGATTAAGGCCAGTTTGTGCAGCAAAGGCTTTAAAACCAAGGTTGTATCAAACATTAGAAACAGGGAAAGGTATCCTCAACCATTATTCCGAGTGGAGCTTGAGCCTGGTAATGTAAATTTGAAAACAAATGAGAATCACCCTATTTATGACCTAAAATACATATATTTTGCACCGTAGAGTTCTAGTTGAAGCGCCACATAAGCGATTTGGGCCCGTGCAGTGCTTGAACTGCCAGGAATATGGTCACACCAAAGCTAATTGCAAGTTGCCTTCTGTTTGTGTTGTGTGTGGAGACCTGCATGATACGGTCAAGTGCGACAAACCAAAAAATTATCCTCGGGTGAAGAAATGCAGAGAGTGCGGAGAAAACCACACGGCCAACTATAGAGGTTGTCCCGTTTTTGATTCAGTTAAGCGTTTATCTAAGCCGAAAGTAGTTCCTGCCCCCTCCCCAGCCTTTAAATATACCAAATACAAATATGCCTTTATTATCACAACCAACTACAAGTCAAGTTTCCTACGCCAACGCATTAAAGTCTAACCAGCCTAATGCACGTAAGCCTACCCAGCCTACAACACAACAAGAGGTGCCAACAAACGAACCAACCGGGCTCAATTTTAGCCGCCTCGAAGCCGTAATTGACAATATGGTTAAACAATTTACGCAGATCATGGCGCAAATGGCTTGCATGATGCAAGAAATGAAAAAAATGCAGTCTGAATTTTTGCAGGCCATGCGTAAAAGACCATAACCTGCCTCAGGTTTTGTTCCTGGAACGCTAACGGCACCCGCCAATACAAAAACAAACTCGAATATTTTTTAATAAACCAAAAAACTGATGTCATGTTGATTTCTGAGACGCATATGACATCTAGAAGTAATTTTAAAATTAGAGGCTATTCTTTTTACGATTCACAGGATCCTAGAGATACATAGATCATGTGGTGGCTCGGCTATAATAACCAAATCCAGAATCAAACACCAATGGATGGGTGATCTCTCCGAATGTTATATACAAGCAACAAGCGTTTGCGTTGATGAATTTTTCCATGGCTTAGTTATTTCGTCAGTGTATTGTCCACCCAGGTTCTCCATAACAAAGGATCAGTTCAACAGTTTTTACAAATCGTTAGGTCCCCGCTTCATAGCTGCTGGAGACTATAACGCTAAGTATACGTACTGGGGCTCTCGCCTAATAAGTCCCAGGGGTTGTGTTTTGTTTGATTCCTTGTCTTAAATGGGACTTAACGTTATTTCATCTTGACAACCGGAATATTTGCCAACTGATCACAATAAAATTCCACACGTTATCGATTTTGGCGTAAAAAAAGGTATATCTCCGGAACTTACCGAAGCTCAAGCCTCGTTGAATTTATCTTTAGAACACTCTCCCACTATAATCACTAATTTTAGTCCTCATCATATACCAACTAGTGATATTTTTTCATTTAAAAGAGTTAATTGGTTAAAATACAAAAAATTTGTCAGCACCCACTGCTCGGAAAACCAACCGCTAAAAACTCCCGAAGGCATCGGTGATTGTCTGAGCAGCCTTAATTAGAACATTAAAAAAGTCGTTGATCATGTTACTTCTTACTTTCGTCAGACAAAATACAACAAAATTTTTTCAGCCAATGTGCAACAACTTTTATCTGAAAAAAGAAGAGCCCGAAGAGAATGGAAAAAGCACAGATCACCCCAACTTAAAACCAAGTTGAAGGAATGTACAAACCATTTGAAAAATTTGCTAGAGGTTCACCGATTGGCATCTCTTAAGGAACACCTCGAAGGTCTAGACTCGACTCCTCAGACGAACTATTCACTATGGCGATCAGCGAAATATCTTAAAAGACCCGTTATCGTGAAACCACCACTAAGTAAAATGAGAGGATCCTGGGTAAGAAGTGATGAAGAAAAATGTGATCTGCTTGCAAGTCATTGAACAAATGTCTTCACTCCAAATACATGCACTGACATGGGTAAATTACCGCCTGTTGTTGCTAGATGTCCTATGGAAATACGTTTTCAATTGTCAGAAGTCGAAGAGGCTATCAATAATTTTAATGCTAAAAAAAGCTCCTAGCTTTGATGAAATCAGCAACAAAATGCGTTTAGAGCTGCCTTGCACAGTAAAAATAATTATTTTTTTTATTTTTAACGCCATATTACGGCTTGAACGTTTCCCGCCAGTATGGAAAGTTGCATTGCTTAAAAGCAGGCTGACTCCGATCCTGAATGAAAACAACTGCATTCCAGATCACCAATATGGATTTAGAAATCAACATAGTACCATCGAACAAACCCAAAGGTTGGTACAGGTTATATGAAAAGCCTTTGAGGAAAAGAAATACTGCTCCGCGCTCTTACTAGATGTCTCTCAAGTGTTCGACAAAGTATGGCATGAAGGCCTGTTAAACAAATTAAAGCTCAACCTTCCATCTAATATTTTCAACCTTTAAGAAAAATACATAACCGGCCGACAATTTATGATTAAAGAAGGAAACCAAATAAGTTCTTCTCAACCAATAGGGGCTGGTGTACCTCAAGGGAGTATACTAGGTCCAACTCTGTACTTGCTTTACACCGCAGATATGCCCACAAACAATCTTACTCATACGTCGACATTTGCTGATGATACCGCCTTTCTCAGTATTCATAAAGACCCTAAAGAGGCCTCAAAACAAGTTCAACATCACGTATCTCAAGTAGAAAAATGAAGAAAAATGCACCCATGTTACTTTTACGTTAAGCAAGGAAAAGTGCCTCCCAATTCTTTTTAACAACCATACGGTACCTCAACGAATTGAGACAAAATATCTTGGCAATCACCTGGATCGCCGCCACATGGAAATCACATATGGATGCCAAGCTGACACAGATGAAACTTAAAACGGCCCAAATCCACTGGCTAATCGGTAGAAACTCTGTGCAACGTCTTGATTGTAAACTTTTACTTTACAACTCAATTTTGAAACCAATTTGGTGCTAGGGGATACAATTATGGGGCACTGCTTCCGCCTCTAACATTGAAAAAATTCAACGCCGTCAAAATAAAATCCTGAGAATGATAACTGGTGCTCCTTGATACATTAAAAACAGCAACATCCACAAAGATCTGCAAGTTCCACTAGTTAAATGCGAAATTTTTAATTATGTGGACAAGTATTAAAATAAGCTAGAAACACATCCAAATTCGCTCGCTCGAAACATTTTGCAACATAGTGGACACACTCGTCTCAAAAGATGGGATACTATTGCACTTAGATGAAACTACTGAATTCATTAATTTTGTTATTAGAACTTGAATTTTAGTCTGGCATTGGCTGGTCTAATAAAAATTAAATAGTTTTAAGATTTGACTATTAAATGTTCGTTCGCCAAAGGCGAAGATTCAATAAAAAAAATTTGAGTTCTCTAGTTCCTTGAAAAAAATTTGTAACTACTTTTTTCCTTGCACACTGTACTTGATTTCAGTTGTTGTTTGGCTGTCACTAGCCACTGGCTCCCTTTATATAATGGTACCACACGATGTTATTGACTATCATTTTTGTATTGCAACTTTGGTCAGATTCATTATAAAACAAGTAAGAGCGCTATATTCGGCTGTGCCGAATCTTATATACCCTTCACATTGGTCTTTAAAAATACCCAACCGAGTAATTTTGTACTGCAAATAATATAATAAAAAACCTTGTGCGAGTTTTAAAGTCCATAGCAAAATATACAAAATTTTAACGTTCGTATGAATAATAGAAATAGATGAAGAAGGTTTGAGGTCAAGAGTTTTAAAAGTTTTCGACATTATTCATATTTAAAGGTTAATAAAACTTGTTAAATGTTATAGGATGTTCTAGTCCCCCTGCTCCTCTCCAACTTTTTCTCCAAAATGTATGAATTATTTGGTTATTACTTTTTGTAGAATATTCGAAGTCGATAGCTGTAATAGTTTTCCAGAAGTAGCGTATCGAAAATTTTATAAAAATAGTTGATTTGTATGGGAGCTACCCCTTCTTCACCCTCAACCCAAAAACTCCTTGAAGCGTAGGCCTTGTTGTCCAATTACTTTTTGTAGAACAGTTGATGTGGATAGCTGTTATAGTTTCCGAGATATAGCGCATCGAAAATTTCATGCAAATAGTTAATTTGTATGGGAGCTACCCCTTCTTCACCCTCCATCCAAAAATATTTTTCTTCAGAGCGTAGTTCCTGGTGTCCAATTACTTTTTGTAGAACATTTGCTTTCGATATCTGTTATAGTTTCCGAGATATAGCATATCGAAAATTTCATAAAAATTGTTAATTTGTACGGGAGCTGCCCCTTTTTTTGCCCCCACTCAAAAAATTTTTTCTTTAGAGTGTAGGCCTTGTTGTTCAATTACTTTCTGTAGAACATTTTATTTTCATATCTGTTATAGTTTACGAGATATAGCATATCGGGAATTTCATACAAGTCGTTAATTTGTATGGGAGCTACCCCTTGCCCCCACTCAAAAAGTTTTTTCTTTATAGTGTAGGCCTCATTGTACAATTACTTTTTAGAAGATTTCAAGTCGATAGCTATTATAGTTTCCGAGATATAGCGCATGAAATATTTCACTAAATATGTGCAATTGTGTGAAGAATACCACTTCCCCTGGTCCTATATGAAAAAATGGGTTGTTTTGGGTTTTCGCTTATATCTCCGTCAATAGTGAACCGATTTTGCTGATTTTAAATAGCGATCGGCTGCGGGATATTTCTAACAATTTGACACAAATAGCTGGGTTGTATCTTTTTATTTGACTCTGGAAACTTGATTTCAACAGACGGACAGACAGACGGACATGGCTATATCAACTTCCCTATCTATAAGGATTCAGAATATATATACTTTGTGGGGCCGCAAATGCATAATAAGGAAATTACAAACGGAATGACAAACTGATATATACCCTTATCACTATGTAAAAGGTATAATAAATGTATTTTGCTGCTACATATTGGTGCACCTTTAGAAAATGTTTTTAGGGTCTTTGGGCATAAGAATATATTGTGCTCGAGAATCTTGCATTTGAGAAGTTTGATATTATCCATGGAAAAATAATTATCACGGTGAGGGTTGAAAGCCACAACTTTTGTGGTCGGTATTATGGCAAATAAGATATTATTTTTAGCTGCGGGAGTGGAGTAAGGTAAAACAGATCATGTTCATTTTGATGAGCCAATCGGATGAGCAATGTGCAAATAATGTGTGGTTATAAAACCGTATAGATAATTGATATGCACCACTGGTAGTGTTAGATCTGCTGGAAGATTTGCCTTTATGCTATCAATTTCAGTAGAAAACTGGTGTGGCGTCAGGAGAATGGGGCTGATCTGACCATTGGCTATTAAATTAATCATGGAGGTGTGCACTCCTTTTACACTGGTTGCAATTATATTTAACTGGATACTGAGGGGCAAGATTAGTTGCTATGGATAATTAGTATGAATGGTTGTAAGGCTTCTGAGTCTGCTGACTGGAAGAGTTAAGTTTTCAAAATTACCTTGAGTGCGGGCTTCAGTCTGATTTATAAGATAAAGGGTATCTCAATGATATTTGGTTCTGCAGAGGATCCTGCAGGTGGGCTTCATTGGTTTAAATGGTGTTGATGGTGTTGGCCATTTGCTCAGTGTATTTGCAATCAAGCACACTGAATAAGGAATTCGCCACATTGCCAAAGATATCTATTGCCCAGCTTTTTTTCTGTTTTGCAAGATTGAAAGGACCAGCTTCTATTTTGTTCCTAAGATTGTGAAAATGATTAGTTATTTCGGAACATTCGATAGTTGAGAGGCTTCCACCAGGGCAACTGTTCTGTTAACCAGAAGCTGCGTTTCATTGTAAAATCATGCTAATTCAAAATATATATCGAGCCTTTGGTGCAATACCGTAGTAACTCAAAATTTGAATTTTTTGAGCTGGGTATGCAGAAATTATCTTTGGGGAAATATCTATCTAAAGAAAAAAAGATTTTGATTGCACCTCTAACTGTTCAGATTCTGCAGCTTAAAATGTCTTTATTGCCACTAGGAATTTCCAACAATATTTATTTGCAATAATGAAATATTTCCTTTATGACAAGAAGTTTACTAACAGAAAGCAATTTACGAAAAAAGTATAAAGCAATATTATTTTTTGCTACGTTTAATGCACAGAAACACAACTGCATAATTTGATTTCTTTTTTACTTGTTCGTATTATTTCATAATACAACTTTGTTAGAAAAAAAATAGTTAAAAGTTTATTTGCTATAACGATATATTTCAAATTAATTTTAAAGTATGTCATAGGTTTTGTGACAATAACGATACATCATTGATAGGTTGATACAAAGTACTTAAATATAAATAAATATTTCATATTTTAATAATTTTTGGCCTTTTTTTTTTAAAAACATTCCTTTTTATTTAAAAACTTGTAAAAAAATAACTTTAGTAAACGAAAATACTATCAAAAAGATGGTTCAAAACTTCAAATGCATTTTTCTCAGTTCACGATTTTTTGAATTACTACGGTATTGCACCAAAGGCTCGATATGATGTTTCCATTCTGATTTGATCGAGTTGATTTGACCAATATCTTCAAAATTAAACCCAGGATTACTGGTAATTTGAGTATAAATGACTTGAGAGCACATCACCAGTTGGGGGAACATGTAGTAGCATGCTTGTAGGGTTCACATTGGATGCCCTGCCTTTTTTAAAGAGCGGCGGTTTACCAATAATTTAATTGTCGGCAAAAGTTATTGTTGGTTCTAAAGGAAGCAGAGCTAGCGAATGAAATAAATGGCCAGGAGTCAAGGCCGACTCATCACAAGGATCAGTCGACAGTGATGCGATTGGTGTCGAGTTAAGGATCGCATCAACCTCTATAATCACGGTTTTCATTTCCACATAGGTTAAGGGTACGGTTGCCAGTTCTTTATCCAGAAGCCTTGGCCTTCTTAACGCACATATTTGTTGAATTTCTTCTTGAGCTGTTGTAGAGAATAAGGCGGTTAATAATTCTGCTAGTTTACCCTTACAGTGTCCTGGACGAATTATAAATCTTTTAAGTCCCCCAATGAAAAGATCGGCTGTACGATTCATTACTAGTTTTAAGTGAACTGCCTTCGTCGAAAAACAACAAAATACAGCAATATACGCCTTCTGGGGACGTGTAGCTCAAACAACAATGGCCAGCGCATCGAAAGGTGTTAGAGCTGACCTGTTTTGTTGCCCGCCTTGATAGTTCTTTTATAAATCCTAAAGCATATCCCATAATTTGTTGAAGCGTTTTAAACTAGTTTCGGTGGTGTATGCTATGCAATGGGCTTCTAACTTCGACTGGTACCAGTAAACCTTTAGGGTTTTGTTTCATTGCCCTAACTATAGCCTCATATGTTTTGCGAAAAGTTGGAGTCCAATGTTGCTGTAATTGATGCGGTTCAATCGTCTAGATATGATGCCTGGTGGATTATCTTTGGACCTTACGTGCCGCCGTTGTTCGGTTAACGTAATTTCTTGAATTGAATCTATTCGATTTGATACCAATGTATGAAAGTAGGATGACCTGAGTTTATCCATGTTAATACGATTGAGTCAGTGAAATATAATGTTGGTACTGTAGTTAGGTGGCTTCTAACTAAGCCGCACATAATCCCAGCCTTGGAAGTGTTTGCTGTTTAAGTGTAGCTATACGCGATTTGGCACGCAACAAATATACAATGATGTTATTAGACATTAACCTTCTGATATAAAATACCGCCCCGTATGCCTGTAAAGTTGTTTTTTGTTGGAAACCTCACCCTTGTAAATGTGCCGATGAACTTGAAGGCCTTCGAGTTCCTTACAATTGCTTCCTAAATATCGTCAGACAGTATCATATTTGGCAGGAACAGCTTTGTCCAACGAAACATTAAAGGTGCATAACTTCTTGAAAAACATTTTGGCCTTGACGATTAAGGGGGACAATAGACCCAACGGGTCTTAAATTCGTGCCTAATCTTTTATTCACAGCCTTTATTGGTTAGATGTTGAGTTTTATCGTAGGTTGGTCACATATAGGTAGCTAAGTTTATTCTAGTGTTTTTGTGTACTTATTAACATCTTTAGAAAAGTCGAGGCTGTCTTCTTGATTGATTTACCTAGCCCACCATCAACATAAAAATCATTTTCTAAAAAGCTGCTGATGAAGGAGAATGTATCTAGATGTCCTGGCTTTTTTTTCTTTTGCCTGTTGTGCAAAATATCATTCAAAGACTTTTCTGATGATGTTAACGATAAAGCGTCGAATACAAGTCCAAGTTTGGTGGTGCTGCTTTTGGGTCACAGCACGCAGTGATGAAAAATAAAGTATTTAGGCCCTTCTACCTTCTCTACAGTGAGTTTGGTCATATGCCCAAATCGTCATGTACCTTCACAAATTGTGTGTATTGCTCTTTAAATGATAAATGTTTTGATAGTCAGCGCTCCAAGGAAATAAATCGTTTGAGCGCGATGCTATGTGAGTCTCCTAGAGCAGATACTTGCGCACAGAATGGAATGCGAATGACAAATCTTTCGTCTTTGCCGCGTGTGGTGTGTTGATTGAAGTGTGCTTCACATTTTGCATCAGAAGGTAACAATTGGTGTTGTGTGCTTTCAATCTTCTCCAATTTCCAAAATCGCTTAATAGCTATCTCTATTTTATCTTGTTTAGTCAAGACCCCACAACTGATAGTAGTTGACCAGAAATCTTCCCTGACACTATCCAGAACTGAAAGGCTGTCAGCCAATTTAATTTGCCCAATCGCGAGCAGCTTATAATAATATTCCGCTCCTAGCAGAATATAAATTCTGTCTGGATGGTTAAAGGTTGGATGTACCAAAGTCACATTCCTAGGGATTGACCACTTATCAATGTGA